>OX031006.1:2500000-3750000 GCA_943735925.1 Pollenia amentaria | reverse complement strand
ATAACAAAACACACTTTCTACTCAAATTGTTGCCAAATTTTTTTTTTATTAGTTGAAGTTTTCAGGCTTTGTGTTTTGTTCGAAGAGTAAAGTGTTTTAAACAGCACAAACAGTAATTAAATTTTATCGTCCTAAGTTATAAAAAAAGTTTAATAAAGGGTTTATGAAACGGATTTTCGTACAAAAAAATGTTTTAATTTTTATAACTTAGGCCGTATATTATAATAAACTTTTTGTAAATATACCATATAAATTTAAACAGAGTTCGTAAAGTATTCTTCTGTAAGCTCGAAAAGGATTTTTCTGTAAGCTTATTCTATAATCAGACTTCTTAGCTTACATTATATTATAGACAGCAAATATTATCGCAAGTGTCCACTTTTCATTTTTAAATAATTTTTAATAAGCCTTTTACAGTAGTAATCACACCACTTTTCTAAACTTAAAGCTTATGTTACTAAGCTTGCTAAAAGTTGTTGCTCAATCGATTTGGTTTGTTAAGTAATTAAAAAAGTTTTTTTTATATGCATGTAACTTTTTTGATCGTTATGCATATTTGACGTTTTATTGACTATAAAAATATTTAAAAAAAAAAACAGAACAATATTCAATTCGATTACATTTTTAATCTTTTTTTATTTATTTAAATTCATTAAACATTTTCCATTACATATAATATTTTTAACTTAAAATATATACAGGTAATTTTGTGATTCGATAGTATTTGTTTTTAAAATTTTTTCTTAAATTTTTTTTAATTGTAGGATTAATGAAAGGACAAATTTACTACATTTAATTACACAAGATTGTTTTTAGTGAATATTTGGGCGTGTGTGCAAATACAAATCTTAATAAAATGTCCGAGTATAAATTAGCTCTTTGCACATTTAAAGCAGGAGCTTATAATACATTGTTTTTGTTAGGTTTCCTTGTACACGCTTACAATTTCTATAAAATGAGTACAAGAGGTAACATAATAACTACATATTACATATACATACATCCATATTTTTCGAATCGTAAAATTTGAATTTGTTTTCATTAAAAATTTCCATTGTAGTATAAAAAATGGAAAAAAATTTAATAGCTCTAAATTTTTGGGGTATATACTCTCAATTTGGAAATATATTTTATTTTAAGCACTAGCTGAATTTTAGGCAATTTTAAATAACTAATCTTACCCGACATATCGTTATCTTAAACCCAAAATGTTCTATCCAATATCTTGAAAATTTTACAGAAGCAAAAAGAATTGTTAAAAAAAGTATTGTGGCAAAAATAAATTATCAGGGGTGTTCTGGAAATCGAGAACGCAAAACGCAAGAATTTTAAAGTTCTTTTTAATACACTTTTAAGCCAATTTTTTATAATTTCCTTAAAGAATTCTGTTTAATAGAAAAATATTTGCATTGGATTGTATTTGTATTTATTTTTCTACAAAAATATTATTAAAAAAACGACTTTAAAATTCTTGCGTTTTGCGTTTTCGATTTCCAGAACACCCCTGTATATGTATATGTACTTAGTTGGGTTTTTGGTTTTTGTTTTTTTTTATTTTATTTTTTTTTTGGAGTTTTTCTGTAAAATTATTAAAAATTTAGTAAGTTGGTGCTTTTTTTGCTGTGTATGCTTGTGATTTGCATACAATCCATGAATTCTAGATTATGTAGGTAATAAATATAAATTTTTTTATTCGTAATAACTTTTTTGTTTAATACCTAATAAAAAACTATAAATATATATAAATATTTTATACTTAATCACAATATCATTCATATGATTTCACGTCTAAAAGACATTGATCAATTGGATGCTTTAAAGAGATTTGTTCAAATAAATACATACACTAGTATTGTCGCACTTTTGTGTGCAGTGAACGTAGGTCGAATTTCTCGTGTCGTATGAACCCAGTTATTACTCAGCTAACTGTCGTTAGATGTAACATCGATAAGGTGTGTCTAAGAAATCAATGTTCAAAAAAGAAAATAATAAAATTGTTTTGTTAAAGTCAGTGCTTCAAAATGTATTGTACATGAAAAGGACAAAAACTTAAAATATATTCATATGCACAACAATTTTAATCTTACATTTAACATTGATTTTCATCTTTTGTTCTTTTCTATTTTAATTAAATATAGCTTTAGTTTTAAAACAAACAACAGCCTACATATAACGAAAAAGGAAAAATATTAAGAGTTTGTTTGCAACATGGTAAGGTTTGACCTTAACTGCATCATGACTTGATTATTATCGTTTCTATTTCATTATTTGTTTATGCTCTTTCTGGGCATTTGGTTGGAACTATTGGCAACGCTGAACCTGTGCTAACGGCATCTGCATTAGGTTCTGGCAATCTTGCCGTGTGCACAATGATTGCGGGCTGGTCTTCACTTTGTGGATGTAACTCATGAGATTCACCTGGAGTTAGACTAGCCAAAGCTGCCAACAGATCATGATTAACTAATGGTTCATTTTCTTCACGCGGTTCCCAACCAGCTGGAGGGGAAGCTGGTGGAGATATTAGGAATTGTTTAACCGGAGCCGGTGGCTGAAGGTTTTTGTTGGATACAGGTGTTACTGGTTGTGCAAAATAACATGTAATTACAGTTTTCTTATTAAATTCATATTGGTGTAATTTAATGCGAGCATTTGCAGCTGCAACTGCACTATCATAATTAACCCGTAAGCGTCTAAAGCTGCGCAGCCATTGAAATGTTGCGTTTTCGCTAAACTTACGGAATAAGTCCTCCATTTCCTGTTTTAACTGAGGACTAGCGAATACCTCTGAGTGAATATTAGTTACAATAATGGATGTAGGCAAGTCATCAAATGAGTCTGGATCAATTTCAGGCTCTGAATTGCTGTCAATTTCTCTATCAGCCAACGTGGGATGTTGACTTGGTAAACCATCGGCCGGATTTATGTAAATATCTTGATCTGGCGATATTTTATCAGTACTCTCGGATCCACTACTATCCTGAGTGGAATTAATTTTACTGCCTAAATTTTTAGGTGCTCTAGAGTTTTCAAAACTTTGGGCATTTGTATGTGGCGAAGACATAATGGAAGCTTTAAACAAAATAAATATTTATATTTTACTTTAATATTAATCATAAAAATATTTCAGTTTTAAAAAATTATTTTATAGAGAACAAACACATCATGCTTTTATTTTGTATAACTTTTGTAAGTGTATCATTGTTTGGTCTTTAGGTGTATGAAAGATTTTTTTTTGAAGATATCAGCCGTAACTCTTCTAGAAATGTCAGCTTTTTCGTAAAAATACGATATGCAAAAAATTAACAGTATCGGATAAAGGGAAAGTGTGGCGCATCGCCTTTTAAGGAGCCCCCTGTTGGTAAAATGAACAGAATTATAAGTTTTTATATTTAATTATTTTTTATATCCAATTTCTATTTATTTAAGCTTATGGTCTAGTTTTTATTTTATAAAAAAGTTAATCTTTATTTTTCTTTCGAATTTTCGTAACTCTGTTGTGTCCCGTCTTCAGGATTGAAAATTTTTTAAAAACAATTACATAAAAAACAAATTAGCAAAATTTCTTAAAATAAAAATATTGACATTTGAAAAAATTCTTATGTTAACAAAATATTTAAACATAATCTATTACAGTTTAAAAAATTGTATTTAGTTTCCGTTTCTATGTTTATTAACTAAATGTCTAGAGTAACTTCGGGTATTGTGAAACCCATATTCTTGTTTTCGCGATATTTAAGAGACTTTTAGCCAACTCTTTATCTGAATAATTGGAATGTGTTTTTGAATCGAATAAAATATAATATTTAATTAATACTAAAAAAAGTTATACATGAAAAATCTGAGGTACCTGCAAAACAGTCATTTTAAAAATTGGAGGGTAATGTGGAATACCATTCCATTTTACCAGAAGCAAAAAATTAATATTAAAAGGAATTCAGTTGAGCATATACTTCTTTATTTGTTTTAATTTTAAACATAAAACTACCTTCTTGACATAACTTCTTATCTTAAAAATCAATTAAAAATTATTTCTTAGCCTGGAATATGGTTCCACAATACCCGCCTTTAGGTATTCCACATTAGCCGATTTTCAAATATTTTAAAAAAAATCTTATAAAAATTACAAGACTTATCAAATTGCCACACTTACCAATTAAAAGTATTATTTCGTTAACAATTTGTAAACCTTGTCAAAAAACACAAATAAAATATCAATGTGTGGAGCGAAGTAACTGTTTGACTATGCGCACAAAAAAAAAGTCAACTGTTTTCACTTACACATGAACTGAAAAGTAACAGCGCAACCATTTGCATAGCAAAAGCCGTTATGTTAATATTTTTCTGTACTCTATGTAAACTTACAGTAACCGTTACTAAATAACATTTAGTTTAAGAAATAAAGGGGGGTTCCACAATACCCGCCTAGTCCACAATACCCGAAGTTACTCTATAACTATGGGCTACACTATCTGTATCTGTCTTATAATTTATTCTTAACAAATTTGGAACCTTTATTATTTGAAGCATTTCTAACATATAACGTAATTACTCTCTGTGTTTAAAATTGTTACATTCTCAAAATCTGGATAATGATTTAAACTAGCACAGTTGGTTGCTAATGCTGTTTTTTGTAATGTAATATTGTGTTTATATTTCTGATCTGATTTATGTCCAGCAATTCTCGTTTTTAGTTTATTTTTTTGTTGTTCCCACATATAACTTATCACATTGTCGATTATTATTTCCCCTACAAGGTATTCTATAAACTACATTTGACCTATCTAACTTTTGTATGATATCCTTAGTTCTTGTATATAACCTGTCTAATGTATTATATGACCTATATGCCACTTTATAAATATTAGTATTATAGATGTTAGTTTTCTAACCGTTCCGACATTTTCGGTATATAAGTCAATGATTTATAAATCTTCGGTACATTCGAAGGACCTTTTCTATTTCCATTCTTGTTTATGTATAGTCCTATTAAATTAGTTATAAGTTTCATTGGAAAACTATTATCTGTTAAGATATTTATAATCTTTTTCTTATTCTCCCTATGGAATTCTACATCACTTATTGTTAATACTCTTTCTATTAGATTTTTAGCTGTATTTATGATCATCCTTTTA
Organism: Pollenia amentaria; assembly: GCA_943735925.1. NCBI lineage: Eukaryota > Metazoa > Arthropoda > Insecta > Diptera > Polleniidae > Pollenia > Pollenia amentaria. The sequence continues at coordinate 3,744,868 of OX031006.1, read as the reverse complement.
GGGTGTTTTGAAAAATAATTTATTATTCTTCCTGAAGATGTAGGATTCTGATACCAGTCTATTAATAATTTATTCCCTTTCCTTATTATTAATGTATCTAAATAAGAAAGTCTAGAATTATGTTTCTTCTCAATTGTGAATCTAATTTTTTGATGAAAAGTGTTAAATATTGTAAGAATATGTTCTATTTTACATTCTGAATTAATGCAAAACAAATCATCTACATATTTTGTTATGATTTTCGGTTTAAGAGACAATTGTCCAATACATGCATCTAATAACTCTTCCATAACAATATCAGCTACAACTACTGATGATGGTGATCCCATAAGAAGTCCCTCTTGTTGGGCATATATATCCCCACTTAATTGAAAATATCTATTATCATCTATACAAAATTTTACTATACGTAAAAATAAATCTTTTTCTATTTTCGTATAATTTTTTATCTTGTCCCATTTTTTCTCTATTATACACATAGCTAGATCTACTGGTACACTCGGAAATAAAGATACTACATCTAGGGAAAATAATTTCTCATCATCATTTATTTTTATATGTTTTAATCTATCTTAAAATTGTAAAGAATCCTTAACATTATATTTTGAATCATCAGTTATTTTTCTAAGAATTTTCGTAATATATTTCGAAAGGTCATAAGAAGGAGAATTAATACAAGAACAAATTGGTCTTAGTGCAAAATCCTTCCTATTAATTTTTGGAACACCATATAATCTAGGTGCTACCGCTGTGTTTGTCTTAAGTTTTCTTCTATCTGCAATTGTGATCTCCTCTTTCTTATAAAGACTTTCAACAAAATCATTATTTGTCCTTTGTAACTTATTTGTAGGATCATTGTCCAAATTTTTGCATATTAAATTATCCCTTATAATGTTATTAATTCTTAAGTCATAATCACATTTTTCCATTGCTACAGTCGTATTACCCTTATCTGCTCTTAAAATTGCAATGTTCCTATTAAGTTTCAAAAAATTCTCCGTATCCTTAACCTTATCTAGCATAAATTTATCCCTAATCGTTAATATTATCTTATTTATATGACTATCAATAGTTGTTGTAAGTTTTGTCCTAGCTATTTCGTGTTTTTCTTTTCCCTCTAAGGTCTGGACTAAATCCTCTCCGTTAGCTATTACCTTTAAAACTGGAAAATGCTCCATTTTAATTGGTAGTGCGTGTTTATGTCCTAGTGGAAGTACCCACTGTGTGTCCATCGGTATATTTATATTTGATTTATTTACAAACCATTTTTTGTTAAATTTAATTCCTAATTCCTTTCTTTGTATACTGGCTAAGACCTCGAACTTTTTTCTATTCCTATTTTTAATCTTCTCATTAAAGTTTGTTGCCACTTTTTCTTCAAATTTTAGAATACTGTAAATCTCTTGTTCACTTAAAAGACGTCTTAAATAGAGAATGTTTTCTTCTATTTCTCTTTGAAATTGTTTTAACAAATTCAGAATTTTGCTATGTAATTCTTATTTTTTTTTTAAAGAAATTTTGCTAAATTGTTTTTTATGTAATTGTTTTTTAAAAAAAATTTCAATCCTGAAGACGTGACACAAGAGTTACGAAAATTCGAAAGAAAAATAAAGATCAACTTTTTTATATAATAAAAAATAGACCATAAGCTTAAATAAATAGAAATTAAAAATAATATAATGGATGGTCGAATAATTTACAATATATTTTATTAGATCTATTTTTGAACCACTCATTTGTACGCACTTTATTTTTTTGGATTTTTTTTTTTAATAATGTGTATACATATTTTAATTTTATTAGAACCGGAAACTTTAAATAGCAATCAATTTTCAAAACTTTTAAAAGTTAAGTGATATTTTAATATGACGGTTTTCATCAATATTTGACGGGTTTCAACCAATTTTATCTGACAACTATGATTCCAACGAACTTTTTAACAAAAATCAACAAGTGGGCAAATGAACAACCTAGTTTAAACTAAAAGACAAGCATTTTTATTTATCCCTTCTCAGATAACTCTGCTTTCTATAATTTGCATTTATTTTCTTAAGAAATATTCCTACTAGCATCTGGAAGATCGTTTTTTTTTTCGAAAGTCATCCTTGTGAGTCTTTTTTGAATAACTGGAAAACTAGGAGTTTGCGCCACTTTTTTCACATAATATTTTAATCTTATTTTTCAATTTTCTTTCACCCTAGGTACTTTTTTAAAATTGATGCTGCGTCGGTAAACTAGATTGTTTCCAAACATTTTAAGGGGGAGTTACGACAAAAGCAACAAAGCTGAAAATAAGGACCACCCTAATGTATATCCTAAGGTGGCTGCAAGTTATAAATTACAGAAAATTTTTTACGTGTGTACATTGCAATAAGATTTGTTTTTGTTGAATTGTTGTTATAATTATATAAGTTAGTTAAAATTTTGTTTAATAAATAATATAACACATTTTCTAAATTTTTTCTTGAAGTTTTCACAGGAAAGATAAAACAGAATATTGTCGTTGTTGTTCAAAATACCTATATGATGATTTTTTTCCCAGAAGTAAAACTGCAGTATACTATATATAATAAAGAATTCAAAGGAGTTGAAAAACTTTTTTGAGACACAAATAAATAATTTATTAATGTGACAGTTGTTCTTTTTAGTTGTCTAATATTGTATATATGTAAGTTAAAAAGTTTATAAATTTTTTTATTATTTTTAAACTTTTTCTAATTGTATGTATTTTGTTTTACATTTCTCAATGATTTTATGTGAACACTTTGTTTTGACAGTTGAGAATTTCTGTGTTGCCAGTACAATTGCGATACGAACTTATACACTGTAACAAATTAAATACTAGCTAAAGTTAGAGATGTGGATTTGATATAGTGTGTTACGTTACAGTCTTTTGAGTTATATTGCACAAAAATAAATATTTTTTTAATGTTTTTACAACATTGTACAATACGAACATGTGTGCTTTGGTTTTTTTAACTATTGAATATTTGAACAAAAAATTAAAACGACATACAAATTTAATGTGTACAATCCAGATAATGCTATGCTCATACGACGATAGAAACCACTTGTTTGGCCCTCTGAAACTAGATTTCCAAATATGCTGTTCATGCAATTCATTCTTGTTTCATTTTGTCATTTTTTTGTGTTGTTAGTGTGATTTTATTTAAAATAGATTAAAATGTAAGTAAAAATTAAAAATATATTATTTAACACTTTTATTAATAATTTTATTTAAAAGTTATAACTTTACTTTATTTAACATGAATTTTTATTTTGTTTTTTCTTTGCTTTTTTTTTTTTTTGAGAGCTAGTTCAGATAAACTAACGATATTTGTTATCAAAATTGGAGATGATAGTACATTTTTCCTGTTTCGCAGCATGTTTCAAAATGAAACGACCTGTTTCGCTCTCAAAATTTTGTATGGCAAAACATGTTGTTTTAATCATATTTGGGGAGCGAAACAGGAAAGGAATATCGAAACACGAACATTGCTGTCCATGTTAAATTTTTATAATAATATTTTTATTAGAACTATTGTTGCGAAAGCAACTTTTGTTAAGAATAAGTTTTATTTATTAGTTATCTTGTACTTATTAGTAATTTTGCTTTTGTTAGTTATTTTATTAGCTTAAATAGTTATTGTATTAGTTATGTATATTTATAGTGTAAAAATCACTGTACAGCATTTTCTTGTACAAATGTAATAACGGTTTTCAGCCTCGATAGTAAAGTCCCTTGCAGACCTTGGTGATCTTACTAATTTAGTTAACATTTATAACACTGCAACATTATATATATGTGTTCCTCTAACTCCCATTGGAGCATAGGGCGCCATAACACTGCAACATTAACATACATATATGAGACTAAAATTTATTAACATCGCGCATTTACTTCAATAGTGTCATAATTCAAAAAATATCATTTTACAGTATACCGTATAAAGTTTTTGATAACAAATATTAAACATTCCGAAAAACCTTACGGCGACCCTGAGATGTGGCATAAATTAATAAAAAAAAGCCAAAGAACAAGTAGAATATCGATACACTTTTATCACAAGTTGTAAATTTCCAACGATTAAGAAACAACTTTTTAACATATTATAATTCATGATATTGCGCATATTTCTGCACAATAAGTTTCTTGAAAAATTACACTATTCAAGTTAATATTTTCAGACATTTTAAACAAAACAAACGTTTAGAACGCGAATTCAACACCCGGCTAGAAAATCTTAAGCCATAAGGGGTCGGTTATGTAATTGAGAAAATTAAAACAAAAATGTTGTATAATGATCGATGGTTCAGCTTGTTTTATTGAAAATTTATTGGCAATAGAATTTTCATGTTTAAAAAATGGTTATAGACCAGCTCGCTACTTTATAGGCGAGAAGACCATGGGAAAAGAAACGAGCATACAGCTGGGTGAAGATAGTTCAAAGATAGTTCAAAGAAGAAAATGTGATAAGCTCATCAATATGACTTACATCGTGATAATTACGAATGAAGGTACCCATACATTAGCAGTATTAGTATTCAATAATGACTACTGTACAATTAAATTGTCTTATGTGGCACAATATATTGGATAAAAACCAGATTCTTTTGATTTATATTGCCTAAAAACAAATATTTTTAACGTGTTGACAATATTGCACAATACGCATTGCGTGCGCTGGTATCGAGTCTTTGCTGCAATAGAGTTGTGACTCAAATATGAATTTTCTAGCAACTATAAATTTAATTCTTCTCCCTAGAGTTGAGTATACAAGATATTTGTTCGAAATTTTTACACAATATGAAGAAACGATATGGCGATTAACTCCACATTATTAGCTAGTAGGCGGCCCTATGTTCTACTGGGAATTAAAGAATTAAATTCGTTTAGCTCAAAAATGCTCGATATTTTCAACAATAATTGTGCCATATATTTGTTTTTTATATTAACCAATTTTATGGATAATGTGGAGCAAATATACAATACCAGCAGCAATAAAGTACTCAATAATATTGCAAATGTATAGGTACTTTAACACCCAATTTTCACGATGATTTAAACGACATGTCTTTTTTGTATTTCTTTATTGAAGAAACTTCCAAAAACTTGTTTAATTTCCTCCATGTTTGTTTTTTGCAGTCAGAGGAATGCCAAAAAAAAAACACAGAAAATACGATTCATATCTTTTTTTCTATCCTTCTTGCTTCTCTACCACGCTCGCTAACAAACGAAAAACGACATGACTTAAAAGTAGGGGAAAAATCATCGTGAAAATTGAGTGTTACATTACTTTCTGTGCTAAAACCGGGTACCCGAACAAAGTTATTCGATTAAAAAATATCTTCTCACAACTCTAATATAAATTTATAATATGAACTGCAGCCAACTTCAGTGTTGTTGAGGAATGCCGGATAAGAGCGAAAGTACATGTCAATTTTGTGCTTTTTTATGTTTTACCCACAAACTGAGATTCGGAGACGTTAAACAAAATATACCATGGCAAATGTAGAGTCAATGATTGTGGAAGAAAAACCCCAAACTAAACAAATTGATCGGGAGAAGGTAAGTAAGCGAAATTGTTTCAACTGATAACATTAATTCATGAATTCAAATTCGTTTTAGACTTGCCCTTTACTCTTAAGAGTATTCTGTTCGACTGGAAGACATCATTCGGTATCGGAGTATATGTATAATAATGTTCCAACGAACGAGTTACAAATTTACACTTGGATGGACGCTTCATTACATGAACTGACTTCTCTTGTGCGCGATGTCAATCCCGACACTCGTAAGAAAGGAACTTACTTCGATTTTGCAATAGTTTATCCCAATTATCGTAATAATCATTTCCAAATGCGTGAAATTGGTGTGACTTGCACCGGTCAAAAGGGAGCCGATGACAATAAATCATTAGCTCAAGCTAAATTTTGTATCGGAGATTTTCTTGACATCTCTATAACGCCTCCGAATCGTTTACCACCCATCAGAAGACAACGGCCGTACTAATCTTGGTCTTTCAACAAATCACCTCTTCACACATTTTTTAATAACTAGGATACTTTAGATTTTTGGTTAATATTTTATTTCATATCAACAACTGCATCCCGTTAGTGATTCTTAAAATTTATAAAATATGGTAAGATTTTTTTTATTTTATTTTTAATTTTTAATAAAATATAAAACAATGAATGTAAAGTATACATTAAGTAAAAAAGTAATGCAAAACTTATAACTAGTTAGGAGCTGGCGATACTTAATGACTCCAAAATCGTATCAAGGCCCCCGATTGATGTATGAAAGTTAGTTTCTATAATTTACTCCTGGTCTTTTTGATTTCTTTTTGCCTAGTTGTGACATATCTATTTCTATACCATTCGGCAGAACAGCACGATTTTCTTCATAGTTTATGAAACCGTTGTCCTGAAGCTCTGCATCTTCGTTGCGCTTGTTGGGATCACATTTAATACCGGTTTCGTAATGGTATTCACGTTTGTTGCCATCTGGATCCACATAGCCATAAGTACCTCTTAATGGAAAAAAACATAAATTAATAAAAAAAATTTATGAATAAAATTAAATACGTTTTATTTGAACTACAAACTTTGTTATACAATCTGTGCCAATAAGTTCCTCCTTGAAAGAACCATCATCGTTTTCGTATCCCCAAGTAATACTGCCATCTTCATTTTCTTCTCGCCATTTTCGTATAGTTTGTGCCACGGGACGTTGGCGTCTAGAATTTTGTTGACTGTCTCTTTCTTGTAATTGTATTTGATTTTGCTCTAAAACAGGACGCGATTGTATGGGCTTTGGTCTCGGGCGTGATTGCACTGCAGCCGGTTGGGAAATAAATTGTGGTCTTGTTTCCCTTGCTTCGGTTGGCCTGTTACGTATAACGTGGACACGTTCGCGTGGCTGTTGTGGTGGTGGCTGAGGAGGGCCTTGTGATAATTGAGTTCTGTCTTGACTGAATCTGGGGCTGTTGATAATATTTGATCCGATGCCGAAATCATTGAAAACTTGTTTGGCACTTGGTGTCGTTGGCGCCGATGGACGTTCAGGAAATCTGGTAGAAAAAGGATTATTATTGACTAATGGCTCCTCGCTGCTTAAAAGATGAGAAATGGGTGCTTCATGTATAGCATTTTGCTCAGCATTAAGAAAAGCAGCTGCTGTCTGTTGGAATTGTGCTTGTTGTGCCTGGGCCAACTGCTGCTCTCTTAAAAGTTGAGGCAAATACGCATCTGGAGCTTCGTCTTCTCCGGATTCAGTAACTGGCTTAGATTCCTCAATTAAACGTGGAGATATATTGTTTTGGACGTAATTTTGAGTCTTCGCAGCTACTGGTCTTCTAACACGCACTACTGGTCGTGCTATAGGTGATGGTGCTGCTCCAGGAATTGCCAAACGTTGTGGGGGGTATTGAGCGTTGACTAGACATACATTTGTAAATGCAGTAACAACAAATACAATCTACAAGTATAAATATTAAAATTAATTTTTGTTCTCGATAAAATACTAAACAAAATATTTTTCATAAACGTTCTTTGCAATTTACACTAATGAATAAAAAATAATTTAACGTACAGTGCATAAAAACTACTGAATGAATATAAAGTTAATCGCTATTTATGTTCAAAAATTCGTATTATTAAATAGGGAAACTTTTTTAAAAATACCAAACAAAATCATAAAATATATTAAAAAAATATTGTCAATCTTATTTTATTATCCTAATGCTTATTACTTGTCTAATAACAAATGGTCTATATAAAAAAAATTTGCTTACCGTCACACGAAGTTGTAATAGGTACTTAGAACCATATTATCCCACATACATGTGCCACATCGTTAATTATCAGAGTTATCTTTTTTTTTGAGACTCAGTTTTTTGAAAAACGAATAAAGTAGATTGGATATTTTAAAAAACTTATGGGCCTCTGTTCCACTAAGGAACTTGGATAATAATTACAAAAACTAATTCAAATTATTAAAAAACAGTTTTTTAAGTCCGTTAATTAAAGCCAAAATCAATAGCGGTTTTCACCCTTTGTATTAAGTGAACAACTCTGTTATATTTAATTAGATTTTATACTTCAAAGCGTGAGTGTCTTTTTCGTATGCATTGTAAATTATTGAATTTGCTGAGTGAGAGAAAGAGACAGATAAAGTTTCTTCAACTGTTTTATTCTGGTAAATTCACACACTTTGTTTACTACTGCTTTTTGTGGGATTTTTCATCCACAGCGTAGTATATTTTAGTCTAATACATTTTGTTGTTGCAGTGTTGTAAATGTTAGTATTTTTACTAAAATTATAAGATAAACAAGGTCTACAAGGGACTTTACTATTAAGGGTGAATTCCGCTAATATTTCAGCTCAAAAAAGTGTTTTAGTGCAAATAAAATCTTGTTCTAGGGTCGATAACTATGCAACCTGGTCTTGTAACACCAGAAACAATATTACGCCAAATATATAATAGTACCTACATTTTATAAAAAAATCATTTTCAAAAATGCGATTCTGTTTTCTTATAAAAAAGTTAATTTAAGAAATTTATGAAAAATAAAAGTGCACAATTTTTTTTATCGGTATTGCTTCAGGACTATGGTTTCCAACTTTTTTTCCGAAAGAGCGTAGATTTTTTTATTTCCGGAAATTATTTGTAAAGAATGATATGAAAAACTATAAGTAATCAATTACAATCAACTAACAAAAATCGTTGAGCCTTTCGTTCCAAAATTTTCTTACATCATCTTTAAATCATAACGCATTAAAAAAGATTTCAAACACAAATCCGGAAAGAAATGAGAGTAATTTATTTTTTAACACATTATAGCTGAAATCTTTCCGCATCTACCTTAAATTTGAAGATTTTACATATCGGAGTAGTTTCTAAATTTTTACCTATAATTTTAATAAAGTGCTTAATTAAACTGGGAAAATTTTTTAAATAATGTTGAAAACAATGTATTGTTTACATAAAGGAATACAAATATCGTTAGATCCGTATTTTCATTGTATGACATTTTGATACTGTTCGACTAAGAAAAGCATTTACCTCAATTTGGCACTATTAGAAAACAAACAAAAAAGGTTTGTTTCTTCAGCTAGAAATAGTTAACATTAGAAATTTTTTGTTTTTGTGTGCCCGTTTGCTAGCAGTTACAACGTTTGCACTCTAAGGCCGGGTTTTTGAGATGTGGAATAAGTTTAAACTTACTCTCTCAAAAAAACCAGCAGTAGGCGACGATATCAGTTAATCAAATTAGGTTTATATGCATAATTGCTTGTTACTGGTAAAAAAATTAAATTGTTTTTATTTATTTCGACATGGAGAAACTGGCAGTGAATACTGGGTTTTTGAGATCTAAGTTAAACTAGGTTTAGTTAATCTGAAGAGAGATTTGTGCCGCCATTAACAAGTTTGTATACAAATTTTTGACCGAACAACTTAGTTTTGCTTAAAATATTCGTCTTTAATGAAATAATAAAAAAATCACATTTTGCCCAAGGCGAATTTACTTCGGGTGGTGGCGAAGAGACAGCCGGGTTTTTTTTAGTCATGCCAGAATTGGCAAAAGTTTTGTTTACATGTGCTTTTTTAAATTGTGATTTTAAATTAAATTTTAGTTTGTAACTTATTAATGAAAAAGTTAAAATATAAAGAGATGATTAATAAAACTATGTATAAAAATTAAGTACAGATCGTTTTTAGGTCACAAAAATAAACCGGATTTGCAATTTAGTACTCACAAAACATGCACAAGTTTATATTATAAAAACTGTTATTTTCTTAATTCTAAAAATTATTTAATTTTTTTTTATTTTTTTAACTTAAATGTTTTAATTTTAGTCTACGGCTGCCAAATACATTTTCTCTTCAATCCCAAATTTAAAATCAAAATTTCTTAAAATATCCCCTCTAAAAAAAAAGCCCGCAAATGAATTATTTTTAATAAATTATTAAGTTTTAATATTATTTATCAGTTAGGATTATTTGTATCTTATAAATTTGTATCTTAAATTCATATTAGCATAGATAGTCACCCTAAAACTATAGTGTATTTGAACCAATTTTACAATTTGGTAATTATCTTTAAATTTCTGACCAAAAATATACATTATTAAAGAAAAGGGAAATTTTGATCATTCAGTTAATCTAAAATATTAAAAATATATGTTCTTTAAATTTCTTGTATGACTGGTGGTTTAAATATAATTCTTAAAGCGTCAATCATGCCGTTAGCATATATATTTTCAGTCTGAAAATCCATGTTTAACCATTTTATATAGTTTATGAACTTCTGAAGCTGTGAACATTTGAAATGTGAAGTATTAGGGTTATAATAAGGACCCCACAAGCACATTCATTTTACTCGTGAAATATCAATTAGCTTAGCCATTATATATGTGGACATACGTTTAAAAGTAATTTTACTTATTAAAATGTTAAAAGGTCGACCTAAAAAAAAGATTTAAACGTGTTTTACATGGTCCAATTAGTAGGTCTGCGCGAAACGACTGCTGATTTTTTGCAGATTTGTGCTTATTTTTCGTGCAGTCGTTTTTGTAGCCATTGTTTTGGACATCTTTATCATGTTTTACACAAACGAAATGAGTGTTGTTTTTCCTATTGGTGCATTGTTGTAGTGTGCCCAAACCTACTCATTGGACCACGGTTATTCAGATACACAAAATTCTGCTGCCGATACATTTTGAATAAAAAACTGATATAGCGATCAGTTAAATTAGATTTTTCAGCCGTTCGATATTGAATTTGCGTAATAATTTTTTTAATATAAATTGTATAAAAATTAGTTTTTTACTTAAAAACACTTCCAGATTTTATATTAGCCTATATTTATTTTATATTAGCCTGTAAAAGAAATAAGACTTTAAATAATTTACTCAAAAAGAAAAAAGTGTTCTTTTACATCCTCAACATAAACTCGAAATTAATTTTTTTAATCTAATTTCAGATTACAACCCCAAATCTGATATCCCTACTTTAGTCAACTATTTTATGCAAAGCAAATTCATGCATATATTAATTCGCCTGGTTTTTGACATTACATGACCGAAAAATAAAAACAAAATACCATGTTTCTTGTGTTGTTTACTTGTTGTAGTCTCGCCGCCAACTGAAGTAAATTCGCCTTGATTTTGCCGTAAAAATCCGAGTTACATAGTTCGTTAATCTAAGTTTAAACTTAATCCAATTGTTAGTGAGCCAGTCTATCAGGTTGCAGGCAAGCTTAGAGCTTCGCGGAATTAGCATAGGAAAGAAACCCGGGTCTTAATGTCACAAAACTTAAACTTAGGCGGGAAATTTAAAATTTAAATTTTTTCGCCTTAAAAATCCGAGTTACAGAGTAAGTTTAACTAAGTTTAAACTTAATCCACTCATCTCAAAAACCCGGCCTTAATGTCACAAAAACAGACTTATTCCGAAAATTTAAGTAAAAATATACGAAAATTTTAAAAAAATTTCCTGGAACTTTTTTCCTAATAGAAGGAAATGCCTCCCTATTCTGTTCAGACAAATGCGGTTGTTTTTTTGTACGGGAAATACTCGTAAAAAAAGAAAAAAAAATTACACTTGGGAATCATAAAGGGAAAGGTGAATTTTTGCACGTAGCTTTTTGTGATTCTAAGCAATATCTAAAAATCCACGTCGATCCATACGCCGCTAAAAAAGTTACGAGGGTCAAAGATCAAGAATAACGAAATTCACGGTTTGCTATTGTATACCTTGAACATCTTGCAGGGCTTGTAAATACTTATTTAAAACACGACAACAACAAATTGCATACATTTTAACTTTACTGTGTTAACGGCATCTTCAATACTATAATTTAAAATGTATGAATGCATTTTGTTGTCGTGTTTTAAATCAAGATTTACAAGTCCTACAAAATGTACACGGTATACAATTGCAAACCGTGAATTTCGCTTCGAATTATCAAATGTGTAGCTAAGTAAATTGACTAAAAAACGTATTTGTAATTTTTTTTCGTAGGACAAACGGATTTTGAGAAAATTCGTTTTAAAAAATTGTAACGTACAGTATGCGAACCAATGTCACACAGTGGGATTTTCTACAGGTTAGTCCGATTGGAATAAAATTTTAGTTGACAATTAAGGACTTGTATTCGAGTTCAAGCTTTCGATTTGTGATCTATAGACATATCGGAGGGCTTTTATAGGTTTTCAAAGTATAGCACCTCGAGTATTGTTAAAATTTAAAACGATCTGGAATTCTTAATTTAAGCCCGATCTTTTTTATGAGTGGAATATACTAGTCAAGTTCTACAAAACAGTTAGCAACATGCTAAAGTTTTGACCTGCTTTGGTCTAGTATCTGTTTTTTTTTTAAACAGTATAATCTTTTTAAATTTTTCTTAGATTCGTTTTTTTATCGTTAGCTTGTTTTTAACTGTTGGTTAAATTTTAAAGATCCATTGTTAGATGATATTGTATTTTTAAAATAAAGTTGTACTTTCATAGAGAGTCGTTAAATTTTCCATTGAACTTTTTCATGGCCCAATTAGTAGGTCTGTGCGAAACTACAATGCAACAATAGAAAAAACAACACGCATTTTGTTTGTGTAAATTATGTTAAAGATGTCAAAATCCAATGCATATGTTTGTGTAATAAATGGACAAGAAAAAAAAAATTGCTACAAAAACAACACGGTAAAAATACAACTCTACAAAAAATCAGCAGGTGTTTCGAGCAGACCTACTAATTGGGCCATGAACTTTTTTTTAAAAAAAAATACAACTCTGAGTACGGAAGGACCCAGCGGTCAAAAAGTTATTACAAATTGAAACACATCCGATTGTTTGCAATAATGTCAATAGGAAAAATAAAAAACAAGTTCGTTAATCGCATACAACTAGCATCCAAATCCGATTAGTCTTATTGATATTCCGTTGTTAAATAAAATGTAAATAAGAATCAAAAACAAAACAATCGCGAATAAAATGTAGCCATCGCACTTGCATCTGATTTGGATGGCTTAGTAATGTATCATATTTTTTTGTACATTTTCAATTGTGTATTTTGCCTTTTTTCTTCTACTTTTTGTTCCGTTATTTTTTCAATTTGTTCTTTGAAAATTTTAAAGTAAAAGTTTAAAGTGTAAAGTGCGTTCAAAAGTGCAAGTGATTAAACCGTGTAATTGTTATTAAAAAAAAAAAAAATAAAAATTAGTTGAAAAATATAAATACCTATTTTAAGTATTAAAAATTATAAAAATTGTAAGTGATTCTGAATATTTTCTCTAAAAGGACTACGGCCAAAAAATAAGAAACTGTTTCAAAATTCATAAATCCAGAAATTTTCGCAAGCTTTCGTATAATAAAAAAAATATAAAAAATTAATTAATTACATACATATATTATTTTTAAGTTAATTAACCAACACAAATATAAATATAAAATCGTTTAAAAAAACATGGATTTCTACTTTATTCAATAGATTAAACCCATCCGATGATTTATCTTATTCGGACCCATCTAATACTTATACAATGTCTGCTACAAAGGACTGATTACATCGAGACAAATCTTAGTACCCTCTGAATCACCACAATCATTGGACCCATCCAACCTTCACTTACAATGTATGTAGTGTCGGATCAATCTGATAGCCTAGGCCATCTCTGTGTAATTGTAAGTAGGAATTGAATACAGACTTTGGATGGGTCGCACTTACATTGTCGTTAGTCTCAGACCGAAGATGTATGTGATAAAAAGTCCACTGGGGAGTAGCTACTTTTGAGTATTGAGTACTCATAAAAAAGAGCAAATACTCGATACTCGGTACCAACTGCTCAATACTTTGTCTGAATTAGTGCTGATCAGGGGTGCCAGATAATTTTGATAAAAAAATCGGCATAGCTTAAAAAAGAAATCGGCATTATGGGCACTTCAATTAAATCGGCAAATAAACACAAAAAATAACAAAACAGAATAATTCAGCATTAACTTACATATAAATCATATAAAAACATAAAAATTAATGAAAAAGAATATTTTTATAAATAAATTGTAGTTAATAAAAAATTTTGTACATTAGGTTCAAATTGTTTTACAAATTGAAAATTTTTTTAACATTTTATTTTAATTAATATTTTATAGATACATACTTGAGTTCAATTGTTTAATTAAATTCCTTTTAATATCAACATCAAAACAGTTTGCACTATTAAATTTTAAGTAATCTTTAGAAGAAAGAATTCCTTGCAAGATTTCATTTGCGGAAGAATGTGGAAGGACCATAATTTGTTGTACTAACTTTGATAGCACTGGGAATGCATCCGTAGAATCCCCACGTTTTAAAACTGAAATTTTTTGCCAAAAAGTTTGCAAATTAACTTCAATTCCTTCTAAATCTCCTTAAAAATTTAAACATGTTAACTCTCTAGAGTTTAAAATTTGTTTATCTTTTTCAGGAATAATGCTGGGGAGCTCTTTCAGCATTTCCATAACAGGGTTTCCACCTAAGATAATATCTGTTATAATATCTGAGAGAATGAGAGAACACATTTCTTTATGTTAATCTTAATATTAAACAAGGGGAACACGTACATATCTTATAAGATTTCATAATCGACTGATTCTCGTACAGTAAACTTGTATCGTTTTTATTCTTTATTTTTGGTTTTTTGATTTATTAATTTAAAATATTGTTATTTAAACACTTTTCACAATATTGGCACTATTTGCATTAATAAATTACACCTTCTTTATAATGAAGGCTTATTATTGTTTTATATGTGTGTATGCATGTGTATTTTTGACAGCTTATCTTATAAGATAGTTGTTATAAGATTTCTTATAACAACTGTATGATAACATTTATTATACAGTACTTTTCGCTCATAGTCCATTCCGCTTAAAGTCCAAAAACGGATTAAAGCCAAAACTGTCATATTCACTTGCAGATTTTTTTCGAATTTCATACAAATTATTTGTTCTAAGGTCCATTCCGCTTGTAGTAAAGTTTTGCTTAAAATCCACAATTTCTTATCTAATACGTTATTCAAAAATAATTCGCTTAAAGTTCACTCTGCTTTTTATATTTTTTTAAAAAACTGGCAATACGTTTTTATTTACCATTCTGGCAACTTTTATAAATGTAAAATTTTGGTTAATTTATAAAAAAAATGAGTAAACGCGTTGTATTGAGTGGTTTTTTTGAAGAAAATAATTTTTATATAGTCCAAAATGTGAATTATATTAGGATTCACTTATTATCCATAAAATCGCTTATAAAACAAATCGGTTATAGTCTAAATTCGCTTATTCTCCACAAAAGGTGTACATCTATAGTAGTGGACTATAAGCGAAAAGTACTGTAATATTAATACTAACACTAGCTGCGTTCGAGAACACGAAAGTTTTTACTATTTTTTACTGAACTTTACTGCATTTTACTAAATTGCGTTCGCGTACACAAAATACAGTAAATGAGAACACAATTTGAGAGCGTAAAGTGACAGTTCTTGACTGAGTACTTACAAATTTTTACTGCAGAAATTTTTGCAGTAAAATTTAGTAAAACAAAAAAACATATGTTTTAAAAGGTAAACAAACAAAAGTAGCAAACAAAAGGCATACAAATTGTGAAAAAATTGTTTAAAAAAAGAAAAGTTGAAATAAAACTAAATTAAAAACAAAAAATTAATAAATATTAATTAATTAAACTTGTTTGTGAAGAATTTATATGGCTAAATACCAACTTTTGAAACTTTGTTTTGTTATGTTAATTTTTTGGAGTTGTAAAAGTGTCAAGTACTCGGGTACTTAGAACAGGACTTGTTATTAATAGTAAAAAAATATTCGTGTACTATTGATCAAATTAAGCCGGACACAAATTAGCAAATTCAAATAAAATAAAAACAAACAAATATGAAAGATAACATAAAATAATTTGTTTGTATTTTCCAAAAATATTCGTGTTATAAAAAGTATTTAATCGAGTACCGATAAGAAAACGAGTTAAGTAGTCAAAAGTGTAAACATTTTTCAACACTTAAATTATTTGCCATCAGCTCTTGCCTTTATTTTACGAATTTTTACAAATTTTGCGTTCGGTTACTTTTTTGGACAACAGCTTTTTGTGAGAGCAAATTTTTAAGTTTACTCATTCACTGCATTATACTGTAAAAGTACTCAAACGCACCTACTATTTGAGAGTCCACACGCAAGATAATACTCTCTGCTAGAGATGAGCGATCCCGTAATTTTTAAAGAACATCGTGATTAGTGAACGTGATTTAAAAATCACTGCTCCTCAAAACTGTGATTGTGATCACGGTTTGTCAGTTTTTAGTTTTTTTTATAGTAAGTGCGTTCAAGCAGAGTACTTTTGTAAGTACTTTGCAAAAAAAAAAAAAACAACAATACATTTTAAGAGCTTTTAAAGCTGTTTACTTGCATATACATACATACATACTTGAACAAATAAACTTTGGCTTAAAAAAAATACTAATAAGATAGAAGATAGAATGAAAGGAACAGCAACATTATTCGCCATTGCATTCAAAAAACGCTATTACCCACACAAACAGTGAAGTATCATAAATTTTTGTTACAAAAAACAAAAAGAACGACTTAGCAAGTACCTGTTACTTGAGAAATTTGGTCACAACTGTGATTAGTGATTTTTCAGTAACAGTGATTAAATCACAGGTACAGAAATATCACTCATTGTTGAGGGATGAACTTTAAATTCTTTTTGCACCTCAAGTTAAACACGGTTCACTTTTAATTTACTTTAAATAAAACTCTTTGTGTTAATTTTAGTTTTTGTATTTTTTATTTAGGTATATTTTGTTTATTTAATTTTGTATAACACTGTTTTTTTTTATTTGCAAGGTTTTTTGTTTGTTTTGTTGGGTCACAATTTTTTCTACTTTTTTGTTGTTTGATGTTTGCACTTTAACGATCGAAACTAGAGTGAGTTTTTAATGATTTAAAAATGATCTTACAAGCTAAGTTTCAGTACATAGAAAAATAGTGCAATGACAAATGTGAAAAAGTAAATAACAATTTAAGGACCGTTACTATTTTACAGGGTGCTGTGTTTATAATGAGTCATCATTAAACACCGGGTGTTTTGATTAACATGGTTCATCATTAAACATTCCGGCCCCCATGACTTGGTGCAGGTTTACCAAAGTTCCATAAAACAGGAAACAATGTAGCACGGTGTTGTAATGAATTTGACAGATATGGCATCTAGGATCTCAATTCGATTCAGGGTTGCGGGTCGTGTGAGGTTGTATATGTTGACGGCAATCAATCTATTGAAGATACGCTACGAAATGTTTCGTGGGATGCCATACCTGTAAGTAGGAATGCAGAATAAAATTAGTGTGGAAAATTGTAAAAAACTTATACTATATTTCAAATAAAACCACAATTTTTGAAATGGGTCTGGTAACGATCCCATTTTTTGTCTGGATGTCAACCACTCTACAGTTTTTATCAGTTCCAATATGAGTCTTTGTGATGCGACCCAGTTGCCATTCATTGGGTGGCAAATTGTTGTTTTTGATGACCACCAAGTCATTGACTTTAACGTTGTCCTTTTGATACTTCCACTTGTACCTGCGATGCAGTTCGGCCAGGTATTCGGATTTCCATCTTCTACAAAATGAGTGGTAGATGACCTTTAGGCGTTTCCAGCGGTTGATGAGGGTCAGGTTTTCGCTGCTTACATCAGATTCGGCTGGGGTCAATAATGGAGTTCCAATAAGGAAGTGTCCAGGGGTCAATGGGTTAAGGTCATTTGGGTCATCGCTAGCAGGACTTAAGGGTCTAGAGTTTAAACACGATTCTATGCGGGTGAGAATTGTTGACAGCTCTTCAAACGTGAATTTCATATCTGGTATCATTTTCTTTAGGTGGGTTTTGAATGATTTTACACCGGCTTCCCAGAGTCCGCCCATATGTGGGGCACCGGGGGGTATAAATTTCCAAACGATATTTTGATGGCTATAGTTGTGAGTAACTTGGGTTTGAAGAGTTTTTAGAAATTCTAGACGATCTTTTTTGATGAGTTCTGCTGCTCCGACAAAGTTCGTGCCGTTGTCCGAATATATGATTGCTGGACATCCACGCCTTCCAATAAAGCGGGAGAAAGCGGCTAAAAATGCTTGAGTCGATAAATCACTAACTGGTTCTAAATGTACGGCCTTAGTAGCAAAGCATACAAAAAAGCAGACGTACCCTTTTGTGATGAGGCAGGCTCGACCAGTAAAGTTTCGAATGGTAAAGGGTCCAGCGTAATCGACTCCAGTTGTGGTGAAAGGGCGAGAAAGTGTTGTGCGCTCTGGTGGTAAGGAAGCCATGATTTGACACAGTGTGTGTTTTTTGTACAAAACACAAGTTTTACAATTATTAATCACCATTTTTACTAAGGGCCTTAAACGAAAAATCCAAAATTCCGTCCGAAGTACTCGGATCATAAGTTGGTTTCCACCATGAATAGTTATTTTATGAGTGAACTCGGTCAGCAATCTGGTGAACTTAGAGTTGTACGGCAACAAAATTGGATGTCGTTCGTTATATGTGAGCGCTGGTGATTGAACCAGACGTCCGTTGGCTCGGATGACGCCTAGTTGGTCCATGAACGGGTTGAGAGTTAAAATATTGCTGGAGGACGATATCCTTTGTTTGAGTTTTAACTGCTTATATTCTTGTGGGAAGTGTTGTTTTTGCGTCAAAATAATGGGTCGTGTTTTGACATCTACTATTTCTTCTGGTGTAACTTCGTTTGAAGATGTCCGAAAGCTGTTTCTGTTTACACCAGTATTCCTCCAGATTCGTAGGACATAAGCTAATACTCTATAAGCACGTGACAAATTGGAGAAACGGTTCAATGGATCCTCTTGAGTCGTAGTAGTTAACGTCCTTACAGTTTTTGCTTCTAAGTTGGTGTCATCTGGACTTCTGGATTTTGGCCATTTTTCTTTGGGTAATTTTAGCCATGAAGGTCCAAGCCACCACAAGTTGTGGGTTTCTAATTCTTGGGGCGTACATCCCCGGCTGGCTATATCTGCGGGGTTTTCTTTTGATTCGACATGTTGCCAATGGCTATTGCCGACTTTATCTACAATTTCTGAGACACGATTTCCAACGAAAGTGTTCCACGTGCAGGGGGGCTTCTTTAACCAGGCCAGTACTATTGTTGAGTCGGTCCTAAAATATGTGTCGATTTGCGTAGCTTGAAGATTTGGCAGAATTCCTGAGGCTAAATTTGCCAGTAAAACGGATCCACAAAGCTCCAAACGTGGGAGCGATATTTGTTTAATGGGAGCAACACGAGTCTTAGAGGCCAGTAAATATGTAAATATAGAATTTTCAGACTGTATTCGGACGAAAAGAGTCGCAGAATAAGCCTTTTCTGAGGCGTCGCTAAACCCATGTATTTCCACATTTAAATTAGGGCTGTACTGGATCCAACGAGGAATTTTCAGGGCATTTATTGCAGGGCAGTTTTTGACGAATTTCTGCCATTTGAGGCAAGTCAAGGGTTTTAGGTTGTCATCCCAGTCGGCTTTATCTAACCAAATCTGTTGCATGATTAACTTGGCATCAACAATCACTGGAGCTATCCATCCGCAAGGGTCAAAGAATTTGGCAATTGTAGATAGAACTTCCCTTTTTGTGTAATTTTCTTTCAATTCAACACCTGGGGCAGTGAATGTAAAAGAGTCTGAGGAAATGTTCCATTTTATCCCGAGTGTCTTGGTTCCGGCGTTCTCGGATAAGTTTAACCAGTCGAGCGGTAGTAGGGTCTCATTTGGCAAATCTTGAATAACTCGTGGATCATTTGAGGTCCATTTCATCAGATCGAAACCGGCAGATTTTAGAACAGTTGTAAGTTCTTTTCGTGATTTGATGGCATCGTTTAATGTGTGGCCACCAGCTAAGACGTCATCTACGTACATGTTGTGTTGTAAGATGTTTGACGCCAGGGGGTAAGTTGTCCCGATATCTTCGGCTAGTTGAAGAAGGGTTCTTATGGCAAGAAAGGGCGCGCAATTAACTCCAAACGTCACTGTGAGGAGTTCGTAATCCTCAATAGGATCTGTCTCGGATTTTCTAAACAATATCCTTTGATATTTTGTTTGCGTAGGGTCAATGAGTATCTGGCGATACATTTTTGTGACATCTGCGTTGTACACAAAACGGAAGAATCTCCACTTCAATATTATGAGCACTAAGTCTTGTTGAAGTATGGGTCCTGGATACAAAATGTCATTCAAACTTCTCTTATTTGAAGACGGGCTCGATGCGTTGAAAACTACTCTAATCTTCGAAGTCAACTTTTCGGGTTTTATTACTGCGTGATGCGGCAGGTAATAATTTGGGTATTTACTAATTTCCAGGGGAGATATTTTCCTCATATGTCCTAGCTCGAGGTATTCTACAATAACTTGGTCGTATTGTGTCTTAAGTTCTGGTTTTTGGCTAAGCATGCGCTCCATTCTCAAAAATTGGGCCATGGCAATATTTCTAGATACGCCTATTTCTTCGCCATTTTTAAAGGGTAGGGTAACAATATATCTACCTGAATCACTTCTACGGGTTGTAGACTTGTAGTGATTTTCACAGTGCGTGTCCTCTTCTGACCTCAAAACCTTTTTTGGGGTCTCCTCCACCTCCCAAAAGCGTGAGAGGATTCGGTCCAGGGACGATGTGTTCAGTAACGATATCGTTTTTCTAGGTGAAGTTTTTGTACAAATTGGTCCCCCCACAATCCAGCCAAATACTGTTTTTTGTGCCAAAAGGGATCCAATGGACCGCATCGGTGTTTCCATACTATATATTGAGGGGCCTAAGTCGAGGCCTATTAGTAGGTCGATGGGTCGACTTTGATGAAAGTGTGGGTCTGCAAGTTCTAGTTTTGCAGCCTCTGCGAATTGTTCTGCGTTTAACGTTTGGGGGGGTAAATTGGATGGAAGGGTCTTCAAAACTGGTGCCCATACCTCTAACTTAAACGATGTATCCACCCTGGAGCAAAGGTTAAACAAACAGGCTTTGGTCGAAGTTTCAGAAACTGTCTGACTCAAGCCGGAAACGTGTACTATATTACGTTTTGTGGGTAAGTTTAATCGGTTTTTCAACTTGTCCGATATAAACGTGGATTGGGATCCAGGGTCGATGATTGCTCTTGCCTGGTATCTTGCGCCTCTAGTTTCGATTTGTACTATTGCAGTAAATAACAAAGTTTCTTTGTCTACTAGTTGTGTCGAGGACTTATTGCTTCCCCGCAAGGTCAAGGAAGTCAGGTTAGGAATACCTGATCTGGAAGTGGACTGTATATATTGGACTTGCGCTGCAGCACTTGTACTAGCTTGCTCGTCAGCGTTATTTGGTGGTAAACTTATAGGCTGGGTCACCGTTGCCTTGTGCAACAAGGTGTTATGTTTTTGTTTGCACAGCCTACAACTATATTTGCTTGAGCAGTCCTTGACACCATGATTTATTGACAAACAATTAAAACATGAATTTGTGACTTTTACTATGTGAATTCGGTCATTCACATTCTTTTCCAAAAAGTTAGGGCAGGATCGTAATGGGTGGGGCTCTTTACAATGTTGGCAATTGTGTGTAGAGTCTTTTTGTCCCCCCTTTGATGGAAAACGTTTCTGAGTTTTCGACTCGTTATTGGTTTGAGTCGCGTTTGTTTGAAAACTGTGAACCTGTTTTTGTTTAGTGAACGGCTTAGAACATTCCCTTTTTTGTTGACAGGGTTTGGGTTTGGTGATGGCCGCTATTGACTCTAAAGTCTTAGAGTGGTGAGTCAAAAAAGTGTTAAATTGTTCCCACGACGGAACCTTTGTTATTTCTTGAAGAGAGTTTTCAAATTCCTTCAAAAGTGTTCGGGGGAGCTTGGTCGAGCAAAGATATACAAGAAAAGGGTCCCAAGTGCCAGTGTCTACCCTTAAAGCATTTAAAGCTTGAAGGCAGCCATTAACGGTTCGTTGTAGTGTCTGAATAGATTGGCCTGAATCTTCGGTAACTTTCGGAAGGTCAAATAAAATTTTCAACTGTTCGTTGACCTGAATCCGATTGTTCTCGTATTGAAGAACAAGATTTTTCCAGGCTATATCGAAGCCTTCGTTGGTTAATGGGGCATTTGAAACTATGTTTCTAGCGTCTCCTCCTGTTTTTTGAAGCAAATGAAATAATTTTTCAATTTTACTAAGTCGCGCATTATTTAAATATAGGGCAGTAAAAAGGTCGCGGAAGGTTGGCCATGTCACAAAATCACCTGAAAACGTATCTATGTCGCAAGGTGGCAGCCGAATAGACGAAACGTCGTTGTTTCCTAAAATTGGGGTTTCGGCAGACGAAAAACGCTCGTGCTTATTCGTGTCATCAGTTGGGGTAGAAAGCGCCAGAATTTCCGCGTTAAGTGATGCCAAACAAGTTTTGTATGCAGCCAGGGCTTTTTTGTACCGATCGCGAAGTTTCTGCCTGTCTATCGGTTGTTCGCCCGATTCCGGTTTCTTGTCCCTACACTCTTCATAAGCCCTTTTGATTTGCTGCCAAAGTGAGTCTAGTTCTACACGAAGAACTTCTAAACTATGAATGTCCTCACCTGCCTTTGATTCTGAATACTCGCTTTCAAAATCTAAAAGGTCATTTGTACAATTAACAAATTTATCGAGTGCCATTATTAATTTTTTTTTGAATTAACCAGAATCGTGAAAAAAACTATTTGAAAATGGGTCAAAAAAGTACCTGCTAGCGATTAAACAACAACAAGTAGCGAAAAAATTATAATATTTTTAAAAATAATTAGAGTCCCACAAAGCGATTTGTTTCCCCGGTATTTGTTTAAAATGTGATGGGGGTGGTAACCCTGTTGGTTCTCTTCGTTCTTAAAAAATGCAGCGTAAAAAATATTAAGAGTAACACAACAAGCAAGAGAATTTATTTCTTGTTGTTTGTTGTCTTGTATACTTTGACTTACTTGTTGTTGTTGGGTCTTTTTTTTTCCTGTGTGACTGCGTGTTGATTAATTCCTCTGTTGTTCTTGTTGTTGCTGAGTCTGCTAGTAATGCTGTTGAACTTGCTGCTACTGCGCCAAAGAATTTGGGTCCCGTTAGCTTGTTCACTATTAAACTTTGGCAAATTGTTTTTTGGAAACACTTTTATTTAATTAATTTTTATTTTTTAATTTTTTTAATAAAAACTTTAGTTTTGTTTTTTAAATTATTGTTCACTACACTTTTTGAATGTTTTTGTAAAATAAAATTAAGAGTCACAAACACAATTTTTTGTAAAATAAAATTTATACACACGGTAGGTAATTGTCGTTTTATTTTTTGTAAATATTATCCGGTTCGTTTGGACCAAATGTTGAGGGATGAACTTTAAATTCTTTTTGCACCTCAAGTTAAACACGGTTCACTTTTAATTTACTTTAAATAAAACTCTTTGTGTTAATTTTAGTTTTTGTATTTTTTATTTAGGTATATTTTGTTTATTTAATTTTGTATAACACTGTTTTTTTTTATTTGCAAGGTTTTTTGTTTGTTTTGTTGGGTCACAATTTTTTCTACTTTTTTGTTGTTTGATGTTTGCACTTTAACGATCGAAACTAGAGTGAGTTTTTAATGATTTAAAAATGATCTTACAAGCTAAGTTTCAGTACATAGAAAAATAGTGCAATGACAAATGTGAAAAAGTAAATAACAATTTAAGGACCGTTACTATTTTACAGGGTGCTGTGTTTATAATGAGTCATCATTAAACACCGGGTGTTTTGATTAACATGGTTCATCATTAAACACTCATCTTTACTCTCTGCTATTGAATTTGACGTTTGCAAATATAAAAAAGTGTGTAAAAGAAATATTTTAATTTTTCATAATTTTGTTAAGGTAATTTTGTTAAAATAATAAATTAATATTTAAAGATTTATAAGATTTTTGTTTAAAATCAAAACGATTTAATATTTGATTTGCAAGTTCTATATAAAAATTAATACAGCTATTAACAATGTTGTTAAGTTTTGATTTTGATAGTAACTAATTAACCAATAAGCCCAAATACGAATTATAAAAGTTCATAAAATTGTGTTTATAAATTCCGTTAAGTACGATTCCGTTTTTTAATCGTTTTTTGTAAAATTAGTTAATACAGTTAAAAAAAGACTCCATTTGGTTGTATAGGTTATGACAAGTTTTCCAAAGTTGCACAAGGCTAACAAATTACACGCTAACAAGCAAAGTTACCAAGGTTTAAGTGTTAATCAAAAAATCGGCATTTTTGGAGCAAAAATCGGCACTTTGCTAATTTTAAGGCAAAAAATCGGAAAAAATGGCAGGCCTTATTAAAAAAATTTCAAAATCGCGTAAATGAAGTTCCGCGTAAATCGATGTTTACCTGCATTTCTAAAAAAAAACATTTACTTCTACCCCAGTTGAGATTTAGACTTAAGTCTGTCCTGCTAGAAAAATCAACTTCATCCCGTATATAAATTTAAACTTAAGGGATACAAGCCAAAAAATAATTAAAAATTGCATTATTAACAAATAAATTTAAAAAATTATGTTCTATAAAAGTATTTATAGATGAAATTGTCATAGAAATTGGATTCCATACATATGTAGCTAGACTTAGCCATTTTTCATCCCGTTTAGCCATGAAAAAACCAATTTAGCCATTGGCCATTTTTATTTAGCCAAATTTCTTTCAAATTTTTAAACCAAAATATTTTATAAATGCCATTGTGTTGTAACGTTGAATTTTTCGATTACGGATGGCAACACAACTTTAGTTGTGTTGTCAAAAAGCAACGCAACTGACATTTAAATTGGTATTAGGTACGGCAACATTGCTTAGCTACCAAAAAGTTATCGATAATGCTATTTTAACAGTTTGGCAACTAAAAAAAATATTAAAAATTTAAAAAAACGAGCAAAAAAGTGATAAAAAGTTAAATAAAATAAAATTAAAAAATATGACTAGTTATGTTGACCAAGAGGAGGCAGTAACTGCTGTGCCACTCGAGGGAATAAATAAATAAATAACGCGAAGCATAAGATTACACGTGGCATCTATTAGAAGCTTTATAAGATAAATATCATAGCCTCTACCGTTTGTTGTTCCAGTTCGCTAGTATTTTGGGGCTCAATTTCTTGTTTCAAAACTTCAGCTTAGTTTGTCTAAAATACATGTCCTTTAAGATATACTGCTTCTGTAAAATCTCGTCTGCAGCCTGTTCAATCGGGGCCAAACTTATTTACTCTGACGGTAGTCCGCCAATAGTGTAAGCATTTTTTTATTGTGCCACATTTTTTTCTTTAATTTTGCCTTTAAATGTAGCCACACTCGTTGTCAAAACTGTTAAATTTTTCTGCGATACGCTTCCATGTTGCTTTAGTGCTATATGCTTTGTTTCCATAATAGACCGAACACCACAAGCAATTGACCATTTTTTTCTATTTCATGGACAAAGTTCAAACTGTTTTCGAGTTGTACATACATACATTAACTTAAAAAATCATTTAATAACAAATATACCAAGGCGAATTCATAGAAGGTGGTCTTATTTTGAAAACGGATACAACACTGTAAAATACTTTAACGTTGTGTCAAGATAATTCAACACTAGTAAAGAATTCAAACAAATATTTTATTTTGTTTTTAATTTTAAATTGTGTGTTTTGAAATGCAATAAGCGTTTTTAAGTTTTAAATTTCATAATTATAGAAATTATGAAGGATTCCTCAGAACCTCAGAACCAGAGCTGTATACCATTTTGATACATGGTTATTTATCGACTGTTGCTTACGTAGCAAGCAAAGGTCACCTTGTTTGAATTCGCCTTCAAATATACTTACTTATTACTAGGGATGAGATTTTCATGCACTAAAAAATCGAAAATATGCGCATAAAACATGCACTAAAAACACCAAAATATGCATTAAAAAAATAAAAAATATGCACTAAAAACTTTAACATTTTCAATAAAAAACCGTTTTTTTTTAATTTTATTTAAATCAAACACAAAAAAAGATAAAAATTCAGTCTGTTGTCATTCAAAGGTATAATATTTTTTAACTTTTAATTTAAATTTTTGTTAGCATAAACAAATAAATACTTTTTTATATTATCAAAAGTAAATCTTTGTCTGTTTGGACGCAAAAAACTTTTGTACATGGAAAATGATCTCTCAACGTCAACCGAAGTTATAGGAGCATACTTGAAGGATGCCAATTCATTTGGAGCATATTCATTTTCTAATTCAAATCCAACATTTGATTCCAGATCGAAAATAGTTGATATTTGCTTTATTTTTTGAAATCCTATATTTTTTTGCAAAACGTTTTGGATTTTTTTTTAATTTGTTGGGCAATTCTTCCTTCCACATTGTTTATTTTTATTTCTGCAATATTAATTAATTTGACTTGAGAATTAAGTGAACTAAATCCCTCTAATTTAGTTATTGTTTCACCAATATATCCATAGTTGGAAAATAAAAATGCCAGTTGACTTTTGATGTTCTTTAAATTTAATATTTCTTTTACTTTTTTAATGGCATAAGCATCGGTAACCACAAGTTCTTCAATAACTTTCTTAAACTGTTCAAAATGTTTTGAATAGTATTCTACAGCATCTAGCCAGGTTTCCCATCTTGTTAATACTGGCGGTGGTGGTAAGGGTATCAAGGGATACATTTCAAGATATTTTAAAAATAAAAATATTTTTTTCCCGTATGAAACCAATAAATCAATATTATCGAATTGGCTTCTAATTTCCTCTGCAACTCGGTGTAACCCATGTGCCAAGCAAGTAACATGTACCAGTTTTGGATAAAATATTTTAAGCCCATTGGCAGCCTTAACCATGTATTGTAAAGTTGTATTTTAAGCAGAGTTCCAAAGGAATTTATTCATTTATTTTAAAATTTTTTTGTGCCAAAATAATTTTTGTGTACATATTCAACAATTTTTTGCAGAACTTTGTTTTAAAATATGGAAATTAAAAAAAATCACTAAAAAAATGTCAAAATATGCAAAAATATGCATTTAAAACCGAAATATGCAAAAATATGCATTTTCACCAAAATATGCAAAAATATGCAACAACAAATCGATGCCATTTTAACGCAAATTTATTGATTCGGAAAGATAATTGGTCGACATCGTTCTTAGACTATCGACAAAAAACATGCATTTGCATGGAAATCGCATCCCTACTTATTACTTTTGCCGTCTTCTTTACTTTAAAAAATATAAGCAGCAACTACAAGTTTGTGGTTGCCAATATGTCATCAATATGACAAGCTGTTAGTTAACAGGTGCCACACGTAATATAAATTTGGCAACTGGTAACACAACTTCTGTTGTGTTGGCATCCGTAATCAACCCATAAATTAGTTTACGCAGATGACTTTTACAATAAAAAAAAAAAAATAAATTGCCCTTTTAACATTCTGCTGGAAAAGATGATGTGAATAGGACTGGCACACTATACACAAAGCAGCACATGCTGCTCGCTTATGTCGACGATATCGACATCATGGGTAGAAAATTGCGAGCAGTAACTGCAACCTTTGAGAAGATCGAGAAATTGGGTCTGGCAGTAAACGGAGATAAAACCAAGTTGATGATATCTACCACCAAGACTTCCAGCAGACTCGGGCGAACAATGAAACCACAACTTTGAGATAGTAAAAAATTTTATCTACCTCGTCACCACCATAAACAAAACAAACAACATAATTTTTGAGATAAAGCGAAGAACAATCCTGTCTAATAGATGCTACTTCGGACTCAATCAATTTAAGAATAAAGCCATCTCTCGACAGACAAAAATTACCATCTACAAGACACTGATACTACCCGTGCTGTAATTTGGTTCTGAAGCATTGGAACTTGCGAAAGCAGACGAGGCAGTACTTGGAGTATTCGAGAGAAAAGTTCTTCGTAAAATTTATGGACCAATCTGCGTTGACAAATAATATCGGTGTCGTTTGAACCAATAGCTGTAGGAGCTATGTGTCAAAAATAATTACTGTGCATAGTTAATATTCAATTGAGCCAAGTTATATTTTACAAACATAAGTTTTGATGCTTTATCACTCGTAAGAGTAGTGCGTTAAGAATAGTGAATTAAATTGTTTTAAAATTAGTTTCATGATTCCTGTTAATTTGTACATGTTTTCGTGTTTTTGACGTTTGCTACAATTTATTTTCTTAAAAAGTTTCATTTTTATTATACATTTTTTTTTATTAATTCGAATGTATGTATATTCTAAGTCAAATTACAATTCATAATGCTTTCATACTTTAATAGTCTTATTCCTTTTCTATTTTCCAGGAATATTTTCTGTGCACTATCAGAATTTGTTTGTATATTTCTGTTACGAGGCTTATTTTAGCTATCCTTTGGCTAGTAATGGAGTAAATTTTACAGAAAATTTATACAACTATTAGATACCAGCAGAATGTAATGCATTTTTTGGCCCGCTACGGCCTTCGTCAGCATTCGAATTAATATTAAAATTTATATTAAAAATGAAACTCAAGATGCGAACTAAAATTCCCAGATTCTATTTCTTAAAAAGTTTTCAGATATTATTGATATTGCTTTAAATATTCGCATACATTTTAGCGAATCCAAATAGCAAAAAATAAAACAATAGTTTGCAAATGCGAATTCTCTTTAGAACATTGTTTGTTACAGGCTATTGAAAAACTTAAAAAACTATTATTTAATATTATTTACAAAAACTTAAATATTATTTACAAAATATTATTTAAAAATTATATTTAAATGTGATTTTTCTCATATTATAAAAATTAAAAGTAAAAACCCTTTTTTAAAAACAAGCTTTTATTTAAATGCGCTAAAATGAAAAAACAAACTTTTACTTTAAAACTTTTACTATCAACTTATAACGTCATTACACAATTTATATGATATAAAAGCTTGTCGCGAGATTTAAGTACTCGTATTTACTTTGTTTTAAAATTTTAATACTTAATATCAATCACTGCAAGTTATTTAATTTACTTGTTAATCTTCGCAATAAATCTCCCGACAAGCTTTTATATCATTTAATTTGTGTAATGACGGTGAACGTTGTTAGTAAAAGTTTTAAACGTTTATTTTTTCTTTTTGCGCATTTAAATAAAAGTTTATTTTTTAATATGGTTTTTACTTTTAATTTATTTTTTTGTTTATAGCAAATTTAAATAGAAGCTTGTTTTTTAAAAAGGTTTTCTACATTTAATTTACATAAAACTCGCATTCGTATTCAATAGTGCAATTGTCAGATGCATTTATTTTACACGTCTGCCAATAAACTTACAATGTTCATACAGTAGCAAGACATTTTTAGTAGGGACGTAATGAATACCGATACCGATATATCGGCGATACTTCACGTTTGCCGATAAATCGGTATCGGCGAGATTTTGCTGTCGATACGCCGATACTTTTTTAATAGTTTTTTTGAACAAACATTTTAATTTTCAATGCTTATTTTTGCATAACAGCTAAAAGCAAAAAATCAAACAGAATAATAAATTGTTTCTTTTAATGTTTAAGCTTGAGGCCGGTACACACCCCGCGTTTTTCCTTTTTTCGAGACGCATGCTAAAGTAGACACTTACATGCATTTTACTCGTTTGCTGTGTAACTTGTCTATACAATTTTACACGACGACTCTTGGACTGATGCCTACACGCATTGAACGTTTGGTTTGGACCTGCAGCAGAATTTTCTGCTAACTTTTATTGATTCTTGGAAAATAAAAATCACTGCGCTACAACTTTTGGGTTACTTCGAAGAGACCACAAAATTCAAAAGCAATTTAGAGTCCCAAAAATTGGCGATTTACGTAGCATTAGCTTCGACTACAGATTTGAGTGTTTAGAGAATAACGAAATCTATTGTTTATCTACAATACAAAGCTAGAAAGTTAAAGGTACGGTCACCCCTACACCTAGTAAAAGTTCTGATAAGTATAAAAGAACTGAACTTTGGAGCGCTTGTGCAATTCTTAAAAAAAATTTGAAGAAGGATGATCCTTTGTCGATCCTACGCTGTGCTTCAGCTAAAGAAGAAGTCTAGATATACCTTAGATTTTCTAATTTTTCTAGAGACGCAGATCCGCTTGTTCACTGGCACAATAATATGCTAAACTACAAATTTAAGACCATGGCGCAGAAATACTTAAGTTGTGAAATGAGTTTAGTCACATCTGAGAGACGATTTTTTACTGCAGGTCAGATTCAAACGGAGTTGCGAAATTATCTCTGCAAAAGCTGAGAATACTTGTATTTTAAACAAAAATCTTATTAATATTAATTTTAATTTCTGGTAATCTTTTACACTGTTTTCTTTTTTTTGTTTAAAAATTAATTAATTTTACCATGAATTTTAATTCATTTCGTTGTTTTTAAAATCTTAAATTTTAATAATCTCTCTTAATAATCTTTTGTATAATAAAGAAATTACCCTATATTACCCTATTATCGGCGATATTTCTTCTTGAGTATAGGTATCGTATCGGCAAAAGGGCGTATCGTTACTTCCCTAATTTTTAGTCAATTTTAATACAATTTAAGCAACGTCTGTATGAAGCTTTAATCCGCCATATTGGATTAAGAGTGACGTCACTTATTTACGAATTTTTTTCAGCAAGACTTTCCATTTTATACCCATATTGTAGGAATGCATTAAAAATAATAAGTCCGCCATATTGGGCTTGTCGCCACGTCGGATTTAGAATGACGTCACACAGTTTACCATGAATTGCCATCCAAACTTAACGTGTATACAAAATTTCAGCTTAATCGGTTGAAGGTATGTATGTATCTGCTTCAAAATTGAGTTTAACTTTAAAGCCATCAAAGTCCGCCATATTGGATTTAGAATGATGTCACTTTATTAAGCCTATTACACAATAGGCAGCAACATTTTCAATGGTGTTCAAAATAGAGCAACAATTTTTTTCGTAACCACACACACTTTTAGTTAAGAAATCGTTTGAAAATTATGCTCACAACAATTTATTATTATTTTTTCAAACATTTTGTTGAAATTTTTATTCAAGACTAAATAAAATTATTATATGAATGACGGTTGACATTTTGGACCGTATACACTAACAATGCTCTGCAAAAACCCTATGTTGTTTCTGTTTTTTTTGGATTGTTGTTGTTCCAACACAACCTGTAATTGAATCTGCCTTGATGAAAACTAGTTTCGCCCGGCATGGTTTACAAATTTTTTTTACCTTCATCGCCAAAAAGTATACAGTAAATCGCCAAAAAAAAATTTTTTTAGATCTTTAGTAAAAAAAAATTCCCCAAAAATCGCCTAAAAGGAGTACAAGTGTATTTAACGTTTATTAAAATTTTCAACATTTAGCCTTATTCTATTTGTGTGTTTATATTTGAGTATTTTTACTGTTTTAAACTAATCGGGAATTTCTGACAGTCTCAAAACGCTTAACATTCATGATTCTGACTTGAAATCGCACAATAGCTGTTTTATAAATCTCAATCACAAGAAGTTTGGCGACTTCAAATCGCAAATGTATGCCGAACTAGAATATTTTTAAGAAACTATGGCAGATTGCCAGCAAAATTCACGAGTTTCAAAATACCGTAAAATTAATCTGGCGTTTTGCGATTTCAAATCGTACGAGGCTAAATATCTTAAAACCTGAAACTTGTGAGATCAGTTAATTGAATTTTACAGAGATATTAATTTTATCAAGTATGCAAAATGAGTAGAGTTTAATGCAAAAATATCCGTTTTTATAAGCGTTATTTTCTATGTGAAAATAAGTCAGAATATGGTAAAATTTTGTATTCGATTTTCATTGAAACATAATGTTACTTTGACAAGAAATGAAGCAAAGGATAAATGTCTTAAAATCTGTATTCAAATTTGATAATTGAAATTGAATTGGAATACTTAAAGTCAACTAGGTCTTCTTAACAATTTCATGACATGAATTATTTTTGAAAATTAAAAAATTTTAAGTGATTTTTTTTTTTAATTTTCTAAGTAACGTTTATAAGATATTTTTGATTTTATTTCGTAAAAAATCAAGTCAAAATATAACAAAAAACTGTGACTTTTTCGCTCTGTACGCCACATTGAAAAATACGCTTGATAATATTATATATATAATCCCTGATATCAATACAAATTTTTTTAAATGTGATTTACTTTCGCTATTAATTCAACTATTTTTGCATACTGCCCAGTATACATTATTATTCTTAAAATTTTAAAAATTTAACAAACGATTCAGTTTTTAGAATTTATTTTCCAAAATAAATTGAAAATTGACTTGTTTTTCGGTGGATATCCGATGATTGATGAAATCTTATAAAGCTTAAGCCTTATTCCAAATTTCTATAGAAACAATTTTTTAATGTTTTCAATGTAATTATCTGCCAATATTATCAATTTATCATCTAAAACAATCGCATTTATATTGCGATTAAAAATTTTTTTTTTTAAAAATTCAAAGAAAAAACTCAACCCGTACACTTAAATTTTTCATATAAGTAAGAAAAAAAAGTAAAGTGCGTTTTAGAAATCGCCAACTTTTTTTAATTTCGTCAAAAAATCGCCATGTCGCCAAACACAAAATTTCATTGCCAAATAGGCTTATAAGCCGCCACGTTTGGCGAAAGATCGCCACATCTGACAGCCCTGTCGCCCAGTTGCCGAAATTCGACCACTTGACATTTACTTGAGAGAGAAACAGTCAGTTAAACAACAAAATCGTACACATTTTAAGAAAACAACAAAATGAACACCTTTCACCCATGTGTGTGTGTCTGTTTGCAAGGACGAAAAAACAAAAACATATTAAAACAACAAAAAGCATTTGATTTTCCAACCATCGTTAATAAAAGTGTATACGTGTGTTTGCCAAATAAATTAAAATGCTGTTTAACACTTGAATTTTAAAAATTTTGAAAATAAATTTATATTGTGCATATCTACACACATATACCTTTAAAACGATATATGCTTCATTAAAATCGTTGGACGATTAGATACATAAGGTTAGGTTAGCTTAGAGTGGCCGGTCGCAAAGACCTCGCATAGACCAAATAGGTCCCTAGCGTTACTACGTTGTACGATAACCCGCAGAAATAAGAAAGGTCATTCCGATGTGATGGTACTCAGAGTACCCCACACTCTCTTGACGAACGCCAGGAGTCTCATTAACCCAATTCCAGAGATTTCCCCGAGATTTTGGAAGTAATGATCTCCCAGACAGTTCGCCCTGGAGCGCACGAGTGCCGGACAGTAGCAGAGTATATGCTCCACTGTCTCCTTTTCCCCTGGTACCCCACACAATCTGCAATTGTCACTATTCAGCCGCCCCGCCCTCTTGGCGTATACCGCAGTCCAACAGTGACCCGTTATAAAACCTACCAGAAGTCTACAGTCACTTCTCGGTAGCGACAGAAGAATTTTCGTCGACTCCGGATCATAGGATCTCCACATTACCTTGGAAACCCTGCACGTTTCGATCTTTTCCCAAACTGCCTCTGATCTCCTCCGTATAGCAGAGTTCGTAACTCTCCTAATATTCCGAATTGGAGCCGGCCATCACCCTGTCGTATGGTAACTGGACCCCTCGTTTCGCCAATTCGTCCGCCTCCTCGTTGCCCTCTATGCCCTGGTGCCCGCGAACCCAGTAGATGTGCACCCTCCTATTGGTACAGAGCCTATCTATCGAGTTCCTACACTCCTGGACGATAGAAGAGTATGAAAATTTGGCGGATATCGCCCTGATCGCCGCCTGACTATCGATGAAAAAGTTTATGTGTGCGTTCCTAGTACTGGAGCTACGTGCCAAATCAGCAACCATTTTGGCCGCAAATATCTCCTCCTGGAAAATGCTGCAGTAATCGGGAAGCTTATACGATTCCCGAATACCAAGTTCCCGGCAGTAGACTGCAGCTCCAACTCCGCCTTCCATTTTGGATCCATCAGTGTAGAAACTGAAGGTCCTGTGGCCAGATCGGAGCCCTGCTAACCAGCCTTCCTCCTCCAGGGTAACTCGCGGTTTCCTTCCAAGTGACAGCCTCGGAATGGTGTAGTCACTGCTACAATCTATTCCTCTTATAATACTGCCGTGACCATAAGGTCTGTATACAAATTGTCCCGTCGCCTTTAAGCAGATCGCAGACTTCCTCGCAGTTCCTTCTGCCACTAGATGAATCGGCTGCAAGTCCAAGATCACATCCAGTGCCGCAGTCGGCGTACTACGCAAAGCACCGGTGACGCTGAGTTCGGCGAGTCTCTGCACGCCCATTAGCCTTTTCCGGTAGGAATTAGATACATAAACATGAACTACAAAATAATTGCTCCCGTACTTATATATAAGACTAGCTTAACCCGGTGCGCTTTTCTACCCCCATCAAAATAAATTTAGTAATATTTTTGGGAAGTTCAGCACCTACTTTTCCCATTGAATCTTCTTTTGAAAGATGTTGCATAATATTACCTAAGCTATTTGTTCAAAATTAAAATATTTTCACTGTTAGAGCACTTCAAATATGTACACGCAAAGAAAAAACATGGTTGATACAATCACAATCGCAAACTATCATTAATGTTTGTGGTTATGATTGTCTCAAGCACGTCTACAGTAACAATATATGTTCAGACATGTTTATAGCGTATTATTGTCTCAAAAATATTATTTTGTTTAGAAGAAAAACACAAATGATCTTCCTAACCATGTTTCTAGTTTTCCTAACACCATGCAAAATGTCTATTTGAACATGTTATATGGTTCTCACAATAAAACCAATAAAAAAATTTATTTCAAAAATGTTGTGTTTTATTAAAAATACATACATATACAGCTTAGCATATATTATATATATATACATATACATATCGCTCATTTCGTGCAAGACCGTCACAACTCAAAATTTGGCATTTTTGAGTTAGTAATGCAGAAATGTTCTTCTCTTAAATCTCTACAAATTGATCTAAGAACGGAGAGAATTATCGAAAAAATAACGGTAACTCGTAACAAACTTGAGCAATTAGCATCAACAAGGTCACATTTCAGTTTGTGTTTGGCATTCCTCTTGTACATGTGGTTTTCTTTGTAGCAAAAAAAGAAACATTTGATTTTATAACTGTATTTTAGTGAAAAAGAAGGTGAGAAATAATAGGTTAGAATTTTAAAAAGGCTCTCCTGTAAAGTTTCAAATTTTGAGTTGTGACGGTCTTGCACCAAATGAGCGATATAACTTATCTGTTTCAATAAATGTATAATAATTTATTTCCTTAAGGTTGCAATCTTGCATGGCCTTTTTCTCCCGAAAACTTTTAATTATTTGAAGTCATTCAGGTTTCCCGATTAACTGACTCTCGCAGACGGAAAATTACGTGGAAGAAGATTTTATATGCTTTATAAACACACACTGTTTGTTTTGACAATAAATGTATACTCATTTAGAGAATGTGTTTTAAAGAGAACAAAAATGATGGTATCAAACAAACCTTTTGTGTACAGCTAATATTGTGATTTGTATACACCCAGAGAAAAAATATTTTTAAATTTGGTCACCTCCAACAAAACTATTTTTAAAGAGAATAGCAAACATATTATGTTTAAATTTAACCATATTATTGTCACCGACAAACATATTATTGTTAAATTAGTCCTCCATCAAGAAGGCACAACCATATTATGGTCGCCTCCGAACATGTTTAAAATTTTGTCTCCTCTGCGGCTGTTTTACTTCAATTTCGGTGCTCAGAAGATCCTACTAGAAAAAAATTCAAGAAAATGGGTACAGCGGCTCTTAAGATATCCGATACTTAATATTGGTATCCTATTGGGGGTACCACTTCCCCTGCGCCTACCGAAAAAATAAGTAGCCTATTTTATTTTCGTTTCATGTGATGTTACTGTAAAAATTTCAGGAAATTCGGTTAAGTCGTTCAGTCGTTTAGGAGTCTATAAGCAAACAAACAGACAAACATATTTAATTTTTATATATGTATGTATGTATGTACATATATAAGTATAGATATAATAGCACAGCTTTATGCATATCATTATAAAAAATCGTTTTTTTGTCCTTTTATTTATAAAACTCATTCAGTGTCACCTTGTATTATTAGTAAAGAAAAATATTGAACATGGCTCCAAATGGAAAGCAATCACCTGAAAATATTATTTTGAACCCAAAGACTGAAATAAAAAGTAAAGGAGTTAATAGTTCAATTAAACTAAGAGGGTAAAACTTCGTTGACAATGTCGCCAAAAAGTACCAAATGTTTATTCCAAGCAAAAAGTTTACCCTTTTAAATTTGAATTTTCTAATGTACAAATTCTTTTATTTAATCGGCTTAAAAATTTTAAATTCTTTTAACAAAAACTTGTTTAATAGTAAAAATTCGTGAAGTAATTGATTAGGAATTACAAATATTGAAAATTTATTTATAAGTTCATGTGTATGTAAGTGTGTAATTATGTATTTGTATTACATATACGTGCATACATATATTTTTGTCATTGTGTAAGTAGTGACAAATAACATGTTCTGTCTGGATGATGGATGGAAATATTAAGTCATAGCCGGTTTAAGTTTTAGTAATTGTAAATAAAAATGAATTTGTGTTGTTGCTATAATGCAATCGATTTGATTTAGATCATTATACTATAACTTTTTGTGTTAGCATACCCTGGTAATAAAAACTCACTACCCGTATAGAAAAACTACAAAAAGTGAGAGTTAATTAAATAAAATTGAGAGCTTGTAAATGTTTTGGTCACTCAGCTGAAAGAAAAAAATTGCATGAATCTAGTCCACTCATAAAATACAAATGCATAACGTTCAATATAGTTCAAATTATTATGTAATAAAGTTTTTTTTTAACGTTTTTTCTTTCTTTTATTATTTTGTTCGTAAAAGTGTGTGTAAATAAAAGTTTTTGCATACATTTGTATGCACATTATACATGATATGAGTAGTTAAAATATTTGTTTGTACAATGTTTTTTTTTTATATAATTTTTTATTTCACTGTCGGGGACAAAAATGTAAAACAAAAAAAAAAAAAAAAACGAGTTTTCTTAATTGTTGCAAACAATGTCTTTGAAGATTATTAAGGAAATAAAAAGTACCAATGAGATATATAATTACTGTTATATTTCTTTCCAATGTCAATTATAAATGAAACTTTAACGTTAACTTGAGTTTTATCAGCTGGTGGGGCCAACAATTTTATGGAATGTTTAGAATTTGAAGATTGTTTATAATAAGTATTATAAAAATGTTTCTCATAGGTACTATAAATATCAAACTGTATAAATTTTACTCGTACTTTCGTTTTCAATAAC
Organism: Pollenia amentaria; assembly: GCA_943735925.1. NCBI lineage: Eukaryota > Metazoa > Arthropoda > Insecta > Diptera > Polleniidae > Pollenia > Pollenia amentaria. Next base: position 3,707,460 of record OX031006.1, on the reverse strand, counting down.
GCCCAAAAATTGCTTTTATATATTGCAATTATTAAACGTTGTTGCACTTGGTTGATTACGCCATAGAAAACGTTGTGTTGTTGGTGGTTGTAATACAGTTTGGCCAAATTATGAAACGAGTTTACTGCAAATATTTTAGCTGTACAATAAAAAGAGCATTATTTCAAATATTTTTTTTTTGGATTTTTTATTCGTTATTCAGGTGAAAAATGTATGTTGAGTAACAGCAAACAAGGAACTTGATTTTTCTATAATTTTCAATTTGATTAAAAAAGAAACAGTATCAACACAAGTTAAAATTCAACTAAGAATCTGTTAATAAAGTACTGTGTGAATTTTTGTATGTATGTATGTATGAATGAGGGTTGCCAGTTGTACCGCGTAGGATTTAGTTTATCATTAGTAAAGATACTTTTAGACAATATGTATTTTGCAGCGGCTATGTCAGATGTAAAAATCCATATGTAGTTGAACATGTCTGTCAAAATTTTCAAATACAGAGGGTTTATACTGCCCGTTCGCCGATATCGAACGTTAACGTTCGCATAGTAAATAACATTTAAAACAAAAACAAAATTTCAAAAATTGTTTTTGTTTTAAATGTAATTTTCTTTGCGAACGTTAACGTTCGATATCGGCGAACAGCCAGATAATGTGTGTTTTTACACGTTCGTTTATGGTTTAATCTAACATAACCTTAAATCTTTCACAACAGTAAACTTCGTACTAATTTATATTACTATTCGCTTTTAATTGCATTTCAGCTTTTTAAAAATGTGTTTTTTTAAAAAGAATTTGTGCAAATAAATAGATTTAAGTGTATATTTTCCGCCAAAAACAAATGACTTGCAAAACAGCTGATGTCAGATGATTCGTCAGTTCAATATAGAACATGCTCTAATTGAAAAATTTAACACTGTGTTTCCAATATGAGCAAAACAACTTGTTTTGAGCAAAAAGTGTCAAAGATTTTCCATTATGATAAAGTGGTTTTGGTTTTCGAATTTTCGAAATCAATTTGAAACAAACATGAAAGCCAAACAAAATATGTGTTGAGAAAAAAATACTTTTCTTTAGCATGGAATTTCCCTGTTAGTTTTTTAATACACAGATATGCATATGTGTACGTATATAAAGGCATATAATTTACTACCTTTTTATTATACATATTCTTTTACGCTGCTAGAGAGTTGCACAAACTTATTTAATAAGTCTACTTTTTTCGAATTTTTCAATCAAGAATAATGGATATCCTAGATTTTTATTCATGATTTTCGACTTGTTTTGGAGCAAAACTAGTTTTTGTTTGAGTTTTTCGCACACGAAACGTGTATTGGAAAACATGTAGCAAAACACTAGTGTTGTGACTGCCAACAGCCTTTAGGCAGGCTAACCGTAAAACGGCAAAAGAACAACTGTGTTTCATCGATTGTTCCACATTGCCTTTTATCTAATTTGTGGCAATTTATTCCTCTTTATTTTATACCTTATCCCCAATTTACGATTTTTCGTTAACCAAATTCCCCAACCTATTTTCTTATCCCCAAAAATCCCCACAGATCCGTAAAAAAAAGGAAAAATATGCATATATGTATTTATTTACGTAATTAAATCCATTTATAAACATCATTAAAACTTATTTAATTTGTATTTGGAGTGCTTCATGTCTAAAAAACGCACAAGAAAAATAATTATCTTTTAATGTTTATTATTTCAAAAACTTTAGAATCAAAATCTTCTGATTCAGCAGCCACTACAATTTCGTTTTATATGTTTTTGTTTTCAAAAGTGTTAGTAGCATTTAAGGAGATGCAATAAATTTGTCGCAGCAAACTGAATTATTTTTGGAGAGTGTATTTATTCCAAGAGGAGCTTTTTATAACCTTATTGCATTAGGATGCGAATTTCATCTTTAGTTGTATTCAGTTAACACAAACGTTACTTATTGTTACTGAAAACATACTTAAAACTATTTCAGCAAGCCTTTGAAAAGATTTCGAACCATCAACGTTTTAATACGAAAGAGCTCTGGACCAAAAAAATCTAAATTTTGTACCCATATCTTGACCAATTCGGTCTTGGCAAAACACAAATTTATAATAATATAATATCCCTAAAACAACCAGCGAAAAAAGTGCTTTTCCCCCAAAAGATCCCCTATGGATTTCTACGAAATTTTTATCCCCAATTCCAAAAAATCCCTTTGAGAACGCTGCTATTAGAAACAAATAAATTGAATAAAATTAAAAAATGTATAGCACGAAATTCAATAATATTGACTAAATATAATATTAACTGAAAATTTAAATATATATGGTTTTAAGAAAAGAAAACTTCTTAGTGATAAAATGCACAGTATAACACAAATATTTTACCTTTAAAGATTGCACATATTGTTCGAAATGTTTTGGTTTTCTATTGTAAATACCCAACCAAATTAATTAAGTATTATTAAACTTTTCGTAAATTTACAAAAGTTGTCATAAATTGTACTGAAAAAAATTCGTTTTTCGCTTTACGTTATGTACATTGTACAAAAGTTTTCGTATAAGGCATAGTTTTTTTCAGTGTATGTTTGAACTTTTAGATTTCTTTTTTTTAAGCATTATTAATACTTTTTAAATGAAAATTACTTTGAAGTAGAACTATTTCTTTTTTGTGCCGCGAAACTTAAAAAAATCGTTTGTTTTTTAATGGTTTTGAAAATAATACCGCTTTTTTAAAACAAAAAAAGCTGGCATCCCTAGTATGTATATGTATAGTTAAAAAGGTGTATCTAGCTTGGAAAGACTTATTTGGATTTTGAAAAATTCGATGTTGAAATTTTGAGATGCCGCTTAAAGATAAAATAATGTTACTCTCTTTGAAATTTACTTTGTTGAAACGCATACATATGTAAGTGATATACATACACAGCTCTATTAATCTTCGACGTTAGTCAAAAAGGTATAAGTCAAAAAAATGCATATTGAGTTTTCGATTGGATTTAACTCAATTTTTCTCTCTCTTTCGTTTGGTATCAATAACTTAGTCTAGCACAACTACTTCCAATCTTATGTGCTGTTGTGAAAGGCACTTGATTGTGTAGTAAAATTTATATGAAAAGGACTCAAAGAACTGAGTGATTTTCATATAAATTTAACTACACAATCAATTGCTTGTCACCTGAAAACAGCACATTAATCATTTGCTCTTAAGGCAATAAGTCAATTAAATTTTAGATTACGAAAAACTACAGTTTCTGATTTAAGACCTTTTTCGCAGAAAGTGATGTTTTTTAGAAGATATTTTTTCGTTACATAAAAATTTAATTGATTGCATAGAAGCAACAATTATCGTATGGTGGACTGCGCTGGACAAGGGCAGGTACCGTACGATGCTTGAGAAGGTTCACAGACTGGCCGCATTGATGATCACAGGATCAATGCGCTCCACTCCCACCAGGGCGCTGTTTACAATGCTAAACTGGCTGCCGGTGGACATCATGGCCAGACAGATGGCTCTTTGTTCGGCGATTCGGTTGAACGCGGCACACGGCTGGACGAGCCGGGACTATGGACACTCCAGCATAATGGGATACTCGATTGTCCCTGAGGGAGTGGACTACTGCACCCCGGAGCCTTTCTTTAGTGCGAGGTATGCGACACATACAGCGCATGAAAGTGCTCCGTCGGTAATGGGCACCTTCCATGGACCAACCCTGGGGGTTTACACTGATGGTTCAAGAAAGGGGGAAAGAGTTGGCGGAGGTTTCTACATAGAGGGACTGGGCGTAAAAGTCTCCTTTCGCCTGCCGGATGGATGTAGTGTCCTGCAGGCGGAAATCTCGGCTATAAAGCGGGCGGCCAACTGGCTAAGGTATTATCGCGTATCGGGAGATATACGTATATTTACTGATAGCAAGGCTGCCATTGCCTCTCTTGCGGGTGTCTATACGACATCTAGGTTAACTGTGGAATGCCGGATGTCTTTGAATGAGATTGCTGAACATTCAGAGTTAACGCTTATATGGATACCAGGGCACTCAAACTGCCCGGGAAACCAGATAGCAGATGAGCTGGCCAAGGAAGGTGGTCGCATGGATGAAGCATTCATTGATCAATTCATTGGCCTTCCAATGGCTCACTGTAAGTCACTCATTCTGCGCGAGAATTATAGAATTGCGCAAGAGGGATGGACCCGTGAGTCCACCTGCTCCATATCCAGGGCCCTATGGCCTGAATATGATGAACGGAGAACCAAATCTCTACTTGGGTTCAATAGGAACCAAATCAGGACCGTGGTGTCGGTCATAACTGGACACTGGCCTGTTGGGACTCATGCTAGAAGAATGGGTCTGGTATTCAATGACTACTGTAGAAGTTGTCATGATGAGGAGGAAGAGGAAACTGTGCTTCACTTTCTCTGTCAATGCCCTGGGCTACGGGGCATCAGGGGAAAATACCTGGGAGAACCGGTGTTTTCCTGTTTGGAGGATCTATCAGAAATAGAACTAAAATTGCTTCTTCTCTTCATTAGGAAGACGAATTGGCTCAACACTGCAGTGACGCCATCTGAGTAACTGCTCTCTGGGATGGGCATTGGCACTGGGTATCACAAAGGGACCGCTATAGGACCCAAGTGAGCTGTCTCTGGATGGCTGCCCATGGAACCTAACCTAACCTATAGAAGCAACAAACTATATATGTATATATTTGTATGTATATAAAATTTCCAAAAAAAAAAAAAAAAAAATGTAAATATCTTAAATATACTAGAGGGCTCGACTTTGGGACTGTGTATAATAATAAGGAATAAATACTATTTGTTTATTTGTAGTTTAAGTAGAGGAATTTAACTTAAATAAACGTTATTAAAAAAAAAATCTTTTTCCCTAACTTCACAGCATTATTCTATTGAATCTTAAAATATTTATCGATTTTATTATTTCCTTATTCTTAAAATTTTTTATTGAAGAGTAAAAATGTACATATACATACAAATACATATGTACATAATTTTTTAGTAGACACTTAATTTATGTGGCACAAACTGCCCCCTGGGCCTGGCTGGGACCCCTTGTATTTTGTATGGAATTTTTTGTCACTCTATCGAAAAAACTCACACTAACGAACCCCTGGGCCTGGCTGGAAATACTTCTATATGTATGGGGTTTTATGGCTGTAGCAAGAACATTTTGTTGTCTTCCAGATATCTCAGAGAAACGTCGACAAAAAGTCGGAATCGTATACGAATTCTGTCAGATTTCTGACCCAAAAATTTATGAGTGGTTGATACAAATTTTGGCAGACATGTCGTGGGCAGGGTTACCGTTTAACATTTTCGAAAAGGGTCACAAAAAAGGGTATTTTTCCGAAAAGGGGGTCAAAAAAGGCTATTTCAGTTAAAAAAGGGTCAAGTGTTTTATAAGTAGTATTTTCCATTATAAAGACCAAGTTTTTTATAAGCAAACAAAAATATTTATTTCAAGTAGGGAAGTGCTCAAAAAACTTAACTTTTTTTATGGAACGACCTTTCGAAAGGGTCACAAAAAGTTTGTTCTTCATCATTATATCTCATTTGTTAATGTTTTTATGTTATTTTCCGACATTTTGTTTTTAGCAATTTCAAATAAATTTTAGGGTTTGTTTCCAATTTTGCAATTGTTCGCGAATTTTAACCATGTTCGCGATAGTAGTGATTTTTTCCTGTGAGTTTTCCGATTCTTTAAAGCTTTTAAGTTTTGTAATAAATATAAGTCGTTGCTTTCATAGGTCTGCTACCAAATTTTTGGGAATTTCCGCTAATTTAGCAATTTTTAACGAATGTTTGCCATTCCTTTTAGTTTTAAGGATTTTTAAACAATTTTTTGCAAACTTTTCCAAATTTTTCACTTTTTGCGTAGCTCTTTGACGCAATCGTCGCCGTTTTAAAAATAGACCCATATATAAACCGAAGTCACCTATTTTACAGGGCACTATCAACACTGTCGATTTATAATGTGCAAAAGTTCAATGCCTAAGGCCGTTAGTGAGCGTGAATTTGTTAAATAAAACATGCTGCCCTTTTGGAGAGCAAAAAATTTTTAAGAAACGAACACCAAATTGCCGTTTTCAATGTGCTGTTTCCAGGTGACAAGCAATTGATTGTATAGTAAACTTTATGTGAATATCACTCACTTTTTTGAGGGCTTTTCATATAAATGTTACTACACAATCAATTGCCTGTCATCTGAAAACAGCACATAAATAAAATTTTAAATTTTTTTTGTAGAAAAGAAAACACCATAAGTTATTCAATAAATAAAAAATAAATATAAAAAATAACAAATATGTATGTTTGTATTCGAGTTATGTTTGCTATTAGGGAAATTGTACTTTACTATCAAAAATCTAATTTAGAAGTCGTCAAAAATGTTTAAACACAAACTTTTTACGAAAACTAACTACTTTTTAGGAATGTGCGTTCTATATTTTGTTATAAAATCTTCACTTGAAATGCATTCGTCCATCTCCGCTTCGAATAAATGAAGAGAGGATATCATGGAAATATAAGTTTCTACTTTAAGTATATTCCAAAGATTATTTTGAAGCAATGCTAATTTCGAAAACACTTGTTTAGCTGAAGAACAACTGTTTACCAGTGTTGGCAAAAAACAAAATTTGAGTGCTATTTCCAAAAAGGGTCAAGAAGTAACACAAAATAGTTCAAAATGATACAAAGGGGTAATATAAAAAAGGGTCATAAATGGTATCAAGACCATCGAAAAAGGGTCAAATCACAGCGGTAACGTTGGTCGTGGGAAATTCTGATTTTTTTTGCCGGCATTTCTGATAGAAATCTAGTGAAAAAGGCATGGGAAATTCTAATGTGTTAGCAGACATTCGTATTGTTTTCTGACAGATAGTTGAAAGAATATGAAATAAAATTCTTATCTAATAAACACACAGATTCCTGTAAGAAGTCTTTTATTTTATTGGAAAATAAAAGTTTATGATTAAAAATTTTACATACATACTTACGTACTATTTTTAAATTTTTTTAAACAATAAAATATATAAAATAAAAATATTTTCAATTAAATGAGAATTGTAATTATTTAAAAAAAAGAAACACACATAACATTAGACACATCTATATGAAAGCAATCAGAAATCTATTAGATATATCGGTACATAAATTCCCTCCGATATATCCATACGAAATCGATCAGAAAGCGGCTAGGCAGTACGTATAATCAATGGCGGACAGAAAGCTAAACGAAGTCTCTATGAAATAAGTCAGACATTTGTAAGAAATGTCATTTGTAAGAAATTCACGAAATTTTCATTACGAAAATTGCCACGCCCACGGTGTTTAAATTTACACGTTTTCTTGTTAAAAACACTTTGATTGAGGAATACAGAAAGTTTCGTTCTAATATATTTAATAATTATATGAAAAAAACTGGAAAAAGTCAAAAAATGGCTGGCCAGGCACAGATATACACTTAAGGGTTAACAATTTTTTTTACAGTTTTTGTGTTAATTGAAATTTCTATAAGTTTCTAAAACACTACTCATATTTTACATTTGTAATGGGATTTTGTTAACTGATTTAATTTTAAATTAGAAGTTGTAATGCATTTTTGATATATGAATCAGATTCATTTGAGAAAGACAATTGGGGGATTCACAAGGTGTGCTATCAAGTCATATCGTCATAATGTCGTAAATAATATTTTAGAATTTTTAAAAAAAATATCGTTGTGTTTCAAACAAATTAAAAATTTTAATGTTGTGTTCATTGATTCGTCATAACTGTACAGTAGAAATCTAAATTATAAGCGGTTGCCCGCAGCAGTCATAAATATTTCTTGTAATTATTTTAAGACATATGACTGTACAACTTTATGACTTCTTTGTGAATTCCCCAAATATTTTAAATACATTAAAGTCCCTGAATAAAAGTAGTGAACGCATTCATTTGTAAAAGTAAACTCGAAACAATTTTGTAAAAAAAAAAAAAAAAAAAAATTACGAAAGCCTCAATACATTTCGACACACATGAAAATATTGAAATCAAAATTTCTGAAATTTCGTTTTGTAGTGGAAAGTAAAAGTATTAAAATTCCAAATGTTTCTTTTATAGTAAAATAGATCTATCTATATTTGCAAGTGTAGCGAATTGCAGCTGCATTCTAAACAAATTATTTATTATGAAAGTAAAACTTTAATTCAAATCTTTATTCCACAAATACTAGTACAAAACAATTAATAAATAAATTGCAATAGTAACCGGCGTAAAACTGTATAGAAATAATTAAATGAGAACAATTATGTGAAAAATGTGTATTTTTTATTAGACGAGTTTCTTTAAATGTATGTAATTCCATTTCTTTGCAGAACAAAGACAATATTCTTGTTAAGTGTATGAATAATAAACAGCAAGTCAGTGATATAATCTAGTTTTATTTACCTTCAAAATGGTTCAGAATTATGACTTGGAAACTATGTTATTTATGGCAAGTGAATGTCACTAACAAGTAATTTTTTACGGATTTGTTTATTTTTATATTCATCGTCAGTCATAACGGCTGTTAAAGTTTTAATGTAAATTAATTTTAAAATATTCCCAGCGAATATGACAATGCGAAGGACTGTAAAACTAATATTATACATATACATATACATACAGTGGTATCTCCCTTAACGGACCCCTTCCTTAAGCGGATACTGTTGCCGCGGGGTATTTTCTTTTGCGATGCGAATACAATTTCGATGCGAAAGTTAAATGCCAACTTGGAACTCCCTATCACTTTCGCAAAATAGTTTGACAATGACGCAATATTGCCAATACAAATTAGAAATGACGCAGATTGGCAGTAATGAAATGTCAAAATAGGTAAAAAATCATTAGATTTGCTATAATTTTCTTTTACATCGCAATAGAGTGTACAGATACATTTAAATGGTCACTTCGGTGTCCGGTCGTGAGAGATTTCACTGCATATGAGATCTAGCGTTTTTTCGTACAGTCAAATCATAGTTCTGATACATTTCTTCAACTATTAGAGATTGTAAGTAGGGATTTGCATTTCGATTTAGTCGCACAAATCTTAAATTATTGGTATTATATGCATTATAACTATGTACGTATGTATGTATGAACACAATGAGAGGGAAAAATAATGATGAATTTAAGCAGTAGGAAAAAGAGCGCGATTACAAAAAAATAGCTTAACAATAAAACATTGTTTTGCTACACCCTTTTTTAAAAAGTAATTTAAGACGGCTAATCTGTATTTCTTTTAGAGCATTAAGTTGTGTCAAGAGAATATTTTAACCTTGGGCTGAATTTAATGAACATAATAATAATAAGAAAACGAAAACAAAAAAAAAAACAAATCCGCTTAATTAGACTTTAAATAATTTGAATTTATTTTTGACTGTGCGATACCCAATTAAAATTTTAGTTTTTAGATTTTGTAACCGTTACTCTAGTTTCCAAAACTGTATTAGAATCCAGTTCGTCAGCATTCCATAAAGACAATATGAAAAATACATACGAGTACAACAGCAAAAACCAAGCTAACGCCTAAGACACACTTGCGTTTAAGCAACTTCAATATTTATTTGTGCTGAATAATTTTGGCTTGTTGCCAAAAAAATGTATTTAAATACTGTGTATGTAATTAAAAAAAAAAAATAATAAAATAAAACTACAAATTAACTTACCACCTTAAATTTTTGAAATTTCATTTTGTTTTCTTTTATTCCTTTTTGTGTTTTTAAACACGTATTTTTCGTACACTGTGATTTGCGTGTCATTAATCTTTTACAATTGAAACGGAATAGAAAAGAAAAACGTTTGAATTAGCGCGTGTCCCACTCAATGAATTTTTAAAAAAAACTATTTTGTTGTTAGCGTTACCGCTCTATTTTCAACTTAAAAGTGTTGTAATAACCGTTACCCACAAACTTCAACAAAGAAATGTTTTAAATTTCAGAAAACTTTGCAGTTTTATACCACCAACACCAAGATAATGGACATTATGCATAAATTGCTGTCGCTTTTTTCGACTCTGTATCCAAAGCTTTTTAAACTTTTTTTTGCGTGTTCTTTGCAACCCTGTCTAAGCAAATTGGATCTTAATCGTTTTATTCAATTCCATTTTTATTTTATTTTTGATAATTTCATAAACTATCGAAACATATGAATTACACTTTCTTTTTCTTTTAGTGACTTCAAAATAAAATAAATTTTGAACATTTATCTTTTCTTTTCGAAGTCATGCTTAGAATATAAATTATATTTATAGCGCATGTCATGAGCTTTATTAAAAAAAAAATAAAGACTATGTAGCACCACTTTATACGATTCCTTATTTTTTTTTTAGCAAAACACTTATTATATCAAGTTTACAAGAATAGACGATGAATTTTAAAATATGTTTATGTTTCATTTAAATTTCAAAGAAAAAGCTTTTTAACGCTTTGACGTAAGTGTATTCATATAAGAGTAATATTTTTCCTCTAGTCTATTGATACGTTAAGTTTAAAAACTGTTATTTTATAAGTTGTCTCTTTTCAAAAAATACAATTTTATTGCAAGTTACAATATGAAAAGCTTTTGTAAGGTAAACATTTCGCATTTTTTACGCACTGTGATTTTTTGTAATTCTTGTTTGAATGCTTGCAATACACTCAAATGTGGACCAATATCTATCATTACGTACTAAATGCCTGCATGAATGTGTGCACAAAACGTCTGCGTATAACCACAATGACAAATGCTATGCGTTATTATTCGTCACACATTTTATTTATTCACCCTTATCGTGGTTGGCGAATTTAAAATATGCCTGTGACTTTTTGGTAATAGATTAAAGAGAACGTGAACTTATTTCCTTAAATCTATTAGCAAACAGTCGAAGGCGTATTTTAAACTCGCCAAGCACGATAAAGGGTAATTGTTTTGAGGGTACAAGAATGCCAAGAAATACATTCCAGGCAGTACTTGTTTTTTTAAAGCCTTTCAATACAATTAAAATTGGTTGCATATATTCAAGTATTTGAAAATTACCCCGTGCAGTTTGCTTGTGTGCCGTACGACATACAAAGAATCGGTTTTGCTAAGAATTGTTGCACTATTAGTCCCAATTTACATTATACGATTTTTGTCGTTGCGATTATTGTCGTTTCTTCTTTGAAGTCGGTCTAATGTTTACATTGTACGATTTTTGTCGTTACAACTCCTTATGTATACATATAATTAGACACTACGAATGAATGAACAAAACGAATCGTAGAGTACACTCGCTTGTGTACCCCTTTTAATTCCTCTCTCCCCTCTCGCCAATAAGGTAAGAATCGCAACGACAAAAATCGTATAATGTAAATTGGGACTTATCAAAGAAATTAACATATAAACTATTCCGTACATACACATGTATGTACCAGAGCTGTAAACGATTGTAATCGGTTTAATTGCAATCACATGATTTCTCGGAAATTATTGCTAATTTTTTGATTTAATTCAAAATCTGAAAATTGATTGCATGATTTCAATTTTAAATCATGCAACCAATTTTCTGATTTTGAATGCAATACATTTTTTTAAATCAATTCTTATAATAATACTGTCGAAAATGGAGGAAGTTGGAAAACATTTATTAACGTAACTCAAAAACGGTTAAGCTTTTTGAATAAACTAAAAAAACCCGAAATTCCGAAATAAAATTACCTTTAAGTAAGGCTAATTTTTCAAATCTGCGCAGTAGTTTTAGCAACATAATTTTTTTTATGCAAAATTTCGAAATTTTTGTTTTTTTTAAACGGCATAACAAATTGGAAAATGCAGCTCGTACAGGTATAGCAAACAAAGTTCCAAATAAAACAAGCCATATGTGTAGAAATGAAACTCCTTCTAGAAATAAAGCTGACTCTGATAATTTTGAATTGCCAACAATGTAAATTTTTGTTTACAATTTTTTCATTGGGCTTTTACTATAAGGGTAATCACGATGGTCATTATGCAAATTTGCACTTTATAAATTTTCAGTGCATATTACGATTGATCGTGAGCATACCACTTTTATTTTTGGTGCAAATGTGCTATTTTTTTACAAATGTATTCTGGCAACAGAAAAAACTTCTGGCAGCACTATCATAAGTGGTCAAAAATCTTCATTTGTTTACAATTATGCACAAGCATAAGTAATCAAATAATTTTTTTAACATATAAGTCTCAATTTACACGTTTCATCTTTTGATGCTCAACTGAAACGTGTGAATGTAGACCAGGGATTTCCAAAAATTTTTTGGTTGTGTAGTAGTGAGTACCAGAGAGTAAAAATTGAGAGAATGCATTCATTTTCAGCCGAAATAAAATGTTAGTAGCATATTTTATAAGTTGTATAACACAAAGGTACAAAATTAAAAATTTTTTGTGTTGATAAAAAATTTGTAGCAATTCTTTACCAATTCAATGTCGCTGATTTTAAAACTGCACTTTTTTTTATTCGGAAGCTTTTTGACTCTAAATAAGTTTCAAATATCTTATCAAACAACTGTAAAAAAATTAAAGATTTTTATGTTTTAAAAATTCATAAAAAATAAATATTGCACGCAAATCACAGCTGATAGAAAAAGAGTGCAGTTTTAAAATCAGCGACATTGAATTGGTAAAGAACTGCTACAAATTTTCTGTCAACACAAAAAATGTTTAATTTTGCTCCCTTGTGTTATACAACTTATAAAATAAAATCTTCTAAATTTATACTTTTATGGCAGTTTCGCAATAGTAGAATGCTTTTCAAATGGGATGAACTTAATTTATTACGTTGCTTGGAACAAATAAATTTTAAATCCGAAAAAATTTGTTCGCATAGGTAAGTAGTGCCGAATAAAGAGAGGCACTTAAATTAATTTTTTTTAGTTCAGGATAGAACTCGCCATCCAAATCTTTCCAGAACTCTACAATATTATTTTCGTCTGGAGCATTTACTTCGCTTCGTAGTATTATTAGTTCTGATTGAATATCCAATTCGTAGTTGCTTACATCGCAACGAAAAGGGTTTTCGAAAAGATCTTGAAAAGCGTTTTTGACCGCACAATATTTTTTAAAAATAGAATAAATTACATGAGAATTATAACGTGAAAAAGTTATTTTAGTAAAAAGTAAGGGTATTCCTAGTGGTAAGTAAAATAGAAAGGGTATTCACGTTGTTGGATTACTCATACCTCAAACATCTTTGCATACATTTTAATTCTAGCTAATGGTATATCATAGCTTTTTACAAAATACCAAATGCGCACCTGAGTTTGCCTTCAAAAATGTATAAAGTCATTATAACAGGTCAAAGTTACGTTAAATAAATACCATAAATTAGTAAGGTTAACTCTTTGGACTCGGTCATATAATTGTAGCATAAAAAAGTAAGCAATAAAAATAGCGCGAAACAATAAAGTTTCATTAATACATCAATAAAACACATCTTACCCAAAAATTTTACCTGCTGTTACATTTGCTTTTATGTGTATAGGTTTACACATAAATTGTAGGAAAACAAGACTTTTTTAACTTGTTTTTTAAATATTTTTACATACTTAAGAAAAGTGTTTTCAAAGAAAAAAAAAAAAAAAAAAACCCACCGACGCGATTGGTACAGAAACAAAAATATTTTTACAAGCATAAAGTACCAACAAATTCTTGTGGCTATTTTTTTTTCTTAATAATTTCTGCATTTAGGTACGTCTTTTTAACGAAAGAAAAAGGGACCCTTTTACAGGCATCAAAGAATTTTTTTCACAAACAAAACATATATCGTTAGCTTAAATGCAAAACAATGTAGATATTATTTGTAAAAATATAAGAACCGAATCCATATACGTATAAAAAATAAAACCTATAATAAATGTGACTATCAGCTTCTTCCACATAGGACTGTTAGACATTTTGAAATTTTTTATCTGAAATATTAAAAATTGCTTTTAAATCTCAAATAATTACCATTTTACAAAGTTCTTTGCTTTGCATGTAAACTTATGAAATGTTACATTATTCTACATTTAAGTCTTAAAATTTCAAATCTAAATAAAAATTGCACGCAAGGCATTGGATGTTACCAAAAGCATTTTTGACCGCACAATATTTTTTGAGTGTAAGCTGAAACAAAATAATATAGCATCCGCTAGACATGTACACTTGTCGAAGTCACATCGAAGATTGAATTGAAGAGTATAGAAATATGTGTTAGTAGTGGTGTACACAATTGTGCAAAGAAATGGAAATCTCTGATGTAGACTAAGAATGCCTACCCCTGCGGCCACACGATCAACTTCTTGTTGATAGTCTTTTACATATACTGTTTGTCAAAATTTACATAAATTGAAACCTGTGACGTAGGCTGCATGCAATTTTTAAGCAATTTACTTTCAAGATGTCATCAAGAAAACAATTTATACTGACAAACGAAAATTTTGCTCACTAAACTTCTAATCAGCTGTTTAATTGAACGTAAAATTGTCAAACAAATGGATAGTTAAAACTGAGAGCAATCTCGTGATCAATTTAAAAAGTGTGAGGTTGTTAGTAAAAAAATGAGAGTGAGAGCAAATTGAATGGAATTGAAAGACAAAAATTTATCGTGTGGCCTCCAAGTAAAACCAGTGAAAAATAATTTTCTTTTTACAAATAAAAAAAATATGGCGGTCCGGTTCGTATGTCAAAAGTTGCTGTTTGCTTTTATTTCCAACTGAGCAAATATGTACTACTATTTTTTAGTGCAAACGAAATAAAATGAAGCAAATTGCAAATACGTACATTTTGTTGTTGTGTTGTGAAAATGTATGTATTTTTGCACACATTTGCATCGTTTGCACTACCCATCGTGATTACTCTTTATATTTGTGATTGCAACATAATTGATTGAAATCGCATGATTTTAATTCAAATTTAATTGCGATCAAATTGATTATATTTAAATGGATGGTATTCAATGATATCTAAAAACAAAGTTTTTAAAATGATTGCAATCACAAAGTATTCCCGAACGACCTCGTTCAATTAAAATATTCACTCAGATAACCGGTGTGTTGTTATTGAGTCTTTTTGACGTTTTTATACCCTCCACCACCACTGTGGTGAATGAGGGTATACTAAGTTTGTCATTCCGTTTGAAACTTTTTTATACTACATCTAAAACCCCATAATGTATATATATTCTGGCTTCTTGAGTAATTCTAAGTCGATTTAGCCATGTCCGTCTGTCTGTCCGTCTCACGGACACGCTCACTTACGAAAAAGAATAAACTTGGTCTCAAATTGCTTGTAGTTATTCTAAGCAGTTTGGGATTGAAATCCCTGGATTTCGGTAGGACCAGAACTATGAATCAAAATGTGGAACCAACACCCAAAAATATACTTTTGATACAAAAACTTACACAAATAGTGGAATAGTGCACGGAATGACATAAAATTTTCCACGAATTCGCTTAATACGACTGCAAATCATAATGTTAAAAATAAAAAAATCTGTTTGTTTGTGTATTGTTGAAGGATTGGCGTCTTTATACTCTTAATCAATTGTTCACTAAATAATAAGTTAGCAACTAAACAAGTGGACAACTGAACCAAAATAACCAACTAGGTCTTTTTTTTTAACTGAACAAAAATGAACAATCACCTAAATGAACACCTATGCCCAAGACTAAAGTGTATTATACTTAATTAAAAGGAGTACTACTATATTTTTTTCTTATGTGTTATGGTCGCCTAAATACAAAAGCAGTCGAAATTAAGGGCCTGTGCAACGCAACGCAACGCCAAAAATTACATTGAAAACAAAACAAAGTCTAAAATATTTTATAATTCTGTTGCGGCTTTCTACAAAAATTCATATTGAATTTTTCAATTACAAACGCTGTATATCTTGTGGCGTTGAACATTTTAAAAAGTAAGAAAAATTGAAGTAAGGGAAATCAATTTAAAATAGATAATTATTCTCAACTACACATTTCGATCCACCAAGTAAAATAGAACCGCCATGGGAACTGCATGGCGGATTCGTTGGCGTATGCAGGTACCACCTTGAATCGGGACGGTTCCACATATTATGTAGGTGCTTCACTCCCAGGGTGTAAGCAACTTATAGCGCACAGGTTTCATCTTATCGCCAGTCAGAGGTGGCACGATGAAACCACCTGTGGGGAAACCAGGAAAATCTGGCCCATCATAGATGAAAAAAGGACGCGGCGGGCATTACAGCTGTCCAGACATCATCTAAGAAACCTAATTGCGGTTATAACTGGCCACTGGCCCATTGGGAGGCACGCCCAGAGGCTGGGGCTCCCTTATAATGACTTGTGTAGAAGTTGCGGCGATGAGGAGGAGGAAGAGTCAACGGAACATCTTCTCTGTAATTGCCCGGCATTCGGAGGCTTAAGACTCGAAATGTTTGGTCGAAGAGCCCTTGGGGACAAAACTTGTCTCTCTGATGTTGATGTAAACAGGATCCACTCCTTTATTGAATCGACCGGATGGCTGCATGGGAATACTAGCAGCCAGATTTCATAGGACCCATGGGAGACGGCGTGATATGGTAACACAACGGGAACTAATTAATGGACCCACGTGAGCTGTGCTTGATCACGGCTGCCAATGGAACCGTACCTAACCTAAGTAAAATAGAATTCCGTTTAAAGATTGATGTTTGCCAGCCGTCGTCAATGGTGGTGATTTCTGAAGAGATAGTGTGGTTACTATCGAAACATATCAAACCAACCTGTCCGTGGGTTCAATCCAAACTTCAGTCAAGAATGAAAAATTATCAACAAATTTTAATTTATTTTATGTTTTAATTTCATTTCTTCATTAAAAATAATTTAATGAAAATTAAATTTTATGAACAATAAAAATAATATTTTTCCTCAAAGATCGGTTATCGTATTTTTATCTTAAATATTTAAAAATACTTTTATATCTCAAATATTTTCCATTTTACAACGTTTCTTGCTTCTCATGTAAACTAATGAAATGTGCTGTTACATTATTCACCATGCATTTTCCAATAATTTTTGCCTACGAAAAATAAGGTTTTGATTCTTGTATAAGGAACCAAATAAAATCTCCCAGCATGTTTTCGTTTCATAGTCCCTGATAAAGTTGCTGGATGTAATTAAGTTGTTAGTAAAATCGTTCACCATGCTCATCGCGGACTTCACCAAGGTTTGACGGGAAAAAGTCCAAATGAGAGTGTAGGAAGTTTTTTTTAGATACATGTTTGCGCCTGAAATTATAATTTTTTTTATTTCTAAAATTATCTTGACTATACAAAAAACACTTGATATATATACTAACCGATTTTTGAACAGTTGTTAAGTAAATCACAAATAATTTCTTCATAATTTGGACTCCGCATATTTCCTTAAAAGTTCGAAACACTCAATCGAAATTAATTCTAGGCAGCCTTCTCATCTTGTGATAATAAAGTCTTGAATATGAAGCTCCGTAAAAGTTTTCGGATTTTTGGATCATCAAAATACGCTTTAAGAACTTTTTGTGATAAAAAGATTTGGGAATACTGTTTTTATAAAAGTAAACGCTTTCCCATCTTTGTCTAGTGCCTTAACGAAATTTTTAATTTATCTTAACATTGTATAAAGAAAGTATAGTCGGTCCAACCCGGTTCAGCCACAGTATACATGCACATTTGCGAGATAGTTGTCTGTTTGGGACCCATGGCCAATAATGGGCCCGATAAAAAAAATGATGTTACGAGGTTACAATTCATTTGTGTGGAATATTATTTGAATATCATAGTGGTTATTATAACTGTTATCGTTGCCAAATTTTATATCAATACCAACATTATTAAGGAAGCTACACGTAAAGGAAAAACATGGTTGTGGTAAACATATTCTAAGAGCAACATATTATGATAAGGTTCATGATTGTAGTCATCATATTACGATTATTATTGAATTATGACCAATTATATTCGTAATATTAAATCATAATATTTTTCCCTTAATTCTAATTTGTTTTTATTACATCATATTATAATTTAATGTAATCATATTATTATCATGTTAATCATAATAAGTGAAGAAGTAATCATATTAATCATAATAATATATAGATTAAATCTAAAACCGAAAAATATTTTTAATTTATATTTATGCTTATTTAATTACAACCCTTATGTACTTGGCAACCCTAACGTAAAACTTATGGATATTCCACATCATAATATGATGCAACTTTAAACATAATCACCCCTATCGTGAATAATTTTTCCCCCGTAATTTGTTCCCTTTTCACGTATTTGCGACCATGAAAAACTCCCATGAAAAAAATTAATTCATAGGAGAATAATAACGTGAAAAAAATGTTCGCGCGAAAAATTCCCCTTATCGTGAACAATTTTTTCCCTCGTAATTTTTTCACTTTTCCCTTTGAATTTCTCACTTTATTTTTGCTGGGGAACAAAACATTTATGTAAGTAATTCTTCTCATAATTCAAATATTGAAGTTTACAAAATTAATTTTAAGGTCAGTTTCCGTTAAAAGAGGCACAAACTTATATGTATATTGTTCAACAAAATGCAAAAAACTGGTCGATTGCCTGAGAAGTTATGAAGCTTTTCCAAGACGTGGTGGCAGAATTTTAAAAATTGTTTTACTACATAAAAGCGCAATAAGCTAATGTTGTAATCACTCCAATACAATATATTTTATTTTGTTATTTTTTTAACTTTTCTTTAAAATATATGTGTATATTTTTGAACAAAAAAATTTTTCTTAATGTTTTTTAATATTTCTTCTTTTTTACATTCACCGAGAACTGGTAGCGCGAAACATTTTTCACGTGAGTTTCACGATAGCATTTTTCCCTTCGAGGGGAATAAAAATTTCATGGGAACAAAAATTCCACTTGTTTTTCACGATAGGGGTGAATATTTTTAGCCTATTCTTGTCGTAGGTCGCAATTACTTATAAATTATTTTATAGAATTTTCATACTTTTTCTCTAAAATAACACAAAACAATGGTCAATATTTTTGCACCATTTTCAAACAAATATTAAAATTTTTTTAGCATTGATATTTTTTATTTTTTACTTTCTTTAAACTTGGTTTTTTTAATGGGAATTTTTTTTTTAAATTGTTAACCACTGAATAACAAATAGTTCGAAAGGCATATGTAAAACAAACGACACAACTGATGCAAAATTATTTTACAAATGGCGATAACAAAATTTTATTAGAGTAAAGATATTTTGTTTGCATCTTAAACATATTATGAGTACACGTATAGAAAGTTATCATGTTATGGCTATTAAATATCATTAAATGGTTTCAAGCAATATAATATGTACTCAAAGTTATCATTATTTAGTTGTCATAAAAATGATTATTTTTCAGCAAATTATACTTAAATTTTTAATTGCGATAAACATTGACATGTTTACAGTAACTATAATATTGCTTATATTAAATAAAAATAGCAATATCTTGTGTACGACCACAATATATTGTTATAATAAACATAGTGTAGTTACCGCAACCATGCCCAACCATGTTTTTTTCTCTGTGTGTATGGCACTTAAAACTATTTTCCAGAGTGGTATTTGTATGGTTACTATGAGAGCTATAACTGTACTAAAAGTCAGAACTGTGTAATTACCACAAATTGCGCTAAATCGACCTAAACTTTTTATAAAGTATACATTTAAATATAACAAAAAAAAAAAAACTAACGCTTAATTACTCTGAAATCTTATCTTAGCACTTGTAGCCCTTTGCTTTTCAGCACCTCAATTAAGACATATGTACCAAATTTCATCAAATTGTCTTCAAAATTGCTACCTCGACTTTACGCACAAGGTTACACGGACAGATAGCCAGCTAGCTGGACGGGTGCACATTGTTATATTGAGTCAGAGAGTAATTCAATATTTTTTTTAAGTGTAACACGCATCAACACAAACTCCACTATTGTCGTGTGGGTATAAAAATACAGTTCTTAATACTAGATAAATTAAAAAAATATATTTATAAGGTTTCATAATTTTTAATTTTGACCGCTATTTTCGTGGTAACAAATGTGATACATGGTTTTAAAGACAAAAATTTCTTTTTTGAATATATTTTAACATTTTTAAATTGTCTTCATTAAACTAAAATTTATGATTTTGTCAACCGAAAAAGTCAAAATGAGCCACAGTCCGACGCCAAATATAATAAGTGTAATTATGGGCCTGTTCCGAAATTCGCTGCATCTGATGCGCAGCGCGTTCGGTTAAGCATCACTGCAAATGTCAGCTGTTCGAAAATACATAACAAATGCAGATGATGCGCAAACAAATCTAAAACACGCATCACAAAAATTGCTGATGCATATTGTGTTCAATAATATAACCAATACGGGCGACAAACAAGCCGATGCCAAGCTGATTTGCATGAGCATCAGCGCAGTGATGCATTTCCGAACAGGCCCTATTTTTTATTGTTATTTCTTTGTGTTACGGATATAACGAACAACGTTTATATGTGTTGCACGGTAGCAATATAATCACATGCAGCATGACTAAATGAATAAAATAATAAGTTTAATGTTTAAATCATCCATTAATTTATTGATTCTTTATTTATAACTGTCTTAATTTAAATGTACTTGGGTTCTTGCAATAACTTTTGAGATTAAACTATAAATGTTTTCTTTGTTTTATATACATAAGTATTTCACAAAAATGCCATTAAAATCTAAAACAAAAAAAGTAATTTAACTTTTAAATTAATTTAATTTACTAATTTTTCTGAAAACTACAATAAGTCATTATGCACGTTTTACTCAATGGATTATCGACAAGACACTTACAATTTCGCAAGTTTTATAATTAGCTATTTTCTTATTGACAATGGCGATTAGAGACTTTTTTCAATTTACTCGTAGTTCGTTCTCTTTGGATATCTGATATCAGTTGTCATTTTAATATAAGAAGAAATGAACTCTGCAGATGCAATATCTATTATGAGGTTTGATATTTTTAACTTTAGGAATTAATTCACAAAGTTTTTAGAGAATGCATATTTACATTTTTGTTAAATAAAAAGGAAAATAATTTTTTTTTGATTTCTATTAAATACATTTTTCTTGTTAACCATCAGTTGATGCTGAATATTACAATTTCCTTTAATCTGTTTTTTCCGTTAAGATTCAATATTCAGCCTTATTACGGTTCTCGATGTCGAAAACGACTCTGTAGTAGATTAAAGTAACACACAATCTGTATTCTTAAGACTACTACAAAATTCAACTTACGTTGTTACCGACCACGAGAATCAAAAAAGGTTGAATAGTTTTAACCCTGTTTTTGTTAGACATTTATTCGGGTATGTGAAGGAAGATGATTTTTAAAACAAAACGATTTCAAACCGATAATATCGTTATAAGTAAGTACCTTTAAAAAATACATTTTCTTTTTTTTTCTGTCTATATTCTTTTAAATTTTATATGTACATGTTAATTGAAGTGTTTTTTTTATTAACAAAAAATGTAGACTATAATTCAGAATTGGATTTTAAAATCGCTAAAAACTTTCGTTTTGAATTCGATCACATACCTGATTGTCTTTTAAATATGTATTACGGATGAGTCCTAATATTAAATCTTTACTATCACAGATACTTTTGATGTACATACATATGTAAAGGTTGACACTTCTACGTTCATATGTACATACATACATATGTGCATACATATTCTACATTTAATTTTTAGCATCTTTCATCATTGCCAAAGCAATTGCCCCAATTATACCACACACTCCCATTATGCTCATGGGCAATAACGGCTCAATATGTTCCTAAAATAAAAAAAATAAATTGTAATTTCTAGAAGAGAGTTCTGACATAAATTTGTATTATATTTCTTACCAATAGCCACATGTAAGGTACAAGTATTAAGGCAACACCCGCCGCCAAATTACCCATTCCAAGTCCAAAGTTGCGTACAACTGTCGGGTACTGCATGGCTGTGTATATTGGTATAATGGCATTATTGGCACCAATAACACATTTTGCTAAAAAGAAAAGTTATTTTAAATTTCAATTGAAAAATTTTTATTTGATGACAATGACAATGCGGCTGATAAGGCTACTCTTCTTACCAATCATCGCTAGACCAATAATATAAATATTATTATCGTCTCCTTTGGGTATGATGTTTGTTGCCAAACAACAAATGCCCGGTATCAACATGTATGTTATTAAATTCAATCGTAAACCCAATTTTAATACAACGAAAACACTTAAACAAATTGATACAACCTCCACTGTGCCTGCAATGGCCTGAAATTTAAATATGAAAGGAAGAGGAAAACAAATTAGCAACAATTTTAAAAGAATTCAAAATTAAAGATTTTTAAGGCTAAACAACACTCTTAACTTAATAAACTATAATAAAATCGAAGGATTGAAAATCTTGTTTTATTTGAAAATTTTTATTTCATACTCGGGATTGGTAATGTCACCCTAAAGTGCTCTAAACGAATGTATCACCACTATACAATGAATGACTTTAATATTTCAATTGAAGTACAAAAATACATAACAATTTAATTTCTTAAAAAATAATTTTTTGTCGATTTCTTTAAATTTTGTTTTAGATTTTCCATGTATTATTAGAATTTTTTATCAGCTCTGGTTTTCGCGATAAAGTGATATATTAAAAATAAAGGCACTTGCAGGACATATATTATCGTAACTTGAGAAGGCTTTGCTCTATTCAGTTAAATAAAAAAATAAAAAATTCAAAATTCGATAACAATTATCATTCAGACGTACAAACATTAGGTGGGTTCATTAACAGGAAATTAATGCTTATTTTCAATAATTGTTACTAGTAAGTGTTCACGTACTCGAAAAACTTGCAACGCGAGTGTAAAAAAGAGAATTAAAATTTGAGAAACAAAAAAATTGTTAAAAATTTCTGATATTAAATTTTTTACTAAATAGCAAGAATTATTCAACAACCTGTTCCATGTTTTTTTACAAGACAGAAGTAATTTTCAAAATTTTTATATTAAAAGTTTTTCAATAACATAAAATATTAATTTTCTAAAATTTAAGAACAATATTCTTGTGTAAAAAGTTCGAAAAAATTGAATTTATTAAGAAATATTCTCGTATCTTACAGCTGAATAGTGTCGATATGCCTAACTTGCTAGTTTTTGCTGGTAAAACATTCATCTTCTTTATTTTTTTCAGTTGCAAGTTTCTGCTAGTAAAGTAAATGAACTCACCTATTATTTTTAAACTTACACTGTTGTTTCAGAGATATCGTAAAAATTTTTTTTTTATAAAATTTCCTAACATTTTTGTTTTTAAAACTTTATAAAAATAAAATACAACAACGAGCCAGTTTTTTGTTCAGTAGCATGAAGCTAAATATCCTCAAAAGAAATTGAGAGACTTTTCATTGAAATTGCTGCATTTCCTTTGATTTCATTCAAAGGCAGTTCACAGAACACAATTCATAGAAAGTGAAATTTCCATACAACCGTGCCACACACAAACACAAATTCAAAAGTTTTCAATTCTCTCAATTAATTGTGAATACAATCAAATATTCAAATAAATATATAAAATAATTTTCCTAAAATTGTGGACAGTAAGATCATAAGCCCCATAAATTTTTGAAAACAGCTATTTCCGCTATGTTGCTGTTGTCCAACGATGGGTATAATAGTAGTCGTCTCAAAGGAGTTCTAAAAAGGGTGGATAGTATAATTTAATAGGATACCCATTTTAAATATTTTTTTATACCCTTCACCACCACTAGTGGTGAATGACGGTATACTTAGTTTGTCATTTCGTGTGACACTTTTTTTTTATACATCTAAGACCCCATAAAGAATATATATTCTGGCACCTTGAGTCATTCTAAGTCGATTTAGCCATTTCCGTCTGTTGAAAACTCGCTCACTTTCGCAAACTTGCTGTCAAATTGCTTGCAGTCACCAAAGTCGACTCAGTAGGATCAGAGCTATGAATCAAAATGTGGAACCACCACCCTATTTAAATGTATTCCACATAAATGGTGGAATAATGTACGGAATGATATATTTTGTATGACTGGAAATCATAGTGTTAAATTTCATGAAGATCAGTCCATAATTTACCCTGGGCCCCATATAAACCCTGCTCCCGGAAAGCAGTTTAGTACGCCATTATGCCATCATAAGAAATTTTGGTATGTAACAGTTTTCACACTGGTAAATTTCGTGATGATCGGTCCATAAATTACCATAAACCCCATATAAAGCCTACTCTCGAAAAACAGTTTAGTACGCCTAAAATCGTAATAATTAACGCAATATTAATAAAATTTTATACCTAGCAGTTTTACAGGACTAGAAATCTAATAAATTTCGTGATGGTCGGTTCATAATTTACCGTAGGTCCCATATAAAGCCCACTTTGGGAGCACATATTGCGGTAAAACTTGTTCCAACTAAGCTTCATATGGCCATAAAAAACGTCATACAATTTTGTGATATACAGTTTACTATAAATATATTGATGTATCTCTATTCAAACGCTAAGATTGAGAACAGTTTTAGTGTCATGAATAAAAAATAAAATGTCGTTGAAGACATTAAATTAAAAATACTAAACAAGTTGTTCAAGCTACGAAATACCGACGAGTTGTGTTTAAAAATTAATTCTGAGGTAACATCAGTGTTGCCACTTTAAGGGTAATTTCCCGAATTTGGTGTTAATTTTACTGTCGTGGCTAGAACGTGGGTAATTTCGCTTTGTTGAGAACAGGTGTAATTTAAAATTCGTTTTAAAACAATTTCAGTGGTAACATATAAATATACCAATAAATTTAATGTTGATCCAAAAAATTCACAGTCTATTCAGATTTTCATCGTTTATGAACTCAGAAATAGACTATCGTCTGAAACTATTGAATCAATTTTATTAACTAAATTAAGTATACAAAGGAACGACATTTAAGTGCATTTGTTGAGTTTTTATACCCATCCCTCCATGCGTTTGTACTGATGTATGCACCACATTAAAATTAAAAATATCATTTATTGAAAAAAATATATTCACAATATTACAATTTTTAGTAGTCAATATTATAATTTTGGTAATAGGTGCAAAATCAACAAGTTGTTTGCTTGATATTATGAATTTGTGAGTTTTCGCGATAAAGTGTTATATTAAAAATAAAGGCACTTGCAGGACATATATTATCGTAACTTGAGAAGGCTTTGCTCTATTCAGTTAAATAAAAAAATAAAAAATTCAAAATTCGATAACAATTATCATTCAGACGTACAAACATTAGGTGGGTTCATTAACAGAAAATTAATGCTTATTTTCAATAATTGTTACTAGTAAGTGTTCACGTACTCGAAAAACTTGCAACGCGAGTGTGAGAAAGAGAATTAAAATTTGAGAAACAAAAAAATTGTTAAAAATTTCTGATATTAAATTTTTTACTAAATAGCAAGAATTATTCAACAACCTGTTCCATGTTTTTTTACAAGACAGAAGTAATTTTCAAAATTTTTAAATTAAAAGTTTTTCAATAACATAAAATATTAATTTTCTAAAATTTAAAAATTTAACTGCCCGTTCGCCGATATCGAACGTTAACGTTCGCATAGAAAATAACATTTAAAACAAAAACAAAATTTCAAAAATTGTTTTTGTTTTAAATGTTATTTGCTATACGAACGTTAACGTTCGATATCGGCGAACGGGCAGTAAATATCAAAAAATATTAATTGATTTTTTTTTCATTTAAAATAAAATAATTTAAACTTGTAGAATTGTTGTTGGGAATTGTCAAAATGTAATTTAATAAATTAACACATTATTTGAATGGCAAAGTTTTTTGATAATATTTTTAATTAAAATTAGAAATATCATTTATTGAAAAAAATATATTCACAATATTACAAATTTTAGTAGTCAATATTATAATTTTGGTAATAGCTGCAAAATCAACAAGTTGTTTGCTTGATATTATGAATTTGGTATAAATTTGGTGATTAGAGACACTCTTTTTAATTTTTTCTGTGAACCAAGTCAAAAAAGAAAATTCGAAAATTTTTTTCAATTTGAGTAAGTGATCTGCCATTAATTTCGGGAGCCATTCACTTGGGCTTATTACCGCTACCTTTGGAACGAAACCCATTTTATTTATTCCCTTACAGAACTGGATAGAGTTAAACTTTGAGGAGAATTTCGCACCAGTTTTGGAATACGTATACTTACATATGTATTATATTTTATGATTTGGCCTTGAAGGCTTTCTTTGTATTAAAATAATAAAAAAAAATAATCTTTTAAAGGCCTAAACGTTCTTCAATTTCCAAAGAATTCAGAGAATACCGATTTCTTTTAAACAATAACTATTAAAAAGCTGGGTCTGAATTTGTCATTCTATTTGTAACCCATCAAAATAATTTTTTTAGACCCTGACGATTATTTTAATGTGTTACAAACGAAATGCAAAAATCAATTTCTGTGGTATTGGGCACAATTTATGTCCATATGTGTGTGAGCTGTGCATTGTTACTCGTAACGTTCTAATCAATTTTCATCACAATAGACGTTTTCTTCTTTTGTAAATTCAAAAAGGTATGGATATAAAAATGAAAACAAATTTAATATTTATCTGTTTGTGAATTGCTATTGACTGTTGCATATGGAAAAAAATTCAATTTTTCAAAATAAAATTATTCATTTAGGGGGAGTACTTTTATAAACCTACGAAGGTAAATAGTAATGGGAATACTTACTGTATTAACATAAATATTGCCACCCAAATTGCTCAGATGTAAAGTTAAACCAAAGTAAATGATTATCAGTGTCAACCAAACGATAAGAGTCAAACAAGTTGTGCGCCAATATTCTTTACTAAACACAACGACCAGTGGACTTGCAGCGCTGGCAACCACTTCAGCTGGGCTTGGTGTTGGTGCAGATGTAGTTGTAGTAATTGGACTGGATTCATTTTTAGCTATTTTTGCTTCCTCAACTGTTTCGATTGTAGTTTTTCGAGGAACTACTGCTTCCAAGGATTTTTTATAGTTTGTGGGCAAGGTGGTACCATTCATGCGTGCTGCCCTTTCTACAATGGAAAATAGTTGATCAAGTCTGCCGGTAGCTAAAAGCCATCTTGGTGATTCGGGAACACAATACCTGTTAAAAATTTGACAAAACTAATTAAAAACATCTATAGAATGAATGTATGTACATATGTAAATGATATTTTTGGTAAAACCTACTCACACTTACCATATGAACAAAAAAGCCAACCATGGCAACGATATGACTAACTGCATTGTACGCCAGTCTCTTATTAAATACGCAATTCCTGCTGTTAGTACGTATGTAACTGGTACCGGTAAAATATTTAAAATGCCAATAATTGTACGCCATTTGCCGGAGACCAATTCGACCACAAGCACGAAACTAACAACCGCCACAGTCATTGAAGCGAATCCAATTATAACACGTAGTGTCATATACATGGCCAGAGAAGATGAGAAGGCCAAAATAGTACCTGTCCATGCAAATAGTTTCAAATGCAAAAAAAAAAAAAAAAAAATAATAACGGTTTCCAAAAAAAAAAAAAAATGTTGATATGTGTTCATAATTTTGTGTCATGAATGATAGTGTTGGGATCATGGACACTTTAATTGTGTCGTTTAATTTAAATTTACAATGCAAGGACTTAATGGACTGGATTATAAATCTTAATAATTGTAATGAAACTTAAAGTAGATCTTAATTTTTTTTATTTAATATAATTATTGCAAACTCTGTAATTTTCTGTGAGATATTAAGATTTTCATTAGTTTAATGGTTACTTCGGAGATTTCCTAAATCAGTGATGCATTTTGAGTTTTCTTGTTTTGGCTAAATTGACGATTTAAAAGGGCCAACATAACTTTGATAGGTCCAAAAATAAATCTTTAATATATTTGAATTTTATGTAAGCAAAATACTCTCTGATATCTGAGAGACATCAGACTATTTTGCTAGCTTGGCATTTAAATAAAACCAATAGTAAAACCTGGTAATATAGTATGTTTTTTACTCATAAATGAGGGTAGTGCAGCAATTTTGCAGTTTCAACTCACAGTTTTTGTTGATGTTGAGTGATGAATTGTAAATAAGCAGCCTCTCTAGACATGAGTTTGAAATTTTGCACTCAAAAAAATAGTTTGTTTTAAAAAAAAAGCAATCATCAGTTTATTGCAACTTTTTTGTTCTTCACTCATTTGAGTGCAACTTAAAATTTTGCACTTAATTTACAAACAAAAAACTTGTTTTTTCATGATTAAAGCCGTAACAAATTCTGTTATTGACAAAATTTCATGTTGTTTAATTTCCTTTGCTTATGCATATCATAAAAATAATCAAAAAATATGCGCATTCAAAATTACATATTTTAAATTTTAGTGAGAGTCTGTTTATATGCAGCTTTTTTGATTGCAAGTACAAATTTTCCACTATTTGAATTGAGTGCATTTTTATGCATAATATCACCGTTAGTGATAGTGAAAAAATTTGCAATTTCAATTTTTTTAATGCTAATGAAAAAAATATTAATCGTCGAATTTTACATATATTAATTTTGTATACATTTTTTATTAAAAAGTATGTAAAACAAAACATTAAATAAACAAATACAGGGCTGTAATTTTTGGTATTTCTTTATTTGAAGTACTCGCAAGAAAACTAAATATTGTACAAATATGCAACATGGATCTTAAGTTTATGTAAGTACATTATGGCCATCTTAACAGTAGTTGAAGCTAACTTATGCATATTATGGCTGGGCCTTTAGTCTAGCAAAAATGCGAAGTTTTTTTTGAACCATAACAACAACTATGTAGAAAATAATTTCGCACTGACTGTTGCACCTCGCACTACCCTTGATCAAGTGCGAAAAATCAGTGCAAGTTCGTGCACAAAACATATGTTCAATGTTTGTTGAATGGCGTTGCCAATCTCATATAATATAACTGTTTTATCTAAAATAGTACAAAAAAGAGCAACTATTAATGTAATCGTCAGCACTGTAAATTGTTTTTTTGTACAAAAAGCCAAAATTAAACGGACTTTTTTAAATTTTATCGAAATGAGTGATGCAAAAAAAATAAAACATATCAAAATTCACAAAATATAAAAAAATTAACAGATTGCGAAATTCAAAAAGTAGTAGATTATTTAGCAGACAATCGAAAATAAACTCTAATAAAAGATGGCGTCTGTTATTTTGCACTTGTTGTTTAATGTATGCTCACGTCAAGTAGGACAAAAAATCGCATTTCATAAGGACTAAAAATTGTGACGTGAATTACTCCATTGTTTCAAAGTATTTTTGTTGACTTTTGTTTCATTTAAGCCCAACCAGCCAAACAGTCCGACGTCTTCAAAACATATGCAAGAAACGTCGGTTTGATACAAACATGTTTTATATGTTTTCTATATAATATATCAAACCGCTAGTGTTGTTAATTTGGCCCTGAACAATCAAAACAATTTCTTAAATAAAAGTAGTGTTAGAAACAGTGAAAAATAACATTGAAAAATGTATTGAACGATTTAAAGTAGTTAGTTTAATTTGGCCTGAAAGCGCCAAAAGAGATTTCCACAGGGCTATCAAACATTCAAAAGTGCCACAAATAGCACAATCGCGCCACATGTTGCATCAATGCACTAAATAAATAAACCTCCTCTTGCGCCGTAAACTTGTATGAAATAGTTGTATTTCACGAAGAGGTCAATAACTTTCGTAGACCAGTTTAATTTTTTCTAATTTGTATCTATTCTTTTATGTATGTAAGTACTATAGCGGTTTTCACTCTTGATAGTAAATTCCCTTGCAGACCTTCTTAATCTTGTTAATTTAGTTGAAGTACTTATATTTACAACACTGCAATAACAAAATTTATTAGGCTGCGGTTTTAAAATCCAACAAAAAGTTGTAGTAAAAACGTGTGTTAATTTACCAGAATAAAACGAAACTTTATCTGTCTCTTTCTCTCACTCAGCAAATTCATTAATTTAGAATACATACGAAAACACACGCTTTGCAGAGACTCACGTTTTGTAGTATAATATCGTTTTAAATAAAGCAGAGTTGTACACTTAATACAAAAAGTGAAAACCGCTTATAATAAAATTCAGATTTTATTTTTAAATTTGGATTTTTTGCAATTTTAGCGTTTTGCTGTCTTTCGATTTTTTAAAATATTAACTCACCAAATACAGTTTGAACCAATGCAAATCCCATTAAAGTATGTTTACGTCCAAAACGATCCGATATCCAACCACTAGAAACACTACCGACAGCAGCTCCAGCTAGAAAACACATTTCCACAACACTTAATAACTGACGTCTTGAACATACTAAACCAAATTCGTGTACCAAAGTCTTTGATTCACTTTCATCAGTGGCAAATTCAAATTCATTACATGACGTATAATTAAATGTCTGTAAAGGACTTTTTAGATAATCCAATAATTCGTCTAAAGTGGTCATTTCAGTGTAATCAATATTTAAAATCGAGCAGGCATCTGGGGTTTGGGTTAGATTTTTCCATGTTGCCGCGTCTATATTGCTCATTTGTTGAGGTCTAGCGCACCAAAAATTCTTATCGGCTGTCTAAAATGAACAAGATGAATAACATTTGTTAATGTATTGCATAGACAATGCATACGAGTACCTGAAAGAGAGCTTAACCATAGTAATGTCCTTTCGAAATATGGGTAGTAATAGGCTGAGTTTCAAAACATCATAATACTCTCAAATTCAAACTGACTCATCAAGTTTAACTATGCCCGATTTGCTTATTGTTTACGCACCGATAACTTTTTGTGGTGCACTTTGCGACAGATAACATTGTGAAATTCTACACGGCTGTATTGTAGAATGTATTTAAAAAGAGCTAATTGTTTTGCAACCCACGTTTTTCAACTAAGCCATACCAAGATAAAATTTGTTTTGTAGTAAAAAAGCGAAAATGGACCATAATTTTACCTACTGGCTCTACAAATGTCATTCTTGAATATGAGATTTGGCCTTAATGTTCCAATACAAAAGAGTGGCTTAGGATGACGTGCTCCCGATTTGTGTGTAGTTATATTTTCTACGTTCAAAATATCTTAAGATTCCATACATAGACCCCATGTGAGTGTTATTCTGGAAGAAAGGGCTACAGTGGAGCTAGATGGACACAAATTCAATATAATCATCAGTCACCGTCCATTGAATAGAAAAAGTTTAAACGATTTTTGGCATTTTAGCAGATGTGCTTTTAAAAAATTATTTGTTTAAAAAATTGAATAACATACAAGTTCAATATATGTAAATAAAATTTGTTAAAAAAATACATTAATTAATCTTAAAATTTATAATAATAATTATAAAAAAGCGAATATAATAAAGTAACAAATTAAATTAATGTATTTAAGCAATTAACCATTAATTACACATTCATTACATTGATTTCACGTGAAACAACTTGAACTTGATCAAATTCTTCAAACCTTTAATACTTCATTTATTTAAATGTATGCAATAAATTTGTTTTACTTGTACTCGAACTGAATACATATTATTTGTATTAACTAGGAAAGACAAAAATGAAACTACTGGTTGGTCTAATTCTTAAAAGTTCTCTAAACTACCACTTTACACCAATTTTAATTTGTGATCCACATACGCAGTGTTGTGCAAAAGGCCATTCATTTGAGTGTTAACCTTTATTGTTCATTGTTGTATTGAGCATAATTGTACTTGTATTTATGTACAAACATGCAGACATATGTACTTTAAATTTTGCAAATGTTTTATCTATGAACACACTACTTAAATGACGGAGCAGGTGAGTGAGTGTCTAAATAACTTGCCAACCGACTAATGAAGCTTTAACTTGGACAAATACATACATACATACGTATTTCGATAATTGCAATTCTAATCTAACCAGTTATAAACAACAAATTTCAAATGTTTCAGCTCAATGAACTTCCGTTGGCTGTAGTTGCCCAGCAATATAAACAAAACAAAACCAAACCAAACCAAACAAAATTCGAAAACCAGTACGAAAACACCTTTTGTTACCTGGTTTCAAGTAATTAGAAATATTTGTTTATTAATTTTTTTTGTTCTTTTAGAAGTTCAAATTAAATAAATGATTGCTTATTGGTCTATTCGTTAACAACTGAAATAAACAGTAAAATATGACGATCAGATAGTTGTAAAAATTTACATACATGAAACACGAATGAAAATAAATGCAGGGTCGAAATGCATTGAAATGTTGATAGAATTGCGCACCAAGTTGCCTGCCATGGTCCAATGTTGCTAAGAACTAACTCGAATAATTTATTTTGTCGCTTTTCAACTTCTTCAGGCAAACAGTTTCTATGTTTGCATGTTTGGAGTAAATCCGCTTCATCTT
Source organism: Pollenia amentaria (assembly GCA_943735925.1). Classification (NCBI taxonomy): domain Eukaryota; kingdom Metazoa; phylum Arthropoda; class Insecta; order Diptera; family Polleniidae; genus Pollenia; species Pollenia amentaria. Next base: position 3,674,991 of record OX031006.1, on the reverse strand, counting down.
CTTCCCAAGTTTCATTGTCAATTACGGAGGACTGCATTAAAATTTTACGAAAAAAAAAAAAAAAAAAATCGAATTTGACCACGACCGACCAGATGTTTTCGATGCAAAACTAAAATTTAAACTGTAATTCAATTTAACATTTTTAAGATTTTATAATGACATTTAGAATGCATTAATTGTTGTGATTTACATTTTTAACTTTTAAGTGTTAAATTAAATCCCTTGAGTGTTAAATCTTTACCCATATGAGTATGAACGTATGCAATTCACGGAATTCTGTTTTACTTTGTAGTAAAGTAGTGTTTGAATTTAAATTCAATTACAACAACCGCATAAACAATTCATTATAATAGGTGTGTTCCATAAGATCTCGGGCAAGTTCGGATTAATGAGAGTAAAAAAGTACTCTCAAAATTGCTGGAACGCAAAAAACCATTTATGCACTTCTTCAAATACTAATGATGCTTACTTTTCAAATTAAGATTTATTTAAGTGATTTTAGACGCTTAAAAGTCATAACATTATAAAACCAAAACATTTGCATCATTGTCATTTTTTATATTTTGTTTTCTTTTATGTTAAAGATTAAGGGAAATATGTATGCAATAAGGTATTACTTCAGGTTTTACATCCATAGGTGCCATTTTTATTGTACTGGTATTTACTAGGGAGATCGAACGGTTATTATTCGACCGGTTTTAACCGGTTATTTTAGCTTTGCTATTGGTTATTTTAAAATTCCCATTTTTCGAATATTGAATAAGCCGGTTATTTTGGTATGATAAACCGGTTATTTTAGTACTGTGTAATTTATATCAATGTTGGCAACCCTGTGTTAAAAACGTCAAAAAAATAAGCTCCTGAAGTGCATTTTTCTTTTTATTAAAATTAATATAAATAAACTTGTGTTTTATTAAAAAAAACTGTGAACATTGATTAAAACAAACAACAAATTAAATAAATATATAGGAATATGGCATCAAAAAGTCGTCGTAGTGTTGTAAATGCAAAAACAATTTGTGGACAATGCAAACTTGAAATTATAGAAAATAAAGAAGATAATATAGAGTGTGATAACTGCTCAAAAAAATTTCATTCTCTTTGTACGAGACTCGATAAACGTCAATATCAATATTTTCTTGATAATGAGAGTGAAGAATATGTATGCCACCTGTGTGCGGGTGAAAGTGATGTGTCAATAACAGCCGAATTAAGAGAGATAAAAACAAATTTAAAAAAACTTGATCAGCTGTCTTCTATTACACAAGCAATTGAATTTATGTCCAGTCAATATGATGAGTTACTAAAAGGTGTTGCCGAGAACAATAAAAAATTAGAAATTATACAAAAAGAAAATCGTATCTTAAAAAATGAAGTTAACGCATTAAAAGAATCTGTTAAATTTTTAAACGGTGAACGAGTTAAAAATGACTGTATTGTTAGAGGTGTAGTTGCAAATAATAATGAAACTGCCGTAGAGACAATTATTGAGTTATCAAAAAAAGCTGGTGTTGAATTAAAAGAAGAAAACATTGATGAGGCATATTTTTTCAAAAACAAAGGAGAAAAACCAAATGAAAAGAAAACGATGGTTGTTAAATTCAGTAACAAAAACTCTAAAGATAAACTTATGATGTGCAAAGCTAAACTTAAAGACACTGAAGATACAAAAAAAGTTTTTATTAGCGATTATTTAAGCAAGGAAACCTTAAATCTATTTCATTATGCAAAATCGCTGAAAACTATTGGTTATAATTATGTTTATACAAGTGGATCAAGAGTATTTGCAAGAAAAACGGAAATTTCAAGGCCTAAGCTAATAAGGAGCGAAGATGATGTTGACAAGATTATGTCGGAAGCTGCTACACTGAGACAACTGTATAAACCAACTAGTCAAACTGCCACTGCTGATGAAGATGAAAATGATAATGGCTCAGAATTTTTATCTCCAGCTTAAAAATTTTATATTTTGTAATAGTAAATAAATCACATAAAAAATACATTATGAATAATAAATATTTCAACAATTTTGAAAATTTTTTAAGATATTTAAAAACTTTAACTTTTTCGTATTTAAATATTATTTCTGTAAATGTTAGAAGCATTTCATCAATAAATAAGTTTAATCAATTTAAAACGTTTGTCGCTGACTTTCCAAAGTTGCCCAATATTATTGCAATTCAGGAAACGTGGTTTCGTGAGGAGTTATCTCAAATTTATCAAATATCTGGTTACAATTGCATTCACTGCTGTAGGAAAGATGGATTTGGAGGAACATCAATCTTTATAAGAGATAACTTGCAGTATAGTGTTGAAGTTTGTGAAAGCAAGATGTTTTGTGATGTAATAGTTTTAACATTGGAAAATTACAAAATAAATGGTAGACCAATAAAAATAATATCCTTTTATCGATCTCAAAAATGTAACCTAAAACAATTCTATGAGATAATTGAAGATTTCATGCAGATGTATGGTAGATGCTTTTGTATTCTTGTTGGCGACTCCAATGTTGATCTCTTGCAAAATGTTTCTGCTGAGTTATTAAATTTACTGGAAAGCTACGATTTTAGGAATTGTCACTCGTTAATTACACGTCCAATATCAGGAACATCTATTGACAATGTCTTTACTAATATCCCTGATTCTGTTCTTGTTGATGCTGTTGAATTCAAGTTATCTGATCACAACATGGTATCTTGTAAAATTAGAAAGGAACTTCCAAACCCAAATTACACAGAAGTAGTTAAAAAAAGTTGTGATTATAATAAGCTTAAAGAATACATATTGAATGATAATTCTATTCAGCAAATTGGTAATCCATCTATTGACACTTCGAATCTAATTCAATGTCTGTTAAATGCACATTTAAATTCAACATGTGTAACAGCTAAAAGAGAATTGCTTAAAAATAAAATAACACCATGGATGAATGAACATTTGCAGAGTTTAATAATACTCAAAAAAAGAATCTTAAGACAAAGAAGGAGAAATCCTAGTGATTTTAATATTCAGAACAAACTGAAAAGATTAAGCAAAGTTATTAAAGTTGCCTATCGTGAGTCTATGAACAACTATTATCATAACAATATCAACAATATTCAGCAAGATCCCAAAAAGTGCTGGAGGTTCTTAAATGAAAGTTTAGGAAGGAATACAAAAACGCAAGTAAATCTGAAGAATTCGAATGGAGAACTAATAACTGATGATAAATATAAGTGTGAACTTCTTAACAAATACTTTTTACAAACGCCAAAACTAATGAAAGAACAAATTCACTATTCATACAATGATTGTTGTAATGGACTTAGAACTTTAAGGCACTGTAATAATGCTTTTAGTTTCACGAGTATAACAATGGAGGAAATCTACGAGATAATATCAAATCTCTCTACAAATAAATCCCCTGGTCATGATGGTTTATTGCCCAAAATATTTACCAAATGTGGTTTAGAGCTATCGCCTTATTTACTAAATATTTTTAGTAACATTATTTCAACATCTCAATACCCAGATATACTGAAAATATCAAAAATCGTTCCAATACCTAAGACTTTAAACGCTAATAGAGAAGATATGTACAGGCCTATAGCTTTATTACCTGTTCTTGATAAAATTTTTGAAAAACTAATACACCAACAACTTTTAAATTATCTTGAAACAAATAATCTATTGTACAATTGTCAATACGGATTCAGAAAAGGTAGTGGCACGGAGAATGCTGTAGTTAATGTTGTAAATTACATATGCCAAGGTTTAGATCAAGGTTATAAAGGAGTCGCTGGTATTTTCTATGACTTTTCAAAAGCTTTTGATCTTGTAGATCATGAGATCATGCTTGAAAAACTCCAATACTATGGAATTCGAAATACAGAACTTAATTTGTTTAAAAGTTATTTGACAAACCGCAAACAATATGTTGAATTAAATAATAGTCGAAGCTGTATTGGGGATATTCAGCATGGTGTTCCACAAGGCAGCGTTTTGGGCCCACTGTTATTTACTATTTATATAAATGATATTGTGAATCTCGAGCTTAATGGAAAAATTTACTTGTATGCAGATGATATTTCTATTTTTTACCCCTATAAACATGAGACAGCGTTAAGAGCCTACATGCAGAAAGATGCAGACATAATTTTTGAATACGCTAGGATAAATAAGCTAGTCATTAATGCAACAAAGACTAAAGTTATACGGTTTAAGCCACATTTAGATACTAATGATGACTTTGGTGTTATTGTGAATGGAGAAGAGGTTTTGGAGTGTAACTCTGTAAAATATTTAGGTGTAATATTGCAAAGCAACCTAAAATGGAACCTACATATTGAAAATATTAAATCAAAAATATATCCAGTAATAGGAATTTTATATAAATTTAAATATAAGTTTAATGAAAATACAAAATTAATGCTTTACCAGACATTGATTCAAAGTCACTTGAATTATTTAATAACTATATATGGCTACAAAAATAGTACAGAATTGCAGTCTCTCCAAAGAGTACAAAACAAGGCACTAAAAACCGTATACAACCTGCCATTAACCTACCCTACGATCACATTGTATAAAGAAGTTTGTAAAAGTATCTTACCCGTAAAAGGAACCTATAAACTACAATTACTAGTGTTTGTTTTTAAATCTCTCTACAATATTGGTCATAATACGATAACCTTCTCAAGGAATCAAACAACTCTGAATACCAGAAACAGTTCCAATTTAAGAACAACAAGATGCAGACTTGAAACCACAAAGCAGAGGATTGAATATATTGGATGTTTTGAGTACAATAGTTTGCCTCAATATTTAAAAAATATAAATACTATATCTGCTTTCAAGAAGAATGTTAAAAAATTCTTATTAAACAATTTAGAGATGCTTCTAAGATAATTTTTCACTTTAAATTTTTTATATAACATTGTAAATAATGTAAATTTGTATATATTTAAATACTATAAACAAATATTTTTAATTTTATTTTAATACAAGTTTAAAAATTTTGTATAAGCAAATGCCAACTCGCCTCAACAATGTCATAATGACGCTGAGGCAATTAAATTGTAACATGGAAACTTGTAAATAAAATACTTTTTTTCAAAAAAAAAAAAAAAAAAAATATACATTTTCCTTCCTCTTGTTGTAGATGAACCCGTAATTTAAGTATTTTCTAATTGAATATTGGCCAAACTTGAACTTTTTATGAAGAATGTCAAAACAAAATTTAACAAAATTCAAAAAATATTATGAACACTGTAAATACAAATCGCTTATAAAAGCGTGTGGTCTTGTAGAAAAAAACCAAAAACTATTCAAAATACTTCAAACACGTGTGCAGTTAAAAAGTAAATAGTAATTTGTACAAGAGTATTCAAAATATTAAATATATTTTTATATAAAAGTTCTCTATAGTTAGGTGCTTGAGGTGCCCTAAAATGATACGTAACAAAGGTTCTTCCATGTCAAGACTTATTAATCACCTTTAATTGGTATACATATTTAACATTAATGTGATCCAAATGGAACTTAACTCCGTTCGAAGTAGTTCTAAGGAGACGACAAATAATACTTTACTAAAATACGCTGCAAAAAATGAATCATTGGGTGAAATATTAGCCCGTTGTATTGCCGAGGACGAAATGCCCGTTAAGGCACTAAAAACTCTTAAGTAGTTCTAGAATCTCTTCATGCTGAAAAATACAACATAACGGCGGAATCAACGATATGGGAAAAATGTCTACCAGTTTTATTTACTAAAATGCCAAGAACTAAAAAACAAAAATGAAGAAATCAAACCATGTCATGGAATGTTTTAAATTGTAGTCGACGAATTGACAAATATTTTACACAAAAAGAATATTCAGTTCACTATTCGTTTCGATAATGCTGAAACAAAATAATTTGAAATATATAATCCTGGCTAAGAGGTTTTGTTTGCAACTTTTGAAAAATATGGTTGATTTACATGGTTGATGACATGCTTAACCACCAACAAATTAATACTCATTCAAAATAAATTTAAGAGAATATTTCAAATACTAACTTCATAAAATTCCTATAATTTATTTGCTTTTGCAAAACGTTTGTCTAGATCAAATATCATTCAACAGTTTCTAAATTACAAAATTACAAATAAATTCTTTCAAATAAAGTTTAGTAAATCAATAAAAAATTGTTGAAAATTTAGCTAAAGTTTGATTAATTTACTGGTCCCACTTTTCATGGATTTTATCGTAAAATATTTGTTAGGTCTGATCTTAAGTCATATCTTTGTATTTTGTTGGTTCCTTACCTTTGCAAATTGTTTTATTTTTATTCAAATTAACGTTATATTTAAAAAACTTATTTGATATTTGTGTTTTTAAGTATTCGAATTAAAACCGGTTAACCGGTTATTTAAAAATTGCTTAACCGAAAACCGGGTTTTTTAAAATAGCAACTATTCGTAATATTCGAAGACCGGTTATCGAAAAAAGTCGAATAATCGATCTCCCTAGTATTTACCACTTTAATTTTTTCATTAAAATTTTACATTTTGCTTTCTAATATATTTTTTAACAACTAAACTTTTTCTTTTGTTTGTATATTTCCTGATTAATTTTTCAGTTTCATATGTAAACAAAAACAGCTGATTGCTTATTCTTGTCCGCTGTGTGGCCATTTTGGCATTTTTTAAGCTAAATTTAGCATTACAAATTTTTATTTAGCTGCAAAATTTTCATTAAGCACTTAGCATTTTATTTAGCATTTTTGGAAAATTATTTTAGCTTTTTTTAGCATTATTTATTTAAAAAATTTAGACGAATACTTTAATTGATTTTGCTAAAAAAATGGTTAATGGAAAATGGATAACTCTTATGTTAAAAAACAAAAATAGAATATTCAGGGAATACATAAAAGAAATGCTCCTATCATGTTGATTGTAAATATTATTTGCCCTTTTATATTACGATTTAAAAGTACAAGCAAATTTCAGTTTGTATTTAGATAAGAATTCAATATTGTATATGTTAGAAAAAAAATTGTTTGCTCTAAACTGCTGAAAAAATGATTTTAAAACTTCAAATTTTCTTAAACTATAGACGTTTTAATTTATTGTATATGAGAGGTTTGCAGGCCCGCTAAATTTAACATCTAATCTTAACTCCCTGTGCTACGTATCTATATGTATCAGATGCTTTACCAAAATCTAGCCATTTGCATAAATATAACCATTTATTTCAGTTTCTTTCAAAAATTAGTCACTTAAATGTAATTAGTTTCGAATAAAATTTCATAATGGTAATAAATTTTTACCAAAAATCTTTAAAAAAATTTAGCATTATTTTTAGCATTTTTAAAAATAATTTTTAGCATTTTTTGGCCCTGTCTAATGGCAGATTTAGCTGTAAAATTTTTTTGGACCTGGCCACACTGCTTGTCCGACCTTACCCAAAGAAAAAGTTCGTGCAAATTTGTACAGGAAATGAAAAAAATACTCTCTCAATTACTCTCTTAATTGCACAAAAATTGTTATGTGGAACGCTTTTAAGTAACTTGTGCAAGTTCGGACTGTTTCGTTATGCATCTGGAACAGAACAAATATTGAAATTTTACTTATAAAATAAAGCTGTAAGTGGGAGGCAAACTACACCAAGTCACGCTTTTGGGTAACTGTGCAAGTTCGGACTGTTTCGTTATGCATCTGGAACAGAACTAATAATGAAATTTTACTTATAAAATAAAGCTGTAAGTGGGAGGCAAACTACACCAAGTCACGCTTTTGGGTAACTGTGCAAGTTCGGACTGTTTCGTTATGCATCTGGAACAGAGCTATTATTGAAATTTTACTTATAAAATAAAGTTGTAAGTGGGAGGCAAACTACACCAAGTCACATTTTGGAAATTTTAGAGGAGACCGCAAAAAACATGTTATCACAAATGCTTCTATATCTGTATTAAAAATTTATCTTAGCCCAAATATCTTATATAACTTTAATATTATTTTTTTGCGTCGATGATATCCTTAATAAAATGACGTCATTATAATTGAATCATTTATTTCGAAAAGGGTTTAGGTACAAATTTTTGGAAATTGAGTTTATTGCTGTTTTTGGAGGTACACATATAGACCGATATACTGTGAGAATGAAAGGTTATATTCCCCTTTTACAGCGGTGAAAAACAGGTGGCTTTTAAAAATGAATTTCGAAAAGGGCTCATCTCCATATTTATGAAGAATAATATTTAATATGCGCGTTTAAGTTATCAATTGAAAAAACATGCATTTAAAATTTTACAGTGAGATGTAAATTTTGACTATGAGGTCAATTTGTTATAAAAAATAATTTTTAATTTTGCAATATTTAAAAAAAATCTAAAAGTGAACACAATTTTTGCTTATCTTAATTTTGAACATGTGTGAATGCAGCTTCTCGGAGGATAATGATATCCAGATTGCCGGTTTTCAAAATTGTTATGAAGATATTCCGCAATGCCAACCGTCATGTATTACCAGGCACATATAGAAATAAGACAACTTTTAATTCATGTTTTTATCTTGATTCTGTGAATGTTCTATGAATGTATGCGTTTTCTAATTTGTAATCTTAATAAACAAATAAAAATTTACCGAAATTTTCTTATTGTTCCTTTATACTAAAAAGCTTTCGTTGAAAATGTTGTTTACTTTTATTAAAATTTTATTTTGCTTATTATTTATTTATTATATAATTTAAGAAAAAAAAAAACTGTGCTTCAAAAAGTCAAATGGATTAAGAGATATTCAGTTTTTTGTGTCTCCTGAACACTTTGTATTTTTGTACCTGAGCCCCTTCCCAAATAAATGATTAAATTTTGCCGTTACTTATTAAAATGGACTTATTTACCTCCCATGATGGTATTGGTACTGTCAAACAATCACTTGACACATAAAGCACCCAGTCCAAGAACAAAAGGTATACAAGGGGGCCAGCCTGATATCAACCCCATCTGATTTTAATCATTTTGATGAGTGAATTTGAGGGAAAAATTTCAATTAAATTGAAAAATTGAATTAAAAAGGAAATTATTTTATGGAAATTATTTTTTTTTACCAATACTGACTTAACACAAAAGTTACAACAAAAGTAACACATTTGACGCCAAAAAATCACAATGCAACCTGACAAATATAATCTTTCGTATTGGACTGTGGACTTGATGCCGAGACTTAAACTTCTTAAATTCAATAACTTAACAAGACTAAGTACACTTGATATATTTTCCCTCTGAGGACTTTTGATTTATTGCTTAATAATTCAGTCGAAACAACACAAACACCACATAGTGTTCTTTACCTCTAAACAAGTTGGACTTTGTGTTGTTTTTAACTTTTCTATCTCGAATAAATTCCGATATCAACAATATAAAACGTATTTGGAGAAAAAGATGTGACATGGTGTAGTTTACCTCCCACCTACAGATATGAAACTACTGCGTAAACTTCTGGTGACTCGTTTCGCAATAGTAATTTTGTTTCTGTCCAAAATCATTCAGTTTCCTATGTGGCCGCTTCAAACAAAGCGATGTGAGATGCGATTAAATTATTGCTATAATAATGCTAAAAAATGCCAAAGTGAGAGCTTCAATGTGAATGCGGAAACATGTTTTACATATAAAATACATATGTATGTATCAGAGATGTACATGAGAGATTCGCTTTTGCTATCACTCATATTTTCAATGCTTTTGTTTTAAAATAACCTGTTCTAATTTTATTGCTTGCATTGTTTTTTTACTCTTATAATTGATTGTTATCGACTCATGCCTTTTTTAAGTGCAAAAATTCTTGCTGTGGTTGTATTTTTTTTTGCCATTCAAATGATTCGTTCAATAAAAAAGTGACAAATAATGCGCTTAAAAATAGTGAAACAGACCTGTCCTGAAAATCATTTGATTTCAAATCACGTGATTTCAAATCACATGTGCTTTCAAATGTTCCGTTTTTGAAGTTTTTCGGTGTGATTTTCAATTGCCGAAAGCAAACCGAAAAGCACAAAAACGTTGTAATTTTAAGGGCTTCACAGCTCATGTGATTTGAAACCACGGTGTTTGAAATCAAATGATTTTCAGAACAGGTCTGTTTAACTATTTTTAAGGGCATTATTTGTCTCTTTTTTATTGAACGAATCATTTGAATGGCAAAAAAAAAAAAAAAAAAAAAAAAAATACAACTACAGCAAGAATTTTTTTAACTTAAAAAAGGAATGAGTCGATAACAATTTAATTTTTAATTTTAGTTTTTTATACAATTAATAAAGTCAAAACAAGACTATGTAAAATTAATGCTACAAAATAAAACCTTAATTTATTGATAAACACATGCAAAAACCAATCATAACTATTCAATGCTTTTGCGAATAGCATGAATAAACAGAATTTGCAAGCAAGAACATGCATTTGGAAAGAAAACGCATGACTTTTGGTTTCGTTCGAGTAAGGAATTAATCGATTTTTTAATTTTGAAATTGCTCGATTAGTCGAATAAAGGCTTAAATTGTTCGAATTACTCGAATGATTTAAATAATTTTATCCAATGGGAAAAATATACATCTCTAGTGGAATTGATACTTTTATTATATTATATAGACAAAGGCAAAACAGCTAAGAACACTCCCTCTCTGTTTGTCAACCGATTTGAACAAAAAATACACCATTTGAAAGGTATTTACTTGCAGAAGCACACAAAATAGAGTCTGGTGTCTGGTACTTTTTTTAAATTCGTCGCTTTCAGGGAGTAAACGGCTATAACCGGCATTTTGGAACTTCTTTGGCACCCCATCAATCTTCCAACATTCATAGAAATAAAGACTATAGCAAATTCTTAATTTATCTAAAAATACAACTACAAATTTGGTAATTTTTCGAAATTCGAAAATTTAAGGGATGAAAACCGTACCTATTTTTGGTACTTCTTTTAAAAAAATTTTTTTCTCCAGTCGTTGAAATATCAGTCACTCAATAAAGCTTAGGCACAATATGACGTTCAAAAGAGATCTGTCCATTAACTTTACATCTGCTTAAATATTTTCAATGTTTCTGACACTAGAATATGGCCTCTGTATAATGACTTCAATTCCGCAGAAGATTTATAATAATTTTGTGGACGTCTATGGACATTTCTGACGGATTGCTCATTTTACTGTTTTCGCCAGAAATATAATATCGAGAATAAATACATATTTGCACGAATTTACACATTAGAAACTGAAAAATTAACGTTATTAAAGCAAAATTCACACAAAAAAAAAGTTTAAGCAGCATATGGTTAAGCTTTTTTATGTTGTACTTTTTTGATCTTCTGCTAATACTTTAATTGGCATTAGTTTTGAACATAGAAACATAAAATTAAATATGCAGGGATCTGAATAACTGAGAATCTGTAAAAGGGATATTTTTAGTACTTATTCGAGCTTAAGCTGCTACGTTTTTTAGTTTTATTAATATTGAACCTATAAACATAAAATTCAACATGCAGAGTCCAGAGTGAATGAGAAACTTAAGGTACTTTTTGGTACTTTTTCGATTTGGAGATTCTCAGTTAAATTTGTTTTCTGATTTTAAGAGAATTAAAGTATGTATTAAATGGATTTTTCATAAACTTTTAATTTAATTTAAACGTTTGAGTGCTTCTTCAGGGGCTTTTTCTTCTTATTTAACAAAATTTCACAATTTTTTTTAAACAAATTCAAAAATATATGTATGACAAATTAAAACATTTTTTAAATTAAATGCAAAAATATTTTGCAATTCAAACTTGATCTATTACAATATAAAAAATGTTTAACTTCCGTTTCTTTTATTTAAAATTAACCCCCATATTTATAAAAAATATTTTATGTTTATAGCAGGTTCCATGAAAATTTGTTTAATAAACCTTTTATTAATCAGAAATACTTTTTATGAATATCGGGGTAAATGTCTATAATTTCGTGCTACATTTTCAGTGTCTGACTTAAAATTAATTCTTGAAATTGTTGGTACTTTTATAATTTGTAACATTTCTAACATAAATCTACGTTTATAATTATTTTCAGTGCTTACAACTGTTGTATTTTCAAAATCTGGATAATGGTTTAGATGAGCACAATAAGTTGATAAAGCTGTTTCCTGTGATGAAATATATCTATATTTATGATCTGACTTGTGTCCTGTTATCATATTTTTCATATTTTTTAAACAATATTTGACATTTCCATCTACTTTATTTCGTCTTTCATTTTAGTAAAATGCTAATCTAAACCATTAACCAGATTTTGAAAATACAACAGTTGTAAGCACTGAAAATAATTGTAGATGTAGATTTATTATTTTATTATTTAGTTATTTGTTAGTCGAAATTGGCTGTTTTCATTCTTCGATCAAACTATGGCGGAAAAATTTCTCTAATTGACATCATAGAAATTCTGGGTCCTTCAGTAACTTTAAGTCGATTTAGTCATGTCCGTATGTAAGTTGAAAAAACGCTCAGGGATTGAAATCCAACACAATCGGCTAAGAAGGAAAAGAGTTTTAAATCCAAGCGTGAAACAACCTGTCTAAAAAATCTAATAATAAATTGGTGACGAAATGCAACGATTCTTATACAATTTTACACAAACTCATTTTATATGTCCGGAAATTACACTATTAATAATAATTTACCACAGGCCCAATATTAAGCCCACTCTGGAAATAATTTAAATACGATTAAACCCGTAACAAAAAATAGATATTGTGGTAAAATTTGGTTTAATTTAGCTTTTTATGGCTTTAAAAAACACCATGCTATTTCGTTATAATCGATCCATAATTCACTATAGGTATAATATAAATCAGCCTTCTGAAAAGCACTTAAAAACATAGAAAAAGCCAAAACATATTTCACTACTACACTATTGAAATTTGGTCTAATTTAGGTTTATAAATACCAGAAATCACTCTTCCGAATTTTGTGATGAACGGTCCTTAATTTACGGTAGATCTTATATAAGATCCGTTCCCGAAAATCACTTTAATATGCCTAATAATATTTCTGAAACAAATCGTTATATTTAATTTAAATAAGACAATGATTTATATTACTCTGAGGTCGGGTTGAATAAATATTGGCTTATATTAAAAGAATGGCCCACTTAAAATACGGACGCACTAAAACAGCTATAACTTTAAAAGGAAAAATTTATTTGTCTTAATAATATATTGAATTCAAGCAAATTTATTAAAATTTGTGGAAAATAAGAAATAAAATTCAATATTTGCTATTACAAATGAACGAACGAACCTTTCACTTAATGCTTCTCATTAATTTTTGCACATCTTTTGGGTCCACCACATTTTCTTAGCATAAATGTCCGTTTTTGATTATTCTTTAACTTATTTGTAACATTTGTCCAATATTTTTTGGCAGGTGGCAGTTGTGGGTAATTAGTAGGGTATTCATTTAATCGGGCTTTTGTTTTAATCGGTTAATCGCTCGATTAATTAACCGATGTTTTCGTTTAATCGGTTAATAATCGGTTAATTTTGTAATTAATTGGTTAACCGATTAATGAAGGTTTCTTTATAAATGAAGTAATTTAAATGAATAACAAGTTAGAGTACTATATTCCGCTATGCCGAATCTTTGATACCCTTCACCGACAGAAGTGTTCTCTATATTGTAAATACATAAACTTCACAAAAACGAACGTCAGCATTAAAATTGGTTGCGGTTTAGATCTATAATAAATTATTCTTGTTAGAACTTTGAACTGGCTTGAGTAAAATATCATGATTCGTAACATTTTGAACTAACAGCCTGTTTTTAGAAAATGAAAATATATCATAAAATTAAAACACATTTTAGGTGAGTGACTGAAAAAGCTTTAATTTTTTCCACATGCGTTTGGTTCTTATAAAATGAATATCTTCGTAATAAATGAACACAAATGCCAAAATAAGACGATAAGTAAAAGGCATTCGTTTAAAAAAATAAATAAAAAAAAATAGAAAATAAAAAGGATATTTTACTGAAAGAACCCTAAATTATTTACAATATTATTAAAGGTTTGTGTATCTATATATATATACATATGTATATATAATTGTAACATTATTGACTCACTGTTTCATGATCGCACAGCCTAAACGCCTGAAGCTAAAAACTTGAAATTTGTACCGGTGGCTGGACTCTTCCCAAATAGATCCACTAAAACAGGATTTTTGGAAAGTCGAATGTTTAGGGGGCAAAAAGGGTAAATTCGGTAACCTTATATTTCCAAAACTTAGAGAGATACAATGAAATGTAATACTTATCGTTGTCTTTAAAAAAATAAGTGGACTAGTGTCTGTAACTTTTTTGAAATTCTCCTTTTTCAGGGAGTATTTTGGTACTTTTTTTGTCATCCCGGCTATCTTTTAAGCCAACAAACATAGAAATAAAAGTTATATCACATTCGAAACTTATCTAAAAAATGCAAAGTCAAATTTGGTACTTTTTCAAATTTTGGTAATTTCTTTTTTGGTACTTTTTAAAAAAAAAAAACATTTTTCTCCACTCCCACAATATTGAAATTGTTAATAGTTCAACGGGGAGAAAAAAGTATCAAAAAGGATAAATACGAGAAATTAAATGTCTTTCTTTTACTTTTGTGTTCTGCGTATGGTACTTTTTGAATTTTTTATAATATTGAAGAGACTCAAAATTAAGCTGCAAGGTCCGGAGTGATTATCATCCCATAAGATAAAAAAACCTTAGTACCAGAACTATAACCTTTGGCACACAAATCTGATCATAAAAAAGGACCGGACAAAGTAGCAAACTAAAAGTTAAAACCTAGAAAAATAAACTTTGGCATAAAAATATGCTTACGAAAGAAAAGGAGACGTTAGTAAAGTAGCGGGTTAAATGCTACTAATTACATAAATATGTATTTACAGGTTCAAAAAATTCTAGAAACAAGTATGTATGTATGTGTGTATGTAAGTTCTTCCGTATGTTTTAAAAAATTAGTGCTATCACGCAAATACCTTCACCATTTCTATATGTTGATGTGTAGCAAAAAATCGTCTACGTAAACATTTTAATTGAACATATTTAGTTTTTACCAATTTACTAACATTTTTTTTTATAGTAGTTTTTGTTTTTTAAATTTATAATTTATTTTTGTAAACAAAAGCCAGGGTTAACCTTGACACAAAATCTTTATATGCAAAAAGCATGAAAAGGTACGAAAATAAACGCATTGGCAATAACGATAGAAAAAAGCTCTATTTATGTGAAACATGAATAAACCAAAGCTTTTAAATGTTTTTTAAAAACCATATTTAAAACGTTTTCGTTTAAATAAGAAAACTTCAAGTGAGAACACTTGTGTTTTACAAAAACAGGCTGTAAAATGATTTTTAGGAGGGTAATTTGCATTGGACCTATGGCAAATAATGGACCAATCATCCTAAAATTTTGAAGACTGATTTCTGGTATTACAACAAATTAATTAGAATAAATTTCAATACAGCATTGTAATTAGTTTTAGCGTTAACAGTGAATTTCACAAAATTGCATGATATTTTTTCTGGCCATATGAATTTTAGTTGGAAGAAATTTTACCGCAATGTCTATATCTGTTATAATTTTTGGGGAATTAAACTATTTTCCCAAAGTGCGCTTTATTTGATTTTAGGCGCAATAAACTGTTTTCCGAAAGTAGGGCTTATTGGGGTAAATTATGGACCGATCTTCACGAAATTTGACACTGCGATTTTTAGTCTTCTAAAAATGTGATATATAAAATTTTATTATGATACACAGAAAAAAGTGTTTTATCAATTAAAAAAATGGTTTAAAAAGTTTTTTAATTTAATTAATGTGATAATTGAATCAATAATTTTTTTAGCTGAAAAAAATTAAAAATTTAATTTTGATTTAATTAACATTTTAGTTGTTTTGAAATAAATTTTCAATTAAAATTTTAATTAAATAACAAAAAATCTTAATTGACTTTTTTCGTTTAAAATAAAATTATTTAAACATGTAAAATTGTTGTTGGCTGTTGGGCCTAGTGTAAATTATGGACCGATCTTCACGAAATTTAACAGTACGATTTGCAGTTATATAAAGCAAATTCGCGCAAAATTATTTTTCATTCCGTGCAATATTCCACCATTTAGTTTTTGTATCAAAATGATAAATTTTTTTAGAATGGTGGTTCCACATTTTGATTCATAGTTGTGATCCTACTGAACCGATGTTGCTGGATTTCAATCCCAAACTGCTTAGGGTAACTACAAGCAATTTGAGATCAATTTTGTTCTTTTCTTATGCGGTTTTCGAAAGTGAGCTTGTTTTCAACAGACGGACATTCGGACAGACATACGGACATAGCTAAATCGACTTAGAATTACTCAAGGATCCAGAATATATATACTTTATGGGGTCTTAGATGTATAATAAAAAAGTTTCACACGGAATGATAAACTTAGTATACCCTCTTTCACCACAAGTGGTGCAGGGTATAAAAACGCGTAAATTTATTATTTGAAGCTTATTAGTAAAAATAAACTAACATAAAAAACAATTCTTTTAATTAACATATACATATTATGTATTAATAAATAAATAAACTGTAAGATAATTTTATAAGTTATTTCAATAGTTTAAAGAGATCTTATAAAATAATCTTTTAGAAAAATAATTTGGTTTAAATGTTTAGGATTTAAGAGATTGTTTTCTTTAGTTTTAACAAAACTTGACTTGGAAAAAAATTCTTTCATTTATGTTAGATGTTGGAGAAATCGAGAGCAACCCATAATACAGAATACATAATTTCTTACTTCTTTTCCTGAATTTCTCTAAACGTTTAAAATCTTCCATTATGCCATTAGAGTCCTGTTCTAATTTTTAAAAATTTTTAACACTTCTAATTGTTTCGGCTAATTTTGGTAAAAGATTGATATGAGAAAATATGGGAAGAAACAAATAACTAAGCACATACATATAAAAAAAAGTACAACGAAAGCTGTTGACAGCAAACACTTATTTAAAATGAACCCTACAAGAAGACTACCGGTAGTTTTGACCACTATATTGGATAAAGTTGCTATTAGTTTATTAAGAGCAAAATGAAAAATCTAACCGAAACTCTTGTGTACATGTGATTTTGCCTCTCTTTCTAACTAATTAATTCCACTCGACTACGGAACATATACTGTACTGCTTACTACGCTGCTTTATATAAGTTAGTGATCGCGTATATAATGGTTACCATTAACTAGTTAGTCATAACGTAAATAGAGGTTAGCACTAACTAGCTATTCATAGCGTAAAAATTGGTTAGTACTAACCTTTATAATATAATGTTTTTTAGTTTTAAAATAAAGTTTTTATTAAAAAAATATAATCAAGCAGGCTTCATTAAAGTATATAATAGGTGTGGGTGCGGGACTACGTAACGTCATTTCTGTGATTGCTCACATGGGTCTAGATTTCGTTTTGGGATCTTATTTATAAAAGTTCTTTTGTAATGGAGGTAAGCGTACTCATTACCAATTAATTTCTCGTAGATCATATAAAGAAATATTATTTTGTTTACAACTTGTGACTTAAAAGCCGAATACATACATGCATACATACTTGAAAAGTCATCAGGATTTTAAATATTTGGTATAATTTTCTCCTTTAGTATCACCACCAAATCTTTAACGAGTATCCCAGGCAAAGCAACCACCAGAATGACCGCTGCCTGTTGGAAGACCACATTTTTTAACACGACTGTTTCATACATGACCTGTTATTTCCAGAAAATTAACCATCACGTTTTCTGGAGCCGCCATCAGTACGCCCTCCTTTACTTTAATATGGATCGTAGTTGCAAAGGAGATAAGCAAATTAATTTTGTAACTTAACATGGCAAATAACTTTCGTAATATTTAATTTAAGCCACAGAACTAACATTTTAACAATTCAATTTTTATACAAGAATCGACAGGCCACGCGTATGAAAAAATTATATTACAATTGGAATTATTTAGGTTGTGTTCTAACCACTCTAACACATATGTTAGAGTGGAGCAACAAATGTAAAATTGTTGCAAGTGTGTTGGTAAATTGTTTTTTTTTTATTTTTTTGGTTATGCATTTCTTGTAGGGAATATTACTCAACACCTTCTTTGTTTGTATGAAAATTTTTTTCTAAACACATACCTTTTGCATATGAGACGAAACAAATAATTAAAAACACAAAAAAATATGTTATAATACTACAAAAAAAATTCTGTACCATCGGTTAGTCG
This sequence comes from Pollenia amentaria, assembly GCA_943735925.1. Taxonomy (NCBI): domain Eukaryota; kingdom Metazoa; phylum Arthropoda; class Insecta; order Diptera; family Polleniidae; genus Pollenia; species Pollenia amentaria. The sequence goes on along the minus strand of OX031006.1, from coordinate 3,656,727 downwards.
GTTAATCGAAATTAACCGGTTTAATCGTTAATTGCAATTCTAAATTAACCGATCAGATAATCGGGTAGTAATTAATCGGTTAGCCGATTAACGATGAACCGAATGAATACCCTAGTAATTAGGAAGATTCGTATATTTCGGTATTACATCTACCTCATTGACATTTAGGTATAATTCCGACGTCATTGTTGATGATGTCACAAATGCAGCAGTCTTCAAATCACAACAAAAAAATGAAAAATAGCTCCCAATTAAAAATTGTGATTTTATTTGAGGCCATTTCAATTTTAATTTCACTTAAAATGCACAAATACCCCAACGAAAAAAATTTAAAAAAAACAAAACAATTTCCCCGATACTGTGTGTTGTTTTGTCTAATGTAAAATTTTAGGGCCATTCTTTATTTTCTTTTTTGGACAATATTTCCTGGGGTAATTTTGCGCACCGCCTTACTAGTGCAGTTATGGTCGCAACAAATTGATGACCAACTGATTTTTTTATTATAACTTTTATTTTATTTAATACTATCACTATTTTTTTAATTTAAATTCAAGTTATTTTTGCGCGTTATTTCCCATAAAATTTGATTTGTTTTAATATTTTTTTTTTTAAATTAGTTACTGGTTTTGAGTAATAAAAATATTTCACTTTTACCAATTTTAACATTTTCTGAATCAACCTGTATTTCAGCCTGATTAAGCAGTTTAATTATTTCTGGCAAAATGTCATTTTACTTTAAATTAAAATTTAGAACGAATTTTTGTATTATAAAGCATTGAGTAGGAACATCTGTCTTAATGAATCCCGACTTCCTCAAACAGGTGCCAGTCAGTAAATTAAATAAATTTATTTAGATTTTTAAAATTTTATTTTAAGTAATTTGTTTTTTAATAAAGCATGTTAAATGTAATTTTGAATAAGGCTTTTTATTAAACAGTGTTATAATTTCATAAATATATGAAATTGATATTCACATATACCCATTGCCAATGAAGGATTTGGAAATTAGACTGTGTACCAAAATTACACACGCAAATCGAAAAAGTAGCTTTTTTTTAGAATGAATTTGCTTTCCAAAACCTTATTGAAATTCCTTATTTGCAATTTTACAAGGCAAAGGTTTACAAGGAAAGTAAAGCTAACCAATTGCTGCAGTAAGAAAGAACTGGGCGAACATGTACAGTATAATGGCACGTATCCACGTGAAAAGTTTTTTGTAGAAGCTTGAGCAGCTTAATTTTAAAAATTCGCTGATTGGTTCTGTTTGATTCACACAAACTTATTGTGTGAATCAAAAGTACATAATTATTGTCTTTTTGTTTCACCATATGCAATGAGTTGCGCAATATAAAAAAATTATTTGGCGCAATTTTAAGTTCAAATTAATTTTTATCGTTTTTTATTTAATAAAGCATTAGGAACTTATTCTTTTATTAAAAATCTCAAGTATGTTCACATTTTTTTATTTGATAGCGCAAAAATAAATGTCAAAAATTTAAATCAAATTTGAAAGTTTATGTTAAACATTCTATTCTCTCCCCTCTTACCAATAAACCAGGGCTGTGGAGTCGGAGTCGGAGTTGAAGAGTCGGAGTTGAGGTTTTTGTACCGGAGTCGGAGTCGGAGTCGCAGTACCCAAAAAAACGCGTGACTCCGACTCCAAAATTTTTCGGCATAAACAATTTAAAAAAATTCCTAATATTTTCCAATATAAAAATTCTTCGAAATTGGCGATGCAATATTTTGCAGATCAATATGAATAAGTAGATTTTAATTTATTTTATGAGAAATAGTTGATTCAAGCACTTTACTATTTAAGTATATTTTTTATACGTGCGGGAAAAAGTCTAAATTACATTAGCAAAACTTATACTCAGTTATTGATCTAGTTGAAAAAAGATGTGTGATTTTTTAAGTAATTTACTCATGCTAAAAAATGTTAATGACAGGAATTGGCAATAATTTTAATATCAGAATTTTTTAACCATCAACGCTGAAATATTTTCAACATTGTACAGAATTAATGTTGCTATAGCACATAAATACTAGTATGTATTAGAAAAATTGTGACGTAAAATTATTTCTCTTTTGTGTAGAAACATCTTTATCGGCCAGCCTTTAATTCCTACCATAACACTCATGTTTTTCTTATGCACATTACGCGGGGATTCCCATAATTCGTTTAATAAACATGTTTCTACACAAAAGAGAAATAATTTTACGTCTCATTCATTTCGCATCACGGTTAGAGTAGGAGTCGGAGTCATGAGTCGGAGTCGGAGTCGCACTTAAAAAATTTCAGCGTTTGGAGTCGGAGTCGGAGTTAGTACTTTTTTCGGACGACTCCACAGCCCTGCAATAAACTCAAACTTTCTGAAATAAAATTTTATAGTATAAACCCAGACTTAATAATACAATTTGACATTAGAGTATTGCTCTTGGAAATGGAAAGTGAAAAAAAGTCTGGGTGTTAAAAACAATTTTGACGGTGATGGCAACTGAAAAAATGACAAAAACTCAATGCTCGGAAAGAAAATCTTGACTGGCAAAAATTAAAGAAAAAATAGAACTTATAGTTAAATTACACATATGTAGATTACACATGAAACTAATTATACATGGGCTACACATGCATGTAAAAATTACACACAATTTGTGTAATTACCAGAGAAGACAAAAAAAAGCAAAAAACAAAGTGTTTACAGCAAAAAAAATATATAAAAAAAGCACACAAATTTAGAAAAAAAAGCAGCAAAAAAAGCATTTTTATTTTTTTAATATATACATTTAAATATAAAAAATTACAGTTATTCTATTTCTTCAGATTCGTGAAAACAGTTACAATAACCAATCATGTGGGCTTTTATATTTGTAAACGTCATTTCTCTTCGTCTTTCTGTTAAAAGTGAATTGTATAAGTAGAAACTTCTTTGCACGTCAATGGATGTTGTTGGAGCAAATTTATATTTCAAAATTTCATTTCGTCATCAGGTTTAGCACCAGTTTGAAGAATGCTGTTTATTTGTAAAATTTGTTTGAACCCCGGATTTCTTTGAAATACATACTGCATTAAATTTCTTCATATATATTTTTTCATGTAGATTCTCAAGAGCTTTTCGTACATTTGACACAATATTTACACTTTCGTGAATAGCTAACCCAACTGTTTGTAGCTTTTTTTATAGCTTCCGTATACATTTGAGGTATGTATTTACCTCGAATAGAACTTTCGCTTGGAACTGAAAAATTGGCGTACTTTTGAAAGATGTTTTTGAAACTGGGATGGCTTACTTTTTTTACTGGTATATTGGTCTCCAACAAAAATTTACATATATCTTCGTGAAATATATTAGCAGTAATAGTAACAGGAAATTCCGTTATAAGTTTTTGTGGACGATTTTCTTGGGAAGCAGCTAATTTGTGTTTTTTGTACTAAAATGTTGCTCCACATTGCACTTCTTTTCGCTATTAATTTTACTCGAACACACATTACAAAAAAGCCAATCTTTTTCAACTTTAAAAACTTCAGGATACAATTTTACCATTTTTAGCAAAAATAACATATCTGACTTTTCTTTCGGCATTTTTTTTTATTATTTTTTCGTTCACAACGGCCGGCTTACTTATTTTGTTTTAAACTCAAATAAGTAACATGGCTGTTTTTTTTGGGATGGTAAGTTTATTAATTTTAGTTGTAATAAAGCGCCCAAAAACGTTGAGTCCACAACTAACATATTTTTGTTTTAACCCAGAAAAAAGTTGTCAATTATTTTTTTTTCTCATGTTTTCTCAAAAAAATATTTTTACGTAAAAATTATGTTAAAAAAGCTATTTTACAGCAAAAACATAGGAAAAAAGCAAAATAAGCACCATAATAACAAAAACAGCAAAAAAAGCAAATTGGTCTTCTCTGGTAATTACACATAGATTGGTAACAGTGACATATACATAAGCCCCTATAAACTCTAATAGTGTTTGTGTAGTAAAGCCTAGTACTCTGTTCCAATTTGTGAAAAATGTTCAGCAACATCTATTATTTCATGCGAAAAATTTGACATGTATCAATATTACCTATCTCGAGAGTTTGTACAATTTAACGTTTTTAATCTTTCAAAGTATGCGACATTGTTTTGCATATGTAAACAAAACCCACATGTATTTTACTAAAAAGTATTTTTTAAATAAAAAATTAAGTAAAAATAAAATTAAATATTGATGAAAACCTGTTACCGGTTGTGTTATTTATGTTTTGCAGTTCTCATTTTAATATTAAGTTTAAACTTTTTTCATTTGCTTAAGATTCTACGTGAAATAAGTGCAGGTTTTTTATTTCGCAGTTGTAAAAAAAATGTTACTAGAAACATTTCGCAACTTTTTCACAAATGAAACAGAGTACAACTCTATACACATTTTTTCATAGAAATTCCGCACAAGTTTTTTTCATATGAGTTTTGACAGCATTTCACGTGAAATGTTGAACAGAGTACTAGGCTTAAGTCATTAAAAAAATCAAAAATTAAGGCCCCAATCATGTAAAACGCAGCGCAACGCCAAACAATAATATTGAAAGCCCAAACAATGTTATAAATGTTTTGTAATTTTGTTGTTGCTTTCTACAGAAATTCATGTACCGTTTTAAAATTTTCAACTACACAAGATGTGCATTGTTTTCAATTTTAAAACGCAATGTGAATTTCTGTTACTTTTCTTACTTCAAATTCATAAGATTGGAATTTTAGAAAGTTTAAATAGCAATCTTAGTTATAACTAGGGCTACATTTGAAAAATTAACTCGTTATTGACGCATTAAGGCAATCCAGTCCATATGATCTATTTGAACAACATCAAATTTTTGAGTTCTTTATTTTGGTTGTAAAAATATGGTCACCGTAAATAATTATATGAAAATATAAACAAACATTTGGCCCAAAATTAATTTAATTTGCAATTATTAATAGTTCGTAGTTGAAGTAACAACAACAATAAAAACATTAACATTGAAGTGGTCACAAAAGTCGTTAACATTGGCAATACGAACAAATTACACGTAATCAAAAAGATGTTGCAATAGAATAAATACAAGAATTTTTAATTGCAATTAAAAACGTTCACGTACTTGGGCAGATGTAGCAATTCGTTATCATAGTGTAATAATATATTTTGTTTTTATTTGCAAAAATAGACTTACTTGGAAAACGAACGAAAATATGTGAAAGGTGGAATCACTTTGAAATATGGATAATAGGAAACACCACACCATTTGCCACAATCCACCTTGTCCCAATATGTGGTAGAGACGTTGTGATTGTATGCACTCAATTTCATCTTCATTCAAATTATTTAAATCGACATTTTGACTCCTTAGGAACGTTTTTTCTTGACTATTTGGATCGAATCTCGACTTTGTTTTAGTCGAACTGCACATTACATATACGAGTATGTACTTATAAATTTAATATTAATAATATTTTATTGAATTTTTACCCACAACTTGTCCTACAACTACTGTCATTGAGTTTGTCTATTTAACAACTGCTGCTTGTTGAAATGAGAAAAATATTAGAAACCTTTTCGTTGATAATTCTTGATTCTTTTGGGAAAAGATAAATTGTAAGATAATTAATTATAAGCAGTTTGTATGTAAGACATGAGTGTATATTTTCCGGCAGCCATTAGTATATTGGTTTCGAATGTCTGTTTGTCTAACTATTGTTGCTACAGCTGCTTCTAAGACTTCTATTTAAAATTATGTCGGTAATAGCAAGCATGAATTACTCAAAAACAAAAACGTTTATACTACCCAAATGTATTTATATTAAATATGTACAGACATACTTTAATTAAAATCGGTATGTTTGCTTTTGCCGGTTAATCGCGACTTTTTTTTTCATATAAAGTTTAGCTCATGCATGGCTGGGAGTACGTTTAGTTAGCGTATGTTGTTGTACGTTTTACTTTGTTTCCACTATGAGCAAAACAACTTGTTTTGAGCAAAACGTGTTAAAATGTTTTCATTATGATAAAGTGGTTTTAGCTTTCGTATTTTCGAAATTAATTTGACATTTATGTTGTAAACAAACATGAAAGCCAAACAAAATATGTGTTGAAAAAAAAAATTTTTTTTCTTTACCATGGAATTTCCTTTTTTTTTTTTTAATACAAAGATATATGTACATATGGGATTTCATGTCAAGTGACCCAACTTTTGAAATCGATATCTTCCGATTTGGATGAAATTGGTACCAAGGTTAGTCCTATTGGATAGTTGTTTAGACACAACAACAAGATCGGTCAAAAAGTTTCTGAGTTAGAGAGGGTCAACATTTGACATTTAGGCCAAAAAGGTGTTCTTTCTCATTCATATAACTTATTACCTATTGGTAGTAGCTATTTCTTCAACCTTTCGAAATTTTTTTTTGTTTTTTTTTAATTGTTTTCAATATTTTTTTTATTTAAAACTTTTTTTAATTTTTTTTAAAATGGGAACTTTTTTTTTTTTTCGTGTTCAAAAGAAAGCTTTTTTGCTCGCTTAGTGGACTGCGAATGGGATATGTATAAAAAAAATAATTTCTAACTCAAGACGAGGGTTTTTCAATTTTTAGTGTCTGCAATATTTTTAGTTCTTCCTATTTGTTTGTAAGTGTTTCTTTAACCTTAAAAATAAAACTTATGCTGAGAAACTAGACAAATTAACCTTTCCGATGGTATGTAACATACTTAACTAGCATTTCATACCTTCGATACTGTAATACCCACAATATGTTTAAACCAGGAATAAAATAACTTTTTTCTGTACAAATGTTAACAAATCAAATTTCTTTTATTTATTTGTAAAAATAATTAAATTAATATATAATTATAATAACATCTAATAATATAATAAAAAGAAAAATAATTTAATAAAATGTAATCTTAATCACATTAGGTCCGTTTACATCATAACTATTTTTACACTTAATCTATTATAGCTGATGAAGTGTTTAAGTTTTGCAAATTTTCAAATACGCCAATCTTTTCTTGGCGTTACTAGGTTCAGCTGGTGATTTCGATGCTGGTTTCTGAAGTGATGCAATGTGAGGCCGACCGTCATTAATTTTCAACGCCAACGACAAAAAACAAAACCTACGTCTTTTATCTGCCTTTCATTGCAGCTTTTTTGTCAATCCTATAAGTATTTTTGTCCAATTGGACTAACCTTGTTGCAAATTTCATCCAAACCGGAAGACATCGTTTCCAAAAATTGGGACACTTCACATTAAATCCCCCATATATGTACGTACATATATTAAAGCACATAATTTACTACCTTTTTATTAGGGAAGCAACGATACTCAAACAAAAATATCGCCGATATCGATACCTATACGCATATTGAATTTGAATTCAATTTACTCAAGTAGAGTAAATTGTTAATTATAAAAAACTACAATGTAAGAGATTATTAATATTTAAAATTGATATTTAAAAGATTAAAAAAAAAAAAACTAAGATAAATTTGAATTCATGATAAAATTTCCAAAAATAAAGCATTTTTTTTTGCAAAATATTAATAAGATTTTTTTTAATAAACAAAGTATTCTTAACTTTTGTGGAAATACGCGATTTCGCAAGTCCGTTTGAACTTGGCCTGCAGTGGATTTGAAAACTTAAGAATTCCTGCGCTAGTTTCTTAAAATTTGGGTTTAACATGTCATTGCGCCTGTCAAGTGGATCAGCGTCTCTAGAAATATTAGGAAATCTAAAGTTACTCTCGACTAATTCTTTAGCAGAATCACAGCATAGGTTGGAAAGAGGCCCATCCTACTAAGATCCTTTTATAATTTTTTCACAAATGCTCCAAAGCCCAGTTCTTGTACACTTATCACAACTTGTATCACCTGAAGGTGTGATCGGGGTTTCAACACTTTCGGAATGCAGAGACAGGTTAAGTAGCTCAATAAGACGTTTTTTCGGTACGATTGAGGTCTTTGAAATACTCGAGCATTGTATCGAGGGTCAAACATTTATCTACAATATATATTATTGTCTAATGCCTTAAATGTTTTAGTTAGAGCTTATGCTAATGCAGCCACTAAAATTTGAGACTCCGAACTATTTTCCATCTTCGTTGATTCATTATTCTGTTTTAATTCTATGATCTGCTTTTTAAAGTATTATTTCTCGTAGTTGCTATGCAAAAAATAAGCATAAAAAATTTAATTGTTTGTTCAAAAATACTCCATAAAATAGAAAAGTATCGCCGCATCGACAGCCAAATATCAACAATACCGGCATATCGGAAAATCTAAATTATCGCCGATATATCGGTATCGCTACTTTTAATTATATTATATTTTTTTACGCTGCATAACAATTAGCTGGAGAGTTGCATAAACCTATTTACGAGTAATAAGTCTGGTTATATTGGTAAGTATGTCACTTTTTTCGAATTTGTCAAACACCAATAATGGATAACTTAGAGTTGTATTCTTGATTTTCGACAATTTTTGGAGTTTTTGCTTGAGTTTTTCGAACATGAAAAATGGATGGGGAAAAAGTAGTAAAACATTTGTTTTGCTGCAGAATTATTTTTGTGGCCCAAAACATCTAAGTGGAAACGTACTATAAAAAGCAAAAATGTCAATCAGCCAACACCGTGTTTTGATCCCTAGATGCTTGTTTTTAAGTCTTTTGTTTATCCGGCTTATGTTTATGCTACACCGATGTAGTATATATTTTTGTGGGTCGTTATTTCTTGGAACGATACACGCTGAAAAAAATATGGCTGGAGGTAACCATATTCTATGAACAAAATTGGATTTTAACGTAACCATATTGTGGTTAAATAGGGCCATAATATGGTCAAAGTTAACCATCGTTTTTCCAAAACTAACCGTAGTTCGGTCAAAAGTAACCATATTATGGTCAGAATTAAAAACTATGATATCGATTTACGTGAATAATAATCACTAACCAACATTTTTACTATCGGACAAAAAATAAAACAGTTGCAATATAATAAGTTAAAACATCCAAATTTTAATTATCAATAATTATTTTTTTGGTTCCTTGGTCGTGTTGATCGGATAAGGATTAATGCCCGTAATTTATACAAATAGATATCTAGCTGTGTATAAATATTTATTGTGTAACGAATCGTTCATAATATTAACACGTATTGCTAGGAACACAACTGGGACGAACGACGAATTTTTGGCCGCGAATGTTCGTCGCAAAAAATAAAACACATTGGTGAAAATACACGCAATAAAAGCGTCGGCCAAAATTCGTCTTACGCGGTGACCTTGCAATAGATAAGGCTGTGTCAGATACAACTTTGTCGCTTTGCGTGACGTTTCTACCTTTGGCAGAAAAACGCAAAGCAAAAGGTGTATGACACAATGAAAACTTTGACAACGCTTACGCATTGTTTGTTTACTAATAAAAGCGGTTGGTAATTTGTACATTTAATTATTTGTTATAAAAATAAAAGTTAAACACTTAATTGGACGGTTTTTTGGAATTGAATTTTGCAAAAAAAAACCAAAAAAAAAAAGAAAATTATACTAGCCAATTGCCAAAGTGCGCAAAAAGATGAGAGTTGGCTAACTTTTTGCTTCGCTCCGCTTTAAAAGTACTTTATGTGACATGTTTCGTATAAGTATGTATATTTTATCTTAGATGTCAAAGCGAATCGGTAACGCAACGCAGAGCAAAAGTTTTATCTGACATGGCCTATATATTTCTATTTCCTACGCTGGCGCACGACGAACAAATCAGTACTAGGTGATCATGTTTGGTGTTAGTTTAGAAGTATTTTAGTAAATAAAGTTACTTTAATAATAATAGTTTTTTTTATTGCGTTAAAATAAATATACAAAGTATTTCGGTAAAATAATAGTTTTAGTTGTGTTTTTGATAATGTTTTAATTTTAAGCATTATTGTCTTTAATATGGTCACACTATTTCTCTCTCTCTCTTTGCACAAACAGCAATCAACTTTCTCAATTATAAAAGCTGCTAGTTATTCGTCGTTATTGTGCTTCATACGACGAATTAGCTCATCGAATTTTTAGTTAAAAATTCGTTGTGTTTGACGAAATTCGTCGTTCGTCCCACTGGTGTTTCTAGCATATGTCTTACCATCTGGTTTGAGTGTAGTGTATTTTACACCATAAATTTTCGGTTGTTAATTCAAAAGGTACATTAAAATATAAATCATGCCATATTTTAAAAGAAAACTTAAAAGAACAAACACGTAGGCAAATTTAACGTTGAAATTACCAAACGGATATGTAAAGGTAACTGTTAGGTAAGGGCACTACCAGATATCTATTTGTAGAAATTACGGGCATAAGTGTTAACAGCCAATTTAATTTGTTTACATAATTCTATTTTCTAATTTCTATTCAATGTTCCCAAAATTGTATATACCTAAGGTATAAAAGTCTTCCAACAGCTTCTGCTGTTTCCTACAAACCCGCCTATTTATTTCTGGAAAGAGTTCCCTTTAACTTGGAGCGATTGCTATAGTAAAACAACGAGTGTTTCTGTCAGTGATGGGATTTATGGCACAATTGGGCCATTTTTGCAACCATTGACTGTTGCTTGGCACTATGGCCATTTCGCTCTTTTTTGACCCTTTCTAAGTTCACATATATTTTTTGGTTGTTAGGCCGCTTGCATTTTAGGTAACAATCTTATTTTTAATTGCATATACGAAGAAGAAATAGTAAAAAAAATGCAACAAAGGGTAAAAATATGCACTAACAAATCGATGCTAAAATTCATAAAAAGCTCTAAAACGAATAAATATATTGGTCGCACTTGAATAAAAAATAAATTTATCGTAAACTAGGAAATGTCTTACATTTCTTATAGTTCTAAAACTATGCTTAAACTTTTTTAACAGATATATTCTTTTTTTATTATCAAGTTTTATGTCTCGAATTTAAAAAAATGTTTATGTAAGATATGCCCTTTCTAAATTAATGTTACGATATGTAATAATAACTTACAACTCGTTATATGGAAGTATTTATTCGATTTAATGAAATGTAAATCCTACTAATATTATAAATGTGAAAGTTTGTTTGTTTGTTAGATTGAGGCTTATTCACGCTTAAAACCGGTTAATGGATTTGGATAATATTTGGAAGACGGGTAGCATATGGCCCAGATTTACGACGTAATTCGAGGAAACAATTGGAACTTTTTCTCTTTATGATAATTTTGGTATGCAGATTGCATATGGTCCAGATTAAAATATAGGGTAATTTTTAAGAGATAAAATCGGTACTTTTTTAGGGGAAAAAGCGGAATGAAATTTATACTTTTTCTCTTTTCGATAAATTCGATATACATACAGATTATAGCCTATATTAACATACAGTGCACTTACTTGAGCTGCAATGAATTTCTTACCCAATGGGGAGAAGAAGTTGGGAAATTTACGAATACCATGTGCAATTTTATGTCTAGGGGGGCCATACACGTATGATAACGTGATTTTGGAATCTGTAAGATTAATAGAAGTAGCCTGGATATAATCTTCCTGGAACTCTGGCATTGGAATGTGTCAGACTTGTTTTCGCACAATTATGGCTGTGCCACGACAAGCCCGTCCGCTCGGATGTTTTGTGGTATGCGAGGTATCCATTTACCCTAAAGCAGCTTTTTAGAGTAAAGTGAGTTTCAGAGACGAGAAGCACGTCGAGTTCGCACCTTTTATTATTTTATTATATTGAGAGAGCCTGTTTGCCATCCAGAAACATATTTCATTCGTCAAATGCTGTGTATTGATAACCAAGGTGCTTGCACCCTATTTGGAAACGTTGGCTCTTGCCGTTCCCAAATATACTGAAGAAAAAAAAACTGCAAGGGACTAATGGGTAAAAGTAGAGACAGTAGTAGTTTTTTGTTTATTTCTCAGCCATTTGGACCGATCAGGCTGAATTTCAATAGCATAACTAAATGTAATGTAAAATAAATATATACCAACCAAGTCCCCATCGAATCGGGGTCGTCGGAAAACCAATTTCAAAATTAGTTTCGGATCCCATAAGGACCCATAACATACATATATATATAAATATATATATATATATATAATTGCATATGTATAATTTACTTTATTATATTTTGGTGGAAAGCGCAAATAGCTCTACATCAAGTTACAAAAGGGATACCATTTGAATGACATAGTCCTAAAATACAATCTTATTTGCTTTCTGGCGTTACATTACAAAAAAGAGACTTTTCGCTGGAAATTCCCATATGTACCTTAAGCGAGCAAAGATTTTTAAATTTAATAACTTGGAATATAAATCTTTATAAGTCCAAAGCCTACTAACAAAGTTTTATACAAAGTCTTGCTCCATTCGCAGACTTATGCAATTTTGTAATGCAAATCAAAATCCACTTCTGTTTCTTGTAACGTCACGCCAGCGCATATTTTTGCTTATATCTTCAAATCCTTTAGGGTTGATTGTAGTAAATTTTTTTTCTGCTTCTGCCTTTTTGAAAATTTGACTTCTTCATTTAATTTTCTTTTTCGTACAAATATTAAATATGGGCTGGGCCATACGCATAAACCATTTATACAATGATTTTTACATTTTTGGATACTCCGACGGGCGCATAGTTTTTCTTTTTCCAGGTCCGATGAATGTATTGTTGGCACATTTTGAAATTGCATTTTTATTCTTTTTTATTCCAGATACTGTGGACTTTGTCACTCCATATTTCTTCGCTAGATTAGTAACACTTGAACCTTTTTGTAAATTCTCCAAAACTTCATATTTTTCCCTTAAAGTTAGACATTTATGTTGTTTTATATGCATATTATACAAATTATTCACTTTTAATTAACACTTAAAAACCAAAAAAATGCTTTTGCGTCTGCGTACATGTAAAAGCTAACTTAAAATTGCACTTGTTGTTTGACCATTGACATTTGTCATTCAAATGTTAAGAACTCGGGGTTTCCATTAATTTTTATGCATATTATGTAACTGAAATCCCTTTAAAAATAAAAAAAATAAATGTTCATATTTTAAAGCTTTTGTACAAAGTTCATAATTTGGAGTAGTCAATGGCAGAGAAAAAGTATTCATATTTTGGGGTGTTCATTTATTAGGGTGTTAATATTATCGCGAGTGCACTGTATTTCGAACTATGCATGAACGAAACTTTGTATGAAAAAAAGTAGCGATCAGCCGGCATGGACATATAACTCACTAAAATCTTAAAGTTTAGAACATAAATTTAATAAAATTCTGATAAATTAAATAGAAAGTAATAAATATTCAGATAGAAAATATATTAATCACTCTCAATTTGTATTTGTCAGTACGAATTATGAATTTGTAGAAATTACAATAATACAGTAGAGCTTCGTGTAATCGAATAGTTAAAATATTTTCATGAAAAAATTATTTGTTAAAATAATTACAGTTAAGATTAGAATAACTTAAATTTATTAGATACAATTGCAAAATTTGTTGTATTTAGAAGTACTTATATAAGTTTTTTGATGAAAAGTGAAAAGTTAAGAATCACGGAAATGTCATATAAATTTCCCCCTGAGTTGAAAGTATGCTAAATTTAATATTTTGGAATATCGCTGGCTCAATATTACCAGGTTGTATGTAACACATGTTTTGATTTTAGTAAGTAATGTTTAAGGGTCGTATGGGACAATTTACAACTTTAAGTGTTGATTCAGAGACTGTAGCACGTCCTTGGCCATCATGTTTAATTTAATCTTGTTACGTAACTTTATTTGGAAATAGTAGAATAAAAATAGGAGATTATCGATTTGTTCTATATTTTTGCTATTTCAAACAAAATCTTGTAAAAATCGTGTATACATATACATATGTAAATAGTTTGATTAACCACAGTAAATTATAGATAGAAGTCAAGGTGCGAAATCTTGTGATGGTAGACTTATAACTACGTGCGGTTACTCTTAAAACTCAGATTCATAATTATATCTAACTTTACTATACGTGAGTAGGTTATTAAACATTTGTTGACTGATGTTTGTACCGCATAGACATAATAACCGATCAAGTCAGAGCCACTTTTTGCCTGGGTGGTTCTTTCTCCTCATAAATCGTGTGCGCCAACTACAACTTTGTACATAAACGTGTTACGTTTGAAACCTCTTAAAAACGCTTTCGTTTATTTTCTTTTAATAAACAAACTAATTTACTTTAACAGTCTTTATTATATAACTTGATTATACAGTTCATAAACACACAGCTAAAAATTCTAGCAATTTCTCCAATCTACTTTAAAATTTAATTTTCAACTGTTGCCCGAAATTACCTTGGCTCAAAACCAAATCTTACGTAGTACGACAACTTAATTAAAAAGAATTATAAATAAAGCCAATTAAAATATGCACACAAATTTGTAAAATATGCATGCAAATTTTCCCAAATAAACTTAAAAATATGCACGCGACAAAACAAAAGATAGTAATTTTATAATTAGTTTTATTTAAACAAATTTTTATTACAAAACGTAATCATATGACACAATTTGTTCAGTAACGTTAACACTGCAGTTATGCAATACATTAGAGCCCCGTATTGCGTCGATCATATTTGCGTAACATTTGGTTTCATCCGCTTTGCGTCTTTTTGATTCCGATTTGCTTCGCTACATACGATTGGATTTTTTCACAGAAGTCATAACTACATGCGAATAATTGTTCTTTTTGCGTGTCAAAGGCGGAACTCCCATTTCATTCTGTAAGTTATTTTAGAAGAACCCTTGGTTAAGCAACAACAACAGTAAAAATAATTTGCAATAGAGACAGCACTTGAAATTAATCAGATGAAGATAGCTCGAGTTAACCTCAAATTAACTTCTATTTTTGATTTTATGTTTAGTGAATATGCATAAATGAATTTAATTAATTTTTGTTATGATTTTATGAAAATATATATTTTTTTATCTCAATAAAAAATTTTGTTGGAATTCAAGTATAAATTAAGTATAACTCAAGTCCTGTTTTCTATTTTCAAGCCTTGAATTACACTGGAATTCAATTGCATGCTCCAGCAAAATGGATACTGGAAATCCAGTCGAACATAACAATGTAAATGCAGTGAAATTCAAACGTTGAATTAAAGTGTAATTCCACTCTCAAACACGTAATAATTATATTTGAATTCAAGTATTGAAAGTAAGTATATATCAAAGCTATAAATTCAATATAAATCAAGCCTACAATTCCAATGGAATTCAAATAAAAAATTTTTTTTTAATACGGTGTAAAGAAAAAAATGGTGTATGAAATTCTTAATCATCATCTTAATGAGTTTGATGGTTTATTACTATTTTATTTTACATAATCTACTTACATATACATATACAAATGTGATATCATTGGAAATGAAGTTTGAAGGACTAGACGATGATAAAATTTTTGTCCTAGGGTGCTGTTATACGGTATCAAAGACAATAACGAAAATGGTACCATTAGATTTACCTTGAGAGTTTTTCCGTGATACCACATGCATATACATATTTACATATGTATGTGTATGCACATATGTATGTACATATATTAGAATTTGTGTTTGGAAACCTCGCATCAATTGATTTTGGGGCATCACCACAGTTAAAGATGCATTATCACAAAGGAAATGAATGGTTCCATTTTTTTCGAATGTTTAAAGTTCTTCTCCCTTCCAGCACACGGAAATATTTATTATTTGATAGCTTAAGCAATACAAAAGTAAAAAATAAAAAATTGTTTCAAACATATTTGTATGAACTGGAATATTACTTGAAAATAGGCCATAAATTGAAGCTGGATTCCAGCAGTATTTAAAGCACATGAATTTTTAAATAAATTAAACCCATTTGCTGAAATAAATAAAAAAAAGTAACCGTATGACCTTTTTTTAAGCAAAAAAAAAGTTTTTTGCTAAATATTTAAAATGTTGAAAATCAGTGCATTTATAAAGAAAAAAGTGATCTGATTTGCGTCGCATTTCCCCGGTCCCCGTTAACTACCCAAATCGGGGCTCCAGTGTATAGTCATTTTATTCAAAATTTATTAAATACATTTATGTACGTACTAAATGCGGGGTTAAAAACTTTAGCAACCAAAGCATATGCATACTAAGAACATGCAACTCTACAACAACAATAAAACAACAGGCATTTTGTATGGAGACGAGTATGATACGAATTTTTACACAACCAAAATTCTGTGAAGCAAAAAAGTGAACAGCTGATCACTTGCATGTACTTGTATGAATATTCTTTGAAGCAATCTATAAAAAGTTAAATTTACGAGTTTGTTGGCTGCATTAACGGGGTTGTACTGTAACTTTTTACTTCAGTTCTGACACATATTCAGTGAGTTCCTTATTTTGACTTACGATCTGTTTTTGTAAAATGTAATTAAATATACCCCTAAATTTAAAGAAAAGGTTTATTTGAACAATAAAAAAATATGCAACATTCAACTTATCAATGTTAATATTTTGTTAGTTTTACAAAAGCGGGCAGCAAGTCTGTATTTTTTAGAAAGTGATTTATTCTAATTACATACAAACAAACAATTGTGGATGTAAAGTCGATAAAAGTTTATATATTTATTGCCACTTACAAGTGCTTTTAATTGGAAATTATTTTAGTATCAATGACAACCTGATAATTTCCACTTGTTATTTTTTTTTAGACGAGACAGAAAACGTGTGCCACATACACACAGTAATCAAAAAATTAAACATGTTTGAAGTTAATTAAAACTTCCGAAAGTAAAGAAATAATGGGAAAAGTGAAATATGTTTAAATTTTTTTTTTATTCAAGATAATTATCTTTTTCATTCGATCAATCATAGAAAAAAACTTAAAAGAATATAATGACTGATGCAATGCACACATTTACAGAAGCGGAAATATTTGAATGCAATTTTGTAACATTCATCGATAACTTTTAAGCTGACCTATTAAATTATCCGGAATTAAATTATGCATAAAAATAAATAGAATTTACCAGATTTATTTTTCGAAAAAGCGGGATAAATTTAAAAAACATTAAAAACGAAGGGGTTTTAAACGTTTGCGGACAAAAAAGACAAAATAAAATAATTCTACCTTAAAGTGTTTTTAATTTGAAACTTTTTTTTCACCTTGTATATATTGTATCTCTTTATTTTTGCGTTTTTTTTTACACATAACAAATCCATATATGTATGTACAGCGAAGTTGGTGTAACGATGTCGGCTTGTCCGTCTGTTTTTTCTGTATATCTGGAGAACGGAAATAGCAAAAGTTTCAAATTAGGTACAAGTATCTTGGTTATCAATAGACAACATTCGACAAAATGTGGGCGAGATTGGAGAAGTAGGCGTGGCACAAAATAGATTTATTTATATCTTAAGAACGGTATATATGTATATAAGTTTATGTTCTTATTGCACCATTACTATAGGAAATTTTTATTTTGGTTTTTTTTTGCTGGCAAGCCACTGTGTACAATATTTGTAAATTTTTACGCTTTAACACTTTCTTTGTTATCAGCACTAAAAAGCAGCTTTTTTGTATAATTTGAAGCATTCTCTGTAGGGTTGTCAGATGCTTATAAAATGTTATGCCCAAATTGTTAATTTGTATTCCCAAAAATTATTTTTAAATATTCTTAAAATTTTAGTTAAATTTTATTTACAATGCATGTTAATAAAATCACCAAAGTTAAAAAAGTTCACAATTAAATTCATCATCCTCCTCAGTTTTTTAGGCCATATTTTTTGTTTTAAACAGCTTGTTTATTTCTAGAAATAGGTTCAAATTGTCTCATCAAATTAAATTCCTTTAAAATAAGTATTTATCTATAGCGTAACCAAAAGTCTGCTTAAGCAAAAATAATGTGAGCTATTGAAGGAATATGACTATTGCAAGAAAACTATAAATTGAAATTTGATTCATTGAACGCACAATCGAAAAATAAAAATGGTTAATATTAGTAATAATTCGTAATACGTAACACAAATTGCTATTGAAAAGTTTTTTTTTGCTAAAGCCGAATAGAAGCTGAGTGTCCTCCCACCACGTCACATTTATCAGATACGGTGCATATGCCTTTTGCACTGTATACTTCGCTTTCACCCGCCTTCCATAGTCCCCAGCTTTTGACTTTATAAATAAATAGGTTACATGTATCTTTTCTGAAAGGCTAATAAATTAGGCGTCGAATTTACGTTGATCGGATTAAAAGTGTTATTATCACAATTAATAACATAATCTATAATTTTATAAATTTGTTGCATAGTCTTTTTAATAGCAAAATTATTTAGGCATAATGGGCTGATTTCGGGCAAAAACTAAAAAATCTCAGCGGTTGGAGTCGGAGCTAGAATTATTTTTTGACGACTGTACAGCCCTGCTTCAATGCCATGATTTAGTAAAAGAATTGCCAAGATTTTTTTTCAAACATTGTTGTTTCCGCAAAAAACATTTTATTCAAATTTCCAAAATAAAATCCGAAGCTTGGACTATAAATAGCTGTTTTATTGGAGCGCATATTTAAAAGAACTTTACTCAAATCTATACAAAAAGTTCAATATCATACAACTTTTCAACAATATACAGCTAAAATCAAGGCTGGCAACTGAAACGAATTTCGGTTTCGGTATTAAAGTATTTGTTATTTGGGTATCGACATCGGTATTAAACTATTTATTTTTTCGTTATCGGTATTTTGACTATATCCGTATATCGCAACTAAAACTGTTGTATGGTATCGCTATATCGGGTGTAAAATTTAATTAACCAAACAAGAATGTTAAAAAAACATAGAAATGGTCTACTTTGGTGACACATTTTTTCATAGTGGCAATTATCAAGGGAATTTTTATCTAAAATATTGTACAAATTGTAAAAATATAAATTTTGCAAATTACAAGTTTAAACACTTGTGCTAATGGAAAATATGTTCGTTGGCAACCGAAACGAGTTTCGGTATCGGTATCAATAACAGTATTAAACTTAATGTTATTTCGGTATCGATATCAACACCGGTATTAAATTTTAAACGGTAGTTAAGCAGTATCGCTTAGGTATTAATAACGGTATCGGTTGCCAACCTTGGATAAAACGATTTTTATCTGAAAGTAGCATACATACATAAAAACGTATGTACGTATTAAAGATGTACATGAGTAGATTCGCTTTTGCTGTCAGTCTTATTTTCCATGCTTTTATTTTGTTTTTAAACAACAACCTGTACTTATTGAGATCGTATATTGCTTGCATTGTTTTTCTCTTACAATTGATTGTCATTAACTCATTCCTTTTTAAGTATCATTAGATTAGCAATAACTAATCAAAAATTCTTGCCCTGGTTGTATATGTTTGCAAACCATTCAAATGATTCGTTCAACAAACAAGTGACAAAAAATACCCTTAAAAATATTTATAATTTGCTAAGTCTATCATTTTCTTTTTTAATTTAAAGTTTTAATACAATAATAAAATGACCTAGACTTTGCAAAATTAAAGCTACAAAATAAAAACTTTATTTATTGATAAATACATGCATATAACAATCATAACTATTCATTGCTTTTGCGAAATGTATGAATAAACAGAATTTCCAGGCAAGAATATGCATTTGGGAAGAAAACGCATGTTGAGGTGAATCATGCATTGACATCATTCGTTTGTTTGATGTTTAGTGACATCTCAGTCTTCACTTTAAAAAAAAAATATTAATTTGTCATTTGAGTGGTCTTCATGCATATCTCTGAAATGTAAACAAAATATAAAGGGGATTGAAATATTGGTCTGTTTCAAAATAATACGTGAAGGTCTCTAAAGAGAAGTCTTTGGAATTAAAATCTCGTTTCGTAAAAGATGTACAGATAGAACGTACGTATTGAAAGGCTCATTTCAATACAATATACAATTTCTTTAAATAATAAAAAAAAATTTGTAAAATAATAAGGGGTTAGATTTTTTTAAGGGGAAGTTAAATAACATTATCAATTCTTGGTTGACATTCATTATTTAATCATAATTAAAAAAGGAACGTTAGCGAAAACAAATTTTAATGATTTTATAAAAAAAGTTCATTAAACAATTGACCTCTATAATTTAATGTAAAATAATTTGCTCTAAGTAGGCCACCAGCTTGCAATTTTGTACATCTGTTCTGATGACACACATACAAATCAAACGATTTGCATACATCATCAAACACATGTTACTAAATATTATTTTACCAACATTTCGCATAAACTTTGCGGTTAATTGGTTAATGATTTTAGTATGTAACTAAAATATAAATTATCAAAAAATACTCACAATAATCATTACAATTACGATTATAATGAAAACACTAAAAAAATAATAATGAGTGATCTTTGTTAAGGTAGATATTGATGAAATTTGACGTTTGTATTACAGTTCGTGCTTTTGATTGTTTGTTCAATAAAAATAACAAAACAAATCTATGCATGTACATAAGGGTGTCCCTTATAGTCCGACTTTGATATTTTTGTACGCATTTGGGTTTACTGTTACATACAAATATTTTTAAAATTTAAATAATGTTAACCCGTGCCATATTGCAGTCGAAAAATGTTGCTTTATGTACTATTTCGTATTATTGTAACAAAACATAACCAACATTGACACACCGATTTGAATGAAACTCGGTAGATTTATAGTTCATTCTCAAGAAAATAATTCACACATTATTTTTTTAATCAGCTTCGAAACATGCTCTTTTAGGGTTAAGGTTAGAAATTGACACATAAAACTATCAAAAAAAAAAAAAATAATACACATCCATTAAGAAGCATTCTAAAGGGAACAAAGTGACCCTTTACCTTCAACGAAATTATTATACCACCGAAATAAAAGGTCCTCCTTACTTAAGAAAGATTCATGGTCGCTGTTTGTAGACAGAAATAATTCTCGCAAACTTTTCACCAATTAAAGCACTACTCAAAAATAAAATCAGTTTCAATAACAAATTTAATCAAGTGAATCAAACGTTTAATTGATACCATTAATTTGTTTCCTGGTGCAAATTTAATTAATTTTTTAATTATTATCACAAATTTTTTTTTAGTTGAAATCAATTTTTATTTTTTCTGTGCAGCATTTGAATATGAAATTTTAAATCATTTCCAATAAAACTACTCGTATATTTACTTGTTGTTCTAAAATAAATAGGAAACGTGTACCACCAAATTACGGGTTCCAAACTGCTGTCAAATAAACAAGTTCTCTCTTGCAAAACTAGAATGCCATAATTCTGGGAAAAAGATAGAATATATACCAAGAACTGGCACAATCGTGTTAAAAATGTACGAATTTTTATCCATATTGGAGGAATCTTCAAAAAGACGCAAAAAGCCTGAGGATTTTTTTGTAGGCAGGCAGGATATGTCAAAAAATGATTTCAAAACCTATTTGAAAATGAATAAATTTAAGCAATTTTGACAGTGTCAGAGAGAAAACTGGCGGGCCGGCTGTTAAGGTGACATCGAGGAAGGAATAATTTTATGACTCAAAAATGAGCAAAAGAATTAAATAGATGCCAATTTAGCAGGGATTCAGTTTTTTTTATAATAATGATAAATTTCCCATAAGTAAGTCATCAATCCAACGTTTTCGTATACAAATACGAAGTGAACGTTCTAATAGTATAAAATTGGATATCAAAAATACATACCAAAAGATTTACGCTACACTGTCCAAATATCTTGAAATCTCAAAGAGATAGATAATTTTTAAAAATGCAGTTGTTGCGATATTAGACGCATATTTCACATGTGGGTCGATTTGACACCTTTGTCGTCAATTCGGCACGGGCAACGTTATTTTAGGGAGTTGATATTATGCAATTAAGTGTTTGGAATCAAATAGAAACATTATGGGTTTGCGTATCGAGTTTCTTAAAAATAAAATGTTGGTCCGTATAAGGGACACCCTAATGTACATACAAACATACATATGTATGCGCGTATGTATGTACATATATAGTTAGCCATAATCATATTGTTAATTTGAATGCGTCTTTAAATTGTTATTTAAGCCCAAATCGATAAAAAAATATACATTAAATAATTTGCTGCCCTAAAGTTAATAACTTTTAAATAGCTCTTGTTGCATATGTAATTTAATATGAAGAAAAAAATTTTTTTAAATAGAAAATATAAACAAAACGACCTTAACATTTTTTTTTTTACAGATTTGAGGTTTTACACTTATTGAACATATTGAATTTCAATTGGCCAACTGGTTAAATTTATTTCGTTACTTTACAAAGAATAATAAATTGAATGTTTTGTGAAAGGAACTTTCTACAAGGAGGATTTATGAAGCTGATCCTGAAAAGTGCAAACTAACTACATACATATCGGGCCTTTGCTGTAATAAAGTCATAACTCAAATTTGAATTTTCTAGCACTTTAAAATTTAATTATTCTCTCTAGAGTTGAGTATATAAGATATTTGTATGAAATTTTTACACAATAGGGAGAAACTATTTTGCTGATTAACTCCGCATTAATATCTGGTAGGCGGCCCTCTGTTTCACTGGGAATTAAAGAATTAAATGCATTAGCTCAAAAATCAGGTTTTCTGAGTTATGACTCTATTACAACAAAGGCTCGATATGTATATTACATTCCTTTATATATAGACGGAATGTATATATATATATATATGTATTTAAAAAAAATTGGCTGTATCCTGTTTTTGAATATTTCGTCGTCAGATAGTTCTTAACAAATAAATAGTACTCCCTGCATGTTTCAAAAACAAATAAAAACATGCTAAAAGGTTCTTTTGTGCAACTAACCGATAGCAAAAGGTAGTATTTGTCCCATTATTACAACTAGGGATGTAACGATGATACGATACCGATACTCGAAAAAGATACCAATACCGATACGAATATTAAATTTGAACTCAAGGTAAAATTGAAAAAAGCTCAAGTAGACTCATTTTTTTATTATTCAAAATTATAGTGTAAGAGATATTTATATATAAAATTTATATAATATGATTTAAAAAACACCGAATTTGATTTTATGGTTTATATGATTTTATGATTTAAAATAAATAATTGGGCTGTTCACGAGAGGCGGATTATTAGGTTATATGGTTATGTAGTTATATTAACATCAACAAAATATATTTAAAAAATTTAAATAAATGTATTTTGTTGTTGTGAATATAACTAAATAACCAGATAACCAGCCTTCCGTGAAAACCCCAAATATTTTTTATAGAAAAGAACAGTGTAAGAGATAATACTTAAATATTTAAAACTGAAATTAATAAGATTTTTGTTAAAAATACAAGGTAGATCGCAAATCCTTTCGAACCAGACCTGCAGTGGAAAATAGTCTGTCAGATGCGACAGAACTCATTCGAAAACTTAAGTATTTCTGCACCAAGCGGATCTGCGTCTCTAGAAATATTAGGAGATCTAAGATATGTCTCTACTTTTTCTTTAGCAGAACCACAGATGAGAAGCGTTCCAATTTTAGAATGCATAGTCACAGTAGCTCAGTAAGACGTTTTTTCGATACGATTGAAGCCGATTGATTGTCTTTAAAATATTTATAGAGCTGCATATAAGCAATACCTTTCATTATTCTCTAAGCCCTCAAATCTTTCATTCAGAACTAATGCCTATTCGAAGTAACCGAAAATTTTCAGCAAAATTATTTTTATTCTCACAAACATCTCATTAAAAATATACATAAAAACCTTAAAATGTTTACGTTTTTTGTACTACAAACGCATAACAGACTTAGAAGTGAGAGAACATTTCACTACTATGGTGCAAAGCAAAACGAATAAAGATGGATGTCTACACTACGCGTTCAATTCGTTGATGCGTTTAAGCATCTGTCAAAAAGTAGAATCAGTGTAAAATTGTATTGACAAGTTACACAGCAAACACGTATAATGCAAATACCTATAGACCGCATTAAATGGAATTATTTTCCACATTTGCATACGTCTTGAAAAAATGTTAAGAAAGTATCAAACGCATGGAACGCGTGGTGTGAGCCTCCAGCTAAAGAATAAAAAGAACCCATTTATTATTCTGTTTTAATTTTATGTGCTGCTTTTAAATGTGATTTCCTCTTAGTTGTTATGCAAAAACTAAGCATTGAAAATAAAATTTAAAAAAAAAACTCTAAACAAAGGTATCGATGCCGATATATTGGCAAATCTGAATTATCGCCGATATATCGGCATTCGTTACATCCATAATATGACCGTAATATGGTTAATTGTAGTTGATTTTAACCAAACTATGGTTAGTTTAGACAAAATTATGCTTAATTTTAACCGTATTATGGTAATGTTTAACCATAATATGTTAACCTACTAACAATAATAATATTAAAATCCAACCATAGAATATGGTTACTTCAAACCATACTTTTTTTGCGTCTAGGCAAAGTCACTTTTTCAAAAATAGATTCTGGTGCGTGTATGTTTTGTTTTTTAAGATAAAATAGTTTTTAAAAAATGTACATAGTTATTATCAACAAAAATAAACAATTAAAATGAACAGAATTTAAAATCAATAAGCAAAAATTTTTAATGCGGAATTAATAAAAATAAATATTATTATTCTTTTGATTATTTGTTTTCTTGAAATTTTGTGTTTTTTTTTTAATATTTTAATAAACGGTATTTAGAAATATTTAAGTTATTGTTTACAAACGAAACACAGCTGCTTTTGTTCTTTCTAAAACAACAACAGCACAGCAAATTTAAAATAACCTGGAATTCAATGTTCAGAAATTTTAGGTGTAAAGTACATAAAACTTATATGGAAATATAAAAAAGCGGTCTTTTTCAGGGTTAAAGCAAAAAATATCTTAAAATTTATCATTAGCCAATAAAATAGAGCTACAAGTCTTACTGATGAATAATGAATTTTATTTT
The DNA here is from genome assembly GCA_943735925.1 of Pollenia amentaria. Taxonomy (NCBI): domain Eukaryota; kingdom Metazoa; phylum Arthropoda; class Insecta; order Diptera; family Polleniidae; genus Pollenia; species Pollenia amentaria. The sequence continues at coordinate 3,631,791 of OX031006.1, read as the reverse complement.
CGGATATTTTAAAACATGTGGCAAGAAAGTAATTTATTCTACCTTCGTCAGCCATTTTAACATTCTTTAATATATCAACAGCAAAAAAAATTCTATTGATGGTCTTAAAAGTAGATTCTGTTTTAAAAGGTGGGGAACAATTTGAAAAGGTCATTTTCCATCCCTGATACACGTGCTACATATTCAAATGCGTTTTGGCAGTATTTTGCTGTATTCGTTGATGTGTAAAGTTGGGATTATGCCCTTTCTATACACAAAAAAAAAAAAAAAACTTACTCGGTCACCTTTAATTACTTAAACTATCGACCTCCATGGGCAAAACTAATTATGTTAGACATGTAAAAAAAACCAAAACAAAATACAACTACTAAAGACCCCAACAATCTCTTATCATAAAATGTACGTCTCGGTAGGAAAGTGCGATCTACAAGTACGTTTATAGTGTGATTTAAAGATTATATTTAAGGTGTGTACGATCGATATGGATGTTTTTTTTTAAAGATAAACTTTATGTGTTTATTTAACTTCATTATGCAGATAAAAGGTATTTTATTTATTTATAACAGGAAAACCTCAAAATAGTAATTTCATTGTTTTAAAAGTTTAATTTATTATCATTTTTATTTTTTTCTCTCCTCCGATTAGAATTCAATTAGATGTATGCCGATTAGTGATAAATAAAATTGTTTGTTAAAATAATCTTTTGGAATGGAAATTCAAATTAATAACATACATATAGTGTGCCCCGGTAGGCGCTGGTAGTAAGCTTGTCTTTCAGTGCCGGGGTTTGCGGGTTCGATTTCCGCCAGGGACTATTTAAAATAATCCAAAAAATTAAAATTAAATTAAAAATTTTTTAATAATCTAAAGTAAACATTATGATTTTTTAGATTATTTGCTATCATAACCAATAAGTAATCAAGCAAATCTGAAAATAATCATATTTTATCAAAATCTTTACATTTGAAATAAAAATATTTAATTGCAAATTATTATTTATTAGCTTTTATTTTTAAGACTTTACTATTAAAATTTCAATTACAACCAGTGGTTAAATAAACAAACTACTTCGATGTCAAGTTCACAGTATTTACAGTATTTTGAAGTGTTGAAAATATTTTTTATATTTTCCTTGAATAATATGAACAAACAAAAGATATTTGTTATAATGTGAGGTTTTTGCTTTTTTTAGTTTCTTACTTTTTGGTTTTTGAATTACAAGAAAATTTTATTACAAATTGTCTCTTTCAATTATCAGGAACAACAATCATAATAATAATGTTTTGATATAATCAGACATGGATGTCATCTCTTAATATTTCTTAACATTATTATGTCATTCAATGGAAGTTAATTATTAGTTTAGAATCCTTTCCAATACAAAATAAACGTTTAAACGTAGCAGATTTGCAAGGGAGAAATGTTTGAAAATTTTGCTAACAGAAGCAATAAATTTTTTGACACAAAAAGCGCTTTATTTAACGCATATTAACATTTGTGAGTGTAAACATCAGTTTTACCCCCTGAATTTTTTGTTGTTATAGTTATTCTTTGATATTCTCCTTTACTAACCTGCTTCAAAGTACACCCTTCACCGAAGGTAAAAGGTATCTAAGCCATTTAACCCATTGTGGTTAAACCACAACTGCTCCTTATTTTACCCATAAGTCCCTTGTTGTTGTTTGTTATATTTTTTTTGTGTATACCTGGCGAACAGCAAGAGCCAAAGTTTCCAAATTAGGTACAAGCACCTTGAATACCAATACACAACATCCGACAAAATGTGGGTGGTATTGGTGAAGTGGGCGTGGCCGAAAATATACTTATTTATACATATCTAAAGAATGGTCTTCACATAACTTTCTGTTCTTATCGTACCATTGTGAAGGGTATATAAGATTCGACATATCTGAATATAGCACTCTTACTTTTTATAAAATTTGTTAAGAATTCGTTCACTTACCTGAAAACTTTTCTGTATGTCTTATTGCTAGTGCTCAAATATGCCCCTACTTTTTTTTAAATGTACCGAAAGTGCTTCGCGAAATAAGAGTTTTTTTTATCTGAGCACGAGATTCGTTTTTGAAAATTTTATTAGTTTGGATCCAGCAGTCATTGAGGAAATACATATATGTAAGTAATTTGGAAACCAATGGAAACTATTTGGTGAATGATAAACAAAATGTTGCATCAACATCTGAAAAAAACCGCGAAAACGGAATATCAACCACAAATCTTGGAAGCGAAGGTGCGACAAAAAAAAAAGAAAACACCAGGCAACCAGGCAGGGAAAGCTGATACAAGCTCTAGGGGTAAAGGAGTAGCACGAAAATAAATTTTGAATAAAAAAACTGCCTCACGAACTACAAATTTGACTGTCAAAAATAAGTCGGGAAATTCGCCACGAAAGTAGTATTTTAACTACTTTGTAGAATTGTCGGGCAACATGTCGCTTTTGTTAGCCGTTTCAGCTTTTAACTTTAGCGATTTCTCAAATACCAGTTTATAACGCACACGACAAGAAAAATATTGTTATCGGTGAAGCTTAAAGATAAGGCGTTGAAATTCCTAAGTAAAAACACATATTCCATCTTTTCCAAGAATATACAGGCATGTCATGAATTCCGTTCGGAATGGAAATGATTCCGTAGTTACCATTCCGATCGGAATGGTTTTAGCTTCTATAGATTCCGTTCGGATTCATTAAACCTCAAAAAATATGAAACCACTTTTTGTGTATTAAATATGGCAAGAAAGAATTAAAGTATGGCAACATTAAATAGACAAATTCCATTTATTTTTCTTTTTTTTGGAAAGCATTTAGAAAAATTAAAATTTTTTTATTTAATTCACATAAAATTATATTTATTTTAGATAAGGAAGCAAAAAGACAGCGTGCTTTACTGATAACAATGTATTTTGAATAGTTTGTACACCTGAAAAATGCTTAAAATATGAATTCCACTTTGAAAAATGAAAGTGGTATCATTCCGAAAAAAATTTTCGTTTTACATTTTCCATAGAAGCAAAATACGGAATCAATTCCACTTCCGAACGGAATTAAGCTCTGTGACATGGCTGATAATTCCAATATTGCCATGTCTTTAATTCGCCTTATTAAATAGAAACACGATTTATTTAAAACGATACAAAATAGAATTATTAAATATATTTAAGCGCAATTTATACGATGATTTTTATGACATGTTTTTTTTTTCATTTGTAGATGAATTCGGTAATGTAGCATGGATTTTTTTAAAAGCATAGTATTTCAGGACTGTATTAAAATTATACAAAAACCGTTTTTGTAGTTAATTGTAAACGGACTAAAACAAGCGATTAACAATATTAAGCTTAGTTTCCTTAAAAGTTGTGTCGAAGCAAATTGCACCTTCTTGTTCTAGGGCCGCAAATTTGTTATTATAATTTTAACAATTATTTCCTAATTTTTAAAGCTATCGTCACACTTATTAAATATTTGACCAAAAAAGCGTAACCGCTACTTTTTTTATATAGTAAGTGTTATTTTACATGGTCTTAATATCACAAAATAAAACTCATTATACTGCTGGACATAGCAAAAAACAATTTTAATATTTTTTTTGTAAGATGTGGTATCATAATCAAAATAAATATTGGAATTATATTTTAGTTTCCCTGTTGGTAACGTTTTTTTTTGTGAAATGTTTGACAAGTGTGTCCATAGCTTAAGCCTTTTTCTGCTTAAATTAAATCTTTTAGAAAAGTGTGTTATTTTGGTAGCCCAAAAGCGTCATTCAATTATTTTAAAATTATAAAATTATTTAGCACATTTGCATAAATTTGAAAACAATTTCCTCAATTTATAGAAAATTATAAAATGCTTACACGTGAAAATTAAATTTTAATTAAGGAAATGACCAAAATGTTAAATAATATAATATCGTTTTTTTTAATCAATTAAATATAATTCCTTTTAGACTTTTTAAATATCTATTATGTATAAACAAATAAATATTAAAGTATGTATTTGTAATAAAAAGCAAAAAAAAAAAAAAAGTGTAAAACATGAAAAAGTCGTGAGTAAAGAAAATATTTGTTTTTAAACAAGATTTTTTTTCTTCTATTAAATGGCTCACCTGAAAAACGAAGGCAAACATTTGAAATGTTGGTGTTATTTGAAATAAAGTCAAAATCAATGTCCAAACGAAATTCCATTTGCCATAGTGGCCAATATAATTGGAAATAATATCACTATCCTCATCGTCACTTAGATTTTTTCTTTGGCTTTCGTTTGTTTCTTTTTCGTTATTCACTTTAAAAGAGTCCTTCTTAAGGTCTTCCGAATGTCGACGAAAATCTAACGATATAATACTTATTTCGGGAGTACGAGATTCTTTGCCGTCACGATAACCACCGTAAAGATTTGATTCGACACTGCCACGTTTTGAGTAAGAATCCAAGTCAAAATTTAAGGTTCCCCGTCGTAACACGCCACTCATTTTCAATATTTATTTAATTTAAATTATCTGTCTATTTTATGCAAAAATATTTTCTTTTATTGCTGCTTTTGCCTAAATTTTATTATGTTCACAGCTAAAAGGTTTTTAACAATCTAATTTTGATAACGGCTGGCGTAGTAGTTTTAAACTGAATAGAAATAAACGTAGATTGTGCTTAAGCAAACAAGAAAAACCTAAAGCGTTTGAATGCGACCACAAAAAGTTTAAAAAACAAGTTAACAACACTAAATCTAATAAAAATTTACAAATATTTACTAACTTGTCTCACCCACGGAACAGCACTTGTACAACCGTTAATTTCAAATCAGTTACCAAAACAAAATAGAAATAGAAATAAAACGAAACGAAAGCTTTTAAAAGCTTTTTTTAACACTAGACATACATACTTACTCAACTGGGTACGTGTGTGCTTTCGTAAAAAAAACATCAGAAATTTCTTTGATCATCATCATTCCAATTTTTTATTTGTTATAATATTAATTAATTTTTTTTTTATTTAAGATACTCATTTTGGGTCAAAAGTTTTTAGTTGTTTATTCCTGTTTGTTTTATAATATTTATCTTATTTAGTTAATGATTCCGTATCAATTTGTTTTATTTAATAATTTTAAATGCTTAATTTTGTTTACTTCCAGCTACACAATATTTAAAAACTTTTCCAAAGTTTAATTGAAAACATAACAAAATAGTATTGTATTAACTTTAAATTATATTTAATTATTATTTTCTTAATTATAAATACAATTTATATGAATATAAAAAGGCTTACATTGTAAGTACAAATAACATTAGGAAACTATTAGAAAAACAAAAAGAAAATATAGAGAAATAATAATTTTTATTTGTTATTAAGAAGTAAAGAAAATAAGTACATTTTTGTTAATAATTTACTAACCAAATTACTTACATATACATACATAGATACAACTAATTTAATACATACACAAACAAACAAACAAACAGTCACTCGTAAATATTGTTAAATATGTATACGATGTGAGAGTATGTGTGTTTAATAGACCACCTTTTGATTCATTAAAAAAAAAAAAAAAGGAAAAAAACCAGTAAGAGTGCTTGCTATATTCGCCTGTGCCGACTCTTATATACCCTATTAATTAAAATCGTACCAAAAACTTCGGTTCGGGAGTATACTTGTATGGGGGCAGGTGAGATAATGAACCCATTCGGGTCATTTTCAATATTATTAGTCTTTATATAAAAGAAATATATGAGCCAAATTCTGTCATCATAATTTATTTAGGGCTAACCATTAAGTGGTTTCAAACCCGCCGGTCTGGCAAGGATGTCAGCTGTTAAATTTCTGCCAGCTGAAGTGTCATTTATTTAGTGAAAGGTATGCCATTATGAATTTGGATCGTTTAACAACCGAAGAACGATAGAAAATAGTTAAAAGCATTGCATTGTGGTTATGGTTGTCTTAATCGACCTTCTGTGCAAGGAATTGGCAAGATAACAATGACATTTGAAGATACTGGAAACGTTACAGATCTGGTTAGGCCTGTATATTATCGCAATGCGCGAAGTGCCGAAAATATCGCTTCTGTTAGTGAAAGTGTGCCGGATATTTTCTTACGGCTTATTATGGCGTATTTTAAATTGGATATGCACCTCCATCTCTATAAAGTCCAAGTCACGAAACATTTAAAGCCGGCTTTCCATTAACAACGCCGTGGATCTGCTGATTGGGTGCTAGAGCAACTGGTTTCAATGCTGAAACTCATTTCTCACTCCAAAATTTTCGCATATGGGCTCGAATAACCCAGAAGTGGTTGTGGAAAAGCCATTGCATCCGGTAAAAGTGACCCTATGGACTGGAGGTGTCATTGGGTCGTATTCGTTCGAAAATGATGCTGGAAGAACCGTTACCAGCTGACTTTTTTGGCCTGCTATTGAAGATTATGAATTGTATGATATGTGGGTTCAACAAAACGGTGCCTCGAGCCAAACAATACGCTTTATTTAATGGGACGTTTCAAGAAAACGTATTTTGACGTTTTGGCGACATCAATTGGCCACCAAGATTATTCGATTTGGAGCGTTTGAAACCCAACATTTGTCCAGTTATCGCCGATATACAGCCTGAAATGTGCGAAAAAGTGGCCGCAAGCTATTTCAAAAAAATCGATTGCTGTAATCAATCTAGATGCTGTTTGCTTTTGAAACCGCAAAATGGATAACCCGTTATTATAAAGAGGCTTATTTGCCAAAACCATTATTTCGTGAAGAAAAGGGTAGTAGTGTGTCTATAACTCAGTCACTTCAAACCCGATTGTAGTAATTTTGTCTACTAGTGTTGTATTAAGCTTATTTGAGGTGAAAGTAAAAAACAAAGTTTAAGAAATATAAGAAAACTTCAAAGAGTAAAGGCTTATTAGTAAAAATTTGAAGGGGTCGTTGTTATTTTGCTCATATTTCAGCCATCTGTGGACTGATCTGGTTGAATTACAAAAGCAAACTATTCCGGTCTATATTCGATATAAATATTTAACAACCTTATTATCATCATAAATGGAGTCTTTGGAAAACCAATGGACATAAAACCTCATGGACGGACGGATAAACGGACATTTTTTAATCAACCCTGCTTCTCATACGGATTCATAAAACATATAGAGTCTAAGATCATTATTGTAGAAATGTCAAACGTAAATCTGTGACAATAAGGAATAAGTGCTTAAGCCTTTTTTTTAGTTTTGTGGGAAAGCAATTTTAAACTTTAAAGGTGATTTTAAAAATATATGTTTGTTCTGATGAAATCATCCCTTCTCTTCGGTTATAGTTTTTTTTTTAAGTTTTTATACCTAAATACTGAAATGAAAATTCTTAAATTAAACTAAAAAATTCTTAAATTAAACTAAGACTTTCTTAGTTGAAGTTTGAGTAGCCGCTTGTTTGTATACCCTACATCTATCTACCTGTGGTGAATGGTGTATAAATAAAAAAAATATACATTTTATTTAAATAAATTTGTAAGTCTGGTGAGTGAGTGAGGAGAGACGTATCACCATAGTATACAACTAGTATGCAGACTCTTTGACAGGTTCCTAACTCAAATGTCAAGGTACCTAGTAGAAGCTTGTGTTAGTAAGACCTTTTTAAATGTATTGCTGCTTTAAACTATTTTCACCCCTAAGCATAGTTGCATAAAATGTGGCAAAAAACAATTTCCTAAAATTAAATTTCCTTAATTCAAAACATTTTCAATATATTTAATGCTGTCTGCATTTATAAGCTTTTAAAAACAATGTTTGTTTAATTTTTATGCTGCAATATTGGAAAATATTTAAATAATATTTTAAGATTTCAAATACTTTTTTTCATACCCCAAAATACTACTCTGCTGGCTTTAATAATGTTAACAACAGAAAAAATAGTGTCAAAAAAATTTATTTAAAAATTTTTAGTTTGTGAACATTTTGCAAAAGCAAATAAGCAAACGGACACAACACTGCAAAAATACTTTAACGTTCTGTCAAAATAATACATCACTGTAGTAAAAAAACTGGGTGTCAAAAATATTGGCTGTCACATTTCATTTTGTTCTTATTTTTAAAATCTGTGTTATGAAATGTAATTATTTAAAAAGGTGTTACAAACATCAGCATAAATGCATAATATCCTCTCCATTATTGTAGTGTGGGTATAAACATGTATTAAAACATATTGGCTTATAGTGCATTTACACCTACACCATAAACACGTTATAAGTTGTTTATGATGATAAACTAGTTTAAGAAACTTGTTTATCCATACAAATTATAAACACGTTTGTAACTAGCTTTTGAGATAAACTAGTTGCAAACAACCAGTTTTTGTTAATGCAACTCTGTTCTTTTCAAATTTTGCTCTGGCAACGCTAGTGATATTTGACATTTCATAAAAAAAAAAATTAAGTTAAAAAAGTTTGCGTTAAAAAAAGGAACACATCAAGAAAAAGTTTAAAAAAATTAATTGAAAATTGTTTTATATAATATGGATAACGAAAATGAAAGGTATGTTTATCGTATGTATAAATGTACGTGCACCAACGTTTTTAAGTTGTTTTTACTGAAGTCAGCTGTTTTGTGACACGGCTGTTAAACTGTTAACGGTCAAAACTGCTGATGTAAACGATATAGTTTATGAAAGTAGTTTACGATCATAAACTAGTTTGAAAATTACAAGTGTAAATGCACTATAACTTCAAGTTATAAACTTCATTGACTTCGTTCGATATATAATCGTCTCGTATATGTAACACTGGCTCAGCATTATGAATAAGAGATTCCTTACCACTTCCATAAATAATACTAGAGGCAAGGAAGTGGTCTGCACAGACTGATGCTGATGCAGTTAAGTTTTTCCTACAAATCTCGCTCCACTCAACGGAACCAAAGTTCCTTCTTCTGTATTATTTTTTTTTTTTTTTGCAAACAGCACACAGACGCATTCATAAGTTATAAAAATTTTTTTTGGAATTTAATCCCACTAACAGATTAACATTCAAATAGAAATGTCAAAAAATCAGCTGTTGCTTACATAGCAAGCCAAGGTTACCTGGTGTTACTTCGCCTTGCTACAGTATCATTCGTTTGATTGCCGATGAAGAACGTTGTTTTGTTTACATTTCAACAAAAAGGATCAAATTAGCTGCCCTTCAAATATCGCTGAAGTAAAATCTCACCAGTGCTACCACCAGAAAAACTACACTTGAGATGATGCTAAATTACCCAATTAGAATTAAATTACACCTGACATCCAATAAACGTTTAATTATAAAAAATATACAAAAAAGAACAAATTATAAAGTATTTACAGACAAATTTTTAATAGTGTTCCCAAGTTAGGTCTCATATGCAATTATGGACCTTTTAAAACAAAATTATGAGGTTAGGACTAACAATATAAGAATTCTTAATGCCGAATATTATCTAATAAACTACATCTATTTAAGATTTTTTCGTCTGTGATTACCCAATAAGCACTGAAATTTTAAAAATTCAAGTGCTCTAAATATTGCTGGAATCTAGCTTTAATTTATGCCCTATTTTCAAGTAGAATTCCAGTTCATACAAAAATGTTTGAAACTATTTTTTTCCTTTTGTATTGCTTAAGCTATCAAAACAAAATATTAGTGAACAAATATTTGTAAATATTTCTGTGTACCGAAAGGATTTTAAACTTTCGAAAAAATGGAACCATTAATTTACTAAGTGTAAATTAATCTTAAAATGAAGATGATGATTAGAAATTTCATATACATACCATTTTTTTCTTTATGCCATGTTAAAAAAAATTAATATGATTTCCATTGAAATTGTAGGCTTGATTTATATTGGTATTATAGGTTTGATTTATACTTAACTTCAATACTTGAATTCAAGTATAATTATTACGTGTTTGAGACTGAAATTTCACTGTAATTCAATGCTTGAATTTTACTGTATTTACATTGTTGAGTTTGACTGGATTTCCAGTACCCGTTTTGCTGGAGTATGCTATTGAATTCCACTGTAATTCAAGTATAATTCAAGGCTTGAAAATGGAAAACAGGACTGGAATTACACTTGATTTATACTTTTATTCCATCAAAATTGCTTATTGGGTAAAGTCAGGGGCTTTTATATGACCTATGCTACTTAACATAACATCACAAAATTTTCCCACCACATAGTAGATATTTTTTATCAATACATACCAATTTATGGCATTACAAGTTATTTTCTTGTAGTATTTGTATCGATGCCATTGTCAAATTTGGACTGATTCTAAAATTGATTTCATACCCAATAAGCACTAAAATTTTTGAAATTCAAGTGCTTTAAATACTGCTGGAATTCAGATTTAATTTATGCCCAATTTTCAAGTCAAATTCCAGTTCATACAAAAATGTTTGAAACTCTTTTTTTTTAAACTTTTGTATTGCTTAAGCTATCAAAAAAAAATATTTGGGGAAAAATATTTTTAAAAATTTATTTCTGTGCGCTGAAAGGGAGGAAAAGGATTTTAATAATTGCGAAAAAAATTAAATTATTAATTTTCTTGGACTTTAATCAAACGTAACGAGGTCTTCAACAAAACAAATACAAATATGCATGCATACATATGTATAAACAATGTATGTAATATTTATGTGGTATTACGGAAAAATTTTTAAGGTAAATTTAATGGTACCGTTTGCGTTATTGTCTTCGATACCGTATTATATTACTCTAGCACCAAAAAAATGTACCATCGTATAGCACTTTTAAATTGTTTTCCAATGATATCACATTTGTATGCAGATGTTTTATAGTATAATGTGAATAAACCACAAACTATTAAGGAAGATCAATAATTTCATACACCATTATTTTTTTTCTTTCTTCAATATTCAATTTTTTTAATTTGATTTCCATTGGAATTGTAGGCTTGATTTATATTGATTTTATAGGTCTGATTTATACTTGATTTAAATACTTGAATTCAAGTTTAATTATTATGTGTTTGAGGCTGGAATTTAACTGTAATTCAACGCTTGAATTACACTGTATTTACATTGTTATGTTCGACTGGATTTCCAGTACCCCTTTTGCTGGAGTATGCTATTGAATTACAGTGTAATTCAAGTATAGTTCAAGGCTTGAAAATGGAAAACAGGACTGGAGTTACACTTGATTTAAACTTGGATTCCAGCAAAATTGCTTATTGGGTAAGATAATTTAGGTTAAAATAAAATACATAAATTTTGTCCAAAATAAGAAAAAGGTTCGTATGGGGCACATAGCCCCCTATGGACCGATTGTAAAAAAAAGTTTTTTGAACCACATTTTATTAAATTATCTTAACAATTGTGATCTGTACTTTGTGCAGCAGGTCTACATGGACAGACAACCAGCCAGCAGGACGGACGACTCAGATACTTATTCTATGTCGATCGGTATACTACAACAAATATTTGTATGTGTTTCACCCATCGTCATAAACTCATAATACCCTTTTCACTTCAATAAGATCAATATTAGTCATACTATTAAGATTCATAAATTAGTTAAAAATAATTTAACAAAAATAACATTAAAATCCTCATATAAATTAATAAAAATTAGTTAAAAACTCAAAATAATAAGTTCTACCTCCATTTATCTAGTGAGGGTGGTGCAAAATGTTCATGTTCATCCTTGCTTTACTTTATTTAGTAAATACAAATTCCTGTAATGGTTTCAAATGACAGTCTGTTGCTTAAATCAGTTCAACAAATGTTAAATGCGCTAAATATTTATTAACTAAATCATTCAAATGTTATAGCAAAGACAAAATTTATTCATAAGGGGTTGTTTTAGTATAAATACCTTATTTTTCCAATAAGCTGCGGGTTTTAAATCACTTTGAAATCATATTTATCGAAATCTAATTATCCATCAGGCGCGGATCACGATCAATCTTTTGGCTAATAAACTATGGAAATCTTCTTTTTTAATAATCAGTGAAACTTTTTAAGATCAAAAATATCTTAAATGGTATAAATTTTATGCCTAAATTCAAATCCTTATATTATTTGGTTTAAAATCAAAAAATTTCAAATTACACCTGATCTACACCTCAAATTCACCAAATTCGAGTAATTACTTGTAAAGTGGCAACACTGGATCTCACTACGAAACTTGTTTAAATTACTCAAAATATTAACTTCGTGTTTTGCTGCTACTACCACATGCACATAATTATGATTGTGCGTTTTCGGGCCCCACTAATTTAAATCAATCTGCTTATTCGATCATAAAGTGGTCTCATTTTTGTATTGTACTCGTATATTTATTTTGTTTCTAACATTTATTTGTTATTATTTTTTCTTCTTTTTTTATTATTAGTAAAGTTTTAACAATTATTCATATTCAGTTTAATAATTTGGAAAATTATCTGCCTGTTTTACAATAAAGATTATTCGAATTTTAATAAATGCACAATTAACAATGACTGATTTGGTTTGCTTTTTTTCTTTTTAATTTAAAATAGTTTCTTTTTTTTTTTTTTTTTGATTTTAAAGAGAAAAATTGTTTTGTTTAATTGACAAATGATTTTTTTTTCTTTTTCATTTACTTATACTTAAATACTTATTTGTGTTATTTTAAAGTTAAATAATTATTAAGTAATTGACTACTTGCTAAAAATACATACATTTGCTTATTTTTCATAATTTATATTTATTTTATTTAAAAAAAAGTTATCAATATTGATCACATACACAAACATACTACAGTTATTCATATATAATATAATCACGACTTGGGCTCTGATTTGGAAACTGAGCAGATTGTCATGAAATAAGTTATTTAGCAAACATTTCATATTTCTGGCCAAGAGATATGACCCTGTTCGGAAATGCATAGCTGCACTGCATCTGATGCGCAGCGCGTTCGTAAAAGCCTCATCTGGCAATATTGCAAATGTCAGCTGTTCGAAAATACATAACAAAAGCAGATGATGTGCAAACAATCTTAAACACTCAATACAAAAATGGCCAAACTTTGCATGACCATCGCAAACTTATCACAGATGCGCATCAAATGTGGCGCAGTGCTGCATTTCCGAACAGGCCCTAAGTTAGAAATAAAAAAACAACAAGAGTTTGTTTCCAAGTCAATGAATTTTTTACATAACTAGAATCGTTTTTGTTTAATTTGCAAGTGTTGGGGTATAAAGGATTAAGTAGAATTAAAAGTGCTTGTTTCGCATGAGTTTTAAAAAGAAAACCATTCCGAACGAACACTTTTTATACTTAATTTGCTGCAAAATGACATAAAAAATCAAGAGAGATCAACACTTTTATACGAAACCACTCACTCGTTTTGTGAATGGGGCATATGAATTCCTAAAAGTTAAAAAGTACTTTTGCAGTTCCAAAGCCTTTAAAAAAGGCCAGTTAATAAATTTACTTTAAAAACTGCTGGGTGTATGTACGTACGTATGTGCATGTATGCGCTTAAGTGTGCTGTTTCCTTTACACTTAAGAGTTCCAAGAATGTATATGCTTATTTGTATGGATGTATATCTGTAGTATGTGTGAATAGGAAACAACTTAAACATTTCTTTTAATTTCCGTTTCCACATAATATGAAAAAGGTAATATTGTGTACGAACAGTATGTATGTTTGTATGTGCTGAGTGTATTTGTAGGGATATGTGCTGTAGTTTCTTTTCTATTTTTATTTTTGAAATTCGTAACTTAAAGGTCCTGCCTGCTGTGCTTCAGTAACAAAACAATTAAAAATATAACATAAATGTAATTGTGTTTTGAGCATTTACCAATGGTTGTGTGGATTAGAGGAGATAGAAAATGAAAATTAATCTTAATTTAATAATTGATGAAAAAAAATACTCTTAAATTTTGGACCAGCCAAAATCTAAGTCGAACTTGCTTTGCTGTTTTAATATATTTAACTGGAAATTCTCTGTGTCATAAATGTAAAATTCTAACATCTGAAATAAAGTGAATTAATGATCAAAAATTAGGTTTTTATGATTTTAATAGGGAAGTTAAAAATTATTTGCAAATACAGTCTTTTTGCTACGGCAGCATTGAATAACTCCCAACGAAACAACTCCCCAAAACAAAAGTTATATAAGTTTTGAAATGTAGGGATTAATTACCTTATGAAAAAACACCTTACTTTTTTAACGAAATAAAAGGTACATTTTAATTTTTTTATTTTAGGCCCCCAAAACGAACACTGTTTGCTAATGGAGGCTATAATCAGTTTGTATACCAAATTTTGGCCGTCATTTTGTGCTCCGCCTCAAATTTATCGCAAAGAGAAAAAATTATAGCTTACATTAACATACAGTGTACTTTCTGGGGGCCTTAAATAAGGAAAACCTGGTACTTCTGGTACACTTTTACCTTTGGTACTTTTTGTTCTTTCCCGCCATTTGATAGATTTGGCATACAGATGGCACAGTGACCGGTATTTATTTAGACACCCCTTTCTTTCACATGAACATCTGTATGTCGGTTGCTCAAAAGTATCAAGTTCTCAAAATTTATATGTGATGGCGGAAAATAATTAATCTTATAAAGTTGTTTATAGAAATATTTTTACATTAAATAAGTATACATTCATATAGAAAACTAAATTAAATGTCTGTAAATGTTTGTATTGGATAATCAACCCTTTTCTTTAAATCTTGCTCGTATTTTAACGTGAACAAAGTTAAGGGTAGGGGCTAGTAATGGCTAGTAATGACATAAGTTCCCATTTTGATAGTAAAAACTCTCGCTTATTTAAAAAAAAAATGGAAAGTGTGGACTACAGCCTATTATAACTTTTATAGACTATTTTGTTATACAATAAGTCCCCAAATTAAAAAATGAAGTTATCCCTTAAAATAGAAGAGAACTCCCCATTTATAGTTATTGTTGCATTCTTAGTCCCTGTCCATATTAACAAACATTTGCTACAGAACATTTGAATTTGATAGTGAAAAGGGAAAGACGTATGGAAACAGGATTTTATGCACAATTGGGCCATTTTTGGCACACTTGAATGTTGATTGACCCTTTAGCTCTATTTTTGGCCGTAGGATTTATATATATTTTTTGGTTGTTAGAGCTTTTGCATTTCCAGTGACTCTACAATCTCATTTGTATTGCATATACGAAGAAGAAATAAAATTTAATAATAAAAAAGTTCAACCTTAGTTTGATTATTGTCAGTGTAATCGGAAATATGCAATTAAAAAGCAACTATATAATATTTGCATATAATAAACAAGTGAGAAAGTATAGTCGGTCAAGCCCACGTCACAGAAGATATGTGCAGACAACTTTTTGAGCGCTCCTCTTTGAGGCCCATGGCCAGTAATAGTTCAACCAGAATAAAATTATGTTATAAGGTTAAAGCTTTGTTCACACCTATTAAATATTTGACGTCCCACAGGTAACCACTAATTTCATAAAAAAAATGTTTGCTTTTGCAAAACGTTTGCTAGATCAAAAGTCATTTTACAGTTTCTTAATTACACGATACAATTATCTTCTTACAAATAAACTTATGTTAATCAATAAAAAGTGTTTAAAATATAGCTAAAGTTTGATAAATTTACCGGTCAGGTTTTTTTTTTGAATTTTTAGCAAAATATTTGATAGGTCTGAACATACTTTAAGATTCATGTAAGAGTTTAAATGCTTTTTTCAAATATAAATTTCATTTAGGCCGGGTTTTAGAGATGTGGATTAAGTTTAAACATAGTTTAACGTACTCTGAGACTAGGATTTTTCTGGCGAAATGAGATCTTTTTTTATTATTTCATTAAAGACCAGTATTTTGAACAAAACTAAGCTGTTCCGTCCAACATTTGTATAGAAAGTTGATAACGGCGGCACAAATCTGTTTTCAGATTAACTAACCAAGTTTAACTGAGATCTCAAAAACCTAGCTTTAATGAAATGTAAATACTTTTTATAAAATTTAAAAATGAAAAATAAATGCACCATGAAAGCCTGATCTTTTTCTGATTACACAATGCAACAAGCAAAAATTCCCTGAATAAACACTATATTTTTTGATCCGCTAAGTGCAAAAATTCTATGGTAAGGTTTTTTTTAAATTTTTTTTTCTAAAATTTTAGAATTTTGAAGATGCGACGTACTCGATGTTGTTATGCAATCCGTCAACAAAATTTGATCTAAGTCGCTCTAATATTATTTTTGATTCAGCCATTAGTTTTGGAGTTATTGAGGCACAAGTAGAAAAAAATTTTTTTTTCTTTAATTATTAAAAAATTCATAAAAAATATAAATCAAACAATACCTTCCTAGTACTTAATCGTAAAGTTGCATCTTGTAGAAAAAAAATATTTCATGAAAATCCACTGATAAATTCCTGTTTTATTCCCGATAAACTGACGGTTCATACTTGGTTTTGACATTTTTTATCGCAAATTTGTGTAAAGCTAAAAATCACAACATTTTACCTTTTTATTACAAAATATTTTTTTAAATCCTTAACTGTAATTTTTTTAATAAAGCTGTTTATAAGAGAAATAAATTAAATTTTATTTCATGAAAATACACAGATATAGTCGTGATTTATTCCCGATAAAGGGAAAGTACATAGTTTTGACATGAGCTAAACTTGTTGCTCTAAACAAATTTGCGATAAATAAATTTCAAAACTAGGTACTTTCACTGTTACTCTTATTAGTGTTTAAACAATCCTATTAATTATAAAATATAATAAATATCCATTGAAAATGCAAATTGGCACAAAATTAAAGTTTTCAAATCCCATCACTGATGGAAAAGCGTACTTTGGTCCGTGTAGTGTTTATGAGTTTGTTATTGGATGGAAAAAGAAGAAAGAGAGAAGGCATACAAAATACCTAAATGCTGCGAAACAAAAGTTTCATTGTATGGACATGAATACAGAGTCAAAAGAGAATTGAAAAAAGTTTTTGCAGCAAATGTTTGAGATTATGAAAGAGGACTTAGCAAACTTTTGGGAATTTATCATTAATAAGATTTTTGTTTGTTGTGCTTAATTCCCAATTATGCGCATTTCACCGGTTGCTTAGGCCAGATCATCAGGAAACATTTACCCAAAAATTTTTAGAAAAGCCAAAGATATCAGTAAATAAATCTACAGAGCGAATGAGAATTACAAACACTCAAAAAGTCTTATTTGCAACGATATCAAAGCTTAAACAGCGCGGCGTCAACGCTTTGCAATTGGAAAATCCGATTTTGACAGCGCGTTATAATAAGCAGGGTTGCTATATTTGTCGTTTTGACGACCCTGTTTTTTATCGTTTGATAATAAAAAGTGGGAAATCAGCTATTCCGCCCTCCGCTCTTATTTAGGTACGGTTGTTACATTTATTTATTTATTTTTGTTTTGGGAAGTTATTCCGTTGGGAGTTATTAAGTGCTACCTTTTGCTGCAAGGCAAGTGTCATAATATTTTAAATTTGCAATTATTTTGCGAAAGAATTGGCAATTAATATTGAACACAACTAATGTTGTTATTATCAATAATAGATATATCTTAATTTAAATTAATTTATATATATTTAAACTTACTTTTCTTCTTGAGGATGGGCTTTTGAGTGTTGCTTCATAGTTTCAGGCAAAAATAATACAACAAATCCGCCAAACAGGCACCAAGCCGTTAGAAGAGACATTAATAAATGATCTTCAATTTTTGTCTGTAAAAGATAATAATAATAAAGAAAAATCGTTATATGATTAGGGTTCAGGTCTCATAAAATTTATTGTGGTTATAGATCTAGTAAAAATATTGTCTTACATAAGTCAACATCCTTCTATTATTAACGACATGTCCCCAATTCAGTAAAGGTCTCGCAAAGAGTCTTACTAATCAAAAATTTCACATTAAAACTAAACCTTAGTGCCCATTCTCAAAAATTCGTTTAATTGTCATATGCGATTTGTGATTAAAGCTTGAGCAAATTGACATGCTTAATGCTGGCTCAGACATGTCAGTTTTAACAGCACAGGTTTTCATTATGCAATCAGTTTGTGTCGTCAGTTTTATTGTTCTTTACGTTAAAGTGCCCGTTTATATTGAGCGATTTTTGTCGCCGCAATTCATGCTTGATGGGTTCGGTCGCAAATATGTTATTTATGTATACACACAAAAAAGTTACTGCTATAAAAATTGCCCCAATGTAAATGCAAAATCAACTTAAAAGAAGAGGCGACAAAAGTTGCAGCACAAAATTGAACTCATCTATTATATTACGCATACAAAAACAAAAGGAAAATAGAAAATTGACGATACGGTCAAGCCTGTACCGCTTCATATTCTCTTTTCTCCTCTATCCTAAACACTTGCTGTGTGTAAACCAACACATAAAACTGTTTTTTAATGTGAATGAATAACTGAAGAATGCTTATTAATTTTTGTAAATCTAAATGGAGACATTCTATATTGAAAGTAAAATGTCATGAATTTATGGCATAACAGATGGATGAAAATGTATTTAATTATGTAAATAAATGTGAAACTATATTTACCAATAACGACAGATATGGCGTTAAAATAAGAGCCAAACCAGCAGCGACATTACAGGCCCCCACTCCAACATTTCGAATGGGTGTAGGATATAGTTCCGCAGTATATACTGGCATTATAGTGTTACCTGCACTGATCGTAAATTTTCCTAAAATTGAAAAAAATTATGTGATTTTTGACCAAATTTTTTTTTATTTATTATGTAGAAATATGCAAAATTTTATGTAGTTGTAAAATGTTTTTACCTACCAATCATTATGAATGTAATTTTTAGCCACAAAATGTCCTCCTTTCCTTCAGTTATTGCTGCACAACAGCAGGCAATGCCAGCACATATAAGAGTGGCACTAAACAGCCATTTCTTACCGACTTTGGATATAATATACATGGCGATTGCAATTGCAGGAATTTCCACTAGGCCTGCTAAAGCCTATAAAAATAAAAGTTCAATATTTCAATCATTTGGGGCCATTATTTATACTATATTACAAAGGTAGCAATTTGTACCACGTGTAGCAAATTTTTCACTATTACAACCAACGGGTTGGTTAAAGTTAAATTGAAATAATGAGTAACTTGTTATACGTTCGACAAAATCCTACATTTAACTAACGGCAAGTTGTAATAATGGCCCATAATGTTTTGCATTTAAGCATTAATGTTTAAAAGAATTAAAAATGTAAATGTATATGCCTTTGTTTGTACATATGTACATACGTAGAGTGTAAACAAATCGAAAAACATCTGTACGTCATCAACAATATTTAATCATCGCATTCATTTATTTTAACACATTCCCACTAAAACACTGATATTCGGCTCTTCATTTTTTTCGGACATTAAATAAACAAAAACAATGCCACCCATCCCCCCTCAAACCAACACCGCAACCGACCGACCGACAAACTTCTAACAATTTTATATCAACTACCGTCTGACCCGATGTCCGACCGATGCTTATGAAAACATAATATTCAAAAAATTTTTGGGCATTTGGCCAGCAAATGGAAAAGTTCATGTGTACACACATTTTATGGGAGGGAACAAAAAATGAATCGAATCTACACAACAAAAAAAAAAAAAAAAAGTAGCAAATTAGAGTGCTATATTCGGCTGTGGCGAATTTTTGATACCCTCCACCGCCAGGAGTGGGCTCTATATGAAATCTATATATTATTAACAAATCTTCATAAAAACTAACGTCAGCATTAAAATTGGTTGCGGTTTAGACCTGAATTAAATTATTGACCGACATTCAGAAAGTTATAGGCTTTTCTTTTTAGAAATTTGAAATAGATTGAATAAAATATCATGATTCGTAACAGTTTTAGCCGAACTAAAATGATTTTCCGGAGGGGAATTTATATTGGGCCCATGGAAAATTATGGACAAATCATCCCAAAATTCTGTACAGTGATTTCTGGAATTAAAAAACATAAATTAGAATACATTACAATAAAGCAGTGAAATTTATTTTAGCGTTTACAGTGAATTTCAGAAGGCTGCTTAGTGTGGGATCTTAGGTAAATCACAAAATTGCATGACATTTTGTTAAACCGATATGAAGCTAAATTGAAACAAATTTTACCGCAATAAATATATCTGTTACGGTTTTAGGGGTATTTAATTAATTTCCCAGAGTGGCCTTTATATGGGGCATATGGTAAATTAGGGTCCGATCTTCTCGAAGTTTTAAGGTGTGTTTCCTATAAAACAGTGACGTACCAAATTTAATTATGATAGCATTTAAGGCGTACTTAACTGTTTTCCGAGATAGGCTATATATGGGGCCTGAGGGTTAATTATGGACCAATATTCACAAAATCTTATAGCGTAATTTCTAAGCCTATAAAAATGTGGCGTACCAATTTTTTTTATTATGATACCATTATTTATTACGATTTTAGGCGAACTTAACTTTTTTCAGGGATTAGGCTTTATATGGGGCCTATGGTAAATTATGGACTGATCTTCACGAAATTAAACAGTATGATTTTCAGTCATATTAAACGAAATTGTGCAAAATCTTACATCATATCGTACATTATTCCACCATTTATGTTAGTTTTTGTAATAAGGTTATACATTTTTTAGGATGGTGGTTCCACATTTTGATTCATAGCTCTGATCCTACTAAGCCGATTTTGCTGGATTTCAATCCCAAACTGCTTAGAATAACTACAAGCATTTTGACACCAAGTTTGTTCATTTCTTTTACGTTTTTCGAATGTGTGCGTGTGTTTAACAGACAGACGGACATGGCTAAATCGACTTAGAATTCCTGAAGGAGCCAGAATATATATATATATATATGTATATATATAATTAATGGGGCCTTAGATGTATAATAAAAAAGTTTCACACGGAATGACAAACTTAGTATACCCTCATTCACCACTAGTAGTGGTGGAGGGAATCAAACAATAACAAAATTCACATGTTGATTGTAAATTAATCGTTTTATAAAATATGTTTATATGTATGTTTAATATTTTGATGGTGTTAGAAAAATGATGATATTATAAAGAATCTCATCGACAATCTACTTGAAACTTGTTTAAACCTCACATACCAACTTATGAGTAAGAGGATAAATTTAAGTACAAAATAATAACAATTGTGATCAAAAAAAGGACATACATTTATTATTATTATTTTTTTTTTTTTTGGTTAGGACCAGCACTCAGGGAATGGCCCCTGCAAATGCAATTCATTGTGTTGGTACTAGGAAAAAAGGTTATGGGAAGGAGGATAGAGGGAGTAGTGTTGGTGAACATTCGACTTGAACTTATTCATGTTGCAAGTGAGAGGGGAAACTTCAGCAGGAAGGTTGTTCCACATACGAACAGTCCGGCCAAAAAAGGAATTTTCTCTGTAATGCGTTGTACGATTTACCGCCAATCGACCACGAAAGGATGGGCTCTTGAGAAAAAACGAGTATACGAACAAACACACGGGTTTCTGGAATAAATTTCATCAGAATACTTCCCATTGTAGTAACGATAAAACAGGCAAATACAACCCACATTGCGATGGTGCTCAAGGGAGTCAATAGAATTGGATACCCTACCCTAATATTTTAAGTTTTGTGCTGTGTTGTCCACCTTTAAAAAATATTGTGATATATTTTATAAATGATTTGAACTGACAAAAAAGATTATTATATTAAAAAAAAAACTCAATGCCTGAAGAAGTTGGAAAGAATACTAACAAAACATAGGATTTTATTAAGAATGAAATAATTAATATGTTATAAACATTAAATGATTGACCTTGAAAGCCTGCATATAGAAAACTATATAAACTATTTAGGGAAAACTCTTATTATTTTCCACAAGCTTCAAAAAGATACGAGTAATTTATTTGACCAAGTTTTGCCAAATGCCGAACTTTTTTATGCCTTTTCATACATATATGCAAATGTTACACAAGCATGCAAAAATAATCAACTTAATTTTTATTTCCCAAAATTCGGTTGTCGTAAATTGTATTGTTTCTAAAAATGGTATACAAACAAACAATATCGGAACGATAAAAAGTGGAAAACAAATTAAAGCTTCTAGTTGGGAAAAGCAGGACTTAACTTCTCACATGGAAGTTGAAGAAAATAATGAAGATTCTTGAAAAGGAATAACGTATTTCTGTACAGAAGTTATGGGCTTAATCCATTTAACAACTTAAGGACATTAGCGATGAAATATCTGTCAGCACAAACAACTAGTATTACCATCGAGCAACTGTTTAGTACCCCCCAGGTTTTTTTAATCCAGAAGTATCCTAATTGGTATCAAAAATGCATACAAATTACTGTTCTGTCATAAAACCTATGAGTTTTAAATATTAATTAATATGTAGCACATATCTATCGCTCCTTTATTGCAACGTAGTCATAACTAAAAAAAAAACTTGGCAAAATGCGATTTAAGTTTTTAAAATGTACCCTTATATACTGGTTTAATAAAATATATTTTCTTTAACTTTGGGTCAGTTTGAGATATAATACTGAATTTTATATATAGAGATATAGAGAAGGTACGAAGTAACATAAAAGTTTTTATAAATAAGTGGTTTTTCTGTTTAATAAATTAATTGACCTCAAACATTTCAAAGTTTTTCCTTGTTGGGAATTTGGAAAATCAAAGTTCGGCTTCGGTCCGGCCAATTTGGTATCTGCTTCGGCCTAAAAAAGTGCATTCGGTCGGACACTAGTTATTACTTAAAAAATTTTGGTTTGAAACAATAGGGGTAATCACGATGGTCATTGTGAAAATTTGCACTTTGTAAATTTGCAGTGCATATTATGATTGATCGTGAGCATACCACTTTTATTTTTGATGCAAATGTGCTATTTTTCTAAAAATTTATTCTGGCAACACAAAAAACTTCTGGCGGCACAATCATAAGTTGTCAGGAATCGTAATTTGTTTAAAATTATGCACAAGCATAGGTATTTTTTTAGTGCAAACGAAGAAAATGAAGCAAATTACAAATACGTACATTTGGTTGTTGTGTGTATATTTGCACACATTTGCACCGTTTGCACACTTTGCAATACCCATCGTGATTACCCTTAATTATAGGAATTCAATAAATTTGTTATTTGATATTTGCTCCAAATTTTATATTAAACAGTTTTCAGGTGTAGGTGCTTATCAGAGCTGTAAAAACCTGCAATAAATTGGCATTGAAATTAAAATAATTTCAACCAAACTGATTTCATTCTTTGATTTCAAAATGATTTTAGATTTAAAAATCAAATATTCAGCCATGTCACAGAGTACAATTCCGTTCGGAATGATTCCGTTCGGAATTGAAGAAAACATATTTGTTTATTGATAGAAAGTATATTTTGATGGTTTTTTGGTCTTTGACATACAGAAAACTCCCATACCGTTCATGAAAACAAAAATGATTTCATTCCGCAAAGTTTTTTCGTAATTTTCTGAAGTACCAAAATACGGAATGAATTCCGTTTCCGAACGGAATTGTACTCTGTGACATGGCTGATTGTCTAAATTGCAATACTCGCATTTTGTCATTGCAATCATTTTAAAATCATTGAATGTAATTGAGTTAATTGCCATAAATTTGATTGCAATAAAATGTTTCCTCTGAAATCACAACTATAGCTAAATCACAAATCTAGCGGTTGTGAACAATAATTAACCCTGTTGGCAATTCAAAATTATCGGAGTCAGCTTTATTTCCAAAAGAAGGAGTTTCATTTAAAGAGAAAGAAGATTTTTATTCTGATTTAATTTTGCTTGCATTTATTGGAGTGAAATTGATTGCAATCAAATTTGATATTGCATGCAACATATGTATGAATATTGTATGAATTGATTTCAAAAAATTGATTTAATCACTTTTATCGTATTGATTTAAAAATTTCAAATTGAAGTTATAGAATAAATTTTTCGATTTTGAATGCAATCACAAAATTAATTAATACCAAATCATCAGTAGACTTTAACCATATTTTTGAAAAGTAACAAACAAAACCTTTAGGCTTATGCAAAAACTCAAATGATTCAAAAAAAAACTCAAAAAAGCTGTAAAAAGCAGAACCTACATATTAAGGATGTATTAACTCGATATAAACAAGATAAATATTCAGGCCAAATACGAAAAAATTCCGCGGGAAATGTTTCTCTTTCTCCATTCCTCCTTTTACAAATAAAAATTCCCCAATTCCCGACTGTTTCCCAAAAAATACCGTTGCAAAACCGAACGGAGCTTAAAAAAAACTATAAGTTGGATTTTTGAAGGGATACTGAAAACGAGCTTAACTACATGACACCCCCGAAGAATTGTGTTACTGAGTAGTAAAAATATTTGTTTTTAACATTCTTAAAAGTAATTGATTAATTAAAAAAGTAAGTTCATACGTCAAAAGGCTGTAGCACAAAACAAAAAAAAAACAAACAAAAAGTACACAGGAGGAATAAAATCATACGTCGAAGTTGTGTGAGTAAAGCCAGTTGGTGTTACCGATAAACCCGTCACAAAAGAAATTTCAAATAAAAAAATTTCAAGGGCTATTCTTTTTAATTTTTTATTTGAAATCAAATCAATTTTACTTGTTTCACAGCCACGACAAAATAAAATTCTATTTTATTAAGCAAAACAACTTCGGTGATGCCACTTATTACTTTTTTTGTTCCCTCGGATTTTTTAGAGGTCTGCAACAGGACCACTTACAAATCATTTCAATTCATTGAATTTTTTTCACTTCTTTCTCTGCTGTGCAAAGAGGACTAATAAGAAAATTATATAAACCTCAACGGTTTTTTAGTTGATGTTCTTTGTTTTTTTTTTAAAATTTAAGCAAAATATTTTAAACTAAAAAATTAAATGCCGAATATTTAAACGACATTTCCCAGTCATACATTTATTTTTTGTATTTGTTACTTAATATTAAACCAGTAATCAGTTAATTAATATAATAATGAGGCCCTATTCTCACATAACGCACTTGTTCAGCAATACTGTATTAACTCAACATTTTTCTTCTTCACTTTTTGGAAAATATGGTGCTATTTTGTCCACTTTTTGGTAATGAAACGGTTGGTTTACAAATTATTTTTCATATGCCTTTAATGTAAAATAAAATATTGTTTTGCTTCGACTGAAAGTTTTAAAATTTTGAGTTAATACAGTATTGTTGAACAAGTGCGATATATACAACATACAATTATATATATATAAAAAGCAACTCTAAAGTGTTATGGAATGGCAAAATCGTTAATTTGCTTGTTCAATTTGTTTAACAATGAAAACTATTGTTGAAATTTATTACGGAATTAAACTAAAGGTGTTAAAAGATCTAAAATATTTAATTATTATCTCTGTGTGTGTAATTTATAAAAATTTTAGCTTTTCAATCACATATTATTTTTGTTTAATTAACTAATTATTTCATTCACCGAAGTTATTATAGTAACGTTAAGAGCACTCGTATGCTTAAGTTCGATTTGTTACTGCCAAATAATGGAATACGAGTACAAAGCCAAATAAATTTTTGATTTATGTATTTCAAACAAATTACTTCTAGACAACGTTATAAAAGTTTTAGAAAAAGAAATATGTAACAAAAATTATTATCTTAACATTAGAGATGTAAACTTACCGAGTTAAGATACACATTGCCACCAAACGTACTCATGTTCAATATAAAACCATAATAAGCCAAATTCATAGTGAACCAGATGCAAAGAAAGCAAATTGTAATGCGTCTTAAGTAGGGCGATCTAAACAGGCACATGAAATTCTGTGAACTGACTTCTTGGGTGGGAGGCTTTAACATTGACTCAAAGTTTGGTGGCAATTCGCGTTTGTTAAAATCAGCTGCTGCCTGTACAATACGCTTCACATCCTCTACACGGCCCTTGACCAGCAGCCAACGTGGAGATTCGGGTACAACAAACCTAAAATGGAATGAAAATAAATGTTTATAATGGATCCGCCCACGCGTCAAAATATAAAGAAATCCGCTTACGAAAAATACGATTGTTTATCTAAAGCAGACAGACACATACATTATTCTACATTTAAATTTTCCCCCATTCATTTCCCCCTCTGTTTTGTTTTTAGGCAGCACACTTTTTCATTATAAATAATTTGAATTTTGTTGATGTTGCTTGCTCTTGTTTTCCGGTTTTTTTTTCTGCTTGTTGAATTTTGTTTTCTAAAGAATTTCCATGATTTTTGTTTTATTTGTTTAACCATATTTAAATTGTTGAACATCATGTACAAAATATAAAATGCTTTTTTGGAAGTATTGATCGAGTGTGCCAATTTTGTTTGCCATCAACATCATCAATAGAAATGTGCAGCCAAAACATTTGCAGAGACAACAATTGTCTAGGAAAAAGTTCATTGAAAGCAAATTCACTTACCATAAAAAACACAGAAAGATTCCTGGAATTCCGATACATAATTGAAGACGTTGGTAGTCCTGTGTGAGATAAGCAATTCCGGAAATGAGCATGTATGATATTGGCAGTGGAAAGAGATTATACATGCCGGCGATGGTGCGCCATTTGCCATCAACATATTCTATGGCCAATATAAGACCCGAATATGTGACCGATACCGATACCAGGCCCAAAAGCGCTCTCAGTGTTATGTACATTTCAAAAGACTGGGCAAAATATAGCGCTAGACCTGTTGTAAAGGAAGAAAGTAAAATAAAAAGTTACATTCAACAATGAAATAAAAGTTCCGGCTGAAATTATTTACTTCTCCACCATTCCCAATTTTACAAAATATCTGTAATTTATGAAATACACATCTTCCGTTTCGTATGAATAATATTAATTGTGCTTGTATCTTCTATTAATCATACGCACAATCATTTCACGTTTTCGGACGTTTTTAAACGAAAATTAAGTAAGACTGACTACACTCAGTCAAGCCTGACCATGATACCCTACACCACAGTATTTAGAAACGAATTTTCGCGAGTGGACCCTATTTGGGACATATGGGCAATCATGGACCCGCTAGAACAAATTTAAGTTATGAGCTTAAACTTCCTATAAGAGTCCTTGTGTTGAAAGTTATCTAGATAAGTAAATCCAAACCAGATTGTTTTGTCTTCAACTGATTTAAGGGAGCGGGTTTATATGGGACCGATGATATATTTGACCTACAACTACAAAATTTTGCATTGCCATAGAAGCCATTTTAAAATTTACTGATACCAAATCTTATATTGATACAAACATTTATAAAGCGCCCCAGATACTATCAAATAAACACATTGGGCACGTTCATAAGGCGTAACTGTTGTGTAACCGTTTAGTGTTTGTCTTAGAAACGCATAGTTGAGCACTTCCACTCAACACAACAGTTGGGTAGTTGAGGCCATTTATTCCACCATAAAATTTTTTAGCTACCTAAAGTCAACATGTTGTGCTCAACCTCAACCTTTATTTTTTTTCAATTGTTTATGTTTATCAGCTGTTAATTTTGCATTATACTCATAATGCCGTTTCTAAGACGAAAATGTTCGGCTCAACAGTTTTCTAGCAGTTGAGCTCAACAGCTACGTCTTATGAACGTACCCATTAATCGCATAGTTGTGTGCGTGCAGTCGTCTATTTTTCTGGCTACACGTACGTTTTGACGGCCATGATTGATGAAAATCAGAAAGTTTTGATTTTATTATTTGATGGCTGATTATTTGATAGTCTCCCGTTGTGATTGAAAAAAATCATATGCTTTGTGTTTGCCAGTGCTACCGCTGGTGAATAAAAATGTTACACGACTGTTTGGTTTAAGTTGTTCAAAATCATATGAAAGTAGACAAACAAAACTTTTTGGAAAATTGTTGTACCCTGCGTTGAATCGATCGATGGTTCCAGGAAAAAAAATTTTAAATGACGGGAATTTATGATTTCATTTTGCTTAGCAGTTTCTAAACGAGGCATGAATCTAGATATAAGTAGACCGTTTCTGTATTTCACGCATCGTAAAATTTCCTACATGAAACAAGTGAATTATGACAAAAATAGTGCAATATGAAACAAAAAATAGCTTTTCTCACAGAAGTGTTTCTGCATCTTTACTTTGCGAGAATTATCTGTCAGTTTAATAATTTTCCAACAGTTATTAGAAGGATGTGAGAAAAAATGTTTCTGTAACAATATTTTGTGAAAAGTTTCTCACAAGAACTGTCAAAATAAGTCACATTTGAAAATGATGCGAGAAAAATAAAATTTCAAAAATGGAGCCCAAATTATCCGAAAAAATAATTAGGTATATACATACATATACACATGTATGTACACCAGAATGTGTAATATTTTTATTTTATTTAAAAAGAAAGGATTTTAATAATGAAAATAATCACAGAAAAGTGTTTTATCAATTAAAAAATTGGTTTAA
The DNA here is from genome assembly GCA_943735925.1 of Pollenia amentaria. Classification (NCBI taxonomy): domain Eukaryota; kingdom Metazoa; phylum Arthropoda; class Insecta; order Diptera; family Polleniidae; genus Pollenia; species Pollenia amentaria. Next base: position 3,603,386 of record OX031006.1, on the reverse strand, counting down.
AAAGTGTTTAAATTTAATTAATGTGATAATTGAATCAATTATTTTTTAGTGGAAAGAAAATTAAAAATTTAATTTTGATTTAATTAACATTTTAGTTGTTTTGAAATAAATTTTTAATTAAAATATTATTTTAAAAACAAAAAATTTTAATTGACTTTTTTTCGTTTAAAATAATATAATTTAAACTTGTAAAATTGTCAATATTTATTTAAATAAATTAACACATTGTTTGAAATGGCAAAGTTTTTTTAAATATTTTTAATTAAAATTTAAAATATCATTTATTGAAAAAAAATATTCACAATTTTAAAATTTTTAGTAATCAATATAATCATTTTGGTAACAGGTGCAAAATTAACAACTTGTTTGCTTGATATTATGAATTTAGTATAAATTTGGTGATTAAAGATAATTATTAATTTTTTTCTGTGAATAAAACATGTTATATTTTGTTATAAAATGTTTTTCTTAGCCTTTTATGGTTTTCGTTTTATGCAGGGCTGCCAGATAAATTTATAAAAAATCGTTAATTTCCTAAGAAAAAATAAAACAAAATCGTCTTTTTTGTTTTTAAAAATCGGACAATTTAAAATTAATTTTGACAAATTAGTTCGATTTTTATGAAAACATAAAAAAAACATCGTTAAGTTTTTTTATATTTTATATACATACAAACTTAAGCTTGAGGTCTATTTTTGTAAAATTATTTATTTTATTTTTTCTTTAATCCGACAACAATTTAAAATTTTAGATTGTTATTTTTCCCTGAGGAAGTCACACAAAGGAATGACAAAATATCATATTGAACTAAAAATAGCACTTTTGCCCAAAAAAAAATTCAAAAATGTCCTATAGCGCATTGACTGAAAAATGGGGTAATAGTTAAATGTTTTGATAACATAATCAAATGCATTACATAATCCAAGGAAATAAAATTTATACAGTTTTCCCTCGAAATTTTGCTTTTGCCAATACATTTTTTAGGGATCAAACAAACAATTTCGAAGACAATTTTCACAATAGGGATAAATATAAAAATTTAATCTGCCTTGTTTCTAAAGAATCTTTTTTCTGTGGTGCGTAATACACAAACATATAAAAATATTGAAAATTTTGAATCCAAATTTAGATATTTTTAAATTATTTTTATGAAGACAGGAACTTAACAACATGAAATTAATTAAAATTTTATTGATAATTTTTCATTCTTGACTGTGCTTAGATTTGAACCCAGGCTTTCACGAACAGGTTGCCCAGACTAGTGGGGTTTGCCGTCTTTACTCACTCGGCTATTGAAGCCGGATGACGTCAATAGTCAAACATCAGTTTTTAAACCAAATGGTATTTAACCTTGGTAGATCGAAATTTGCTTTTGAATGAATGATTATCTATTTTAATTGATTTACATGTTCTTCCTAACTTCTGTTTTTTAGTACTTTTTGTCAAGAATTCTTCTTGAAATCCAAAGTACATTTTTTTTTCAACAAGAAAAAGATTAATTTTTACAATAAATAAGACTACACAAAAATTAAAAGGTTCAAAAACGGTTCCAAAAATTCATAAACTATAAAGGGAGTTTTTATACCCACACCCAGCGTTGCGAAATGTGCAGATGTATCCGTTTTTTGTAGTTTTTTTGAAGTACAAAACAGTCTTGCAGATTTTTACTTAAAAACAGTTTTTTTAATCACTGCAGTTTTTCAATTTTATTAAAATAATATAAAGAAGCATTTAATTGTAATATGATTAACAAACATTTATTCTAATTCAACAATGTTATAACTTGTGCACATCTTCAAAAGCAACACATGTAAAATTATTTAAATGCAACAAAAGATATGCATGCCCCTTATTCATAAAAAATATTTCAGTTTTATAAAAGGTTTATTTAACAAATTTTCATATAAAATTCGTTTCAAAAACATTTTATCAGGCCTGTTCTAAAAAGAATATTTTAACAAAGTGATTTTAAATCACAAAAAAGGGTCCTTTGCGTATAACTGTGTGATGTCAGAACGTTCACCTACGTAACCAATTTTTTGAAACCACTTCACTATTTTCATGTCATTTTTAATTACTTAAATAAAATACTCACTGTGTTGATTATTCATTTTTTTATGCAATTAGTTGCTTTATTGGAAACAAATCGATTAAAATTAAGAAAATTCGACAACATATTTTTTACAACAAAAATGTTATTGGTTTTTGTTATTTCTGTTGTGATTTTAGGCTTGTTTTATTGTTCTCAAGCAAAGAAAACAAGCAGCTGTTTACTTGTAATTTTCGGAACACCACAAAATAAGACGTGTGTATTTAAAAGCAGTTGTGATTTGAAATCAGCTGATTTGAAATCGCATGATTTCCAGAAGAGGACTGTATCACCCTGTTCTATTTTTTATGAATAAGGCAAATGGAAATTAAATTTATTTTTATGAAATGTATGTATGTACAATAGGATGGGCTGATTTGTAAGGACAAAAATTTGTCGATATTGTGCCATCGAATTTTCGATAGTTTTTGGTATGAGGAAAAAAAATTTCCACTACGACATATCAAAAAAATAATTTTCGAAGCGCCCAAATTTAAATTTTTTGACTTTTTCTCAACTATTTTAATTTTTTTTTAGCAGGTAATAAAACAAAAACTCGTCCAAAACCTCAAGAAAAACATTTTTTGGAAAAACTGCTATCGCCATCGTTTTAAGCGTTCAATTTCACCTTCAATAGTGGAACTTTAAAGCTAAATTTTCAGATTTAATTGATCAAATTTCAAATGTTTCCATGCATATTTTATAAGTACATTTAAAAATTTTAGATTGGATAGCATTTCAAAGTATAGTATTATCGTAAAAATATAAATAAAAATTAATTTTTTACAAGTTTTTTAATTTTGTTAGCATTTTCTGGCAACACTTTGCTTAAAACCGCACTATTTTTTTATTTTCTAAAAAGTGTTATTTTTGTATAAAAAAAAGACTATAAATAATAAAATCGGTTGGAAATTGGAAAAGCAAAAATTTTTTTTATGCAAAGTATTTTGGCCTATATAGTCTGGGAAAAAATCTAGCAGATCGTGTAAATAATGAATTTTAATAGATTTTCTGCAGTATATATCAGCATGAACTACTGGAAAAACGTTTTAACTGACATTGAGATTATGGATATGAAATTTTTTTTACTAAAAAAAAAAAATTTCATTTGAAATGAAAATTTCTTGATTTGATTAAAGATTTTATAATCATTCTTTTTTTTAATCAAATATTTCAGAAGGGATACCCTCCCTTTCAGTGGGCGGGGTCCAGTTGACTATTTTTTATTTTTTTTTATTTTTCTCTATTATCTGTCTTAATTGGAAAGAAAACATATATTTCAGAAGAGATTCCCTCCCTTTCAGTGGGCGGAGTCCAGTTGACTATTTTTTTCTTTCTCAATCATCTGTTTAAATTGCAAAGAAATCATTCATTTCAGTTGGGATGCCTTCCCTTTTAGTGGGCGAAGGGAGTATGCGTGCTACAATTGTCTATTTTTTTTATTTTTTTTCTCAATCATCTGTGTAAATTGCAGACACCATTAATTACAATACCTTCCCTTTTAGTGGGCGTAGGATGTGGGCGTGGTTCAATTGACTTTTTTTTGTTTATGCCATGGCGATGAAATGTGCAGAGATTAAAAGTTCTGACATGATTATTTAAATTTATGCCAACAAAATCGATTTGGAACCATAGTGCAAAGGATGATTCTAAACTGTTTGTATTATTTCGGATCGTGTTTTGTTTGGTGATATAAAAAAACATATTAACCATTAGATTTTTTTTTTTTTTTGCAAAAGCATGACATACAGTAGGTAACGGATATAAGAAACTAAAAACAAAACTACGAAAATGTTGGTTATTAGCGTTTTTTCTTCTAAGCAACTATTTTTTTTTATTAAAAGTTAATCTCTTATAAAAGTCTTTACTCTTGTAAGAAATGTATTTCTCATAAAAGTTTATACTGTACTATGAGAAAACAAAACCTTGTGGTCTAAAAGGTGCATTCAGTGTAAAAAAATTTCTTATATAAAATATTTCTTCAACATTTTTTATTTTTTAGAATTTATTCTATGAGCTAACTTTTTTTAAAGAATATAACTATTACAAAAAAGCTTTATACAATACATAACTGAAATTTAGCTCATAGAATAAATTCGAAAAATAAAAAATGTTGAATATAATAAAGTAGCTTATGAAAAGAAATAATTCCCAGATTCTATTTGTTAAAATATTTTTTTTTCGTATTTTTATTATTAGGTCATGGCAAAATATCTATTTTATCAGTTTTTTTCATATACGAAGTTTTCTCATACATAATACGTATGGCAAAAGACACTGTGCTTTCTTAAAAGCGTTGTTTTCCTATATGACATGTTCGTATATCCCTTATCTACTGTAACTTTTTTTAGACTTTATGATTATTTAGTGTGCATTGGTTTGGGCGTTGAAATAGGAACTGATGTTCTGTTCTGCTAACACTTCTTTCTCTTTTAAAATTGTGGAATCTTTTTTTTTATTATTATTTTTGTTGTTAAAAATGAATGTTATTCAAAATTTGGATTCATAAAACTGACATCAAACTGTTTTGATGTTTTTTATTTTAAAATTTCCTTTTTTAACTTGATATAAGAAGATGAATTTAATCCTGACATTGCATTATGCCTCGTAGGTTTTGGAATGTCATGAACAAGGAAGCAGTGAACATGTGTTCATATATATGTATGTATGTGTGTAATATGCTCGTTAATATTGATTTTAAAAGCAAATGTAAATTTCATATCTTCATAATTTCATCTGTGTATCGTTATTGTATCTCTGTAGTGAAGAAATGTTAATAGAGGAAAAAATACATTTTGAATTATTGTTCAATAAGGCCTTGTACTTGAAAGGTGCTTGGGTAAATGAATAAATAAATGACTAACCGAGCAGACACATACACATGTACGTGCATACATATGAATGTATACTTATGTACACTTTCATTAACTGCAAAGGTATAACTGTATGTGTTTTGACATTAAACACAATGTTAATGTAATTAAAAACCACTCGCCGTAAATGAATGGACGAACGAACGAATGAATAAATGCTCTTTTGTACAGGTAATCAATGACCAGAATAAAAAGGACACCAGCATCATTCTTCCAAGTTCAGGGGCACACGGAAGGAAGAAAGGAAGGTTAAATGATTTAAAAAATCAAGGTGTAATGTACACACACACACTCCCATCGTTGTATGTATTCGAATGTGCTTAACAAACATTATTTAATAGAAACCGAACGGGTATTTGAACATAATGTTTGCTGAACCTAAATGATTGAGTTTATTTAATTAAATACACTTACCAAATATTGTCTGCAATACTGCTGATATGAAAAGCATTGTTTTTCGTCCAAATTTATCTGAGAGATAACCGGATATAATGCCACCGGTTGCCACACCCAACAGAAAAAACATTTCAGCAACATTTTTCAAATATTCCTTATCGCAAACGAGATCCCATTGTGAGGTCCAACTATTTCCTACATTGTCATTGACTGCATATTCCCAAGATGAGCACGCAGTACGATTTTTGTTTTCCATGAGAGACTTCAATATGGATTGTTGCTGTAACAATAGACAATGAAAAAAATGGAATATGGAGAAATATTTAGACAGACAGACAGATCGATATTAATACAAGTGAAGTACACTTTTGTTATAACAATGTTTATTTTATGTTTTTATTTTGTGTGTGTGTGTGCGTGCATTTCCCAAATGGGATTTTTCACATGAATAGCAAAAGCTGGATGAGTATGATTTACTTGACTGCACTGCAATGACGATAATGACGATTATACTTTGTATTTTGTAGTCGTTTAATAGTAAATTGTAACAATGCATTGCAAATAGAGAACAATAAAAATATATGTGTAGTTTTGAACCCACCTGATGCATTTGCTCATCAGTGTCATTGCTAATGAGACTCCAGTCAACTGGAGTTTGATAACAGTTATCGTTGGAATTACTAAGATTGCGCCACACATCAACAGATAAATAATGCAAATGTGCTGGACGTCTGCACCAAAATTCTTTATTGGCTGCCTAAAATTATAAATATATATATAGATATATGTATTGGGTAAGTCTTACATTGATATCGTGTTGTCACTTTTTGAAAAGTCTTTAACCCACTTGATATACTGAGGAAGATATGTGAAATGTGTTGGGTACTTGAAATAGTGACAATAGCATTGTCATTAGAAACTGCCATTTTCCAAAGTGACCCACTAGCTCGCCGATGATATCAGTCTCTTCCTCATCGTCATCGTTGTCATTACTGTCACCTCCGCCAGCGCCCGCATTATCCTCACTATGGCCACTGTCCTTTGAAGCTCGTATGTATGTGTCGACTGCTTTGCCACCATTTGAATCCCTCGAACCGCTGTTTCTGTGTTGATCTATGGCAGTGTTACTGGCGGTTTCTTTGTGACCATCTATTGTTGTTGTTATTGTTGTAGCTGTTGCTTTTGCTGGATCTGTTTTTGTTATCGATGTGACCAATTCATTATTATTCGGTGGCATAATTGTCTGCGGATCGTTGCTAACTGGTTTACAATCATCGTCGTCATGCTCTAATGAGGACGGTTTGCTTGTGGGCATTTTCCAAGAATTTGCTGCAATAAAAAGAAATTTTATTGAATATTTATATCAAATTGTTCTTGCTATTTAAAGTCGCTTAAAAATTTAAATTAAAAAAAAGTCAAACTAAATGGGAAGTGATACGTGCACAAGGAATACACCTTTTAACATGGATTAACTTTAGACGCATTAATTTTAATATTTTTCCAGTTTAATTAAAAAACTCAACTTTACCGTTTTTTTTTCTGAATTTTAGGAAATAAAAATTATTTGTGAGTTTTTTTTTTTTCTTAGATAATAAAAGTTTTTTCATGAGTTTTATTTATTCCTCAGAAATAAAAATTATTTTTCATGTGCGGTTTTCACAACACAAGTGATTGAACGTATAGTAAAGTTTTTCTGAAAAGCACTCCGTTTTTCAATCAATTGTGTTGTAAAAACAGCACAATATTGTGCTGTTTCTAAATGACAGCCGATTGATTGTGTAGTAAAATTTATATGAGTTTTATTTATTAATTTCTCAGAAATATAAGTTTTTGTTTTTAATTTAATTTTTTGCTTAGAAAAAAGGAATTTTTAAATTGAATAAAATATAAAAAAATCAATTTAGTTTAAAAAATTAGAGTTTTTGCGTGAAAACTGGCGATAAATTCTCCCTTAAAAAAATCATTGGTTTATTTTTATTTAGACTCAGAAAATTACATTTTTTGTAAGCAAAAAAACAAGATTAAAAAAGCAAATGTTATTTTATAAGCAAAAAATAAAACTCAAAAATAATTTTTGTGTTCTGAGTAAAGAATAAGAATCAAAATATATATTTTATTTTCTAAGCGAAAAATAAAATTCAAGAAATAATGATTAAAAAGTTATTTTTAAAATACAACTTTTAACCGTAACCTGATTAAAGACGTTTGAGAGCATTAGATCCGTCACACATTCCGATCGAAACATTTTAATTCCGAAGTGGCAATTCCAATCGAATTTGTTTTAGCTTTTTAATTAAATTTTCGTTTTTCAATTAAGCAAAAAACGAAAGGAAGGAATGACTGACTTTCTTCCACTTTCGATCGGAATTGATTTCTGTGCCAGGCCTTTATATAACAGGATTGCAGAAATGAGCAGTAGCCAGAGAAAAAAGTTAATATTGCAGTTTGTGTATATTTTATCTTCAAGCATTGCTTTCATTTTACAAGGTTGTGCGAACATCAAGACACGATTCACTCCAAAGGAATTTGATTGGTAGCAAATCATTTTCAAACTGTTGTGTTTACTGGGAGGCTGGTGCTTTTTTAACACAACTGTTTTATATAGTAAATTCATTTGTTCTCGTGTTTTTTTGTAATTTAGTTTCCAGTAATACTCTCAAGATTTTTTGTTTCTATTGAAACAATTTCTTTCATACTTTTTCCTTTTAAATTTTTACTTAGAAGTTGTTTGTCAGAGAAAAGTGTATCGTTGTACTTTGGTGTTGTGTGCCTTGGCATGCTGCCGTTTAAATGAGAATTAAATGCTTTCAAATTAATCAAATTCCAAACGTCAATAACAAATACTAACAATTAGTGTGGGGGTATGTGTGTAGTAGAAGTGAGTTTAGGTTGGCTTTGGAGTTATTTATTAAATCCATTTGTGCAATTGGATTGACAACAATACCGCACAGCACTGTTAACAAAAAATCTCATTAAATACAGAGGAATTTCACCTGGAATTATTTAGGTGTAAATAGAAATATAATGTTGCACGTTCAAATAACCCCAAAAGATATTGAGCAAAAAAAAAACACACACAAAAGCGAAAAAAAACAAAAGAAAAAGTTTTTGAAAGCAAGGATTATGTCTTGGGAAAAGAACTTTAAGTGAAAGATATTCAATCATTTCTTTTAATGCAGACATAATTGTATTAAAAATTCAGAAAAGGGCCGACGAAAAAGGCAAAAAGAATTTCCCATTTCAAACCTTCACCGCTACTGAGTAATTAACAATGAATATCCGATTATGGACCTTTTGTTATTAGATTAAGAGTTATATAAAAGTTATTTGTGCCAAACTTTATCTAGATAATTGATTTTCGGACGGGGATGGTACTGGCTGAAACATGTTTGCCTTTATAAAGCATATTTTAATAAAAATATGAAGTGAAAGTAATTTTCGAGAGCATAGATGCTATGGGAACTTGTGAAACGTTCCTTCAAAATGTTTTATATAAACATCAAGTTAATCCAGGCATCAGAAATTAAGAACCGAAAACTTAAAATTTAAGTTTTTCATTTGAAAAATTCAAAACTCATGCGTACAAAATAAATTTTTTTTTTCTATCAGTTAAAAAAAAAATAGGAAACACAAAAAAGATATTTATTTTTTAAGTACAATATGTGTTTTGTACATGAAAAGAAACAAAAAAACAAAAATTTGAAAAATACACAAAAACGTTTTTTTAATTTTTTTTTTTTTTTTTTTTTTTTTAAATATTTATCATTGGTGTTCAAAACATGTTTTCAACTGTACAAAAAAAAAAAAAAAAAAAAAATTATTTTGTGTTTTTTGTTCTTCTAAGTTCAAAATAATAAAGTTCTTAAAAAAAACGTTTTTGAGAAAAATATTTTTTTTTTTTGTTTTTAGAAACTAACAATAAAAACTCAATTTGAAGTTAAAATTGAGAATTTTAATTAAAATTATAATATAAAATTGTGTTTAAAATTGCAAATGCAAAAAATCCTTAGAGATTCTTAATTATCAAAACTAGCTGCTGTTGCATTAGCTGTACCCGCAACACAGGTATCTGTGGAGGCAGCCTTCAGTGCTTTGCCAATTATTATGACCAAAAATAGAAGGAATTTAAGTTCTGAGCATGTAGAAAATTTATTGTTGCTCAAACTCAACATCAAGGTAATTGATAAGATTACTATTTAGTTCTAGGATAATCTTTATCATGTTATAACTACTTATTATTTATTAGCTTTATATTTTTTACTATAATTTTGTACGTATGAGTTTAAATTTTGTCAATTAAAAAAATTAAATTTTTAGTTTTCGGCTCTTTTTTTTTCATGTACAAAATAATATTGTACTGAAAAAATAAATATCTTTTTTTTGTGTTTGCTTTTATTTTTTTAAACTGATGAAAAAAAAAAATTATTTTGTACGCATGATTTTTAAATTTTTAAAAAGAAAAAATTAAGTTTTCGGTTCTTAATTTTTTGTACAAAAGAACAAAAAAAAAATATTTTTCTCAAAAACGTTTTTTTTAAGAACTTTATTATTTTGAACTTTAAGAAACAATATCAAACAAAATATTTTTATCTATTTTTGGTTATTGTACAATTTAAAATATTTTTCGAACACCAATGATAAATATTTTTTTAAAAACATAAAAAAAAAAACGTTTTCCGGTCCTTGAGTTAATCAGAAGGTTTAGGGGAACCAATGCTCTATTCCGGGAGAACATTTGCATGGGAACTAGGTTAAATCATGGCCCGATTTTAAATAGACTTTGTCGATATGACATTAAAACACGTGTATCAAATTTGAGTAAATTATCTTTGAAATTGAGATCTGCATTTTGCGAACCAGCTTTACACGAACAGACAACCAGCCAGCCAGCCGAACATGGATAGTAAAAGCTGATTCGAGAACCGACATTTCTATATGTTACAGATGTCAGCAGGATCTTACAATAACTCTCCCATCTATAATGGTGTATTTATAACATTTTATGATAAACTTATACATACATACATATATAAAAAGCACTTTTCAGATTGGCCTTGTCCATCTTACTATTCAATCTTAAATATACTTATGTATGTAGGCATGTGTAAGTTATGCACTTTCATATACACCCTGTAGTTCGTTGAACTGGTTCTACTACGGCGAATTCTATAACCACCAAGAAATCATCTCTAGATACATTGCTGACATCAATTGAAACATTATGCATATAAATTCCCTACAAATACCTACAGTACCAATAGACAAATATTTTTTAATGCTAATTGATTATGATGGCAGTATCCTGGGCGCTGTTTTGTAGATATGCGTCCCTACCACTAGGTTAAAGGCTTCTTGTTTCAATATAAATATGTGTTTGTAATGTAATGTAATGCATACTGTACTCATTCAAACACCTTTTTATTTGCCACTAGTTACTTGTGAGTTGTATTATCAGTAATTAAATAATTTTAAATACTCCAATAGACACCTTCAATACTGCAGGGCAATAATAAAAGTGAGGATTTACTCAAATGGTAGCGTGTGTATGTTAAATTTGATTTGTTTGGTTGGTTGTTTCTTTCATTTTACGCTTGATTTTCTATACATTCGTTCGTACGTTCATTCATTCATTCATTCTATTTGTTTTGATTTGTTTTTAAACAAAGTCAATCACATTAAATCGGATTAACTACACTTTGTAACAGCAAACATTTAAGTATTTCAACGTGTCTCTTGCTCTCTATCTCTCTCTCTCTCTCTCTCTCTATTTGTTGCGTGTGTGTGTTTGTATGAGAATCAGGGTTGTCAGGTTGATTTTGAACTTTTTCGGCAATTCAATGTCAAAAATCGACAAAGCACTTATTTTTTTAGTTTTTGACAATAATAAATGTATTTTAGAATAATTAAAAATATTTGTTCCGTATCGCTAAAATCCGCCCAAAATTAAAAAAGAGTCGCCATGATATATTTTGCTTAATTTTTATTTAGAACAAAGTATAAATGATCAGTGAACACAAAAAGGCTCATTGTTTAAAATTTTTTATAGTAGTCTAATTAAAGCAACAAAAAAAAAAAATTTTTTTTGCGGTAAGTATTAAACAAATATTGGATATACAATACATTTGTATGTAGTTGCAGTTCTATTATATATCTGAAACTCTATATACTTCACCGTTGCTTACTGTTTGTGAAGATACAAGTTCAATATTTCAACACAGGCATTCCTATTTGTAATAACCAGCATAAAAAGAACAACCAATGCAAATTCATTAAAAAGGCACGTACATGCCGTATCCCTGTAGCTATAAATAGTTTTCCTAAACTGATTAAAATTAGACTGAATATCATTATTTAAATTCTCTTTTAACAAACGGTATTTTTTCCATTATGTTTCATCAAAATCAAAATGTACGTTATGATTCATAAAAATCTTTAAAATATCTTTAACATCAAAGAATTTTTTCTGTGATAATTTGTCACATTTTATAATGCAAAAATGTTCATAATCTTTAATTATATTAATTTTTTAAAGAATTCTACATTAAAATCTGAAAAAAAAGTCTCGAAGAATTTTCATTATCTTCATCAGCCGTTTCAACATAATTTGGTTGTAAATACTGGTCATACATCAAATTTCATAATTTGAAATACTAAAATAAAAAAAAATATTATTTCTTCGTATTGAAATAGCAAAAAAATATCCATGTAGCCATATCGAAAATTAGGTCGCCAAACAAGCTTAAAAATCGCCACGTTTAGCGAGAAATCGCCACATCTGACAGCCCTAATGAGAATATGTGGGGTCAGGGCTGCCAAAAATGTTTTCCAAAAGTCGTCAAAAAGGTTAAAAAAAAATTTTTATCTTCACACAAAAAATCAACTGTTTTTTTTAACCGCTTAATCTTTGGTATAAATATTTATATACTAACATTTAAACCCAGTACTTCGTAAACGTCTCCCTATTTTCTTGTACATATTTTTATGACAAAGTTTATGTTTCTAGGTTTTAACTATTTGAAATAATTACGAATGTGATATAATTTTTATTTCTCTGTTGATTGATTTAATTTTGTAAGTTTAAAAATATAAAAAAAAAATCAGAAAGTACCAATTGAAGAACAAAAAACACTCTTCGTATAACTTTTTTATTCCTCCTACCCCCAAAGGTGGATATAATTTTTTTTTTTAGATGTTAATACACACAATTCAATCTTAAATGATGCTAAATTTTTAATAAGTTGATTACAAATTCCAACATCAATTGTACAAATCGCTTATTTGTGCAACATCGTCATAACTCAAAAATATAAGTTTTACAAAAAACTACTAAAGAGTTTTAAATTTACACACAACATAATGGAACAGAAAACTGTTTTTCTCTCAAAAGTTGAGTTTAAAATATCTGCATAAGAAATATTGACATCAACAGCCGCAGCCAAATCAAATACCACTGAGAACACAACAACTACCTCTCCGCGAAAACAATGACTAACCCACCTGCAATGATATCTTGATAAGAATTATTAACTATGCATTAGTGATATTAAGTAAAAATTTGATTTTTGACTTACACACAAAACATTCGCTCTATATGGGTTTCAATTAAACTATTAATCAAAAATAAAAATTTATTCACGTGAATAAAAAGTATTCTTATATCAACAACATTTCTGCAGAAAATGTTGTGAATATAAACAATTATTTAGTTGTTTCTACTAATTTGTTTACTGGTGCAAATTTAATTAATTTTTTAAATAATCGGGCATGTGCAATAAATCAAATTGAAGTGGATTAAAAATCGAACAAATTTTGAAAACGAGCCTGAACAGAAAGTTCATAAAATATATCTCCTTATATATTTCATTCTTTGAGTACCAATTATCTTAACAAGAACAGCTTTTTAAAACAGGAACAACTACAGCCATTTTGAACATTTTTGAAATCAAAATTTCGTTCGATTTCTCTGGTCATGAAAATCAATTTCATTTAGAGGTGTGTTTTAATACAATCATCTTTTACTAGTTTGTCTACACTTAAAGTTTATGTTGATAAAAAAAAACTAGTGATTTCAACAAATCATCAAAGTATAAGCGGTAGTGAACAAAACATCACCAATCGTCATAATAGAGAATCCGCTCAAAAAAATCGTCAAAATGACTTACAATCGTCACGTTTGGCACCCCTGTGTGGAGTCTTTGCGGGTGTTTTGTGTGCGTGTTTGAAATGCCAATACAACAAACACGTGACCAATGTTTTTTTTTTGTATACAATGCAATTTTTGTTGTGCTGTGTATGTGTATGGATGTCCTGTTTCGTATATGACTGTTTGTATGTGTTTTACACCAAGGTTTGACATGGAGTAGAACTCTTCTCGATTTTTATAGTGAAATCATTTTATTTAAAAAAATAATATCTTCTTCTCTACACACGGATCTATTCATGAATGTACATATACATACGTACATACATACATGTTCATTGTGTGTATTTTTAAATCTCTTAGACAAAGTTTTATATAAAAAGAAACACTAAGACTTTTACTTAAGCTCTGTAGATTTCTAATCTTATCAAATAAATTGAAGTGTTTTAACAAACAAAATTATTTTTGCACTTGGTTTATTTAAAATATCCCTTTAGAATGTATAACATTTTAAATGAACTAATCAAGAAATTTTAAAGATTAATTTTTTTTGAATTGTGATAATGAAATAAAAGAGGGGTTTTTCTATACTGTTTTAAAAATTTTGATTACACTTTAAAAATGTCAAATTTTAGTTTTGAATATTTCAGAAACTTTTAAATCTATTGTAGTTTTCCAATAAAGTCTACATACTATAATAATATCCACTCAATAAATCGTTGTTCGCCATTATTTGATCGAATAATTAAAATAGACAATTTCAAATAACGAATAACTCGAACAATTTATGCCAATTAATCGATTAAAATTAATTTTTTAGAAAATTCTACTTTTTCAATATAAAAATATTTTTTTTTAGATTTCTAACTAATAAAATACCTAAAAACTAAAAACATGTTGTTAAATTATGGGTGTCAGAAAAATTATGTAATAAACGATTAACTTCTAATTCCATACGTACTAAAATAGCGCTTTTTCATATTGAGTTTGACGTTAATTGTAAAAAAAAAATTCATCAGCATTTATAAATGTGTCAGATTATGGGTAACCTGTTTTTACCCGACCTTCAATTTCTTTATTGACTCGTACCATCCAAAAGGCTGAATGAGTCTTGACATTTAAGGTATTGTTAGATTCGCAAATTGTAATACGTTAAAAAAACAAACTACCCAAACCTTTTGAGTAGAGCTTTAAAATGAAGAAAAATAAAGTTATCGGTAAATCGAATACATATGAGTGAAATTGAAGTCAAACAAACTTTGAAAACGATCCAGTTTAAAATATTAATATAAAAGTACTTTACACTTTGACTTCTCTTAAAATCAGGAAAACGACGGTGATCTAAAAAAAGTTAACTGAGAATCGTCATTGATTTAAATTTTAATTGTTTTTCAGGAATAATAAATTAGTTAAATTGAATTACAAATAATAAATTTGTCTATCTTAAATAGAATAAATAATTTAAAAAAAAATTTATAAAAATATGAGATGAAAGCCTTTGTTGAATTCCCGTATTAAGTTTAGCAGACGGGAAATAATTGCAAATTATACACTGAAATAAAATTAATTCAATTGCTGCTGAACCTAATGCATGCATTAAACTTTGGCCTTCAAAACAAGTGTTAACGAAGAAGTGTTAACTTTGTTTATAGTTTATTTTTATTTTCTTTCCTTAATCTACCTTCGGTCTTTTTAGCGCCTAAAAAATATGTTTCACAGCAGGGTTTTTGATTTTGTTATTATTTATTTTATTTAAATGTTTCAGAACTGTATACGTAGTATAAATGAATTTTTATTTTATCGTTTAACTTTATTTATACCAACACCACAATAGTGGTGCATTTGTGCTAATGTGTGTAACACTATAAAATATTGGTCCTAGACCCACCTTTAAGTATACCGATCTAACGATGCATGCTGGATGGCTGTCCTTGTAACCTTGTGCGCAAACTACAGGTGCCAATTTTGAAGATAATTTGATGAAAATTGGTACATAGGTTCTAATTGGAACAAGGACCAAGCCTATTGAAAATAATATATTGAACATAATTTCATATAACCCCTATACAAGCTGCATTCCTGAATAGGACCTCTGTGCCCACTATAAAAACAGTTTTATTGCAGTCTAAAACGTAGATAGATCCATATTTATATGGACACATAAGCTATGCATTTTGTGAAAAATAGGACCACTAGGGGAGATGGGGCTGCAATTATCGCCTCTCAGAAACTATCAATCCGATTTTAATGAAATTAAAAAAATTGATAGATCCCTATTCATAAGTATAAGCACATAAGCTATACATTTTTAAAGACTAGGCCCCAAAAAGGTACACTTGCAATAACTTATTCTTATATACAGTGGTGTAGGATATCATATGGTCGGGCTTGGCCGATTATAATTTCCTACTTGGTTTCTTTTATTGTTTTTTTCTTCTGTTTATTAATATAATAAAAGTATCAAATCAAATATACACACAAGTATTTATAAAATTATTTGAATTATTCGAGTTATTTGAACATATTAAAACTTCTATTCGATTAATCGAGCAAAATTAAAATTTAAAAACAGACAAACCCAAAATTCAAATAACTGGATACTCTAATACATACCGAGTAAACATTTTGGCCAAAGCGTATATTTCATTCACTTTCACATTTTAAATAAAATGCTAAACAATAGGGTATTCATTTAATCGGGCATTTGCTTGAATCGGTTAATCGCTCGATTAATTAACCGAGGTTTTAGCTGAATCGATTAATAATCGGTTAATTTCGTTATTGATCGGTTAACCGATTAATTAAGTTTTTTTTAATAAAGTAATTTCAATAAATAAAAATGCATAAATTATTTAATTTTTTGAGTTTATTAGTAAAAAAGCAATAACGTAATAAACATATCCATTCTTGAACTAAAACCAGCAAACAATCAAATAATTCATAAATAAGTAACACATATTTTTTAATTAACACATATTATGTATTAATTAGAAAATAAACTGTGATACCATTTTATTAGTTATTTTAATGGGTTAAAGAGATCTTAAAAAATAGTCTTTTAGAAAAATAGTTTGATTTAAATGTTTGGGATTTAAGCGATTCTTTTCTTTAGTTTTGATAAAACTTGACTTGGAAGACTTTCAATTATCGTAGATGTTGGAGAAATCGAAAGCAACCCATAATACTGAATAACTAATTTCTTACTCCTTTACTCCATTAGAGTCCTGTTTTAATTTTTTAAAATTTTTAACACTTCTAATTGTTTCGGCTAATTCTTTTAAAAGATTGATACGAGAACACTCATACAATTAATACAGTAACTGATTGTAGGTTATTTAATTCGTTTTCCGTACTGTTAAAATTTAATGCAAATATATTTGTTTTACGAATGAATTTATTTTTGAACATTTATGTTTGTTATTAAAAAAAACAAACTACCAAAAAATAATGTTTTTCCGTACTTATCTTGTTATGTAGTTTGATTTTTTTGTCAATTAAATTATATTTTTTTAAAGCAATAACTATTAAATTTTACAAAAATCTCAAATTTATGTAAAATTCATTTATTGTAAATGAAATGTAAATGATCAGTTTTTTAAATACATTTTTAGTTGTTTTAAATGAATTTTCTGTGCGATTTACCTACACAATATTTTGAGTGAAGATATGAGAAGAAACGAACAACTTTACAAATATGTACATATAAAAAGTACGTGAAACAAAAGCTGTTGACAGCAAACCATTTTTTTTTTATCTAAAATGAAGATCACTAAACACTTTCTTTGTTTGTATGAAAAAATTTTTCATAAAACATACTTTTTGTAATTAAAAACACAAAAAATATGTTAAAAAAGCCAATTTTAAATTTACCGATCAGTTAATCGGGTAGTAAATCATCGGTTAACCAATTAAGAACAAGCCGAATGAATACCCTAGTAAGCAAATTAAATCTTGATTTATTTCCGAGGTCACGTTAGATCCTTCGAACTTGCAGATAAAATTAGGTTTTTAGTTTCCCTACATTAATATAATATTTATTTTTAATTGTCTAATAAATTCTAAACAATAAATACGATTTTTTTATTGTCTTTTCAATTTTCCATGTGAAATTTTCTTTTTGTAGCTCTGTTACACTAATCAAAAACCTACGGCAATTTCGCTTGTATCATTTTGTTCGTTTCCCTTCAACTGACTGGATCCTTGTAATTTCATTTTGACGACGATAAGGTGCATACATTTGCGTTAATTGGTGATTGAACAATGTAATACTCACTTAACTCTTAGAAGTTAAAAATTTTTTTTGGTATATTTGTTTGATTTAAAAAATATTTTTATAATTTTTTATTGCAAATGTAATCTTTTTAATTACTTATAAAAATTTCTAAAAAGTGAAATCTTAAGAAACCTCAACAGTCGACATGAAAAACAACTTAAAAAAGTGGAATCTTAAGAGACCATATACATAATATCGTTGGACAAATCTTATAAAAAAAAACGGGAACAATTTTTTGTCGTAGGATTTTAAGTATCCCCCGATATTTTCGTGCAGATATGCACAGTATAAATATTTTTTAACATTAAAGTGGTAAAAAAGCATTTGAAAAACAACACCAAAATGCAATTAATTGGTTTATTGGAATAAAAGGAAATATTAAGGAAAATAGTCATTAATTGTTGTTATTCTACTAACATAAAATATTTAAATATAAAAAAGTGTTTAAAATGTATGTGTCAAGTGCTCGAAAAAAAATTTAATACGATAAGACCCCTTTCAGACAAGCAAAGTTTACTTTGCAAAGTCTTGAGTTTATAGAAGAGAAGGGAAAAGAGTATAGCGGGGGAGTACATACTTTGCTGTACTCACAAATTCGTTTTGTTTTTCGTTCGTAGATTATACCTGAAGTTGGCTGCAACTTTATATATATATACAGCGTTACCAGAATATTTGGAATGAAAATTGTCATATGGCGAAAGAAATCATATTTTGAAAAGGAAAATCTTAAATTTTTTTTTTCTTAATTTAAATTTTTTAAAACAAGGGCAAAATAGTAAGAATTCTTAATTTTTTATAAAACCATACTTCTTATTATTTAAATTGAAATACATAAAAACATAATTCGTCAGTATATGAAACTTTATAAAAATACATTTTTTCTTTTCACCTATTTCCGATGTACTAAAGAATTATTAACTTCTTAAGGTACGTTCAGACTAATGAAATATTTATCGAAAATATTTGTTCTGATATTTGCTTCAAACTGTGTGAAACAAAAAAATATTTTGTTAATGTTCAAACTAAGCTCAAATATTTGATCATTTTTGTTTGATGAAACTGTTGGCAAACAGTGTTAATAAAATAAATTTATTCATGTTTGTCATGCATTCAGACTAAAAGAAATATTTGCATCAAATAATTATTTAATGAAAGTGTTCAAAAATAAAAATATATTTCTCAAATGGTAAAAATGAGCGCAAAAGCTAATTTTTTTATTTTATTCTGTGGATCAGCGTCTCTTTTAGTGTTAGAACAGGAGAATGTAGAAGAAAAAATGGAAGCCACTGGGTAACGGGAACATGGCTAAAATTTGCGAAAAATTGCAAACTTGCAAACAAACGCTAAAATATATTTGAAGTCGTTAAATCGGTTAAAAAACAAAATGTCAAGAAAAAAACAAAAAAAATGTTGCAAAAATAGCGAAAATTCGCGAAAAATTTAGATATTTTAAACAAGCCATAAAATTTATTAAAGGTGCCTAAAACTATAAGGAATAGCAAAAATTCGGTAAAAATTGCTAAATTAGCGGAAATTCCCAAAAATTTGCTAATAGCGGCATGATACCAAAGTTTAAATTATTAAAAATAGTTAAAGCTGCAAAGAATCACAGAAAGAAATCGCTTCTTTTGCGAACATGGCTAAAATTCGCGAAAAAATGCAAACTTGGAAACAAACCCTAAAATATATTTGAAATTGCTAAATCGGTTAAAAAACAAAATTTAGGGGAAAAACAAAAAAAAAATGTTGCAAAAATTGCGAAAATTCGCGAACCATTTTAATATTTCAAAAAAGCCATAACATTTAGTAAAAGTGCCTTAAACTTTAAGGAATGGAATTATAAAAAATCTTTAAAATTGTAAAGAATCCGAAAACTTACAGTAAAAATTGCTTCTATCTGGAACATGGCTAAAATTATTTCTCGTTGTTTGCTCTTTCAATTTTTTTGTAATATCAAATAAATGTTTGCTCAAAAATTACTAAAATATTTGATTTTTTGTGTTCACACTATGTTCACATTTTACAAATATTTGTTTGCCGGCAAATACTTTTATTTGCTCAAAATCAGCTGTTATTTTATTTGATACTCAAAAATATTTTGTGTTCAGACTACGTTAATGAAATATTTGATGTTTGCTTTAAAATATTTCATCAGTCTGAACGTACCTTTACAAATACATTTAAAACAAAAACAAAGTTTTTAGAATTTGTTTTTGTTTTAAATGTAGTTGTTCGAAAGAAGGAATTCTTTCGCACATTGGAAATAGGTTATAATATGCCTTTTTTAATATTTTTATGTCCAGTAATAATGATGCAATTTTGTGTATTCTAGATACTGGGTACAAAAGTGTGCAGCACCAACACACATCAAGCTGATGCAAAACTTCATTGTTTTAAAAATTGACTGTTTAAGTAATCGTGTATTTTCTATAAGCAAAATTAAAGTAAAAATCAGAATTTCTAAAAATAAAAAATCATCATTTGAGAAAAAAATCTCTAATCATATTTTTGTTTGAAAAAATAATAAAAAATATGATAAAATCATCATTCTGGCAACACTGTTTATATATTATATTCAAACAAGAGAAAACAAAAATTTGTCAAATTAAACTTTGTGTGTCTGAGCACCAAACAAAGTTTAAAAGAGAATTCAACAGACTTTGTCAAAGTAAACTTTGCCTGTCTGAAAGGGGTCTAACGAAATAGGTTCAAAAACAAACAACTAGAAAAACAAAAGCAATAAAATTCTCACATTCAGCCTTATTACGGTTCTCGATGTCGAAAACGACACTGTAGTAGATTTAAGTAATACAGAACCTGTGTTCTTTAATCTACTACAAAATTCGATTTACGTTGTTACCGACAATGAGAACCGTAATAAGGCTGATTATTTTTCCTTTAATTGCTAATTTAAATACACAAAATTTACGTTAAGACAAACCAGTAAAATTGAAAGAACGCTGATGAAGGTCATCGCGGACTGGAAAATGAAATAAATACAATTTACTAATCTATTATACGAGTAGCTAATGAAAGTGGAACATAACATGATGGAACAGGAATATAAAAACGAAATCAAATTATATATAACTAGATGATATGCAACAGGAATAAAAAAAAACCAAATAAAATTCACAACAACTCAAAACGCACATTTAAAATTGCTGAAATAAATAATTATAACTTTTCATAAAAATAATGAAAACAATTTTTTTTTAAACGTTTGGCTCTTCATAATGTTAATGCAATGTTCGCTTCATTAATATGATGACAAACAATCAGAGCCTTAATCAAATTTCTTGCCTTAGGTTAATGGAAAATTGTCAACGATTCTATAAAACATTTTATAAACTGGCAGCAAATGAAACATTCTTCATTTATCCAATGAAGCGCTTCATAATTTGACTTTTAATTTGCCTTATTACGGTTCTCGATGTCGGTAACAACGTATCTCGAATTTAGTAGTAGAATACAGAAAACAGGTTGTGTGTTTTTTTAGTCTACTAAAGAGTCGTTTTAGACATCGAGAACCGTAATAAGGCTCAATGTAATTTTTCATTGGATAAATGTCAAAATCCATTGGATATGTGAAGACAATTTTTTCAGTGTATAGACTTTAAATGTAATATGAAAATAAATTTGTTTATAAAGACTATATTTCAATTGTATTTTAAATTAGAACTCTAGAAATTACATATGTATAACTAAAATAGAAAAGGTAACTACTAATAATAAATAAATCAATCAGTGTTTGTACTTTTATTTTCCGTAATAAAATGTACGCGTCTGCAAATATTAAATTTATTGCGTCATAAGCCATTATTGAAAGTATTTATAATACACATTTAATTTAATATTGCAAGCAAATTTGCTTTACAAAAAGTTTATATATCATTAAAATAGTTTTACTTGTGCAAACTCAGGATAATTAATTATAATTTTAATAGTATCAGTAACAGCACGTCATACACAGACAGGCTGTGAGTACGCTCAAATGCAATCAGTTACAACAGGAAGTATGATTTAGTACGTAAATAAAGGAAGCATGTTGCAAACAAACACACGCACACACACACACACGCATACGGACAATTTGATGTAGATGTAACAGTGAGTACTAGTACGGCAAATTACAAACAAAATGTGTGTGGTCTGCCATGGTCATCTGGCGACCATCATTGAAGGTCGATGAATACAACATTGACTTTAATATATAAATATAAATATGCATATGTGTATGAAGTACAGCATATTACATGTTTACCTGACATATGTATACAAATTTATGCATACATAAATATAAACACATATGTATTTGTGAGTATTTATATGTATAAAATATTGTAAAATTCATTTCCTAAAAACATATAAATAAAAAGAGTTTGACGGCCAATTTCACCAATTTCAGTTAAAAACTAACTCATACTTTAAATTGCAGTTAAGAATATGATTTTGACAGCAATAACTGATAGTTAGTTATAACTGTACTTGGCGAAATTGGCCGTAAAAGTTATAAAAAAGTGGAAATAATAAATATTTATATTTGAGGAAAGTCAAAAAAAGGTTGCAATTTTAAATTTGTTACACCATTTATTACCTACCTAAACTATTATAAATGAAAAATGTGCGTACATATTATGGCTAGAACAGCCATATTATGAATCTATATGTTTTCCGTACAATCAAATTATGGTTATCCTTTGTCGAGTTATGGTTGTTATTGGTTGCATTACTTAAAAATGCGGGATTTCGAGCGTTTATTGTAAAACGTTTGTACTCCACCTAGAGAGTTTCTTTTCCCGGGATTTATTTTTAAATTTCCCGGTAATTCCTGCTTAATATAAAATGGTGAAAAATATTTTATTTAATGTATTTAAATTTATCAATGCATTGAATGTCAGTAAAAAAAAATTCAATTCTTTATATGCAACGCCAACTGCATTAACATTAAACTAAAATAATTAAGGTCCTAAATATTTTGTAATTTTGTCGTTGCTTTCTACAGAAATTCACATTGCGTTTTAAAATTGCAAACGCTGCATAGCTAGAGGCGTTGAAATTTTCAAAACAGTACATGAATTTTTGTAGAAAGCAACAGCAAAATTACAAAATATTTATGACACTGTTTGTGCTTTCAATTTTATTGTTTGGCGTTGCGTTGCATTTTACATAATTAGGGCCTTAATTATTTAAACAAAATATTACAAAATATTTCTTTGAAAATAGGATTTTAGTCCATAACAAGCATTTACAGAATCGCTTGACAGACTATTTCTAATTTAAATAAATAAGAGTATTTTCAATGAGAAAACACGTTGCCTCTCTACCAGGGCTGTGGAGTCGGAGTTGAGTTTTTTTTTTTTTTTTTTTTTTTTTTTTTGAAAACAGCACACAGATATTAAATTTTTACAGAATTATTTTCTTGCTTTACTTAACCATTTAATAGGTACTGCATTAAAAAAAGAGTATAAAGTCAAATAAGGACCAGTCGATGTTAGAGTGGGAGTCGGCGTTGGAGTTGGAGGCGGAGTCGGACTTAAAACATTTCAGCGGTTGGAGTCGGAGTCGGAATCGGATTTAATCTATTCTTTTTTTACAACTCCACAGCCCTGATTTTTTACCAATGTTTGACTTTATACCCAAAAGAAATTATATAATCTCTGGACACTTTCACTTTTCTCACAATTTCCTTCAATAACTTGTTATATTTTTTTTAAAGAAAATAATTTTCTTTGATTCGAATTAGCGGTTTCTTTACTCATTGCTGCATTCAAAATTTCTTTTAATGTTAACTTTTCACCTTTAGTTTTTAAGCTGCTCTGCATAAAAAAAAATTAAATTTTTTGAAACAAGTGAAAACAACGTTTTTCGTTTTTATAAAATAAATTTGGGTCTTAAAAGAATTTAAAATTGTGTAAATTTTTGCTCCTGTCCTTTCACTAGTCTGAAACTTCAGAGCATAACACATTAAACCTTGCCGTAGGCCCAGAACAGACGGTGAAACGCAACTGCAAGGAAATCCTTTTGTAATTATTGGTTTGAAACCAGTTTCAATCGTTTTCAACACAATTTATCACAATCATTTCGGGTTTCTTTGAGAACAGTTGAAATGCAAACACGGTTTCCAAATGGTCGCGTCATGTGTGGTTTCTCAAAGGAATCTATGGCATAAACTCAAATGAAACTCAAAAATAACAAGGAGTTCCAGTTGCGTATGTTCTGGGCCTTACTCATTGGATTTGAATGTACATTTAATTCTTGACATAACCTTCTTGCAATTGTATCAGCGGTAAGTTTTCCATAATTAAATTAAAAACCCCGGAATTCTCGCACAAATTTCCCGGGATTTTTTTTCCGAAAAATATGCGGTATCCCGGGATTTTTGTCCCAGGAAATCACGTATTTAAATCACTACCTTCACCACTAGTGGTGAATGAAGGAATACTTAGCTTGTCATTCAGCCTTATTACGGTTCTCGAAGTCGAAAACGACTCTGTAGTAGATTAAAGTAACACACAACCTGTAGCCCGTTTCTGTATTTCTCGCATCGTAAAATTTCCCGCATGAAACAAGTGAATTATGACAAAAACAGTGCAATATGAAACAAAAAATGGTTTTTCTCACAGAAGTGTTTCTGCATCTTTACTTTGCGAGAATTATCTGTCATTTAAATAATTTTCCAGCAATTATTGGAAGGATGTGAGAACAAGTGTTTCTGTAACAATATTTTGCAAAAAGTTTCTCACAAGAACTGTCAAAATAAGTCATATTTGAAATTGATGCGAGAAAAAAAAATTTAAAAAAATGGAGCCCAAATTATGTATGTATGTACACAAGAATGTGTATTATTTTATTTTATTTTAAAAGAAAGAATTTATATGATGAAAATAAGTATATAAAACACAATTGTTATATTTTGTTATTAAAATTTTTTTAACCTTTCATTGTGTTTGTTTTATGCAGGGCTGCCAGATTAATTTGTAATAAAAACGTCAATATCCTAAGAAAAAATAAAAAAATTTTCTATTTTTTCGGACAATTTAAAATTAATTTTGACGAATTTTGTTCGATTTTTATCATATAATCACAAATTTTTATCATATAAACACATAATCAAAAAAAAAAAAAAAAAAAAAAAAAAAAAAAAAAAAACATTAAGTTCATGGGTAAAATACATATTTTATACATACATACATAAGCTTGAGGTCTATTTAAATAAAATTATTTATTTGATTTTCCATAATCCGATAAGATTTAAAATTTCAGATTGTTATTTTTCCCTGCAGAAATCACACAAAGGAGTGACAAGATATCATATTGAAATAAAATAAACACTTTTGGACAAAGTAAAAGGCAAAAATTTCCTAAAGTGCATTGACTGAAAAATGGGGTAATATTTAATCTTTTGATCACACAAACAAATGTATTAAATAATCCAAGCAAATAAAAATTAAACAGTTTCCGTTTGAAATTTTGCTTTTGCCGATACATTTTTTAATCTGCCTTGTTTTTAAAGATATCGGTTTTCTTTGGTGCCTAATACACAAACATATAAAACTATTTAAAATGGTTTTATTTCAAAGACTGTATCGTCACTAGAAAAAATCAGCAAATTTTCACTTTGCCAATTTTGGAACAAAAAAAATCGTCAAAATGTCGATAAATCTTTAAATCTGGCAGCCTTATTTTTATTATATATATTTCTTTCGTTGACGTTTCGCTTGCATTTGACACTTAATTACTGGAAGTATTCCAGTTAAAACAGAATCTGTGTTGTCTGTTCTCGCATTTAAATACAGAAACACTTTTTTCTCACAAATCGAGAAACGATGAAATTTTTTGTTTCACACTTAATATGAGAAAATTTGCGATGCGAGAAATACAGAAACGAGCTACTGGTTTCTTTAATCTGCTACAAAATTCGACTTACGTTGTTACCGACATCGAGAACCGAAATAAGGCGGTATATTTATCTAAGACCCCATAAAGTATATAAAAGTATATATATTCTGTGTCTTTGAGATATTCTAAGTCAATTAAGCCATGCCCATCTGTCCGTCTGTAGAAAACACGCTCACTTCCGAATAATTCAAAAGAAAATAACAATATTGGTGTCAAATCGCTTCTAGTTATCCTTAGCAGTTTGGGATTGAAATCCAGCTAAATCGGTTGAAAAGTATAAGAGCTATGAATCCAAAACTGGTAACCACCACCCTAAAAAATAGATAATTGTATATAAAATGGTGGCACGTTTTAAAATAAGATTTTTCACAAATTCGTTAAATATGACTAGAAATGCGGCATATAAAGCCTGCTCTCGGAAAACAATTAAGTACGCTTAAAACCGTAACAAATACGGCCATGGTAATACAATTTGGTATGTCATTGTTTTATTTATGTCACATTGTAAAATTTCGTGAAGATCGATTCATAAATTGCAATAGGTCCCATATAAAGCCCACTCTGGTAAATCATTTTAATATGCCTAAAACCTTGAGCAAATGTAGACATTTAAATAAAATTGGGTCCAATTTAGCTTTATATAGCCAAATATAACACTATGCAATTTGGTGATAATTGGTCCATAATTTACCATATGTCCCATATAAAGCAGCCTTCTCAAAAGGACTTTAATGTCCGTAATTTCTAGCTGTGTATAGATATCTAAAGTGTAACGAATTTGTCATAATTTTAGACAAATGTCTTACCTACTGGTTAAAGTGCAGTGCATTTTACAAATCGATTTCCAATAGTTAAGTCAAAAGGCGAATATAAATACAAATGTTGCCATATTTTAAAAGAAAACGTGAAGGTAAAAACGCGCAGCCAAAATTAACACTGAAATAGTTTTACCGGATAGGTAAAGATTACGGTTAAGAACGAACGTGGCCACATACCTGATTGTTGAAATTACGGGCATAAGATGTATAAAACGCTAAGACAAACTTCACTAATGCATTGAAATTTGCTATTAGTTAGGTTTTTTTAATACCAGCAATCACTGTACATAATTTACCATGGGTCCAATAAAAATTGCCCTCCTGAAAAAATTGTTATGCTGCTAAAACTGTTACGAATCATTATATTTTACTCAAATTAAAATGTTGTTTAAAATAATCAATGTCATATTCAAAATTTAAACAAAACCTTCACTTTATAACATTTAAATTTTGTATCTTTGGAATTGTCATTTATGGTTTCACATAAAAGATTTTAAATCGCTCTAAAGTGAAATTTACATATGTACACAAACGTAAACCACAAAACGTCACTTGCTGTTAACAGTTATTAGGTCTGTCTGCGTACACATATTTTGCATAATTTTGTACAAAATGTCGCAAAATCTTGCAAAATGTTGTCTGCGTACTCCAAATCTCTTACAGCGGGAGAGCCAAAAAGAGAATTTTTTGACAGTTGAAAGTTAGAGAACTTGCAAAATGTTACTGGAGAAATTTCCTCTGGTAAGATTTTGCAACTAGTTTGAACAGCTGTTTTTATATACTGTTTGAATGAAAGAGTTTACGTGGGCCAAGATAGCGTCGACGAAATAGCGTCGAATTTGGGAATTTAAAAACCGGGAAACCAAAATACCCAAATAATGGGGATTTACAGTATATGAACAAAAAGTTAGCGTCGAATTTAGGAATTTAAAAAGGGGAAGTAAAAATATATTTATATTTTTAATAAAAATACAAAATATATAGCAAAAAATATATAGTTTATACCGTGCAAAAGCCTGTGGTTCATTGCATAAATCAGTAAAGATTTTTACTGACCATTTTGGATGAACCCAGATTTCTCGGAAACTGTCCGAACGATTTTTTGCACGCATCGCTCATTTTGTCCAGAAAACTATTTACTTTCAGAAAATATATAGTTTATACCCTGCAAAAGCCTGTGGTAAATATTTTTTGTATTTTTATAAAAAATATAAATATATTTGGGCTTAAATCTAGTTTACCGACGCAGCTCCAAATAAAAAAAAAAGTACCTAGGGTGATAGAAAATGGAAAAATAAGAAGAAAAAATTAAATAAGAAAGTTGGCGCAAACGCTTAGTTTTCGAGTTACGGGCGTTTTAAGTTTTTATATAAATATGTGATTTTGCAGTACATTTCCAAATGTATATGGCTAATATTGGTATCATTGCAAAGCGTTTCACTAGATCTTTCTGGACATACAGAATTTATTTTAATATTTTTAGTTTATTAAGAAGTGGGACGAGTTTGCAAAGTACAAAAGTTTTTTAGTAAGCATAAAAACAAATTTATTAATTTTTTCTAATTCTTTAATGTATGTATATACTACATACTAATTTATTTAAGAATTTTAATTAAAATACAAGTAAAACCTTCTTTATGTTTATGATATACTAATGAGGAGAGAATCCTTGCCCATGGGCAAAGGCCGTCTATGCAAGGAAGCTTTAGTAAGCGAAACCGGTGTTTATTATACCATAGAGAAGAACATCCCTGCGTCCGGCCAAAGGCTGGCTATGCAAAGAATTTTTTTTTTGCGATGCTAGTGTTTGTTATTTTATAAAATTTGTATTACACTTTTATTTAAATAAACTACATTCTTTCCTAGTGCACTTCCGTAACATTTCGACGTAAAATGAAAAAAACTGTAATGTGATCTAAAGAGTTTAATATTTTGAAATAAATTATGTATATCTAGAAAAATCTGTTCAAGAGCTTTAAAATGATACCAATATTGGTACATTTGGAAATGTACTGCAAAATCACATATTTGTATAAAAACTTAAAACGCCCGTAACTCGAAAACTAAGCGTTTTCGCCAACTTTTTTATTTTATTTTTTTTCTTATTTTTACATCTTCCATCACCGTGGGTACTTTTTTTTATTTGGAGCTGCGTCGGTAAACTAGATTTGTTCCTTTATTTGTACTTCCCTATTTTAAATTCCTAAATTTTACGCTAACTTTTTGTTTATACTGCAAATACCCATTATTTGGGTATTTTGGTTTCCCGGTTTTTAAATTCCCAAATTGGACGCTATTTCTTCAACGCTATCTTGGCTCACGTTTGTTATTTCAATTGTTTACACACCGATCAGCTGTTTTCTTGCAAGATTTCACTGGATACTGTCTGCGTACTTTTTGAGATATTCTCAGCCGAAAGAGTAAAATTTGTCTTACTCTCCCAAAAAAATTTACTGAGTATTTGCTACTGGAAAAGTACGCAGACAGACCTATTATAAAATTAGATTTAAAGAATTTTGTAATGTTGTTGCTTCACTCTACAGTAAAATATTATGTAGACTAGATTTCTATATAAAAATGAATTTAGGTAGAAATTAGCGCTATTACTATAATTTTTTTTTTTTTGTTGTGGTTTTAGATAGAGTTTCGTGCTCTTTGTTATTAGTAACATCTAAGATAAAAAAAAAAACTAAAGACAGTATTCCAGACAAATTTTTGAAATGTTTCACACATAAATACATACATTTCATACACAGTTTTGTTTCATTGGCGTACCGCATCATCTAGTTTGTATTGACTAACGACCAATAAGAAATGTTCTAATTGATGTTTGAGTTGTGTGTCTGCGTCTGTGTTTGTGTCATTGTTTAATTGAGTCACGAATATCCAGTCAATGAACATTCCTGCACGGTTTAGTGTCAACTTAATTTATTAATTTGTTTGTACACAACATGCTTCAGAAAAAACAATACTATTAATGCACATAAAAGATAAATACCGAATCTAAATTCAAATAATAGTGTTGGATTTCATTGGGGAACATTGTGGATGGAAAATTGATATTTGCATTAATAAAAACAAACAATCAAATGATAAAGTTCAAGGCATGAAAGGAAAAATACATACATACATACTTGTGATGTTACGAATATCAATTTTTAATATTCGCGAATACGAATGTGTGCGCCAATATTCGCCGTATACGAATATGGGCAGCAAATGGTGAAAAAGGTATTCAAAATAAACTTTTTTCGAGATTTTATAAATTTTGAGGCAATTTTTTCCGTTTAGTTTGTTTCCATGATATAATTAATCGTGAGAAAAATTTCACGTTCTTCGTAAAAATCAAGTTTTAGCCAAAATCTGAATACGAATATCCAATCTGTACTTGAGCGCCACTCGATTTTTAAAATTTAATTGAAAAAAATCTAATTTAATTGAAAAAAATTTACAACAATAAATTCTAAAAAAAAAAACTATGCCACTACTTAATGAACTTATCATTATTATGACATTCCGATTGCTAAATTTGAAATTATTAACTTCGCACATGAATGCCACTACTGAAGGTTTTAAAATTTTTTACACTTCCATTTTTATTATGTAAAGGCCAAAGCTCCGCGACCCCAAAAATCTTTTGTGCAGCCCAAGTGTTCAATGAAGTATTTAAGTTAAGAAGTTAGGGCTACAAATAAAGCCACCCAATGAAACATTTTCTTATTTTGCGAAGCACAAATGGCACATTAAAAAAAGTAAGGGCACATGCATGCGCTACGCAGTAAAACATGCAGAGTTCCAATAAAGTAAGTGATCGAGTTCTTAACAAAAATAAGTTCAGTTCAGTTAAGAATTATCAAAAAAAAAAAAAAAATTTAATTCATTTCATGGTCCTTTCTTCAATAAAAATAATTTAATGAACTTAAAGCTATTTAAAATATCAAAAACTTCAAAAAAAAAAAAAAATAAAAAATAAATTATCAAAGTTATTCCTACAACTAATGTTGAGAGAATTCCAACAAATTGAAGTGGGGAATGTAAGAAAAGATAAACTCACTGTTTATTGTTGGTATTTTGGTTTAAGATTTGATATCGTTGCAAATAATGTTTGTAATTCTCATTCACTCTGTAGTCTTATTTGCTAATTCTCGTATATTTGGCTTATCTAAAATTTTTTTGGAAAATGTTTTATGATGATCAGACAATGCGCATAGAAACAGCTTATCCTACAAAAATAAATTTCAGTGTTTTTATCAAGAATAAAAATAGGTTATTAATCACAACAAACAAAATCTTATTAAGGAAAAAAAATAATATTCAAAGTGCCACTGCGCACAGTGCTCTGTCCCATATGCAAAACTAAATTTAATTAAAGAGGTTGGAATATTTATGTTTGTAAAGCTAACGAAGCACCTAAAATAAATTTGTAAGTAGAATTCATAATTTTCACTTTTTATTTACAGTGGAGGGCACTAAAGTCAAAGAGGTTTTTGAGCTAAACTGTTCAATAAATAAACGACTTTTGTCGATTTTACTAAAAAAAATTGACAAAATCTTATATCTTAATATATTCTTTTCAAAATTAGTAGTTTTGTTAACCACTTAACGCTCAAAAAAGGGACATTAATGTTGGTAAGCAATATTGCTGAGAAAAATTTTATAAAATTGTAACGTTACTGACTGACTGACGGATTTATCGCACAGCCTTAACGCCTGAAGCTAAAAACTCGGATGTGGACCATAGCGCTTGATGAGAAATGCTTGACCGTGTACAGACCCCTTTAGAATTTATAAAAACCTGTATTTTCATTTTTTTTATCTTTCTTTTAATTACACTTCTTACAGGAAAATAAATTCAGACAGATCGGAACCAAGTGTTAACTTAAAGAAAGCTGAAAGAGCTTTCATTGTGTATTAAAAACTTCACTTATAAAATTATTCGGCATAATATTTTATATTGGCTAATTTAATTTCAAATTTATTATGAAGCTAATAATTAATACATATATTTAAACTTTACCTTTCATTCGAAATTATTTAGGGGCACTTAACACTATCACACAAGTCTTACGTATTTTGAGGAAAATTCAACCCTGTCATGATAAGTTGTTATGGTTTTTTTTAAAAAGTTTAAAACAATAATTAGATCAGGGAAGCATTTTCGTTAGAATACTTAAGATTTGTTTGATAGTGTAAAACGGCCTTTAATACCATTTATTTGATATAATATTATAAAACCAAAACTATGTGTTAAAAAAATTACATATATAGGTACATATAAAAATATAGAATTAGATAAAATATAATATAAAAATATTTGAATAAACAAAATTAAAACTGTAAATTTTTAAAAAATAAATACATTTTAAATGGCATAATTTATAAATTATAACCGTGATAAAAAATATTAAAAAAAAAAATATTAATATGTATTAGAAAAATAAACATCTTCATACAACAAGCAAAAAATATTGATCGATCCATCGAACACAAAATTATTTGAAAGCAACAAAATTGTTAAATAAAATCAACAAAACTATTTGTTTTTACACAAAACAAAAAGTCGATTTCTACAAGTATTGCTAACTTTTCAAAACTAAAATGGCTAAATTAATGGCAAAAATTAGCTAAACAAAATTTTATTACAGAAACGCTAAAATAATATTGAAAATATGCAGTTACAAAAATTAAAAAAAAAAAAAATTTCAAAAGACAGAATTAATTTCAATTCTAACTTTAAAAGACGTTTGTTTTTCGTCAAAATTTTTTTTAAAACTAAAAAGAAATGTTGCTATGTAAATGAAATTGTCTTACAAAGTAAATAATGGGTATATTAATTTTTTTCATGGTTAAACAACATGAAAATAATTTCAATTTAGGCATTAAATGGCTTAATTGGTCATTTTGTTCTTATTTCTAAATTTACTTTTATGCCATTCCGTAGATTCGTTAAAGGTATTTTATCTGGAATATTTAGAATTTCAACCGTCGTTCGCCATGTTTACAGTTATAATTCAACTGAGTTCACAGTTACAATTCAACATTTACCTAGAAGTTTGTAAATTTTAAGTTTTTATAAGTTTTTAAAGGATTTTCGCTGCATGTTGAGATATTAAGACTATACTAAATCCAATTTATTTAAAGCTACAAGCCCTCAGAGAGTATACACAGAAAACATTTTCAGTAGTTTTTTTTATCAATTAAAAAAATTGTATTTCAATTTAATTAATGTAATAATTGAATCAATTATTTCTTTAGTTGAAAAAAATTAAAAATATAATATTAATTTAATTAAAATTTTAGTTGTGTTGAAATAAATTTTTAATTAAAATATTAATTGAACAATAAAAAATCTTAATTGATATTTTCGCTTGAATTAAAATAATTTAATATCAAGAATTATTTTCGGGAATGAAATATTTTATTAATTAATTCATTTATTAATGATTTGCGGTATAATTTAAACTTGTAGAATTGTTCTATTTAATTAAATCAATTCACGCATTGTTTGAAATGGAAAAGTATTTGATAATTTTTTTCACAATTTTCCATTTGTACAATTTTGAGAAATCAATAAAGTCATTTTGGTATTAGGTGCAAAATTAACAAATTATTTGCTTGATTCTATGAATTTGCTGATTAGAGAAAATTTTTCTTGTGTAACTAAAGATATGCCGTCAAAGCATGAAAGGTACGGTATAATAAAATTTGTGGATAGCAATTGAATAAAAAAAGGCGAAAGAAAAGTAGGAGTGAAAAAAACGGGTTTAGATTACAAATAACAACAAACAAAACACTGCATAAATAAGATGATCAAATTTAGATTAAAAACCATTAACAGTTCAATAAAAACAAACACAATACTAATATTGTTAACAGCAAAGGCACGAGATATGTTTACATTTTAACTTCAAGTTGTGCTGAAAAAGGTCAACAAGAAAAAAGAAAGACAAAAACATGAAAAAATGTACTTTGGATTTAAAGAAGAATTCTTGACAAAAGGTACGAAAAAACAGAAGTTAGGAAGAACATATAATTCAATTAAAATAAATAATCATTCATTCAAAAAGCAAATTTCGATCTACCAAGGTGAAATACGATTTGGTTTAAAGATTTATGTTTGACTATTGACGTCATTCGGCTTCTATAGCCGAGTGAGTAGAGACAGCAAGCCCCACTGAAGAGATTGTGTGGTTAAAATCGAAACTAGTCAGGGCAACCTGTCCGTGAAAGCCTGGGTTCAAATCTCAGCTTAGTCAAGAATGAAAAATTATCAATAAAATAAAAAAAATTTAATGAATTTGTTGTAAAATTCCTGTCTTCATATAAATAATTTAATGAAAATGAAATTCAATGAATTTAAGCCTAATTAAAATATCTAAATTTGGATTAAAACCCATTAACAGTTCAATAAAATAACCACAATACTAATTATTTGTTTGTTTTGTTAATGGTTTTTTATTCATTCGCTTTTTTTTGCTCTGAAGAAAAAATAATTTAAAAAAAGTTGTTAATGAAAAATTGAATAACTTTTGCAATTTTCGTCCGATTTAAGAAATGAAAAACACTTATTATTAAAAACTTAATTTTCATTATACGTTGGTGAACATTTTTATAAACTTTCATATCAAAATAAGCAATGAAAAGATACTCAAATCAAGCAAAGTTGATAACTTTAGTTTTTTTTTCGACATTCTTAACAAAAAAGGGAATTAACAGTTCTAAAGTATAAGTGGTCGGTTCTAGATCCATCGCGTTATATGAAATGGGACAGGTCACTTTAAAATGGCGATGTTTTAGCAGAGGGTTAATTGGCACCTTTTTGACACTTTGTAACAGGTCACTGAAATAACCTAAATGGCCACATTTAATTACGGATAAAATAATGCCTAGGACAGATATTGTCCCGAGTGAACCATGTTAATATGATACACCCCCTTCATACAAAGTAATAGAACCAGATATAATTAACCACTACCCGCTGAAAATCCGGTCACATGACTAGATTTGTGTCAATTACCTTTCCTCTGAAGTAACTGTTTACACTTAAAACACATTAATAACATTAAGTGATATGTCTTGTTTTCTCCTACAACAATTCGATCCTTTTTATTATAATATTGTATTCACTGGTCACGGGATAAGTGCTTTAAGAACAATTGACATAAATTTCCTGTAGGTCATTACTTTCAAATGTATCAAAAAAATTACGTCATTTAAAAGCGTAAATCGGAGAAAAACTGACTGAGTTATTGGTTGATAAGTTGACAAACATCACCAAACAAGGGTTTTAGTATAATTCTGAATTTGAGGCTGTTTCTGAAAGTTTTTGACACAATTTGTAATGTACTCAACAAGTCCTATAATTCACGCTAAGTCGCTTTTCAAGTTTTATTTCCACTGTAGCGCAGTGTTATTTTCAATTGCCTGAGGGTAATTGAATAAAATAAAGATTTTTTTCAGAACTTTTTTTCATCAATTTAATAATTTTGGTGTGAGGTGAAAAATCAACAAATTATTTGCTTGATCATGCGAATTTGGGGGTTAAACAAAATCTTTAATTTTTTCTGTGTTCTCAAATCAATTAGATTTTTTAAAATATTTGTTAATATTAATTGGTTTTATTTGTATAAATAATAAATAATAAATTTAAATTTATTAGTTTTTTTGTGAGGAGGTGTAAAAAATCTTTTTAATTTAAATTCTTTTTTCTTCTTCTTCTTTGTATTGCAATAGTTTACTTTATTGCAATTTAAATTATAAATTACTTTAGTTACTTTTTGTTTTATTTCCAGTGTTTGGAATACAATTTGGCATTTGTTCAAATTGACCATAAATTAAACGATAAATTTGAAATGGGTACATGAATGAATAACTGAATTGTTATAATCAAAGCGGCGCCCATAAGCGAAATACTAATTTAATAATTGAATTATTGAAATAGAAAAATGTTTAATACAAATGGGTCATAATCATTAAATGACCTGAATGTATTAACCAAATAAATAATTAACGCAAAATTTATAGAACTATTTAGAAAATTGTTTTTGGGTACAAGTTACAATAAATTAGTAACAACAATATCAAATTGCGTTCTATGTACACACATATACATACGTACATACACACTATGTATCTGACAGTTTTATAAGTAAATATTGCTGGAAATATTTTCTTTTTCCTTTCAAATTCAAATCATAATAAACATTTCCAGGGGCACAACGTTCCCGTTTTCGTTACACTTACATTTATTTTACAATGTGCGAAATAATTCTTTCTTTCATTTAAAACAAAAACAAATTCTAAAAACTTTGGTTTTGTTTTGCGAATTATTTCGCACATCGTGAAAGAGGCAGTTAGATTTAGTTGCTTTCAACTTTTTTATAAGTTGTATGTTAATCAGTGTTGCCACTTCGTCGGTTATTACTCGAATTGAGTATATTTTTTACTGTCGTGGGTGAACTTTGGTTATTTATTTCCACTTTAATTTTAAATTCTTTCTGTATATATTTATATTTCGGCATATGAGCCTTTGTTTCGATATCGGAAGGACAACTATATTTAAAAACTGTAGAGAATTTTATATTAAAGTTGTTACCCAAAAAAAAATCAGTATTTGATTTAAGTGATTATATTTATATAATTTAGGGTATTGTTGCTCCAAAAAAATTCACATTCTTCTTAACCGAAGTCATTGTTTCTCTTTAAGAAAATACATCCATTCTATTATTTTTCACATCACTGTTTATGCATCCAAATGCGGAAGTAGCACTTATTATTTTATTTATTTTATAAACGTTAATTTGATGTCAGGTGTAAACTCATTTTAATCGGATAATTTTGCTTCATCTCAAGTGTAATTTAATATTTTGTTGGTGGTAACACTGATGTTAATGTCTGTCTAATTGTCTGTTGTTGTAGGCGTTGCAATTAATATGTTCTACATTTTCTTTAATTTAGAAAGTGTTTGTCAACAATTTACATTTATTTGTATGCACATATTTTTAAGTTTTCATTGAGAATATTATTAAGATATTTATATTAGATTATGTTAATGTATCAATACTATCGTGCAATTTCAAATCACGAAAACTGTTATTTTTTACATTTTTTTACATTCAAATATCAAAATTTGAGTTTGTAAATAAAAATATTAATCAAAATTCTATTATTACTTTAAGTATAAACTTATCTATAATGTTCAAAGAAATTTTAAAGTGTTAAAAAGAAATCATTAAATCAATAAACGATGACGTACCCGACGTTTTTTACATCTGAATTGTCAACTTTTACACTACAAAAACATACATGTCGTGTGTTACCTTTAAATATTTGCTTCTGTAGAAGTCAGACGCAAAGTTGTCTGTCAAAATTTCAATTAGAGTGTGCTCTATTTTTCCGACTTCTTCTTCTTGAAATGTAAATCAGCTTAGATTTGTACGTAAAGGGTAAAAAATCACCGTCCATATAGCGATTCTTGCATTTATATTTGGGGTATTCACAAGGTGTGCTATCAGGGTTTATTGTCATAATGTTCAAACATTTTACAATGGTTTAAAAATATTGTTGTTGGTTTGTAAACAAAAAGTGTCTTAAATAAATAGAACGTTGCTTGATATGTTTATTGTGCTGTCGTAATTAATAGCACATTAAATTATGAGGGGTTGCTCACAACAGTCGTATTTTTTCATGTTATTATTTTAAGACATATGACTTTATGACACCTTGTGAATCCCCCAATTATATTTATATTTGGGTGATTCAAAAGGTTGTCATAAGGTTGTAAAGTCATATGTCTTTAAATAACTACAATAAATATATGACTGCTGTGGGCAACCGCTTATAATTTAGATTTCTACTGTACAGTTATGACGAATCAATGAACACAGCATTAAAAATTTTATTTTGTTTGAAACACAAAATTTTTTTTAAACAATTGTAAAATATTATTTAGGACATTATGAATATATGACTTCAGAGAACACCTTGTGAATCACCCAATTGTATATTTCTTTTATATTTTCAACTTATTTGTCATATATGGGCATTTTCATTGTTATATAGATTTTTATTTAATATATATAAAATATATAGCACACGCACATATATGAGCATTTCCTGGGGTCACGAACGTACGTTCGTACGCTTTTGATGTACAAATAATATAGAAAACAAAACTTTTCCTAGCATCTTTTTTGCGGTTCGATAGCATTTTAGTAGCTCTATGTTTAGTGCAAAAGATGGATTTCATCAAGTTTAAGTTTTCATAATGATAGTTATAAACATGTGGGCACGAATTTACGCAAAATAGAAGTCTGACAGTAGTGAAAAGTAAAAATCTGCGAAATGGAACGGAATATTTAAAAGTGATTAATTTGTTTGAAAAGTTTATTCATGAAGGTATCTATCCAATTTTTACTCAATAAAATATCTCTATTGGTTTTTGTTTAATTGGCTTAAGTAACGGTCGCGAACGTACGGGTCGCGAATGTACTATTTATCCATATGTTTTAAGCGTTAATTAACCGTTAATCGAACTTTTTTTGTTCTCCTTTCACTTTTCTCTTCTTAGTTGATTGTAATAGAGAGATTTTGAAGAAAGAGTGCAAACATACCATATTTTTTTTAATGTAAAATAATTAAATATAAAAATATCTTTAGAAGTAGCTTAAAAATAATATATAAAATTTTGCAGTTTCCATCCCACTTTCCTCAAGTAAAACAGCTGAGATATGCTATGAAACCATTCTATTATAAAAACATAGACTTTTTTTTATAATTATAAACAATAAGACACGATGATTATAAACATTTTATTTTTTCATCCTGGTTGAACATTTGGAGGAAATGCCCATATATATGCATATGTACCATAAATGTGCGGAAAATTTTTTCATCAAAATTGTTTTAAAAAGTAATTTTTATTATCAGTACAACATTTCCCAAAGCGTGGTGAGATAAAGAAATTTTGTAAAAAAAAAGTTATAACTCTAATGTACATATATATTAATTTTAAATTTTATTAACCCGTATTTTTGTCAACTATTAATATGCACATCGAAAAACTGTAACGCAGGCAGCGGTGGTCCAATATTAACGGAAGCCGTAGCCGGCAGAAGTTGATATTTTACAATACAGATATATGAATATTCTTTTAACTATTAATTGCAATCTTGTCCATACGTACAATAATATAAACAACGTTTCATTTTCACATCCCAAATTGGTATCTTCGAAATAAAGAAAATAAAAAACTAAGATGGCTGAACTGTTTTACGGCGCGGCGCAAAAAACATTTTTGTAGCGGCTGCACGCCATTTTGCAACCGAAGAGGACTATGCGTAAAAAAAAATGAGACTACATGTATGAATGTTTAGGACCGAATATTATAAACCATCTGTAAAACAACAATTTTGACAGACATCCAGAATTACATGTGAGTCAAAAGCCAGATGTAAAAAAACATGTCATGTACGTAGGGCTTTAAGCGATATGTGCATGGTGAAAATGCTTGTTATGTAGGCGAATTCACATGTGTACGTGTGCTGGACGTATTATTCGCCGTCATATCTAAATTTTTTTTATTTTCCATCCAGCATCGTCAGTTTCACACATACAAACAAATTTTAACTAATACTACCATAGCGCTTAATGAGAAATGCTTGGCCGTGTGCAGTCCCCTTTAAACTGTCAAAAATTAAAAACTTAAAAAATTGAATTTAAAAATACCGTTTGGTTGAATAAATTTAAAAAAAGTCTAAGTGTTGTGAAACTAACGAGTTTGGGGAGAGATATAAGTATTTCATTGTGCTGAAAAAGCAGCTCACTTACAATTAGAAATATATTTACACTTTATCGCTTTATAGACACCGGTTATAAGCGTTTTTGCATCTTAACTTATGCAGTTTTAGTCCGGAATTTAAAATGGCCAAAATTTTTGTGTTCATTTTGCTTTTTTACATATCCCGATGATCCGCCATTATCTATCTTGGGAGCAAATGGCCTCAATTAGAAATTTCCAACTTGGGCTGCCCGTTCTGCATGGTCCCACGAAAATTGTGACGTGGTAAGCTGTTTTAGGGTTTAGGTCCGCCGATTGCCCTGCGGCTTGTAGAGAGTCAGTGGACATCCATATCCTTCTTAAGGAAAACATGACCTTACAAGCCTCGTCTAATCGATTTGTAACATCTTCATCCGCACTTCTATTCTTTTAAATTGTAACATCCCAAGTAACAAAAAGATTGGGCAATTTTCAATGGACATCCTCTATGACTTCTTCATTTAATACAAGAGCGTTGGTGTTGTTGGTATTAATTCCCATAATCTTTTGTTTTCTTTAATTAATCCGCAGTCCGTGCTTGTATGCATAGGTCGTCAGCGTAATCCAGGTCGTTTACGTTTACCGTTTGCAGTTGTGATCAAGGTTGCCAATTTAGCCATTTTCCGCCTAGATTTGGCGATTTTTTTTCATCTAGCCATAAAAAATGGCTAGCCGGCAACTCGAGCCATTTTGTTCTTCATAGCCAGTTTTTATTTTATTTTGGATTTTTGTGACAATTTTTTGGCATTTTTTTTATATTAAATGTGCTTACTTTGATGTTGATTTACATTTAATACATTTAAATGCAACAATGTCATTTACTTACTATTTGGAGATGAAGCTCCAGAAACGCAAAACTTGCCGAAAGCACTACTTATACAACCATACGAAATTTTAATTCGGAATTCCTCCGTCGTAAAGTGTCGATGATAATCAGGAAGACAGAAAATTTAGTGCTAGTGACTGCCTTAGGTCTCATGCAACTACAATCAAAGGCTTACTTTGATTTTTTACCTTTGAATGGTCTTGAAAACATAAAAAGTGACTTGCCAATCTACATACGTGCATTTTGAGAAGTTTTTGACGATGACTTGGTAGATATGCTAATGTAAAGAAATTCCCAGTAAATCAGTTTATAGTGGACAAGAGAACCCAAAAAACCCGATAAATGGTTAGGAGATTTCTGGGTATCCTAATTGTAACAGATTATGCATCGGTTCCTTCAAAGAGGGATTATTGGGCAAGTGAAAGCGATCTTTAAGATTCGATGGTTTCGGATTCTATCCGTAGAATTTGGTTTGATACGATATTTCGTCATATACATTTAATTGATAATGCAAAGCAACAAGATGATAAAATCTGAAAACTACTTTTTATTGTGTAAAACGCATTAAATAAAAAAATTTTTTCTGTTACGACAGCTGTGCAAAGTTTGAATTTTTGAACACGAGGTAAATTTAAAAATTTTCATAAAATGATAAAAAAAATTTATCAGCAATGAAAAATTTTATTTAAAATATTGAGCCAAAAAGTGACCGTTTTTTTTATAAATTGCAAAAAAAGCATCAAAAAAGAAAAATAAAACGATTTCTTTTATGTCAAAAGTTATTGCTTCAGAAAATTAACTGATGCAATAATTGCCAAAATTTGCTGCAGAGTTGCGGCATCACTGCATACAAAACTTGTGACATATGAGAGTGATGCCAAGTTTCTTACAAGTGATGCGTAAGTTATGCGCATCAACTGCATTTACGAACGTACCCCTACTGTACACCATTTGTAGCGTTTGCCTTTGTTGTCATCTTTACTTCATCGAGTACCAAAAGGTATAGGAGCGGGAAAGGTACACATTCTTGTCGTACACCGGGATCCAACTGGAATGCGACTGATGTTTGTCCTTTTTGTTGCACCTAATTTTCTTCATTAGAGTACATATTCCTTATCAAGTTCGTTATTATGCTCAGGATTCCAATGAACCAAAATATAATATAATTTTAATAAATTGCGAGCTTGAGTCGATCATAAACTGAAGCGAGTATTTCTTAAGGCACTTTATGTGCATATAAGCGTGTTTTTATAGATGCATTTCACATGTTAAAGCAACAAACGACGGGCTAATTATAAAAGAATCGATAAGAAAACATGTAAGACGGTTTTGGTATTATTTAAAATAAAATACATTTGTGCGAATTTTCAACGATATGAATATTGATGTAAAATGTTGTGTATATGTTTTTTGTGCACAATTTTATCTGAATATCCACATATTTTAAGAGTCTCTCTTGATAAAAAGGGTGGGTTCATAAAGGATTAATGGCCAATTTAAAACCTTCAACCACAAATTTTTTCCTACCATTTAACAATTAATTATTTGTACAAAATTTTAGCTTGATGGAAAGACTTTTAAGAGATTTATTTCGGTAAATATTTTTGAATATAAGTTGGGTCTAAGGCCAACATTTTCAAGCGTTACAACCTTCAGCACGAACACATAAAAAATTACTAATTTACAAAGAAAAAACATTAAATTTTTTTGTGTCGCAAAAGTAATATTCAAACCTAATCACCAAAAAAGGAGCTGTCAAACGGAACAATTTTTTTCAATAGCACTAATTGTAGTTGTTTGAGTGTTTTTCATATAAATTTTACTACACGTTGAATCACTTGTATTGTGAAAACTGCACATAATTCAAAATATTATTAAAAACGTCATTTAATATTTCGTAGAAATTGTTGCTCAAGTAGAAGTAGAACTCAGTTTTTTTAAAAAACTCAAGTTGTATATTTGTGCAAAATTAAAGGAAAATTTATAAAATACTTCTGGAAAAATAAAAAAGATAGAGGAAAAATCAAATTGCTCGGGGCAAAATATGCAAATTTTTTTTTTGACTGAGAATATGTGTGCTTATGAAAAAATGCAGTGTAAACACCCAGTAAAAATGTTGATTTCATTGTAAATATGGCTTTAAGCATGAGAAACAGAATTTGGTCTTCCACGTATTTATTTATACTATTAATTTAAAATTGTATCTCTTTTTTTCTTATGGGTGCTAAAAACAATTAATAATATTTATATTTCGCCGTTAGATACAAATAAAAATATGTGATGTTTGTATATCTTGTATTCAATATCGTATCGATATTACGAGTATTATTTTATCCATATTTTACTACTGTGCCATTGAAATGAAACAAATATGGCTGCTGTACGTAATAAAAAGAATACACTTGAAAAATATTTACTGCCAGGCCCACAATGTCGACAAGAACATTTCTTTCGCATATTTATATTGAAAACAATAATAAAAAACTGAAATTTGATTTTGTTTTCAATATTAATATTCGAAAGAAATGTTCTTGTCGACATTGTGGCCCAGGCAGTTAATTAAAACGATCGCATTGAAATTGTTTCTTTTTATCTGCTTTTTTTAAACTAAAATTTAACTAAGGAATACTAATTGTATTAAATACTTTGTTATTAATTAATTCAAAAGTTAAAAAAAATAATTTCACTCATTTAATTCGAAGTGTTTGCTTAATTAATGATCAAATAGTTTTTAATTGTATTCGCATCAGATCTGATAATCTAAGAGTTTGATTTATAACACAATTAAAATTTTTTGAAATTTGCATTCGGCGTTTTTTTTTTTGTTGTAAAAAAAAATTTAGAAGGGCAAAGATTTATTTATTACATTTCATCTATTTTTTTTTTAATTTTGAAAACGCTTTTTAGAATTTTAAAATTTTTAAATTTAAAATTTATTTGTTTATCATAAATCATAAGTCATTAACAATATTACAATTCAAAAAAAAAAAAAAGAATTTGTTCTCATATAGATTTTAATTCTCTACTTATCACTTATCCCTGTAGCAGAGGTTGTAATAGGGGGGATCCGCGAATCTCCTTTTATTTCGCAAGGAAATGTAGAAACAATTTTTTTTTTTTGAAATACTAAAACTTTTTTATGTGAATTTGCAAAATCTTTCAAAAGTCATACTAAAATACAGGGTGGCGCATAAGTTTCGTTATGATTTAATAAGTAAATAAGTTGTTTGTTTCCTTTTTTTAAGAATTTACTTTGAAAACTTTGGAAATTTATGATGAAAAAACTCAGCACAAAACAAAAAACGAAAGTTGTTTTTAGTTGTTTATTTTCAAAGTCAGCATTTAATTATTCAGACACAAAGCTCATTTCGAAAATGATCGATGAGGCCCATTTGTAACACAATCTTCATGTGAATAAACCAAATTGCAAAATATGGGGCATTCAATGTCATTCAATACCGGGCAATGATTGAACATTTTTTAAGGCACGAGGTATAGA
The DNA here is from genome assembly GCA_943735925.1 of Pollenia amentaria. Taxonomy (NCBI): domain Eukaryota; kingdom Metazoa; phylum Arthropoda; class Insecta; order Diptera; family Polleniidae; genus Pollenia; species Pollenia amentaria. Next base: position 3,559,753 of record OX031006.1, on the reverse strand, counting down.
ACAATCCAGAATTAAGGTTCCAAAAGGGTGGAGCCACAGATCATACAGCTCGTTCAGCTATAACTCTCCGACTTAAAATTCTTCACAAATGATAATTTATCGGCTCCCGATTTTCGTCTTTAGGATTGCCTAAAGGGTAAGGTGAATGCCAATTAGCTAAGAACCATCCAACAGCTTAAGGTGAATATCCGAAAAGAAGTGAGGACGTTAGGGCCTAAAATTATAAGAAAAATTATGGGAAATGCACGGGAAAGAGCGTGTCAGCTCGAATCAAACAATGGGCACCATATGAAAGATATTTTCTTCAAAACATAATATGAACATATTTCCAAACTATAATCAACATTTTAATTAATGCCAACGTTAAATAAAATCAGAAAGAAAAAAGTTTTTAATTAAGTTAATTAAAAATTTACTTACATAGTACAACACATGATTTTGGGACTAAATTCTGATAATTGCACCTGAAAGTAGCCCCAAAAATGAGAACTTCTGCATCATTAGTTTTGTCAAGTTGGCTGCACGTGTTCTATATTTTAACACGGTTATATCTCGGGATCTATTTTGTGTCTGAAGCAAAGTTGTAGATATTAAATAGGAGAAAAAAAGTGCATCCAGTGCCTTAAAAAGTTCGTAAATTTCGTTTTTATTGCCCACAACAAAAGACATACACAGACAAATAAACCAAAACGGTAACGCTGATATATAATTTCAACCACCATTTCAAGTAAATAAGTGAAAATAACAAAAAAAAAGTTCTTTTTTTTTGGTGGTTACTTTCACGATCAATTGTCAGAATTTAATCCCAAATCAATGAGCTGAAAAATGTTGTACTGTGTTATCCACAACCTTGTGTAATAATATTGTCTAAAAAAAGCATTGTCTAAAGTTACATTAAGTATTTTTTCATACTTAATGTAACTTAATTACTTTTGGAGAGCAGCGAAAAAAATAATAGCATCTCAAGCGGTGCGTGAGGCAAACATGTATGGAAAACCCTGCTCTATAGCGTTTAGTGACCATAAAATGTATTATGTTTTTATAACGATCAAGTGATTTCTTTGCCTGTACTCATCTTAAACTGGGAATGTAATAACAATTCATATCGCAACATGTTGTTGGTGCCAATGATTAATATTAATTACATTTTTAAATTCACACAATGTATACACATGCACATGATTAATACGAGTACATACACAGTATAAAGATCATGCGGATAATAATCAAAAAAATATATTAGACAGAGTTTTTTTTAAAGAGGAAAAGGGTAAACATTTAGGATATTATTACAACCTGCATCACCTTCAAGGCCATTTTACGGCGCGCTTTTGGTGAAACAGCAAATTTAATATTTTGAAACGTGCACTATTTACATATTTTTATATTCCCAAAAAACACATTACTAAAAACTTTCCAAACGCATTGTCTTTCATTCCCAATACACTCATAGAAAAATGAAAATTCATATTGATGATGCTCTAACATCAGAATTGTGACATCAATATTATTACAAACGCCATCAATGAGGCAAAAGGTGACATCAATCCAATGACGAACGTCATCCTAAAATTTTGTCATATTGTATGCGTCATTTACGCTATGACTACAGTGACATCAATTCGATGCCACATTTTGTATACACTGATAGAAAAGGCGTCATAACGTATTTTGACATCAGTTCAGACAAAGTGTCATCAGTGCGATGACAAACTGTAATCAGTGCGATGACATAATATATCATGTAATAATTTAATAGTAAAATTTTTTCATGTTTAAAAAGTAAAATTAGAAGCAAAAAATCCCATATTCTATTTTTTAAAATTATTTATTTAAATACATCAAATTTTTAAAGTAGAATTATTACGAAAACCATATCGGGAATGCTGCTGATGTCTTATAATTGATAGTTATTCTGTTAACAAAGGGCGGAATACAACAACAGTGAAACAAACATGTGTAACGGGTAAGTAAATAATGATATTCTTTCAATTTGACTTAAGGTCAATTACAATGACTCAATTTGATGACAGTTTGTCTTCGCACTAATGACATGCTTTATAAAACCGACTCCGATTCGTCATTTCTGTAGTGCCAAGGTGTCATCCCATTGGCCAAGGAATGTTAAGGCAGACATCACAGTGATGTGAAGTGTCATGGGGTCAAAAACGAAGATACTTGTCTAGTACTGATGTCAAAATACATCAGCGTTATGACGCCTTTTCTATCAGTGAAGCTACTCTTTACATAATAGCTGTTTATAAATTACCTTCACGTAATTCATGCCGTAATTTGCATATGCACGATGCTGAATTGGCCTGAGCGCAAACCTAAAGAAAAAGGAAGATCCAAGTTCAAAGTTTGATTGGGGCAGTTAACTTTTTTACCCTTATTAAAATTTGTGCTTGTATATAAAAATCACTGGTTAACTGTGAATCAAATACGTACATGGAGTAGATGGAAAGATTTAAGACTAAATGCCTCGCTACTCTTACACAAATGCATACGTTGTAAATCAGCTGTTGTATTTTCCTTAACAATCTTATGTATAAATAAGTACTTTTATGTAAACGTGACGGTGTTTTGAGGTTTAACGTTATGAAATTTTAATTTGTCTCCATTTCTACTTAACAGCTGTTACTGAATTTTATGTTTGCTTATATTAATTGATAAAGCCAACATTCAACGACGCTCACGACGTTTCTTTTTATATATTTTTATTCAAAACGCATAAATAACAAAAGCTAAATACATTTTGACAAATTTTCTGTTTTCTTTTAAGCACACTTAAGGTAATGACCGCAACATTAACGTATGACTAACGAGGCCTTAACAATTATAGACGTTTGTAGCAGCAGCCTGAATTAAAATCTCGAATCTTCCAAATTGCATTTTCTCTATGTAAATGTTACACGTACAAAAAAATTTCTCTAAAGTAAAATTATCATACTCTAAAGTAAAACCAAATAAGTAAGATATGTATGATACCCTACATTACAGAATTTAGAGACACATTTTCAAGAGTTTGCCCTAGTTGTGACCCCTTGGCAATCATGGACCCGTCAGAACAAAAATGTAAAAGCTCTTTGTGATATCCTCATTCGATATCTTCATCTAAATGAGGCTTATCTGTTTTTAAATTATTTTAGGAAGGATGCTTATATGCGACCTATGGTTAATTTTCGACCTGCCAGATAAATATTTTATCATGACATACTTGATTGATTGACGTGGCAGTACGTCCAAAACTAGGCGTTCTGCAAGTAGAGTCGACAGTGACTCCGTTTTGACGTCATGTCATCGTGAAAGCTATTACCGCAAATTTTTATGTTAATACGAACATTTGTAAGGAAATAATAGGACTAAAAGCTATTTTAACAATTTGGTAAGATGATTTTGATTGCAATAAAATAAGTTTGGACCAAATGTATTCTAAATACTAACATAATAAGAGGGTTTATGGGCACAAAGGTCCGTTTCCGGAAAGAAGCTTATATGGGGGCTATGTGAAATGAAGAACCGATTGTCATAAATTTCAAAAGGCTTATCACAAGGACGGATGTTAGAACGAAATTTCTTTAATTATCTCCAAAATTGCGATCTGTACCTGACGCACAAGGTTGACATGGACATCCAGCCAGCCGGACGGACATCGTTAAATTGATTCAAAAAGTCGGTCGGTATGCCAAAAGGTGGGTATAGCTAGGACCAATATTTTAAGGTGTTACAAACATCAGCACAAACGCATAATACATCTCCACTTTTGTGGTTTGGGTATAAAATAATGAGTTATGGCAGTTCAAAAGTTAATAGTGGTTGGCAAAATTCCTGATTACAATATACGTTACTTGGTAATAGAAGTTTTTGCTGTGTGGCTTACCAAAGGTATGACCAATCTGCTTTAACTGTATTTTGAACTTGACTTTAAATAACGATATTAAGATTAAAATTCATTAATTTACGACGCAAAATTATAATTTGCCACCAAAAAAAAATGCAAAAAAAGTTTTATATTGAAAACAATTAATTGAGTGTCTAGAAAAGAACACAATGCATGAGTGTTTATATGAAATTGTAATTAAAACAAAAAACTTGACTCTTTTTTATTTATTCAATTTCCCTGAAAGAGTCACATTTGACAAATATGTATATTTCTTGTTAATTAACTTTAAAAGAATAAATGATCATAAGTAATTAAATTCATTTGATTAAATATTTGTCTTGAGTGACTAATTGCACTGAATTAAATTGCAAATATTTGGTGTAGCACAGTGTTATCAATGTTTTGCTTCTTATTATTTTTTAGTTAACTTTATTTATTGAAATTCCAGTCTTTTTAAATTGTTTATTCTTAAATCGTGGGGAAATAAATTAAAAAAAAAAACTGGTAAAGATAAATAATTATTAAATATATATTCATAAATTTAAAACTTTTATAAGAAATATTTATCGTTTCCAGTTTTTCTGCAAAAAAGAAAAAAATTAAGTAAAAGTAAAGATCATAAAAAAAAGTAAGAAAGTATAGTCAATCAAGCCCGCCCATGTGATACCCTACACCACAGTATTTAAAAATAAATTTTCGAGAGTGAATCCTTGGGAAATCATGAAGCCGCCAGATTAAAATTATGTTACGAGTATGAGGTAAAGATTTATGTCGATTATTATTTAGATATATTCATCCATATAAGATTTTTTTGTCATTAAATCATTTTAGGATTTAAGGATATGGCTGCTTGATGGTGCAATTTTTTAACCATAATATGGTTGCCGATAACAAAAATAGGTATAAACATGTTTGTTAAAAATAGTTTTGTTGGAGATGAAAAATGTTTTTTTTCTGTGTGTAAGGAAGTTGTGACAATCAAAGAAAGTGGGAGTAGTATTTGCATATGTGGGCAAATATAGACCAATTCCAATATAAATTTGGAAAGATGATTTAGATTGCAATCAAATCAGTTGGAACCAAATTTAATGATCACAAAGACTTTAATCCGGAAAGAAGCTGGTATGGAAGCTTTATAAATTTATGGACCAATTGTCACTATTTTCAATAGGGTTTGTCTTTCTGACAATTAGAACCTATGCGACCTATACTTTGGCGCCCAAGGTTGACATGGACAGCCAACCTGCCGGACAGAAGGACATCGTTTGATCTGAGTGGATCGGTATACTAAAAGGTGGGCCTAAGACCAATATTTAAAGGTGTTACATATTGTGGTGTGGATATAAAAAAATTAAAGAACACTTAAATTAATTCTTTTTGATAAGGAGTCTTAAATAAAAACAAACATTGCAAAAGAAGTGCATTAAATTCCTATTAAAACTGGAAATATTTTTATATATGTAAATACTTGTTATTCAAATATTTGTAATTTAAAATATTTCAATAAAATGTCTTGTAAATGTAATTGTATTTCTTAAATGATTAAAATAATTCTGAACCTAAAAGTAACAATGATTTGGAGCTTTATATTTATTCGAGCAATACTATTTTACCTTATTTTAAAACAGAAATTAAACCAACCGAAACTAAAATTACACTCAACAATTTTTAGCAAAAAATTAGTAAAAAATTATTATTTTTAAAAGGAAAAATCAATCAAACTTCTATTGAAAAATAGATGGTGTATGTAAATAAAAATTTAATTATTTTAACTTGCATTTCATTTGTCCATTTTATATCAGATTTGTTAAAGATTTCTTTGACGTTTTTATCTTAAAAACAATTTGAGTGTAGGAATGAATGTTTTGTGTCTCCGGTACATTTTGCATTTCTGTTGTACATTCTCGTGCTCAGCACCAACTACGAACCAACTCGAAAACAAACAAACACAACAAAGCAGACACCAGACCTCTGGAGAGGTAAAAAAAAAATAAACAAAAACATATGCAAAAAAGCATATAAAACAAAACTATAGACAACATGTTGCCAATGTCCTTGGGGAAAATTATAATTATGTGAATTTTATGTAAAAATAGGAAAAAAGCAACATGAAACAAAAAAAATATACAATGAAAAAGGAAAATAAAAGATTTACAATATCACTAATACCAGCACAAACAAGAACGACTACTGAATATGACAAGCGAAAATAAAGGCAAGGCCTTTATTTTTGTGTATCTTCTCCTGAAGGAGCAATTCACTTTTCTGACGTCCAAAGGAAGGTCTTCTAAACTTTTACCTTACATTTCTCAAGTTACTTTAAAATGCCTTTGTCAAGGAGAAGACCTATTTCGTAAGATCTTGCTAGGAACTCGACAAGCACGTACTGCAAAACAAAGTAGGCGTAAAATACTCTTACGAGAACGTTTCAAAAACGACAAAATGTATAAACGAATTATGCAAGGGTTTGCTCCATTAACCCATAAAATTGGATTTGAGCAAAATGAAAATACTTTATGACTACAAATAAGGCCTACTTGAAGGCCGCCTTACACGTAATATTTACCGCAAGCTGTAGGTACATTTTATGTATGTATGTGTGTGTATTTATACGCCCAAGTGTGTAAGTTTTTTTTTCTAATACTCAAAGAAAATAAGTATTCTTTTGCATATATTTGTATGTAGACATGAATGGATGTCAGATAGATATTTGTTCTGATTGTCAATGTTTTTGCACTGATTGCAAATGGAGAGTTGTGTGAAGAATAGATGTTAAGGAAGAAAGTTTTAAATAAAATAATTTGAGCAAAGAATAAGATTCATTTAATTTACTTTACAATTACAAATTGTTTCTTACTTAACTAACCGAGCAATAGTTACTAAGAGTGTCTGGCAGAAATCGAACCCACAACCCTCGCACTGATAGACTAGCCAGCTACCAACTAGCCTACCGGGGCACCTCCTTTTTGAGCAATGAAAAATATATTTGTTTGTATGTAAATGAGTATAAATTGCAACGAAATTTATTTATATCACAATTTTCTTTTCAATCAAATAATTTCCCTTTTTGCCATTATTATTTTAACAAATTTAAATATTTGTAAAGCTTTGATTGGATTTTTATAAAAAAAATTTTTTTTTCTTAAAAAAGATTAACAAATTTTATCCCCCTTATGCAAGTTAAAGTTCATCTTATTTAACTAGCACATAAGGCGCTGTGCAAAATAAATTTTTTTTTTTTTGGCTTAAAATATTTTTAAACCAGCAATTATATAAATCAGTAAACATATAAACCATCTTTAAACGCATAAAATTGGGCATTTAAGCTGCCAATACAGATCATATGAAATTTACGACATTTATCGTAGTACTGCCCCATTATTATTTATTAAACTACATATAAGTATTATAGTCTGGGTTCACACTATGAAAGTTTTTTTTTAGAAAGTCTGAGTTTATGGGTGAGAGGGGAAGAGAACAGGCTATTGCGCTCTCCTTCTCAGACTTTCTGAAAGAAAACTTTCATAATGTGAACCCAGACATATGGGTGCTGATTAACGGCTGTTGAGTTAAAAAAAAAACATATAAATATAAGTTAAGTTCAACTTAACCAATGTTTAAACATTCAGGCCGGGTTTTTGAGATGTGGATTAAGTTTGAACTTAGTTTAACGTACTCTTAAACTCGGGGTTTTCCGCGAAATATGTTTTTTTTTTTTTGTATTATTTCATTAACGACAAACATTTTAAGCAAAACTAAGCTGTTCTGTCAAAATTGTGTATTCATACTAGACATTGGTCGAACAAATCTGTTTTCAGATTAACTAAACCTAGCTTAACTAATATATCAAAAACACAGCCTCACTGATTTATTAGCCATGAGCCCAGCAAAAGTGTATGGGCTTAATGTGTTGGTTAACTAATATGAACTTTAACTTTTTTTTTGCATAAGGGGATGTATTTTTAACGATGTGCGATGTGAAAAAGCAAATTTCAATACTTTGAATAAAACCTACGATATTAATAATTATTTGTTCAAAGTCAGGATTATTATTTGAAAATGCTGAAGCATTTAATACTTATTTAGAAATTTGACTTTCAAAGAAAGTTTTACAATAAAAGGCGTTTGCTTTAGAAGCACATGGAACGATGATTAATTTTTACAATATTTAACAATAAATAAGAAATTATATTTTGTAAAAAAGAAACAATTTGCTAAAAATTTGGATGCCTTATTATTAAAATTGAGTTTGACATTGATAATTAAAAATTCTTACAAAAACTGTTTGAATTTTTTGAAATATTGCAGAAGACACATACAAGTTCTAACAAAATGCTTCTTTGTCAGCATTATTGCAGACATGATTTAAGTTTCGTAAGCACACAGAAAAAATTATCAGTAGTTTTTTATCAATTAAACAAATTGTTCAAAAAGTATTTCAATATTATTAATGTGATAATTGAACAAATTATTTTAGATAAATTTACTGTTTTTTGTTGTGGCTTTATTGAAACTTTGATATTGTTACAAACAAGACCTGAGTGTTTAAAATTCTTATTCACTTTTTATTTTTATAATATTTTTAGCTTTTCTAAAGTCTTTGAAAACGTTTTCTGACGAGCTGGCCTAAGCAACCAGCGAAATGCGCATAGAAACGGGCTTTCCCACAACAATAAATTTCAGTGTTTTTATCAAAAATAAAAATTGGGAATTTAGCATGTTATTTATTAATAAATAATTAATACGTTTTGTACTGCCGAAAATAACTTTTGATAATTATTTTGAAATAAAATTAAAGTTTAATTTTGATTTAATTAACATCTTAGTGGGTTTGAAATAAATTTTTAATTAAAATATTAATTAAATAACAAAAAATCTTAATTGATTTGTTCGTTTAATAAAAATAAAATAATTTCAACTTGTAGTTGGGAATTGTTAAAACCTGAGCTATATTTAATTAAATCTATTAACACATTGTTTGAAACGATACAGTTTTTTGATCATTTTATTAATTAAAATTAAAAATATAAGTTATTGAAAAAAAAAATATTTACAATTTTCAATTTTTACAATTTTTAGTAATCAATATAATAACTTTGGTAATACGTGCTAAATCAACAAATTGTTTGCTTGGTTCTATGAATTTGGTGATAAAAGACATTTTTTTTAATTTTACTGTGCATAATAAATACATACAGCCAAATGAGCAGATTTATCCGTTTTTGCAGTTTTTTGAAGGGCAAACTGTGTTGCAGATTTTTTCTTTAAAAAACAGTTTTTTTTTAAATCAATGCAGGTCGTTGTTTGAATAAAACAAAGAAGCCATTAATGACACTGTGCTCGGACTTCGAACTTGTTTTTGGGCAAAGATTCTAATAGTTGCAAAAAAATAAAAATATTTAAATGCTAGTATCTCTAAAACTCGAGCCAATCTGACAAAACGCTGAGAGCCATTCGGTTTTTGGCCCCAAAATAAGATCTTCTATTAATAACTTTGCCCGAATTTTCGACTAACACAATGTTATTAACAAACATTTATTCTAATGCAACAATGTAATAACTTGTACTCCCTTTTAAAAGCAACAATATAACTTATATTTAGTACAAAATGTACCAATGGTTCAGAACCATTTCCAAATTGAAAAAATAGTAATATATCCAATTTTGTCAAAACCAGTGTCGTTTTCAGAACCTTAAAAATTTTATTTCTTATACATTTTCTTCTTATTTTCAGTGCTTATTCTTTAAAATGTTATGTTATATTTGTTAGTTGAACTGGATTCTGAAAAAAACTTAAGACTATAATTCAGAAAAAGATTTTAAAATCGATCAAAATTCATCACACCTTTTAAAACCGAACGTTTTTAAATCGATCGATTTTCATCACATACCAGAACATATAAAAAACCCAAACAAGAAATAATTTAGATAGTCATACTCTATGTTATGTGGAATTTTACGAACCAGACTTAAAAAAAACTAAATTAATTGCACAAATTTCGTTTATTATATTATAGAATATTTTGTCTTCAATAAAAATAAATTAGATTTTTTTTTGGAAAATATCCGTTTTTTTTTTCAAAAAAAATCTGGCAACGCTGTATACATATATAATTATCCGATTAAATAAAATCCTTACACAGAGAAAGACGTAAAAAAATTGTCAACCAATTTCATTAAAAGGACAACAAAGTGTTGTCAATATTTCGGCAACATATGTTGACAAATTGTTAGCAAAATGTGGTCAAATAAGAACTAAAGCTGTAAAAATAAGAACTAAAGCTGTAAAAATAATAGATATATAGATAGAAGAACATGTTTTCGGAAAGACAACATTGTGGTTATAAAATATTATCAGTTTGTTGTGAGAATGAGACTAAATAGTGGTAAATTGATAACGAGGTGATTAAAAAAAAAATGTACCACCATCTGTTATCAAACTATACACAAACGTAGTTGGCCCACTTTTCACAACGGATGGTGTAAATTTTCGTATTTTTATGCCGAATTTATTCCACCATATTCCAGCTTTATATTTAATTATGTGGGTCCACTATAAATCTCACGACAAACAAGAAACGAACCAAAAGAAGTTAAAAAGAGCGAAATGTGTTATTAGGTTCAGCAGTAATTGCTAAATAAATCGACTATCAAATCTTATATTGATATCAAGGGTTAAACACAAGTGGTTTATTACGCTAATGCATACGGTCTTGCGAAAGTTCAGATGTAAGATATTGTAGCTTTTGTTTGCAATCAGCAACAAAATACACAGAATTGCAATTTTCACATCATTGTATTTGTTGCTACGTGTATTGCGTTTGCATCCCTGATACCCAACCAGCTGACATTTGTAAATAAAATCCACTAATGACGGATAATATTTTGATTTATACTTCTTCCTGTTATTTTAAAACAATTTTATCAAATAATCGAACAGCTTTTTGTAAATTTTCACGCCCAATAATAATGTGTATCAGCTGTTACCTAATTTGAATTGCAAAGTTGCTTAAAATGCCGCTCACTGTCAATGACAAAATTATTGCAACAACAGCTGCAACCTTAAGGTCCAATTAAACGTGACATAAACATAATGCCATTGCCGTAACGATGACCATAGAAACCAAAATTCAATTGGTGTGTATGATTATGGTAATGCCGTTATGTGAAGTCACCTATAATCAAATACAGTGTTGCCCATAAGGTTGGTTTAAACAGTTGTTTTGTATGGTTATGTCACGTCTAATTTGAGCTTAAAACGCACTAAGCACTGAATACCGCTATGGTATTTGAACTGCAAAAAAGCAATTTTAAGAGAAATACGATCACAAGTTCTGTTGCCAAAGAACTAACCACACTTTGGTTTTATTGGGTTAAAATAGCAAAATATTAAATAGATTGAATTACTTACATTGTAAAATATTCAAATTCTGTTGGAAAATTTTAAATGATTAAGTTTTTATTAGTTAATTATTAAGTTTAGCCACTTTCTGCAAAATTCAGAATATGCCTGTTAATGAAAAGCAAATGATGGCTTTTTTCGAACAATCAAATGGAAAATACTAAAGTTGCATACATGTACTTAAATGTACACCTAAACAAATGAAAAGATTTAAATAAAAATATTACAACTCACACATACACACACTCATTTACACATCACAAATATTTAAATAGACGCACACAGGAGGAAGATTCGGCATTGCTCATACGTCATGATTGCCCAACAATTAAGCATTAACTCATTTAAAATATTTTTGTTATTAATTTATTTATTATTTTTGTTTTTTTCTTCTTCTTTTCACTAAAACTTTAAGTGTTTATAAATATTTAAATTGAAACAAAATACAGCAAATGTTACTTAAACGAAGAAAATAAATAATCAACGACATACAACATACATTCATAGTTATTAATACAATGATTTGACTACAACAAAGTACAATCATCGTGCGAAAAATTAAGGCTAAACAATGAAAACAATAACAACAACAACAACAACAACAACAATAGATAAAGAAACAATAAAAACACAAAAAAGCACTAAACAATATTAAAAAAATACGTCTGATGTCTTTTATATTTTTCAATATATATTTTGTTTAAATGTTATTTTGTTGTTGTCTCAGTTTTAATTTCAGTTTGTGTTTTAACTATAAATATGTACATACACGTATGTCTGTATTTTCATATATTAAAATAATGAAAAAGGAAAATCTATACATTTTTTTTTTATAGAAAATATTTCTTAATACACAATGTGTGTTGTGTTTGTTAAATTTTCTTTTGTTTTGCTACTTTGTTTTGATTAAAGGATTTCTTCGAATTTGCAATTTAATCAGAAACCTATTTAACCGTGATATTTGTTAGGAATGTCAAAGGAAAATAGAGACATTTATGGAGACAATTAAAGGAAAACACTTTGTTTTTATTACCGGAAAAACTGTATAAATTTTAGCGCGTCAATTTATCTTTCTTTCGTTTTCTTTTTTTTTGTTTTATCTTTTTGGTAAATTATGCGTTTGGCTGATTTTTCTTTTATTTTCTTGCTTTCAATCACCAATAATCGTTACAATTCGTTTTTTGTTTTGTGTTTGGTTTGATGTGTGTGTTTTTTTTTTATTTGACTATAGATTTAGCAATTGTATTTTATTTCTATTTTTTTGGTTTTTTTTATCGATGTTGTTCACACATTAGAGTCCCGAGAGAAACTGAAAACTCAGATGTGCTACATAGTACTTTTATGCGTTATTCTATGCCTGACTATTGGCATTAAAGGCAGCAAAATAAAACGCCAACTGCGAAGCTTTTGGAGCAACAAACAACATCTCATTGTTAAATACTTATATATGGCAATATACTCTTTTTGCCCTAACACCAACATCATCATGATGCTGATGTTGTTATTTACCATTACATTTACTTTAAGCATTTTCATCATCATCACTGTCACACTGTGTCGATTATAATGATAATTGTGCTTTTGGCATATTAAGAGAAGTTGTATTTAAGAATTCTAATAAAAATAATTATGAAGGTGTTGGTTGGTTTTTCTTGTTGTTTTATGTCTTTTTAAAGAACACTTAATTTTCTGTTATTTTGTAAATTTACTTTTACTTTCGTGTTTGTGTACGTTCGCCTTCACTTTGCACTGTTAAGTTTTCTCAAGAGAATGTCTTCACACAATTATGGCAAATTATCTCTTAAATTCAATTTGTAATCGCATCAGGATTTGGAGTCCCAATTAAAACTTATCTTTGAGAATTAATCAAAGAACTACTTTTTTTTATTTTACTTTCTATTATTTTTCACTTTTATTATTTAGAAATAAGAAACTTAAAAAAAATTATGATAAATCCCCTTTAATCCTAAGCTACGGTCACACATGTTAAATATTTGACGAAAAAACGGGACCAACAGGCAAACTAAAATAAAATTTCCCTTATTCCAATATTTATTTGTTATAGTAAAAATGTTGGCATTACATTTGCTCCGTTTAATTTTGCTGTTCAGCCAAATCGGTTCATAATTGGCCGAGATATGAAAGATAACCACGACTGCTTCCAATTATTTTGATAAAATTCCATGTTACTCTTGTTTTATTACACCCATCACCTAAAGAAGCAAGATATACCTTGTATTAGTTGTTTTTTTTAATTTAATGACTTTTGGGTATTTTTTAAACATAACAAATACATACATGTACAGCGAAGCTTATATAATGATGTCCGTATGTCCGTCTGTTTTTCTGTATATGTGGAGGACGGAAAGACAAAAAGGTACAAGCATCTTGGTTATCAATGCACAACATCCGGAATTGTAGAAGTGGGTGTGGCAGAAAATATATAAATTTATCTATAACGAACGGTATATATATAACGTTCTGTTTTTATCGCACCATGGTGAAGGGTATGTAAGATTCGGCATAGCCGAATATAGCACTCTTACTTGTTGATCCTGAAAAGAGCCTGACAAATGATTTTCGTATAGCAGTATTAACTGTTAAGGCCTCGTTACTCTTTACGTAAATGTTGCGGATACGTAAACGTTGCGGTCGACGTCAATGGTTGGTAGTTACTAAAAATACGTAAACGTATCATATGTTCTTAAAGTGTGTTAAAAAACAAAGAGAATGAAATAAAACATTTTGTTTTGTTTTGATTTTGCACTCAGTGTTGGTTTAAAGCATGTTGTTAATGTTCTTGTTTGAAATCGCCAATACATAACGATATCGACGGTTTTCTAAAAAAGAAGTAGAATATATGTGCATATGTATATTCACAGATATGTTTGTATGTACAGCACTGAAAAATGCTATAACATAACAACTTTTGATATAGTGTTTTGCACCTAAGCAGCTAGTTAAGGAGTTATGGACCTTAAAATTTTTTTAAGACTTTATTAATATCTCTTTAAGTACAAAGTTGACCTCACTTATATGGGTATCAGTAAAAAGTTCTACTAAATCCTCGCCTATATACATATGTGTATACACGGTGATAAATTCCGGAGATGCCCGGGGAAAAACAGTCAAAATTACTGCAAAAAACGAGTTCACAAAAAAGTACCAAGAGTACGAATTTTTACCCTGTTTGCCATAAAATGTACTTTATTTCTTTGCTACCTTTATGTGAAAGAATTTAGTATTTGTTATATATGTATGTCCCTAGTGATAGTTTTAGCATGAAACAATTAATAGCCTATTTCCGATGTTTGAAAGAATTCTTTCTTTCGAACAACTACATTTAAAACAAAAACAAACTTTAGAATTTATACGAATGCAGTTGTACGAACGAAAGAATTCTTTCGCACATCGGAAATAAGCCGTAAACTTTTCTAATTTTGCAGTATAAATGAGCTTAATTAAAATATTCCAAAAATTCCTTATATTACCCACTTTAAGGGGGTAAACCTTAAAGGCGACAACTTTCAAAATGTACTTTTATGCGACAATGTAAAATTCATTCAAACATCGCCAAAATATTTAAAACAAAGTTTTACCCTGTTTTGTCCCTTTAAGTTAACATTTTTCAAACCTATATCCCTAATGGTAGCTTAAGCCAAAAAAATAAATTTACTTTTAAAATTGAACAAAATTGACGTGAAATTTGCCTTTTTAATGCCGATTTTCCGATTAGGAATTCGTACGAAAAAAATTTAGATTGATGATTGTAGGGTTATTTCCAAAAAATCGGTTTTTGCTAATTTTTAACCATTTTATTCCTCCCTGCTCCAAAATTCCGGAAAAATATAGCCTATAGTAATTTCGCTGTAACATTCTATCTTCTTACCAAGTTTAATCAAAAACAAATAAACTAATATACATATATTTATATTTATTTATATATGTATATGTATGTATGTATGTAATGTTTATATTCTTTAAATTTATACTTTAAAAAGAGAATCTTATTAATAAAATCTAAAAGTAAACCGCCGGCTAATACGTTTTGTTGACAACACTGCTTGAAAGCAAAAATAAAATTCTTGAGAGCGGATACGTAAAAACGGGGAGAAATTTTAATTTTATCAGGTTCGTCCGCAACGCAACGTTACGTTTACGTAAGAGTACCTATTTATACATAGACTTGGTAATGAAAAGGAACAGCTGCTCATCAACGTATACGTTTACGTAAGAGTAACGAGGCCTTTATACGATTAAATTTTGTGAAGAGTACAACGTTATGTGTATATTAAAGTGTATATTGTATCAAATACATATATGTATGTATATTAAGTGTATATTAAATTGGAAAAATATTATTCGTTAGATTTTACCTAATGGAATATAATTTTATATTATTATAAAAATACTGGGAATATAATTTTTCCAAGTGTAATTTTCGTTAGTACAACAACAGGCGGTTTATTGTTAAATTTCACATAAATATAGAATCGCAGAGAAGTATAAAACATAAACACTACACACAGTCACAAACACAAAAGACCTTGTGAGTTTATATTTCTGTTGACTCTCTTTATCATCACAATGAGACATTTCTCTTATTTTTATTATTATGAAAACAAATGAATATTTCTCTTACAATTGCTGATGCTTTTTGTTTTTTGTTATTATTATTATTCTCATTAGATAAGATGTGATGATAAGCCAACTCAAAGTGGCAGTGTGCTAATTTAATTTGTTTAGCTGTTGCATATCGGAATTCCTACAGATTAGCGCCACGTCCGCTGTTAATTTGAGAGAATACCGGCATTTTAGAAAACTAATTGGTTGCATGATGTAGAAAACAAAACAAAAAAAGAAAAAAAAATTATACAAATATATAAAGAAAAACAATCGACAACAAAAAACGTCATTAAACATGAGATGAAAAAATGCTGCTGCATTTTAGTTGTCCGTCCGTCAATCACAGATGATGTGTCGTCTATCTCAACATGTGTTTTCAGCTGAGCAGATGTTAAATTCAAATTTGCTTAACATTAAAAAATGTTTTATCTTTATTTTATTTCAGATGTGCGTTTGTGTTTTCTCACGTCTATGCGGTGGGTGTTGGTAGAATTCATTCAATGATTTTTGGCAATGGAGTTGTGAGCGATAAAAAGAAATATTTTGAGTTGCCTTCATTTCGAATTGTTATAATATTTTTACGGTCATTGCTTTTTACTTTGTCGTTATGCTTTATACCACAAAGGTTGCAAGTAATTAGGTAAAAGATAAAAAAATATAATTTTCAGGGTTTTAAATAATTATTATAACAAATTTAACAAAATGAGAGAATTTTAAATTTGAATTCGCTTTCCTTACGTATAAGTGCTGTACAATTCTTAAGATACCAATAAGTTAATGTTGCGTATGAGTGCTTAAAAATGTAAAATTAATTGTATAAATTTATTAAAAAATTACATACTTTTATGGCCGGAATTAAAAGTAAATATTTTTTGATGACTTTACTTTAGGTTTGATCTTTATGCCTACCACCGAAAAAACAAAAAAAGAAGAGGATTTTAACATTTTCAACACAATTGAATGACGCATTATTAAACCTAAGAAGATCTAAGGTAAATTTTGGCACAAATTTTTTAAGTATTGGGAAAATGCAATCTCTATTATAAAACTAAATTGCTACCCGCGTTATGGTATGACCGATGAAGATATAGAGACAGTGTTGCCACTTTCTAAGTAATTATTAAAAAAATCTACTTTTTAAAATATTTGGATAATTTTTGAACCAACTATTTTTGTATTACTTAATTTCTAAAAAAAATTTCCACAAACTCATACTGGAGCATAGGGCTCCAAAATGAAAAATGTTTGAAATCATGCATGGACGGTCTCCGATAAAAATAATCTACATTTTTGGATCAAAATTATAATAAAGTTAACTTGAACATGAATATAATTTGAACGGATTGGAAAATGATTTGTTCTCTTTTGTGACCTCTTTACTTTAATAGGAGTCATTGTTTCTGAATCTTACGAATTATTGAGAACGCAGGATATAACAACGTATCTCAACTCACTTTTAAAGCAATACTTATTCAAAGATTGTTAACTTAGCGCCAGGTGTATTAGCCGGATTTTTTCGTAATGTAAGAACTTTCTACAGCAGTTATTCAATATTTATTGTGTAATTTCATATTGTTTGGAATAATTTTCTACCAACAGCTAAGTAATGTTTTATTTCACTGGTGGCAACACTGGCTAGAGATATAAAATTTTGCACTAAGGAAATGTAAGCGTAAGAATTTTTTGATAATTATCATTTCGTTGAACCGCAAAAAAATTAACTCGAGTGAAAGTTAATCGCGCGGATAAGTTTAACAAATTATACCGACCGTGTGCCGCTCTCAAAAGTTTTATCCCGGTTAACTTTTTTGGAGAGTTTTAATAAAAACGATTATTAGTGCTATAATCGAACAGAAATTTAAATAAATACCGTTCTTCAGATATAAATAAATCTATTTTGTGCCACACCCACTTCTTCAATCCCGCCCACATTTTGTAGATTATTGTTTATTGATAACCAAAATTCGTTCTCCAGAGGTACAGAAAAACAGACAGACATCGTTATATCAATTTCTCTGTACATGTATGTATTTGTTATGTGTAAAAAAAACGCAAAAAATTCATTAAAATAAAAAAAACAAGTTATGCAAAGATATATCTTCTTACTTTCGGTGACGGGTAAAAAACAAAAATTTGAGGCAGTCGTGGTTATTTTCTTATCACAGCCATTTATGGACCGATCTAACTAATTTTATCTAGCAAAAAATACATAATAATAATACATAGTAATATATAATAACCTAGACCCCATCATATCTCATAAGTATCCAGAATATATATACTTGATAGGGTCTAGGATCAATATTAGAAATAACAAACGGAATGTCAAAGTTATATACCTATTAAAGGGCTGCATGAACAACTTCATTCATAAACATATTGAAATGTTTATCCAATTAAGTTCGTATTCAAATAAAATTCAGATTACTGAACAAACTGTTGTTTTATTCATGATACTAGCAAACACATTTCGTTTCATATGGCAAACACAAAGACGTTGTTCAATCAAACCGAAAGTGGCAATGTTGCCACTTAAGTAAATTCATGTTATTTTTTTTTTCTTTTGTTACCTTTACAATAGTATATGTAATTTGTAAAAAATATTGAATTCTTTGGCTAACTACTTTATATGTATTTCCAAGCACAACATATTGCTGAAAAATGTTTTTGAAGTTAGCGAATGTTTTTGAAAATGAAATGGATTTTTTTTTTGAAATTTACATTGAAAACAATTAATTTACATTGAAAATAAAGTTAAATTTGTTTTTTTTTTTTACTTTATTGCTTTTACTCCTTGTGGTTATTTTTGTTTTTTTTTTATCTTTCCTTATGTTTTTCTTTTCCTTCAACTGGCAATACTGACATTTAAATCAATGTGTTTTTCCATGAACTTATTCGACTTTTATTCAGTGGTTGTTTTGTTTCAGTGTTGTAAGTGTTCATATTCTCTTGTATAAGTAAACAAATTAACTTCATCTTACTCGTCTCTTAAATATCGAGTGTTTGTTGCTTTCGTTTCATAGTTATCCATCTTACTGAATACAAACGTATCGAATACAAAATTATAATGAAGGTTTCATGAAAATCATTATTTAGTTTCATGCAGATGTTTATTGTATATACCCTTTTACCTTCGGTGAAGGGTATACAAATTATAACAAAGCAGTACAAAATATCACAAATCAGATACGATTTATAGCAGAAAATGGAGAGTTTCCCGGTCCAATTTTAATATAATAAGCTTTAAACGAGTTGGCAAATTTTAAGAAAATACATTGAAATCGCTTCCTGAAAGTTTGTAAAGAACTCCTTTAAATACATAGGACAAACGTCGGAAGTAACAGCGTGAATTTGACACTTTTTTTTAACAAGCTGGACACCCTACCAATAAAGATAATTTGCGTACGATGAATTCAATGGATATTCGATATTCGCGATTAAAGATTTTAATACTCATATACCAAAAAACTATATTTTTAATAGTTTTGGTATCATTGTTCAATTTAAATCAATTCAACTCTTTTAAATTAAATTTTTTATTAATTTTTTCGCGGAGAAATTTTTTCCCGCAATTTTTTTTTCCAAGAAATGTTTTTCTTAATACTGCTAGTGGCAAATGGTAACAAGCTGGGCACCCTAATGGTAATTCAAGTACGCTGAATTCTAAATAAGCGTTCGTATTCGCGATAAAAATTTTTGAGGGAGCTGTAAATTTTTTTTTTTTTTTTTTTTTTTGTAAAATTTGGTTTGTTTCAAATTTGCAATTAATTCAATATAAATAGATAATTTCGCAAAAACATTTTTTCTGCAAATAAAAACTTCGATGTTGTTATTTTGTATCATCATCTCACGATAGCGAACACCATTCACAGTAACTGCCTAACCGGCCTCATTTTAGAAAAAATACGACCCGATGATGCCGCACCAAACAGTCACTCTTTGTGGGTGCATTGGTTTTTCGACAATCACTCTTGGATTATCATTCGCCCAAATGCGGCAATTCTGCTTATTGTCGAATCCACTGAGGTGGAAATGTGCCTCATCACTGAAGATGATTTTCACGATATGCATTTTGATTTGAACGCCCATTTTCATAATAAGCTGAATAACTTTAACGCGTTGCTCGATTGTGTATTTTTCCATGATTCAAATTGAGGTAGTCTGAAATTGAGAAATGTCAAATCAAATGCAGAAAAAAACTTGACGCTTAGGTGTGGTTTACATTCAACATCGGCCCTTAAAACTCAACCACCCGTTATATACCCTGCAATTAATATTGGACTACTTGATCTATTTTATATAAAATGTACTACTTATAACGTGGTCCGATGTAATGTAATCATGGACCATGACATTGTTAAAATAGAGTTTGTAGTTAAACGACATGTCTTCGTATTTAAACGATTTCAAATCTAATTCTCTAGAGTATACCAAGAGTAGTCTCAAAACTAATCCACTGGGAGTATATATGAACATGGAGAAGTTTTAAAACTACTCCCTTATGGTCCAGCCCTCTGACATCGTTATATTAAATATACCATGTTTTTCAAGACATTTGGACTAGTCCTAGTCCCTTATGGGCTATATTTTACACGCGTATATGGACTAGTCGTATTATATGCAAATTAAAAATTAAAAATTTTAAAAAAATCGTGAAAAAAAACTCTTAAAAAAAACGAAAAGTTCTATTTAAAACAGTTGAATTGATTTAAATTGCTTTACCAATAGCTTGTTAAAATTTGCAACAAGCAAAGTGTTAATAACTATAAATTATATTTCAAGAGAAATCGCGAACTTCAAACTAGCCGGTAGAAATAAAATCTAGTTTTCTTTTCTTTGTACTGATGAAAATTAAGTCATTGAAATAAAGTTAATGTGCTAAGTCCGGATAATTTTTGTTTATTATTATGTTTTTTTTTGCATATTTAAAACTACTAAGAACAGCTCAAATGTTCGGAGAAGTTAAAAACCCTTGGGACATTTCGGTAAACTTTTCTAACTGTGTATTGCAAAAGGCCCATTCCGTCACCTGGTCACGAAACAAAAAATAGTATTAAATTTGTAGCAATTTGGTTATGATTAGAAACAAAAAAATAAAAACCAATTAATATACACAGCAAAAAATAATAATTGATTTCAATTAAAACACTTTTGATATAACTAAAAAATAATTAAATTTGCACCCGTTAACAAATTAATAACATCAATTGAATGTTTAATGCACTTGATTAAACGCTTAATTCACTTGATTAAACGCTTAATTCACTTGATTAAACGTAAAGTTTACTTGATTAAACGTTTGATTAATTTGATTAAATATTTATTAAAACTGATTTTATTTTTGATTAATGCTTTAATTGGTGAAAAATGTTGGAGAATTTTTTCTGTGTAATCACATTTATATAATAAAGATTTGCCGATTTAACCAATTAAATGAATGAATTCTTTTTAATTGCTGTAAAATAATATTTTCATTTCAATGTGTCACTATCTTTGCTAGGAAAAGCACTTACCACCCTCAAAATAATCAAAAATTACGTATAAATATTAATATGCAAGTTCATATATGAATTAATGTATGTGTGAATATAATATCCCAGCGGGAAAAACTGCAAAAGCTTCCAGTTTTAAGGCCTTTAACAACTACAAACACACTCTTAGGCCCGTTTTTACAACATACCGATACCTAAAGGATGCTATCGGCCGTATAAAAAGTGTTCCATTATTACAACTTTTCTTAAGCCTAAAGTGGCCGATAAGTTAAAGGAAGGTTCTTCCTTCCTATAGGTTAAAGTAAAGTTGCAATTATCTAACACTTTTTATACGGCCCATAAATTGCTACCTTTAGATATCGCTGGTTGTGAAAACGCGATCATTCTATTCGTAGTTGTTTATTTTAAAAAAATTCTGAACATCAATTATACTGAGATAAAGCTTAATTCTATATTATGCAGTGAGCGTTCAAAGTCAAATAATTTTTAAAAACTTTGCTTGCCGTGGTTGAAATTGTAAGTAAAAACGTTATAATGGAATATCAACCTCAGGTATTAAAGTACCTAATAAAATTATTTTTATTTTTGAAAATGTTTTGGAAATATTTTTAATGATCTTTTAAAAGTGCTAAAAATGGCACAGAAAAAATAAAAATTGGTTTCAATTAAAAAATTTGTGATATTAATTAAAAAATTAATTAAATTTGCACCAGTAAACAAATTAATATAAATTTTACTTGAATAAACGTTTAATTCACTAGATTAAACGTTAAATTCACTTGAATAAATTTTTATTTAAAGCTGATTTTATTTTTGATTAATGCTTGAATCGGTGAAAAATTTGCGAGAGTTTTCCTGTGAGGGTTGTTTCCGGGCGAGATAGGGCAGATTTTATTGGTTGCTCTTCTAATATAAGATTTCAGATTAGATATAAAAACGAAAAAAATTTCGCAGCTTTACTGCGTTTTTCTACTTATTTTAAAGAACTACAGTTGCTCAAGACACATGCAGATAACGGCGGTATATACAAAAACAAAAAGTGTTGTATTTTGGTCATGGAAAATAAACAAATTGTGTAGTTCTAAAATCTTTGATATACCTTTCATTTTTGGGCGTGACTGGTGTAAGTTTTTTTGTTTTGTACACAGAAAATATTATCAGTGGTTTTTTATCAATTAAAAAATTGTTTAAAAAACATTTCAATTTAATAAATGTAATTATTGATTCAATTATTTTTTTTAGTTGAAAGAAAATTAAAAATTGTATCTTATTTAATTAACATTTTAGTTGTTTTGAAATAATTTTTTAAGTTAAATATTAACGGCCTAAGTTATAAAAAATAAAGCATGTCAATAAAGGGTTTATGAAACGGATTTTCATACAAAATCCGTTTAATTAAATAACCAAAAATCTGAATTGATTTTTTCGTTTAAAAAAAAATTATTTAAACTTGTGGAATTGTTGTTGGAAATAGCCAAAACCTGAGCTACATTTAATTAAATCAATTAACACATTGTTTGAAACGGCAAAGATTTTTGATAATATTTTAACTAAAATTAAAAATATCATTTATTGAAAAAACAATATTAAAAATTTAAAATTTTTACAATTTTTAGTTTTCAATATAATCATTTTGGTAATAAGTGCTAAAGCAAACAATTGTTTGCTTGATTTTATGAATTTGGTGATTAGAAAAAATTTTTAAATTTTCTGTGTATTGGGGTTGACCTTGTATGTATGTATGTATGTGCAAAAGAAAAAAGGGTCCACATTTGAGGCGTGTCATAAAAGTGAGCATATTTAAAGGTATGCGTGCAAAGTTGTGGAAGGGCTATCTTGCCACGTGCAAAAAACTGGACAATGGGGGAAATGATGCGAGATGCGCTTAGTTTCGCACAAAATTTATGTCGGATTAAAATGTCACCAAAGGCAAAAATTAAGCCACAGACAAGTCATGAATAATGATATACAATATGCTGGGGGAGGCTTATGTCTGCAAAAAAGCCCTTTAGAAGGCCTCTTTACAACTTTTTTCCCCCGCTAGGTTTTTAAGTATATTTATATGTATTTATGTTTGTATATGTGCATGTAAGTCGGTATGTAATGAAATAATATTTTCATACATAAAACAACAACAACAGTCGCTGACCGTATTATTGTCTCAAATAGATTATTATTGTTATTGCTGTGCTCTTGTTGTTGTTGCTATTTTCGTATTGTTATAAAAAATTTAATTGATCAAATTGAATTTAAGTGGTGATGAAGATGATTGAAATGTGATGCGATGAAATGGGATGGAATGAAATGATAAATTGTTGGGGTAGTACAGATTGCTGCTGATCTTGTTGTGGTCAATTTGATGTAATAGAACAAAATCAAATAATATCATATTTATTAAGTTGTTTTTGTCTTTGCCCTTCTTTTAACAAGAAAAAAAAATATTAAGATTGAGATACAGCGACAAACACTTATTCAAATGAACATACTTATGTAATTCAAAAGAATACCAGTATGAACTTTTCAGATTAATAGATTAGATTGAATGATAAAAAAAAAAATTATTTTTTTCGAAAACATTATTAAAATAGTTTTTTTTTAATATTTATTTAAACAATACCCAGTGACTCTCGTTCCCTAAAATATAATCGTAAGTCAAAGATACAACTCACTACTTTAAAATTTTGAAAAAATAAAAAATACTACGATAGAATTATTTTCTATATATTCCAAATCGTTGTTGCGCGTAACCAAGAATATTTTTAATAGATTCTTCATTTGAATTAAATTTTAGAGCACTTGAGAAAATATAATCAGACTTTCGCTAAATTTATACTTAATTTATGATCATCACTTAAAATGTCTTTGTTAAGCTCCGACATATTCATATCTATAGGTTTTTTTTTTAATTTATGTTGCCTTGAATTGGAAAAATATTAATGGCGACATCTCTTGAGTTTACAAAATCTTAGTAGTCATTATATTCGTAGTTTGTATAGGCTTGTTGTACGAAACAACTTAAAATTTTTTTAATTTAGTAAATGCAGTAAAAGGGCTGAAAATGGGTGTTTTTTATTAAAGGACTAAGTTGTCATCTTTGCTGTAAAAAGCAAACTTTGAAAAGAAAATTTAATAATAAAGAGAAAGCATAAGATATTTGTTTTGACTGAATAGATGTTATGTTCATAAATCTTTTTAGTGCTTCCATACTATGGAACCATCGTTTGATATCAAGTCTCCACGCCACGGGTTATCGCTATCCGATCGCAATAATATTTGTAATTTCAACTGATAGGATCAAATGAAAAATAATTAGAGAATGTAATTTCTTTTCCTTATGTAAAGGGCATGGTAACTGTGGTAACTCATAATTAAAAAAAAAAATCAAGGAAGAAGGTGCAGTGTAAAAATCTTGAGGGCATAATAATCAGGGGTGTTCTGGAAAAATCGAAAACGCAAACGCAAGAATTTCAAAGTCGTTTTTTTAATAAGATTTTTGTAGTAAAAGAAATACAAGTACAACACAATACAAATATTTCTCTATTAAAAATAATTCCATAAAAAAATTTAAAAAAATTGGATTAAGAGTGTATTAAAAAGAACTTCAAAATTCTTGCGTTTTCGATTTCCAGAACACGCCTGAATATTTACAAAAATTTATATTAATTATTTGAGATTGAGGTATTTTTTATATAAAAATATTAATCTTATTATTCGAATGTATATTATTATTATTTTATTTTCGTTAAAATGAATTAAATGTTTTTTTTATATTGAAATTATTATTTTTCATAAATTATTTTATTATACATATTTTAACCGATGGAAAACTTTTCTTAAAAAGTAGGCGTGGCTTATGAATTTTAAATATCATAAATTTTTTACCAAAAGCAAATCTTTATAATATTTGTTTTAAAACGAAAGAATTTTAAATTACACCTGATCTACACATAAAAGAAACTACCCACGCCAGTAAAAATTACACCAAATTCGGGTAATTACCAACAAAGCGGCAACACTGGTAATATAACAAATTTTGGAAAAAAAGAAAAAAAAAGTCGTAATGAAAAGGAAAGTTCATATCAAAACAAACCATTCAAAAATGGAACAATTATGTCAGCGCAAAACGTAACATTTTGAAATAATGTATCTTAGTGCTGGTTCACACTCTTCAAGTTTAGGTCCTCAAGTCTTGAGATTTTAGGAGAGAAGGGATAAGAAAATGCGATTTGTTTTCCTCTGTCTCATAAAAACTCAAGACCTGACGGCTAAAACTGGAAGAGTGTGAACCAGCACCAAATTGTACACCAAATTTTATTTATGTCGTCTTGGAGCAAAGTACAAAAAAAAGGAAAAACTGAAAAAATACCTTTTTTTTAAAACGGTCCAGCTCACGGATGGCCAACGCTAAAATCAAAATATTTTGGGAATCATCATAAAACCTATCAACCTTTATTTTCCGAGGGGTAATAAAATTACTTTTTTTTTGAGTCGCTCAAATATACACATATTTTTTTTGTTTTATTTTTTTGAATCGCTGCGAAAGCTTTTGTAGGCATATAAAGAAATTGAACATGTATAAAAATATGCTTCAAACATGTCAAGTATGCGCTATAAACTTTAAAAACTGCAAAAATTATGTTTGAATATTGTCTTCTAATAACACTGTGCAAGAAATTGACACTTTTTTCGTGACAAGCTGGGCACCTGGCGTTTTAACATAATTCGGGTACGCTGAATCCAATGGTGCCAACGGTTTTTTAAGATTGGCTCTGGTTTTCGAGATATACCGTTATTTCGAAAATGGAGGAGGTTGCACAACATATGTTCGCATAACTCAAAAACGCTTTAGCTTATTAAAAAACCGAAATTCCGCAATAAAATTTCCTTTAAGAAAACCCCTTTCTAATATCCGCAGTCGTTTTAGAAACATAATTTTTTTTTTGGAAAAAAAAATAATTTTTTTAACAAAAATTCGAAATTTTTGTTTTTTAAAAATTCATAAAAAATTGGAAAATACAGACGTATATAAAACGAAATTCCAAACAAAACAAGCCATAAATGATTAAAATCTGTTTGCAACTTTTGATTTTATTCACAAAAGTCGACAAATTTTAATTAATTTAAGAATTTCATAAAACGCAATATTTGTATGGGAGCCCCCTAAGAAGTGATGATAAGGGGCAAGTATGTCTCGAGAAAATGTTAAGGACAAAAAATTAATTGAGGTCGGTCATACATTATATACCACTAGGGGCGACTTCTGGGAATTTATAGGACTTTTTCTTCCATATATATGAAGAATATAATTTTTTAAGTTTTTTCAATAAGCTAAAGCGTTTTTGAGTTATGCGAACATATGTTGTGCAACCTCCTCCATTTTTGAAATAACGGTATATCTCGAAAACCAGAGCCAATCTTAAAAAACCGCGGGCACCACTGGATTCAGCGTACCCGAATTATGTTAAAACGCTATGTGCCCGGCTTGTCTGTTTTTTCAACTAACATAGTGTAATTAGGTATACGGTTTCTCTGGTAATTGCGTTTTTAAACAAGTAGATATATACAGATATGTCTGAACATATACACATGATATAACAAAAAATTTGCATAAACAATAATATTTTAACAGCAGCGTATCTAAATAAAATGTTAAAGGGGCGAAAGTGAAAATAGCTAAAATCAATGTTCCCCTTTTCTGAGGACCACAAGTGATAACAATTAAATAATAAACTTACTTGTTCTTAAGTTGTCTTTATATTGGGGAGACTCTGCTTTTGCAATTATTTCTATTTGCGGCGATCCTGCCAAAAGTTCAACAACCTCCTCATCGTCAGCATCGTTTTGCACATTTTTATGATCAAATTTATGTTTCATTGACATTTTTCTTAGTTTCGCTCTTTAAATTCGTGTCTGGTTTATTTTTATTTTCTATTCTATTTTTGAAATTACAATTAATTACAATGAATGAAATGATGAAACTAAAAGTGTCATTCTTCTTCTGGCACTCTGGTTGATATTGAACTTATTTTTAATACTTTGTTTTTGTTATTAATATTAAATAATAATTTTTGTTAAAAGTATTGTAGAGATTAAGCTTAAAATAAAAAAAAACAATAACTTCTTATCAATTTGTTTAAAACATTTTACAAATATAAAATAATATTTGAATGTATGTACATTCATATGTGCATAATTATATGTTTATACGTATGTATGTCCAACGTTAACTTTTTATAAACCCAGAAACATTTTTTCCGACATGTTAGATTTCAGTCAATGTCTGAAACTTTTTCAGAAAATATTCCGAATTTCTTTCAAGTATTCGTCAGAATGTCCTTACATTTCAATTACTTAAAGATACGTCTGTACGTTTTCGGAAGGAAAGTATTATATTTTGTTACATACAATTTAATACATTCGTGCACAAATTTCAAATGACTGCAAGATTTTTAATTATGTCTTAGTCCCCGTCCATATTATGAATTATTTGCTGCGAAAGATTTGAGCTTGATAGTGAGAAGGGAAAGACGTATAGAAGAGTGCACTTCGTTTTGTGTACAGGCAGTTTTTGTTAGTAGTTTTTGAAAGAGAGAAGGCATATTTAGTATATAAATGCCGCAAAACTAAAGTTTCATTGTATGGGCACGAATGCAGTTTCAAAAGAGAATTGAAGAAAGTTTTTGCAGCAAATGATTATAATATAAACGAGGGCCTTCAAAATTATTTATTTATAGTACAGGGTGGCCCAAAATGACCAGGTTTGAATTCCTTGTAACGTTTTAATTTATTATTTTCTTTGTTTTTTTTTCAGAATTTTGTAAACAATCGAACAAAAATAATTAAACTCGAAATTTTGCGAAAAGTTATGGAAAATATGTTAAAAAGAACACGTATGGGTGAAGCAGAAAATAGCCACCACTTGCGAGAGATAATTTTTCGAGATATAATATTTTATATTCGTAACATAATATTCTGTACATTTTTTAAACTGTTTTTTAGACTTTGAACCGAAAAAGCTGAACATTAAAAGCACCGAAAAGTCAGACAGTTTTTTGATAATTTATCAGATCTTTGTCTACCGACAACAATCCAACGTATAGAAAATTCCTTTAGAATTTTCCTAGGAACTTTCTTTAGTATTTGAAAAAACCCGTGTCCGACAAATCTGAAAAGTTCGATAAATTTTTCCTGACAAAGAGTTCCGATTTCTTGTTAAGCACTCCCATATGCAATTCTTGCGTAGACTTTCGGTAAAAGTTCTGGCAAAAGTCGGCAAAAAATGTTTACGGGGTATACGTTTGTTTATGTGTTTTAAAACCAACAATTATTCACAATATTCTTCTCGTAGTATTTGCAATTCATCCCAGCGGTAAACTTTTGAAGGTCTGAAATGATAAAGCCTTCTATAAGACCTTCCTAGCCCTTTTTTTAGATCCAGTACTCATGCTCGCTTGCCTTCTCAGGAAGGTCTTATGAAAGGCCTACTTACTCCCTTCTACATTCATGGGTTTTTTTTAAATTATGTTTTTGTATATATGCATAAATTTTGTGCGCCTACTACGTTTGTAGCAAAGTGTATTATTGCATTATGGTTTGTAGCAGCAAAACCGAAAAACCGTTACCAAAAAAAAACATTCCAAAGACAGCAAACAATATAAATAAAAAAGTGAAAAGAAAAAAGAAGTACATAAATTTATATTAGTTTTTCTAAAATTGTTTGACGAAGCGGTGTTTACTTTTTTTTCTCGTGGTAATAATTAAATTTTTAATAAACAATAATAAAATGAATAAAAGATCGCTAAGACGCCTCTAATCAGGCCTGCTGAGGAAGGGAACGCAGAAGGCCTTGGCTGGCTAGGACATCGCGTGTAAAAAATGTATGAGTATGGAATGGGGTAGTAAGGCCTTGTGTCTGCCAAATAAGGCCTTCTAGAAGGCCTGCTTACTACTTCTTTTTACCGCTGGGATTTTAATGTTTTTGGTTGGCTGTGTGCGCATCTAAAATTTCCTTTTTTTTTAATTACTATTTTTATATGACGGGGATACATTTATTGTTGGTAAATCATTTTTTCTGTTCGTTGTGTTTTGATTTCTTATCTTCTTTAGAAAAACTATAACAACAACTTTACTTACAAATGTTTGTACATACATATATGTATGTACATTGCATTTAATTTTTTAACAAGTTCTTTTTATTTATTTACAAGTTGTCATTTTAAATTAATGTAAAATTTTTATTTTCATTATTAAAAAAAAACACAAACGCACACACACAGTCGTTAGAATTTTGATTTGATTTTCCTGAAATTCTCAAACAACTAATTAATCGTGAAAATTTATTTATTTATTTTCTTTTGGTTGCAATTAAAATTAAATTGCGATTTCTCTTTTCTTTTTTTTTTAAAAAGCACAATATTCAATTTTTTTTGTTCTCTAATTTGGCATATTATGTAGTTTCTGTCAGAATAATTTTGCCATTTTCATACTTTTTCCCAATGTGATTTCAAATGTTTTGATTAGAGAAATGGGCCAAAATGCATCCCGTTAATTTGCGGCTTTTGAATGAAGTTTTATGTATGTGAGTCTCTTGGTGATTACATGCATACAAACATACTTACATATACATATGTGCATATGCATATGTATGTACATACATGTATGAACATAATTTGTAAAATAATCAGCGTTGCCATTGTTGGTCTTTTCCGACAAAATTTTGTCGGATATTTTATTATTTTTTTCTTTTCGAAACAAAATTAAATAAAAATCGTTTATGATATTTATCACAAAAGTTTTAAATTATATACTTTTTCCTGATGATCCTCCAAACAATAAATTTCAGTGTACTTATCAACAATAAAAATAAGGAATTAAGCTCAACAAACAAAATGTTTTATTGAAAAATTATGTATTCCCAAGAATAACTTTGATAATTATTTTTTTACTTTTTTCATCGGTGGAAAAATTTAAATATAATAAAAATGTGTTGTAACAAAAGTCATATTAGGAAAACAGTAAAATAAAAGAATGCAGTAAAATAAAAGAATGTTTTCACAATTTATAGCTGCTTTACACTATCACATAAGTCTTACGTATTTTGAAAAAAATACAAACCTGTCATGATAAGTTGTTATTGTTTTTTGAACATTTTCAAACAATAATTAGATCAGGGAAGCATTTTTGAAAAATACTTGAGATTTTGTGGGATAGTGTATAACGGCCTTTACCGAGGATTTTATCAGCCGTATAAAAAGTGTTCCGTTTTTACAACTTTACCTTAGCCTAAAGTGAGCGATAAGTTAACGGAAGGTTCATCCTGCATTTTAAATTAATTAGTACAAGAAGATTTTAGATAAAGCGTTTGGGAGCAATGGTGCCATAGACACACATATTCAAGAGGATAAAGCTAGAAATTAGGAGATAACTTCTAATCGGTTATACCGATTTTCTTCAAACAAAGGTAAGAAGACTCCCGATCGCCACCTTTCAAACAAGCCAAATAAACTCATAATCGGTGCAGGTGTTTTGATTCTACGATGGAACGGACAGATACATATATAGACACAAATATATACAGATAAACACTACACACTTGTAACATCATTCGTTTTAGGCGGGGTTAAAAATTATTGGGACTCTTCTATAATTTTAGTTGCTTTATATTAGAATTTTTTGTTTTGAAAAATTTAAATTTTTAACTTGAAAAATTTAAAGAAAATAATTATTTGAATTTTTTTTTTTTTTCAATAAATGAATATAAATTTTAATCAACAAAGATATTTATACGATATGGAAAGAAACAGTTGTCGGCGTTCTGGAAATAGCACATAATAATAATAAAAAATTTTTAAAATATATTTCTATTCAAATATTATGAAATTTTAAATTAAGTTTCTTAATCAAATAACATCTAGAATTAACTTTAAGCGTAAAGGCGTTAAAATGTTACATATATGTATATGTAAATAATAACTTCTTCTAAAATGGTGTCTAAAGAAAATTTACCTATATAAAAAATTTTCGAATCTTGTAGATTGTGACCCCGATATCATTATTACAACAGAGTAACTTGTTACGGTGAACAGAAAGGAACCTTTTAAAAGATTTAGATATTGATTTATTTTGGGATACAATTAATTCCATTAAAAATGGAAAAAAGCTTTGGCCCACTTTCTGTTACTTTCGCTTTCACAAAGTTCAGCAGCTTTTAAATAAACATAAAGTTTAGACCTTGAAATAAGTACAATTAATAAAATAAATGCTCTATAAAGAGCTTATGATAAACAATTATGTATTCTAATTGTGGTCCTTAAGAAGGGATATTTTTAAAAAGTGAAAAAAAAACAAATAATTTTAAAAACATAATTGTGTATATTTAAAGCACACTGATTTAAAGCTTGCTCATCTTTTTCTTCGAAATAAAAAAACAACCTCATCACACAAACATCACAAATTGCTTTTGTGGTTGGGGGGTAAAGGATTTTGATAGACAATTTTGGTCGGATAGAAAATTGCTAAGTGGCAACGCTGAATATAATTGATGCACATATTGGAAATGTGTGTACGAGGGCAATTTAAAAAAGTCCTAGTTTGGTTTTAACGTGTTATTAAAAAATTAAGCTTAAAAAATAGTTTGAGATTTTTTTGATTAATATTATTCAAAAGTATACACAATTTTGTAAAATAAAGCAAAATTGGATTTTTTTTTTTTTTTTTTTGAACATTGACACTATTTAACTCGAATTTAAAATAATTTTTAGCTTGAAATCGATTTTTTTTTGCACTACATTTGTAATATATTTTATTCAATAAATTAATGAATGATTCCATTAAATGGAATCGCAGCGAACACCTTTCGATTGATTGATTTGCGTTTATTTGTTCATTTAACCACAATAACAGTATCTTTAGAGGTGGCTGTTGCACGTGCTCGCGTGATGAAAAAAGGAAACCCTTGTATTTTGGTTTCAGTCGGTGCACTTGATTAATCTTGAGTTAAAACAAAAAATACAATGACTTTTGATTTTTGCTTTCGTTTTTCATTGATGTAGCGTTTTCTTTGTAAAATTTTAAAATAGATGATGAACTGAATTGTTTAATGTTTTAAACTATTTGTTCTGTTCGTTCGTTTAGTTGACACTGGCAATAAACGTCCGCAACCGTTGTTTTAAGATTCAAAACTAAACTGAGAAAATGTAGATCATAAATGATATTGTCCACTCCAGCCGTTGGATAATTTGTTTGCGAAGTTTTTTTTTTTTTTTTTTTTTTTTTTTTTTTTTTTTTTTTTTTTTTTTTTTAATACAAATTGTAAACAGCTCACCACATACAGTCATACAGACATACATATTGCATACATTGTTTTTGTTTTTATTCGATTCGCGTTAGAGCTTGAGAAGTGTACACCAAAATAGTCGCACGGTAAGCTTCATTAGCTGCAGCTAAAACTTAAATGTGTTAAACAAACAAATGAGAATACTCTTTCGCGTTTAACCAGCCTTTAAAATTGTTATATATCCATTCATTCATACATTCATACTCGCACGTTCGTAGATATATACATTAGGGAGTTAACTTTTTTTGAC
The DNA here is from genome assembly GCA_943735925.1 of Pollenia amentaria. Lineage (NCBI taxonomy): Eukaryota > Metazoa > Arthropoda > Insecta > Diptera > Polleniidae > Pollenia > Pollenia amentaria. The sequence continues at coordinate 3,526,765 of OX031006.1, read as the reverse complement.
GTAATTTTTCCAATGGATTCTCTAATTGCCAATATTTAATTAATAATAAAAATACTTATTTCAATTTAATCTGATAACGCACTAAAAGAGATTTCAATAAAACATTTAATATTTATTTTTTCATTAGCGGTTTTCACCCTTTGCATTAAATGTACAACTCTGCTTTATTAAATACGATTTTATACTACGAAGCTTGAGCGTCTTTTTCGTATGCATTGTAAATTAATAAATTTGCTGAGTAAGAGAAAGAGACAGATAAAGTTTCGTCAACTTTTATTCTGGTAAATTCAAAACTCGTGTTTACTACAGCTTTTTGTTGGATTTTTTAACCACATCGTAGTAAATTTTAGTCTAATACACTTTGTTGTGCAGGTCTACAAGGGACCTTACTATTATTTTTTAAAGTAAATTCTTTTCAAAATACTGTAAATACATATCGCACTTGATCATATTAATTCAAAATTAACTCAAAATTTTAAAATTTTCAGTAGCACTGTTTTTAATTAAAAAAAAGCTAAAAAATTAAAATGCCCCCCAATCAAGCGCGAAATAAATAACAATAAATGCTTATGACTAAAGCGATTTTGTTTTTTCTTTTCCAATTATATACAACCTTTATACGAAAATTACAAAAAATAATGAAAACAATTCTATTTCTAATTCATTCAGTCGATACTAAACGAATCGAAATTATTTTTTAGTGTTGTGAAAATTCAAAGAAATTCTTTGCAACACTAAATAAATAATTTTGATTCGATCAGTATCGCCTGAAAGAATTATAAATAAAATTGCTTTCGAATCGAAAAAGTCTTCGATTACGACTGCCAGAATTCTGGTATTATACACGATTTTACCTTGAGAGATTTGACATTTGCAGAAAATGCAAAAAGTTATTACCCTAATGTACATACATTCTATATAGTTTTGAATGTTTTTTTTATTATTTTTGCACCAGTCATATATTTTACACTAAAAGAAATCATTGAGAGATTAAGCCAAAAGTTTTTGATGTACATAGTTTATTTGGTGTTATAAATATTTTTATCCACCGCTAATCGAATATAGAAGACGGTATTAAAATTGGTTTCCATTTTACACATTTTCAGTGCATCAATCCAAATTTCAAATACGTTGTTTAGTCTTTCAGGTGACGACGATATACAAGATTTTTGTTAAATTTACAAATCAAAATAAATGTATTGTTTTTCAAAGCAAATATTTTTGTCGATGTCGCTAAATTGGTATTCTGTAAGTCTAATCGCTGAAACTGCAGCCACACGTTCCATAAATAATTTTCAAATTGTTCACACAAGCTGATTGTCAAAACTCGTTAGAATTGACAGCCTTGCCGCAGGATGCATATAAATTGATAATCAGTTTTATTTTAAAAATGCCCACTACGAAGAAACAACTCAAAATGGTTGCTTTTATCAAATTTTTTTGTAAAAATTCACAAGAATTTTTAAAAACACATTTTTTTTAAATTAAGCAGAATTATTTTTTAAATAATATATATCTGAAAGGAAACACAACAATAAGTTTGTAATCAGCTCTTAAAATTGAACATACAATTGCCAAATAAATGAAAGGTCGAAAAAGTACGAGTGTATTGAATGAATATTGAAAGGAATTAAAAGGCAAAACTTGATCGTGTGACCGCCAAGTTAGCTAAAGTTGAATAGTAATTTGCTTTTAGACTGGGTTTCTGAGATCGCAGTTAAACTAGGTTTAGTTAATCTGAAAAGAGATTTATGCCGCCATTACCAATTTTGACAAAAAAAATGTTGGTCTTTATTGAAATAATAAAAACATCACATTTCACCGGAAAATTCCGAGTTTCAGAGTACGTTAAACTAAGTTTAACCTTACTCCACATCTCAAAACCCCGTCCTTAGTAGACTATTCTTTGTTACATTTTTTCAAAAAAAATAAAACATTTTAAAATTAAATAAATCCGACATTTTTTTCTAAGTCTTAATTCCTGTACTTATTTGTCTATTTATGAACAGATACAAATAACAAGACAAATAATTTTCATTCGGAATATCCAGATTTTTGGGTGTTCTCTAGTAAATTGTAAAATGATTTTTATTTATACAAATTAGATTTCCACATGCACATTTAGTTTTGTTGGGATAAACTGCTTAAGCAGGGGTTTATCAAATTTGGTTCATTTTTAATTTAAAGCAAAAATGTTCTCTATAGTTTTAAACCCCATATTTTGCGAGGACTTCTGGCCATTAAAAAAAATATTTTTTGCAATTTTAAACGAATTTATATTATTTTTTTTTTACAAAAATATTTAATTGCTTAAGGTGGTTTGGGCTTATAACTTTTTTCTTACAGAACTGATTGTTCAGGGTTGCAATTTCAACTGCTTAGGATAACAAGAAACAATTTGGCGTCAAAATTGTTCTTTTCTGTTAAGTCCGGAATATTTATATACATTATCGGGTCTTTGATGAATATTAACAAATTTTTACACGGAATGACAATCTTAGTATGCCCTAATTAAACTAGTGAAAGAGGGTCTAACAAATTTATTATTCAGCTATTCTAAAAGAAAAATTGTTTTTATATGGTTCTTATATGACAAATTTCATGGATCCGCCAAAACAAAATTATGTTATCAGCCTACGATTCATATAAGAGTTCTTTGTGCCAAATTTTATTTAGATAAATTCATATTTATAAGATTTGTTTGCATTTAAGTGACTTGAAGAAGGTGGGCTTATATTGGAGCTTTGGTTAATTTTGGACCTACCAGCACAACATTTTGTCATGGCATAGTTGCTATCGTAAAAGTTATTGTTACCAATTTGTATGTCAATACCAATATTTATAAGAAAGACATGGCATTAAAGGATATTTTCAGGAGTTGTATTTGAATGTTGAAATTGAGATGTGGTCAAATTTTAATAATCCAGGGCAATGTGCATCCATGTAAACGATCACTTTTTCAACGTTTGATTATTCTCTGTGTAATATAAATGTAAACAATTACAACTGCAGGGTCTATGTATGAATGTATGTACCTGTTAACATCTGTACAAACATGCCCCCTTCTTATAACAAATATTTCATTTTTTTTATAGGCATCGGCTTTTTCATTTTACGTTAGAACAGATACACACACATACACACACACACTTAGACGATCCCGTAAACGAGTCGGTGTTACAATTTATTGCATTTGAATGACACTTTTTTGAATTTTTTACAATAATTGTTACTGTTAAAATCAATTTTGATTTTTCGAAGACTATTAACAAAAGGCAACAATTTTTATTAGATATTATTAGTTTTTCAACTTTTTTGGCACTTTGGTTTTTAAATTAGAAATTCATATAGATTGGCTGCCCTTTTCTTGAAATGATGGCAACGTTTAATTGATATCTTCATTTATGTTTGACTTATTAATTTCATTTATAAAAATTGTCTAATTCATTAGTTTTTAATACAGAATATTTAACTGTAATTGATTTATTTTTAGCATCTAAAATTTAAGCCCTTGTAACATCAAAGAGGATAATAAAATAGATAATAATTTAAATTTAAGCTTTAATTTTTTTATTCTGGTATATTTAACAGAATTTATACGAAAATGAAGATTTTCACATTTTAAAATTCGTTCCGTTTTTGGTTTGCCTCTTCAGCTTTCGTACGTTATCATAAATCCGAAAAAATCAAAACATAGTTTTTTTAATTAAATACAAAAACACAGTACAACAATAAAAAAATTAACCATATACGGACAGCACTACGTGATAAAAGACCAGTGTCTCCCAGTTTTGCCCAAATTCATGCAATTTTTTTATGGGCCCCAAAGATTTGGGGCCTCGGTGTCATTCTTGCAAAAAAGTGATCATTTTGTCAGGCTCATATCTTGCAAACCGTTCGGATATTAAATTTACCCTCTGAGGCAAAGTTGTAGCTCTATTGTAACTTTATCTTCAAGATCAAAATCGCATAAAAATTTTGAAAAATTCGATTTTTTACCTTTTTCCCTTGTTCAGATCCATAGGTAGCAAACCGTTCAAAATTCAAGGAAACAATCAATTACAAAATGTAAGAAACAACAGGATTTTCTATCGTTTGAAATATTTTTTGAACGTTTCTTTTATGTAAGTGCTCTCAAATTAGTAATTACACCTCACTATTTTGAAACGAATTAAAAACGAAAAATTTTTGTGATTCTGATTATAACACTTTCCATGTCATAAATACTATTTCGCACATCCTTCACTATAATTAATGCGTCGATCTAAGCCTGTCCTTCCGTCTGATCTCTGTGTGTTAATGTAAACAATATTACACTGGTCGCAAATTAGCAGATGGTTCAATAAAATGTGGTATTCAACTTCCTGAATTAAAAACGAATATACCTTGAAAAAAAAATTGCTCCCAAAAACTACTTTTACCTTAAAAAAACTAGAACAGGAATAAAATTCCACACAAATAATTTCTATCTAAAACAAAAAATCCTTCTTCAAAATTCGGGGTCTTAGGGGTATAATCGATATGAGCCCCACTGCATCAAATTATTAAAAACAATTTTAAAAATACTCAGTTTTGTCTTAATATTTTTGATTAATATTCACGTTACTGGTGCAGGGTATCATTAAGTCGTACTTGCCCGTCTATACTTTCTTACTTGTTACTTAAAAAAAAACAATTGTTAAAAATTATAAAAAAGAAATTCATTTTTTCAACGTTCTTTTCAATAATAAAAAAGTGGGAATGTTATATTATACCGTGACTAATTTTGAGGTATGAAATAGAACCTTGAACAAATACTTGGATGCAAGAAAACCTCACAGTGCTCTAAGTACTCCGTTTTTCAAACAGCCTCAGTGTGCGATAAAGTAGTATACCGATATATATATGTAGCTAACAGAAAATCAATGTTCTGATTTTGATCATTTTTCAGAACGTTAGATTTGAAAAACGTTAGATTATAGGATAGGTCTTCAGTATCTTAAACTCGAAACAAGACAGCCTTAAATAAATTTGTGTTTCAAATGTAAGTAAGCGAAAGAAATTTTCTTTCGAAATCGAATGACAGGTAGTCATTTTTGTTGATATCATAAAACAAAATAGAAAATATAATAAAATGTTGCTTTAAAAAACACATACACAAGATCCAGAATCATTGGAATGAAAAATGTTTCAAAAGTAAGAAAATGAGGTTCCACATGAGCTGTAGCCAAGAGATTTCAAACACCTATTTTAAAACTGTGATTTCGATTTACGCGTGCGCCTGCCATATGGTCTTATCACACGGTGTATCTCAGTCTCATGGTGAGTTACTATTGTTAATTTGTAAAAAATTTGTCATATGAAAAATCTTCAAACTTTGCGACATAAATTGCATCCATAATTGTATTTTCTTTTGTTGTCCCTTCTACATCTGGTAGACGTTCATACGTTACGTGAAATTTATTAATGTAAATAGTGCCAATCTTGTGAAAAGTGTTAAAAAAAATTATATTTTAAACTAAAAAATCAAAAAACTAAAAAAAAGAAAAAAATAATAAAAACGATACAAGTTTACTGTACGAGAATCAGTCGATTATGAAATCTTATAAGATACGTGTTCCCCTTGTTTAATATTAAGATTAACATAAAGAAATTTGTTCTCTCATTCTGTCGTTGATCTCTCAGATATTATATCAGATATTATCTCAGGTGGAGACCCTGCGTTAAGGAGCAAACATTTATTGTCAAAACTAACAGTGTGTGCTTATAAAGAAAATGACATTTTCTCCGTCCGCGTGCGTCAGTTAATCAGGAAACATGAATGATGACAAAATAATTAAAACATTTTTCGGGGAGAAAAATGCAATGCTGCCTTGCAACACTAATTATTTAAATATAATTATAAAAATATATAAATATGCAATTACTTTTTCTTTCTTGCAGCCAAAAAAAAAACCTAAAACATTGAAACCGACATATAAATTTTGACAAATAATTTTGTCATAAGCCCCAAATTTTTCAAAAACTTTCAACAGTATTTTGATATATGATGTAGATTTCATAAAAGAAATGAAAGGTAATCTTTGTGTTTGACTTTTTTTTAGAATTCTTAAGTGAACGGACAAACATATTGAAAAGCAGTAAAGCTGCATATAATTCTTATTTTTTTGGATATATTTGTACCACACAACGTAATATACAATTTATCAATTAAAACACACACACATGTATATAAATATGTATATTTAATTTTATTTATAATATATGCAATATTTTATTTATTACTAGCTGACCCGGTCCGCGTTGCTGGCCCCGAAATTGACGGCCCTTAAATAAAAATCCATGAAACCGCATTCTCTGGCAAAATTTAATGTCAAACTGCATGTAAAACATCGTTCATCCCCAGTTCTGTTTCATCATTATTATATTATAAATTAAAATGTTGTTCATATACATATGTTTAATTTACATTTGATTTGAAAATACATATGGTTGTATGTATGTATATATATGCTGTGAATCTTACGAAAAAAGTGAGCGTAAAAGTGGGCGGGGCAACATTTTCTTTCCGCAAAACCTAAGTTAGACCATGGCGATCATTTTAAAGAAAAAATCGTCCAAATCGGTCAAGCCGTTCTCCAGCTATGCGCTTAATAGAAAAAGTGGGCGTAAAAGTAGGCGTGGTAAATTTTTCTTTCGATGAAAACTTAAAGTTGATTAATACGAACATTTGAAAGAAAAATTAGTCAACTCGATGGAGCCGTTTTCTGATTTTAGGTAAATCGAAAAAAATGGGCGTAAAAGTGGGCGGGGCAAAATTTTCTTTCCGTAAAAACCTAAGTTGGACCATGGCGATAATTTCAAAGAAAAAATCGTTCAAATCGGTCAAGCCGTTCTCAAGTTATGGATTTTGCCACGCCCCTCCGCCCCCAGGCCATTAATTTAAATAATAACTATCCTATCATCTAAGTTGGACCAAATTACATATATATGCCGATTTTCATGAATATCAGTTTACTCGTTTTTGAGTTTTTTCGAAACATACACAGTGACACGGATTTTTTATATATTAAGATATTTGTAATAAAACATAAATTTTTTAAATTGAATTTTTTTATTGTAAGAACGATATAAAATGTTGAAATAGGTATTTTGCATGGTACTGGGAAATATAGAAATATAGTTTAAAAGATCGTTCGAAAGATCTAACCATAATAATATGTTTGAGACACTAATTAGCTAAAAACATTATGTCTGAACATATTTTGTTGGTTAAGACGTGTTTGACACAATCATAACCACAAACATTAATGATAGTTTGCGATTGTGATTGTATCAGCCATGTTTTTTATTTCCGTCTATGTATACCAACTTTGATTTTTTAGTACCTAATTAAAATATTTTATTACTGCGAATGTGTCATTCCATATTTTATTTTGCATACGTTAACAATTACAATTTCATAATCAGTACGATTTTTTTTAACAAACAATGAAAGACTAAAACTATGGTTTATACATAAACAAAAATAATAATAAAGTTAACGATAATAAATAGCACTTGTATAAACGTGACGAATCAGCTGATATTGTTTCCGCAACAAACGTTGCGAATTAGCCGAATAAAATTACTATTTCTATAAAAATTTTAATATGTACGTGACATCTTTTGTTTATTTTAGTTTTAGTTAATTAAACAAAATTTAAAAAAAAATAGAACTAAATATAAACCTAAAATATTAACAAATAAACAAATGTAAAACGCTACGTAAGGTTACATTAAAAAACCTAAAAGATCTCAATTTAAGTGAACTTAGAATAAACTAAACTATACAATAACTAGGGGTTTTGTTTCCCCGTACTTGTTTAATTCTCGGGAAAGCGGGAAATAAAAATAATTTTTCCGGACCTTAACCAGCATCTAAGACCCCATATAGTATATATATACATTCTGGGTACTAAGTCGATTTAGCCATGTCCGTCTGTTAAAATCACTCTTACTTCAAAATGATTCAACAAAAAGGAAAATTTGGCCGTCAAATCGTTTTTATTTCTCCTAAGCAGCTTGCGATTGAAGAGTTGGTTCAGTTATGCCACCTCCCCAAAAAATTGACAAAAACTAACGCAGATTGTGATTAAATTTCACCAAATTTTGTTTAGATCGGTCCATTATTTACCTAAGGCATAATATAAAGACCACTCTCTGAAATCATGTTATTACGGCTGAAACAGTAACGCAAAATGCTTTTATTTTGGAGTGAAATTTGGTGGAATCTACTTTCATAAGACTCGAAATCAAGCCACTAAATTTCATGAAGATTGAGTCATAATTTATATATAAAATCCATTCTCGAAAAACTCTTGAGTACGCCTTAAAGCGTAAACCTTAACCCATTACAGTTTGATAAGACTACAAATAAAATTTCTTGAAGGGGTATAATTTGCTAAAAAAAAAAAAAAGCCCGTTCTCGAAGATCAGCTTAATAAGACTTAAGCCGCAAAAATGTTGAAAACATCGAAAGTTACTAAAGTTTCTAAAATATTTTTGTTCAAATTTGAATGTCTTGAGAATCTCTTCGACGAGAAATCCCGGGAAAAAACTCTAACAATCAGCCATGTTCTGGAAAATGAAATTGAGTAAAATTGAAATCGATAGAGACTTCCAGATAATTTTTTTTGGAAAATGGCCATAGTTTTTCCTGATTTTAAGAGTAGTATTGATGAAGATAAGCTGTACTCGTAATATGACGTATATAAAACGGTTTAATTTCATAAACTTTAAACACTGGATCATTTTCAAAGTTTGTTCGATATTAATTTCACTCGAATTCGATTTCCGGAACACGACTTTATAACTCAAATACATAAGTTCTATAAAGAAATATTGGAGATTCCGTTATTAAAGTCCAAATTATTAAAAAATTATTTTTTTACGGGAAACAACCTAATGATAAAGTTTTCCAGACATTTTTAAAATACGTACCAAAGTGAATTCATTGCAGGTAATCTTGGCAGTACAACTCGTACAAAAACCATAAGTAAAATTATTGTACAATGTCAAAAACAGAAACAAAGATAATAAACAAATAGCAACTGGGCTTTGAAGATCACCTGTAATGAATTCGCCTTGATGCGCACTGTTCTTTAACCCACTAAGCATTCAAATTAAAAAAAAAAAATTCGGAAGATTGAAGAATTAGCTATCTAATTTGTTTGGGACAAATACCAATATATAATAAGTTACGCGGTGAGAACGAACACCTGTTAGTCCAAAATATTAAATTCTGACCCCCACTAACTCAGAAACTTTTTGACCGATCTTGTTGAAAATTTGTGTCTAAACTATCCTATAGGACTAACCTTGGTGCAAATCGGAAGACATCGATTTCAAAAGTTGGGTCGCTTGATATGAAATCCCCCATATGTATATAAACGTTTGTGCCGGGTATGTGCTCCTTAAACTCAAGATCCACTGGACCTATTGACACCAAACTTGGACTTTAAATTAGTTTAGTCTGGAACCAGGTTTCTCTTAAGCTTAATTCCGATAGGTAGCGCTGATGTCGTGATATTGACTTTTTTTTTTTTATTTATGGTACGATTTGGTTAAAATTCACGAAATATATTTATTAAACACAAATTCAGAGATCGATTGTCAATAAAAACATGTCTCAATTACGTTGCCGGATAAAAAGTATTAAAGATTGTAATAATTTTGATACCCTGATGACACCACAGCTGTGGTTGAGTTACTCTATATAATAACCGGCTACTTACACTTCAATTGGAACATATAGAAAAAGTCTTATATAGATAAATTTGAATTAAATTTTCCCAAATTTAATATTTTTATGAGGTGTCCCATTTATAGTGTGATTAGCTGTATATATTTCTTAATACGTAAATTACAATTTTGTTGAATATCAAAAAAAAATTTTATTTAGTAAGCCAATCGACCATGTTCTGAAAATCGAAATCCCGTGAAATTTAAATCGAACAAATTTTTAAAACTATCCTGTGTTTACAGTTCATAAAAATATTTTCTTTTATAAACCTCATACTTTGAAGATTACGTTCCTTTACCTAAACTATTTTTTTAAATCAGGAAAAGCTATACGTTTATTTTTCCAAAAATTGAATAGGAAATCTCCATCGATTTCAATTTCATGTGATTTCGATTTTCATAACATGGCCGAATGTTGTCAAAGTTTATTCTTGCCGATTCTTTTTACCAAACTGTTCACCATCTTCAATAGTCTCCGGAAGAGGAAATCCGCGGGTTTCTGGCAAAAATAATGTCAAAATTCCACCCAATAACGAAACTGTACCAAAAATCAGAGGTGGCAAAAAAAGGTATACGCCGCCCAACTCGGATATAAATGGTGCCAACATTGATCCAACACGTCCAAAAAACGAGCACATGCCGACACCATTTGATCGCACTAAAGTGGGAAATATTTCACCGGCATAAAGATAGACATTGGGAAATGTTATGGCTGCACCAACCAGGCCAACTGTTGCAAATGTCACCACTGCAACCGAACTTAAATGCTCAAATAAAGCAATGGCCAACAAGCCAGTGGCACTTATAAGATTTGAAATGATCAGAGTAAGACGGCGGCCCAAGTATTTTGTCATAAAGACACATATTATAGTGCCGGGTATACCGAGAAATCCACCTATAGCAACGTTTAAAAATATATTACCGGCCAACCTCGAAATATATTGAGCGACACCATAATAAACAGCACAAACGTTTAACCACTGATATGTCATGATGCACGACTTCTTGCACAGATTCGGCGAACGAAATAAATCAAACAAATTTCCCTTCTTGGGAGGTGCTTTAGAACTCATTATTCGGTATGCCTCTTCTATTTCAGGTCTTATTCGTTCAGTGGGCATTTTATTAACTCGAGCAATTTTTTCTAATAAGGAAATTGCCTTTTCCAGCCGTCCAGTCGTAAACAACCAACGAGGTGACTCAATACAAAGGCATATGTATATTAAATATATCGCTGAGAATGACGAATAACTTAAATTGAACCACTTCCAGTCACGAAAAAAGTAGGATAACAATGGCAAAGAAGCATGACCCAAATTAAACGGAATTTGATACATAATCGATATAATTTCTCGCTTACTCACACCAATAATTTCCATAATAAGAACAAAACTGTAATTTAAAAAAAAAAATAGCGTTAATAATATCTATTAGGTGCTTCATGCATAAAAGGAAATGTTTTTACCTGGTTGTCATCGTACCTCCTGTAGCGAAACCAACTAAAAATCTAAGTAACACATAAAACCAAAACCATTGGGATAAACTAACCGTTACACCAGTAATCAATTGCAGCACGCAAGCAATAACAAACATGGGCATACGTCCATACCTTATGAAATAATTACACACATACATTAATTAAAACATTAATTGAAATTCATTAGCACTCACTTGTCAGCCAGAATTCCAAATGTAATATTACCAACCATTATACCGAACATCACCATGGTCTGGGAAAAACTGGCCAACGATTTGTAGCCACACTCAAGATCGAACTGTGAAACAATAGTCTCTTCGAAAACACTGCGATCGTATACGGCCGACTTGCACTCCTTATCACACGGATTAACTCCTTCGGGATCAACACAAGTGTAGTTGCTTGGCGCTGCCAAGAACACATGTCCTATTTGCACCCAGCCAGTCGGAAATTTAGATAGAAATATTAACATACAAAACCAAAATTGATAACGTCCCATGTCTCCCAAATGTACAATAATGGGATCTACTTTTTTCTCTGAAAAGGGAAAATGAATTTCTAAGAATTCTTTTGTTGGAATTGTAATATTTGCACCTTCTAATTTTGGTTCCATTGTTTTTAAGGAGAAAAAATGTTATACAAGCCAGACGAAATATATTGAGTTAAAAATTAAATGACAATTTAATTTACATACATTTTTTATTCGGAAATTGTCTGTACATATGTCTGTAAGAAAGCAAAGTATCAAGGCGAATTCATTCCAGGTAATCTCAGTAGTACAACAAGTACAACTCGTACAAGAACCACAAGCAATTTGTTTTTGTAAAATCATTGTACATCCAACAATTATAAAGCTAAAGAAAAAAAGTTATCAGCAGGGCTTTTAGGATCACCTGTAATAAATTCGCCTTGCAAAGTATAGATGCCATAGTATGACATTCAATAAACACAATTAAATCATCGCAAATCGATCCAACTTTTTGTTATCAATATTTAAAATTATGATGCAATTACTAACAGGTATATCAACTAAAAAACTAGAAAATACAAACAAATGCCTTGCAGTGTTGAGAAATATCATAAGTTTTGTAAAATATATTTAAGTGTCAGACCTGGGACAAACGCATTAAACGAGTTAATGCATTGACCATGAACTAATTTCCAAATCAATGAAAGTGCAAGTTTATTGAATTATCATTAACTTTAAAACTTTTATGCACTAATTTAGCATTATTGTTAATATTCATCATAAAAAGGGCATTATTATTTCATTATCGCTAGAAATGTAATGCAATAAAAGTAGCTTTATCACTAAAACATATTGTGCACTTCCTAAACGTCTGTATACTTTACAGCACTGCAAATTAAATTCATTGTCATTTTAAACTTTGCAAAAGCATCTCCAATATTCAAATAATTAAAATCAGTAATTGAAGAAATGATTTAAATATATTTGAAGACGATTAAAATGGGTTGTCATTGTTTTTATCAACTATTTGTAGAGATCAATGTTGCCAGGTAATTATTTTTCTTTCCCCCAAAGTTAACGTATTTTGAAAAAAAATCCCCCTCAATGTAAAAGTTAATATCATAATTTCATTTCAATTAGTTTAACTTGATTCAGTTTTAATTTACGCTCCAATATCAATGCCTAAATAAACCAAAATTTGCAAAATGCTAAACATTTTACTGAAATTCCCCCAAAAATATTTTTTTTTTAAAGTTTTTTGAATATTTTTAATTCATAAAATATCTTAAAAAAAATTTATAAACAGTTTAAAAAAGACTGTTACATATCGCACTGGTTTCGCTAAAGAGAGTCAACTCAAAATTTTTCAATTTTCACCTTATGCAAGAAATCGATGTACAGGGGTCATATCTACCCACTGTAAAAATCTTACATAATTTTGTCAAAAAACTGCAATTGTATCCCCCTTTGGGATATAAGAATACATATAAAAAGAAAACAGTTTTTTGTCCCTACTGAGAATTTATAAATTTTGAGTTAACCACCTTTAGAGGAACTAGTGCGATATGTACATGCATATATAAATCAAAATAGAGTTTGTAGAAATCTGCTCTTTTAAATATTGGAATAAAGTCTCCTTTAAAAATATCGAGTGCTTTCAAATCATTTTCGTTTACTTTGTACATATTATCGGAATAATTCACCTTTAAAACGCTTTCTTTTTTATGTTTTCAAAAACGATTTCTGTTCAACCAAAAAACCAGCTGTAAAATATACATATGGGGGATTCGTCATAATGTCCTTAATAATATTTTACAATTATTTAAAAAAATATTGTTGTGTTTCGAAACAAGTAAAAATTGTAATGCTGTGTTCATTGATTCGTCGTAGCTGTACAGTAGATATCGAAATTATAAGTGGTTGCCAACAGAAGTCATATATATTTCTTGTATTTATTTTAGAACATATGACTTTAAAACGTTATGACGACCTGGTGAATACCCCAATAGTAATGCTTAGTTATTGTTATGTACAAAACAAGCAAAAAGTGAAACCCCCTAAATATAAATTTATGCCCCCCAAATTTTCCACTTAGAGTTTGTACCCCCAAATTTGCCCCTAAGTGAAATAAAACACCCTAAATCTTGGGGAAAACGTCAAACCTGGACACTCTGGTTGGGACCGACCGTTTTTGAATTTTCAATACAAAAAAGCAACAACAAGAAAATATCAGAGATCCAAGTCAATCTTCGATATATTTTTGATACCATTTCATTTTATGACATAAACTCGTTTTACCATTAAAAGTTGCAAAGCCTAAGATTTTGACATTCCTGTTTTACAATATAAAAGATTTTATAAAAAATCAGTCGGACAATAAGTCGAACAAAACAAAAAGTCGGTTAAATAAATATTTTTTTTAATTTTTCCGTCTAAAAAATCGCGGAAATGAAAAAAAAAATTACGGGAACGCTATTATTAATCAAAATCAATATAAAATCATTTCTAATAATCATCTACCTGCCTTTATTCTACCATGTTGCAAAATTATTTATAGAGAAAATATATATATAGTATTTTTAATAAGTTTATAGTATTATAATAAATATTTTAAGAATTATATATTTTTCTTCTATTCAAAATAAAAACATAAGTCAATTATAGTAGTTAATTAAGTTATAATATTTAAAAATATATGTATGACCTTATGTTGTTAAAAATATGTTGCAGAAAAATTTTATGGTCCCTTTGAAAACTCGTATATGCTCAGATGTTACGTTCTTTGTTATGTTATTTCCTACTTAAGAATGTAAGACTTAGCGCCATAAATGTTTCAAACACACGTAATTAACCAATAATTCCTTCGTAAACGTACATATCGCACTTGGTCGTAAAAACGGAATTAATTCAACATTTTTATTTTTTACTGTTTGAAAAGAAACGACACGTTATATTCATATTTACCAGAGTACGGAGAGTGCTCGAATTAAACTCGCTCGCGAGCGAGTCCAATTCGAGCGAGTTTTATTTTCAACATTGAAAAGAATTATTCTTTACTGCTCGCGAGTTTAAAAAATAAAACTCGCGAGCGAGTTTTATTTTTGCGAGTTGAAAAATATTGCTCGCGAAAAGAATTCAAATTTTAAGAGTCAAAAATAAAACTCAACTCGCGAGTCGAGCTAAAAAGAATTGTTCGCGAGTTTTATTTTTGCGTATGAATTTTTTTTAACTAAAAATATATTTTTCCTGTTTATTTGTTTGTATGTGTGGATAAATGTGTGTATGTATGAATATTTCATCGAAACACAACATAGCATTAGCAAATGGATCAGAAGTAAGGTGGGAAAAGGTATTTATTGATACAGCAAATATTACGTTGTGACAAGTATAACTAACCATGAAGAAGAAATAGCAAAGGAAAGGATTCGTTTAAAAGAATGCAATCATGTTATACGTTTCGAAAATATAAAAAAGGCAGTTCATTAATTTCCTATGAATCGTAAACACTTCTATGTAAGTCACTAATGAACGCATACATTTTATTACACATCATTCAAAATTTAACATTTATACGTATTGCACATATATTTTAAACCACACTTATCTACCTGTTTATGAGCAGCATTCACTTGTGTGCATTTTTTTAGTATAAACGTTACTTTTACAACCCTTTCCCACACGTCTTGCCAGCCATTTTAACATAAACATTAATATAATAAGTTTTTCAGACCCATTGCACTGACATTTAAACACTCACTAGGGATCAAACAAACATATCAATGATCACATTTTCTATAAATAGTCGTGATTGTTTACTACCTGCTGATGTTTTCTATAAGAATCAACTAATTTTGTTGTCACAAGACAATTATGTGATGGCTTTTGCTACCCTAAAAAACTCTTAATTCATTTATAACACTGGTCTTCAAAAACAAATGTAAGTCTTTAAATAAAAACATATAAAATATAAAGATTTTGAAGCGGTTAATTTAAATCCGTTTGCAGTTTCAAATTTTTTTATGGGCTTGACTAATATTCCGCCCGAAATAAGGGCCGATTTTTATAAAAACACCAACAAATGATTATTAATAATATTTCCTTTAAGTCAAACGAATAACATTTTTTATATTTTCCACTGTTTCGGACATTTTCAGAAATTAGTGGCGATAAACTTTTTTTTTCAAGCAAAATTAGTACTATTTTTTGTTTTTAAAAATTTGTTAACAAATTTAGAACCATTTTTGTTATTATTTATCAGAAAGCCAAATATATTGCGAATAAAATGAGCCATAAACCATGAAAATCGATTGACAAATGTTTATTTTATTTATAACTATTAAAGGCAGCTTTTATGAAAATAATATGTTACCAATCTCAAACACTTTTATTTAAGTCATTTAAGAACGCATACATTTTATTACACATCATTAAACATTTTGCAGGTTTACATATTTTTAAACAAGAAAACATTTATACATACAAACACACATACATTCTTATCAACATGGTAATGCCCAGCATTCATATGTGTGCATATGTTTTTATAACCCCTTCCTACACATTTGCCTGCCCTTCGTTTCTAAAAATTCATATGTATGTATATTTTTACTTCGCACAAGCAAACATTAATTTTTTTAAACGAGTTGCTCGATTTCAACTCGTATGCGCTCGTTTTCTGCTCGCATAAAATTTGTACTTACGAGTTGAAAAATAAAACTCGTAAGCACAAATTTTAAAACGAGTTGTTATCTGCTTACGAGTCGAGCACAAAAATCTTATGACTCGTAAAAAATTTGTGCTCGCGAGTTTAAAAATAAAACTCGCGAGCACAAATTTTAAAATGAGAGAGTTGACTCGAATTGTGCTCGCGAGTAGAATTTTTTCCTACCCTGATATTTACCCGCGCTGTAAAAATATCGTGCTATTTTGTCTAATTTTTGGTAATGAAATGGTTGGTTTAAAATTCATTTTCATTTGCATTTAATATTAAATTAAAAATTGTTTTGCTTCTGCTGAAAATTTTAAATTATGAGTTATTACCCTCTTTATGATCAAGTGCGATATGTATTTCCATTTCTTTTGAAAATATTATTAGAAAATGCTAAATTTATTTTAATTGTAATTTATTTTTTTCTTCTTTTACTTTGTTTTCAAATATTCAATTATATAGTTTCTCTTTATATATTTTATTTTTCTTTTCCTATGACAATACGGTCGCATCCGGCGTACAAAATAGAATTAAATCTAAGTCGTACAACGTAGATACGCCTTTCTAAAAAATATTATTCGCTTAAATTTGAAAACGTATCTTCGTCGTTCGCTGCTAAAATAAGACGGTGCAATTGTGTTCTGTCAGTTAATTTCAAATTGAAAATTGTGTGAAAACTTCTTTTCGGAATAGACTTTGTGCCGTAAACATTGCCAAATTAAAACTTATAAAAGTTTCTACAATGGCACACAAAGCTGGCGCAAACGTTAAAGCGTATCTACGTCGTTCGTCGACATAGATCTAATTCTGTGGTTGCGACCGTATTTTCATAGGAAAAAAAATTGAAAATATATCGTGGGCTTATATTTAAATAGTGCTATCTGCAATTTTTTGAAAATGTGTTTTTTATAGAAACGAGTTCACTTACTGAAGGTTCATCTGAAAAAAAAATTCCCAAAACTTTTTTTTTTATAAATATTTGGGTGATTCACAAGGGGTGCTATCAAGTCATATCGTCATAATGCCCTAAATAATACTTTTAGAATTGTAAAAAAAAATATTGTTGTGTTTCAAACAAAATGAAAATTTTAATGCTGTTTTCACTGATTCGTCATAACTGTACAGTAGAAATCGAAATTGTAAGCGTTTTTTTTTTTTATTTTTTTTATTTTGTATAAAGTCCTATCTACATAAAAAATTAATATTAGTGTTGATAATAAAATGATAAAAAAAATTTATTACAAAGTAGACATATTATATATCAAAGGGTTGGAAATTGTGTTTAGACTTTAAAAATTAATCGAGTTTTAAGATTCGTTGAATAAATTTTGCAAAAAATCTGTTTATGAGTTTTTGTAAATAATATAAATTGTTATTTATGCAATAAAATCTTTATTAACTAATATTATTTATTGAAATTTTACAAGTAAATAGATTTTTAATGCTTAATACAAATCAGCTAAAAATTTTAAACTTACAAAAAGAATCCCACAATTCCCAAAAAAACAGCCGAAAAGCCCCAAAATTTAATGTTTTTAATTTGTTTAAATTTTTTGCATATCAATATTATACATGAAGAAGTCTTTCAAAAAAGTATAAATAATATATATATCGCTAAGCAGTTTTTTTCTATAAATAAAAAAATACTTTTTTAGATAAAAATTGAATTTTAGCTTCAAACGAATATAACTTCTTAATTAAAAAAGATTTTTTACAATTTGCAAAATGAAGATTATTTACTGGTAGTTATGATAAATTTGAGTCTTATGTATGCAAAATACTAGACCGGTCGCTCGTCAAAAATAGCAAGTTTTTATTTTCAAAGTCGAACATTTCCTAAACCTTAAGATATAAATTATGAAGAACTCGACAAACGCATTTAACTAAAAAAAAATTTTTTACATCGAGCTAAAATTAAGAATTCAGGAGCGTTTTTAATTTTTGTAATACCCGAGGTGCCCTATTTTGGGAACCTTATTTCATTTCAATTGGACCACCTTTTACAAAATATAAAATTATCATCATTTTTTTTAAATTTTCCACATTGTGCAGCGGTCATATAAATAGAAGCGAATCCCTAACAATCTGGTCCACGTCCTATTCAACTAAGCAAATGTAAATATGTATTTGCAAAGCATTGAAGCCTGTTATTTCGCAAGAATATCATTATTTTTATGATAATTTAAAATATGCGGATAAAGTTTAATTATTTATTGCTTTTCAATACAGGTTAGTGTAAAATTTTAACTTAATTTAGAGTTCTATTAACATGATTACGCGTTTCTTAATATTTTAATTTTCCAAAATATATTATATATTGTTTTGTTTAAAAAGACTAATTATTTTAATACAAATTCGTGTTACTTAAATTAAAGTCTCAAATAGTTTTCATTACAGCTCAATTTTATTTTTGTTCAAATAGTGCTAACTGCTTAATTCAAAATGTTCAAATCGATAAAAAAAAATTTAATTTGTAATTAGTGCTATCAGACATATGATCGCTAATATCTGGAATTAAAAAAATTAACATGTGTATGATTTAAGGGCATAATAAACCACACAATTTGCTTGGCAAACATGACAAAATATTGCGTTTGTACAAATATTTTGTGTTGTTAATTGGGGTGTTTGCTGTATGGACAAACATTTGAAGCAATGTTTGTAGAAATATTAAAAAATTTTAGTATTTGGCAGACATGTTGGATATTTGACAAACTTTTTGTGGTGTCTATTGCCAAAAATTAATCATTTAAACGAAAACTTTTCTGAGGTAAGACGTAGAAGAAGAAGCAATAAAATCATTTTCAGCCGTAAATTCTTATTTTTTACCAGTATTGTTTGCCGCAAAACAGCTTTTTGTTTAGAGCACTCTTTACTACAAATTATTTTTCTTTTTATATATCTTCTGCGTTTAAAAAAAAAACAGCGAGCAAAATCGCCGCAGCACAAATGCCGTCAGCATTCATTAAAAGCAAAACAAAAATGAAAAATTAATGCTTGTACGAAATATGATTGTGCTGTTTTTTTTGGCAAACAGAAGCAATTTGTGTGGTGTATTATGACCTGTAGACGTTGTTTTAAAATATCATTGTAAAATAAAGTTTAGGTTATTACTCTTAGAGTTATCGATAAAATCATATTTTTCGCTCTCCCGTAAAATTGTGATTTTGCAGATAGTACTATTCGAATATAAGCCCTCGAAATAATGATATTATTTTTGTGTTTTCTAACTTAATGTATGGAATCAAAATAAAAGAGGGAAAATATAAACAACAATTCGAACAAATTTGGAACTTTTTAATAATTTATTTAAAAGTCAATAAAATACGTTTACGATGAATAATAGAATAATGTGTAAATAGAGCGGATTATTAGAAAATTATGGCTTTACGTCCTACGATCTAACGACTTAATCGGTCCATATTTAATCACAGCTTCGATCCGCCACATAGCCACACACTAACTTCAACATTTGCTGATGATACAACTTTTTAAAGCGTACACGACAACTGTCATGAAGCATCTTGTTACACTCAGGATCATATATTTGAACTGGAAAAGTGGTTAAAACAATGGAGGCTAAAGGTCAATGAGCAAAAATGCGTACATATTACATTCACCTTGTGTTGGGAGTCATGTCCCCCTATTAAAATCAATAATCAATTAGTGCCCCAACAATCGCATGTAAAATATCGCGGAATTCATCTAGATCGGCGTTTAACATGGCAATGCCATATAGAAGCAAAACTAACACAAATGAAACTAAAAGCAATTTAAATTTATTGGCTTATTGGAAGAAATTATTGGAAGAAATTCTGTCCTTAGCCTCGATTGCAAACTTCTACTTTACAACTCTATATTAAAGCCAATCTGGTGTTACGGTATTCAGCTATGGAGCACTGCCTCGGCCTCAAATATCGAAAAAATTCAAAGGCGTCAAAATAAACTTCTTCGAATAATCACAGTCGCTCCCTGGTATATTAAAAACTCAAATATTCACAAGGATCTCAATGTGCCATTAGTAAAAACTTTTATTACGAAGTATGCAGTAAAATATTTAAATAGGCTTGAGTCGCACCCAAATCCACTGGCTAGAAATATTTTAAATGACTGCGTCCACTCTAAAGTATAAATAAAGTATTATTATAAGATTTGATTAATAATTGTTAGATCATATTTAATATATGAAGATTCAATAAATAAATAATGAAAAAACGAAATCTGACGGACGCTCTTGTTAGATTTAACGAGTTACAATTGCAAGAAATGTCTGATTCGGACAACGTCGAAGTATTTTGTTGGCTGGGTTATATGCCATAACTTTCTTACAAATGTTGGTATTGATCAGGGACCGTGACGATTATAAGTTTTATTTTAAGAATTATTTCTTGAATTTTATTTTTTACTTAGAAAATAAAAGTATTTCTTAAGTTTTATTTCTTCCTCATAATATAAAGTTTTTTTTGAGTTTTATTTTTTTCTCAGAAAATAATGTGATGTTTTCACAACACAAGTCTTTGAACGTATAGACAAATTTATATGAAAGGCGCTCAGTTTTAAATTTTACTACACATTCAGTCACTTGTGTTGTGAAAACAGCACATAACAGTTTCTGTTTGAATTTTTTTTTTTTTTTTTTGCTAACAAAAACAAAGTAATTTTCTGCGCTAAAATTAATATTAACCGACTTAAGGGCGAATTTATTCCAGAGTCCGTGGAAAATCCCTTATTTGTTAAATTAATTTGATTATTTTTATATTATATTAAATTTTTTCAAGAGAATAAAATTCAACAAAAAAAACTTATATTTCTGAGTAATAAATAAAAATCAGCAAATAACTTTTATTTTCTTAGCCAAATATAAAACCCAAATATAATTTTTATTTCCTAAGGAAATAAATCGATAAATTCCGAAAATAATCGGTTAATTTGAGTTGTTTAATAACATTTAAAAATATAAAAATAAATGTAAAGTTAGTTCATTTAACAAGGATTTTCTTAGTGTATCCCTTATGCTCGTAGCGCTACTATTTTAGTTTTAATTTGAAATATAATCATTATTTTCCATCCCTGGTATTGATATAAAATTTGGCAACGATAACTTTTATAATATTTTATGACAAAATTTTTAATAGACCCATCTATAAAATCGCTTTAAGACGAACAAATATCATATAGCCTTTATTGCTTATGTAATATTCGCCAAAAAGAACTCTTATAATCTTTAGCTCATATCATCATAATTTTGTTTTGCGTCCATAATTGGCCATGGGTCCCATAAATGGAACGCTCTTGAAATTTTGTCTTTATATTCTGTGGTGTAGGATACAAAATGGTCGGGCCTGACCAATTATAGTTTCATACTTTTTTTTAATAGCCATCCAGTTAAAATAATGATTCATATTTGGTTTCCAATTTACGTTTTTATTCGGTTTCTAAAACAGAACACAACCATTTTTTCGTATACAGCCGAAAGTTTTCGAACGTAGTACATTCACCAACCCTCCATGTGAAAAACTTTGAAAAGCTTCTTTTCTGTTTATTTGTTTTTCCGGCTGCTTCCATTGAATGTGTAGTGTGGTTTGAAAAATTTGCAACGCTCATTTGTAAAAGCATCAAAACAAATACACTGGTAGACATACCACTTTATTTATTGTGTAATTTTTGTTTATCTGCTAAACGTGTACTCACTTCTCCAAACAAACTCGAGCATAAATAATAAATTGTTGACAATGAGAGAACAACATTGACTCGTTAAAAAGATTTACAATAGAAACTTGAGTGTTTGTTTATACGATTTTGGTTGTGCGTTATGCCACAATTAACTACAGCCATTAAATGCAAAAGCAAACACGACTAATCGATATGTTCCAGATATCGTTTCAAAAGGGTGGGAATTTTTTTCCAGAAATATTTCTGCAGAATTTCAAAAATATTGCATAAAATTTAGTTTTAATTAATAAAATAATGAAGTGTTTTTTTCTTAATGTATAGATAAACTCTTGCAAGTCTAAGAGGTTTAAAATTTTTAGGACTTTGCAAAAACTCAGAGTAGCAATTCAAAACGGATCTATCTAAAAGAAAATAAATGATAAAATTACTTATTTATAGATAGTTAGATAGATAGATAAGAGAGGAAATAGGCACTGCGACCCACGGGATATTTTTTCCAGCCGTTATATTCTCAATGACAGGTTTTTGTTACGTACGAAGCCAATTATTTTGCCATGTGCGAGATACATTTTATTTGGATCCAAAGTTTCCCATCTATCACGCAGAATTTGCATTGCTTGAAAATAACCAGTGTTGCCAATTAAGCCATTAAGTGGCTGTATTTAATTTTTTTGATCTTGTTTAGCAATGAAAAAATTAATTTGGTAAGTATTTTTGCCATTTTTATAAGGCAAAGTTTCCTTTTAAGTGGGATACCGACTATCGAACATGAATGACCGTTTTGTTTACCCCCTTAAGTTTTTAAGTAAAAAATTTAATAAATGCTGCCCTGATAATCATGAAAACACGATTAATATGATCAAGACTCCCATTTTTCCATGAATTGAATTTTTTGTTGTTAAAAATTGTTACTAATGTATATTTAATTGTTATAAGAAGACCTCGTATATTGCATTTTTTCATCAGATTGGTACCAAAATGTATATAGCGTTTTATCGTTCAAATACATGTATAACAAATTTAAGTGCATATTGAAAATATGCATAATATATGCAGAAAATATGCAAGCAAATCCATATACCAAATATATTCACAATATATGCAGCATATGCAAACGAATTTACTTCATCGAAAATTTAAATGCCAGAAATCATCAAATATAAGATAAATCTGAAAGGAAAATGGTTTAACAGCCTTCTCGAAAAGTGCTTTAAAATTAATGAAAATATGATTTGTACAACTTGTAAAAAAAATGTACAAACCAATTTTAAAATTTTTTACGAATTTTAACATTTTACAGAAAAAATTGAAAATTGTCTCTAATTACCAAATTCATAGAAGCAAGCAAACAATTTGTTGATTTTGCACCCATTACAAAAATGATTATATTGATTACTAAAAATCATAAAAATTGTGAATTTTTTTTCAATAAATGTTATTTTTAATTTAAATTAAAAAAATGATCAAAAAATGATCAATTAAACTTAGCTCAGGTTTGGGCAATAAATAATGCAACGGTTTCTCGATTTGTGAACGACAGCATTCGTATATTGTGGCCACACGGAAATGAGTCAAAAGTGTTGTTGATTTAAACGGATCCATTGGCATATTTGATCAAACCTGGTAAAAATTTAAAAGTTTTTTCCGAATCTCATACACATAACTTGTTTGGCACACGGTTTAAATTTAATAGCTGAAAAAGTAAGAACATCGTTTCTTTTCGCTAACTCGTTCATATGTTGTGTAAAATTTTTTTCGTAAAAGCTCCGCTAAGAGTACAACGCTACACGCAAATGCCAAATAAGGGACACATGATTGAAGGCGGCATCATTTTATGCAGATATAATAAGGGAATAACAGAGAATAGGTAATTCTTATCAACAAACAACATTTTAAATATAGCATAGTTGTCATAAAAATTGGTCATCGGTAATCGGTCAATTTAAAATTGTTTTATTCCATAATAAGAATCTCTTTATTCCACAACTATTCCTCTGAAAAAGATGTTTTTAATTTTTACCGGTTTACTGGTTTCAATTTTTACTGGGTTAGCAAAGTCAATGCAATTATTAAATGAAGCTGAAAATATTGTTTATAACATAACTGCGGTTTTTGGAGTGAATTTAAAATTGAAATTTAAAGCCATTTTAAAAAAAAACCTGAAGAAGGAAATGCTGAAGATTTGTCTGGACTTGAACTCGTTAAAAATGAAAATGTCATTAAATATAAATTTGCTCCAATTACTTCCTGTGACGTTAAAATAAACTTTCCGCTTACAAAATGATTTTTGGAGAGAAACGTTAAAGCTTCTCAATAATTTGGAGAACACTATTGTTGTATATTGTAACACCAATTATCTTGAATAATTTTTGAACCTATAAAATATCGTTTGCACTAACTATCATTTGCTCTATTTTAATATCTGACAATAATTAATAAAATTTCAATATGTATACCACCTTCTGAATCGCTTTTATATTAATATTTGATTTGTTTAACATAGGAAATTTTTGCATATTATGCATATATTATGCATATATTTTGCATATTATGCATATATTTTGCATATTTGCATAAATTTTGCATATTTTGGTATAAATTATGACTAAATATGTTTTTTCTTTCAAACCTTTTAAGTTTTAAATAAATTATGTAAATAATCAGGCTCGAGGTCTGCGTTTAAAATATTTTATTTTATTTATTTATTTTATTCAAGATTTCGCCTACCATCGGTTAGCATCATCAGGAAATCTTTTTTGTGTTGATGAATTATCCCTACATCTAATATCCGATCTGTGTTCTGCTACTCTAGTTTTAAGCTTGTTTTTTGTAGTCTTAACGTATACTTGATTGCAAATGTTAGTGTTGTCCCCCAAACATTTTATTTTGTAGATAAGATTTGATTTTTCCATGTCGTCAATCTTTCTTTTTGTATTTGAAAAAAGTTGTGTGAGAGTATTATTTGTGTTTGGAGCTATTTTATATTTTTCTTTGTTATAAATTCCAGAGTTCTGAAAACGTTCCGCGATTTTTGGCACGTTTTGGCACATTGATTTATACATATATTTATAAGAGTCATCTTTTATTGGTATTTGTTTACTGTTCTTAATTTTTTAAATTAGTTTTTTAGTTTTTTTAACGTAAATTTTCTCTATGGAATTGTTTATCACTGGTTGTCAACACTCTCTTATATGTTTTCATAACACAAGCGATTGGACGTGTAGTAAAATTTATATGGAAAACACTCAAAAAAAAAACAGTGCTTTTCATTTAAACTTTACTACACGTTCAATCACTTGTGTTGTGAAAACAGCACATTAATAAAATTACTTGCAGTATAAATGATTATACTCTTTTGATAGCATGAAAAATAATAATTAATTCTTCCCGACGAAGTTGTTTTTTGATACCAGTCAACTTTAATCTGATTCCATCTCCTGTATATGTACGTGCTTCTCTTCCTCGATTGTTAATTTAATTCGGCGGTGAAATTTATTAAATTGTTTAAGTGTTTTTATAATCTCATTTTTCTCTCACTATCCCAAACAGGTGGTCAACGTACTTTCTTAATAATCTCAGTTTTCTGTCCAGTTTTTCGACGCTTTTTCTTAACAATTCCTCCATTCCGAAGTCGGCCACAATTGGAGAGGCTGGTGACCCCAGCGGTAGTCCCCTACATTGTGTATAAATCTTGTCCTTATATTTAAAATAATGGTTTTCCTCTATACAACATTTTAGTATTTTTATAAATAGATCCTTAGGCATGGCTGTGTGAGGTACGATATCATCCCATTTCTTATTAATAATTTCTTTGCGTAGTCTACCGGAATACTTGGAAATAAAGACACTACGTCAAAGGATATAAGCTTTTCGTCATCACATATTGCACTATTGTTTACCTTATCTCTAAATTGCACGGTATCCTTAACATTAAATTCAGAATTCTCTGTAAGTTTTTTTGAAATATTCATGAATCCTATAGCGGCAGAAAACTTTCAAATTACCATTGGTCCTATAAGATGGGTTTGGCCTAGGCCCCTAAGAGAAACATAGTAGGCGCTTATGTCGGATACATTATTAAATGTCTTTATGTAATTTATATTTTTTGGAATTGTTGGGTTTTGTTTTTAATTTTTGTGTGATTTAATTGACCTTTTAATTAAAATATATTATTAAAATATTATTTAAACTTTTTAATTATTTTTTTTTTTTTTGTTTTAAAGTACTATGTTCTAATTTATTTTTAAATTTTTTAATTTCTTTTAAATCGTTTTACCATTATTAAGAAGAAACTTGTAAGCCGATTATGGCCCATAGCCTAGGTTACTGAAATTTAATAAATAAATAAAATATTCGCTTAAAATTTACATAGATCATTAGCCGGAGAGTTAACTGACGAACATATCGGTCGAAGTGGTACCCAATCCTTATGTATTTTTGGGAGTCCATAAATTCTTGGAGCAAAAGCCGCGTCATTCTTAAGCATATTCTTTTCTATCACATATATACTATTGCATTTTAGGAGCTCATTGACTAAGTCATTATTTTTCATTTGAAGTGATGACTAAGGATCTTTATTTGCTTTTCTATATGTCATCATATCATTCAGAATAGTGTTCATCTTTGCCTCATAGTCATTTTTCTTAATTGCCACTGTGACGTTTCCTTTAGCGGCATTCAATATCAAAATTTTTTTATTTTTCTTCAAAAAACTTTTTGTGTGCTCTACTGTATTCATTACCAAACGACCTCCTTCATTTAATCTTTGTGTATTCAAATGATTTCCCAACATTGATGTAAACTTTGAGCGTGCTATCTGTTGTTCATCTCTGTTTTCAAGAGTTTGAATCCAATCTTCGTCTGCAATATATTTCAACAATGGGAATTGTTGCTTTGTTGTTGGTATTGCGTATTTTTTACCCAACGAGAGAAGCCATGGAATGTCAATACTGGATTTATTAACGAATCAATTTTTGTTTTTAGGATGCATATATTATGTATATGCAATATATGCAAATATGCAAAATAAAAAAATATGCATATCGTTCTCAACTCTATTTTCAATGAAATGAAACTTGGTGCGAGCGGAATTTACCTATCTTAATCCTTTAAAAAATATGCAAATATGCAAAATCCGAGGTCTAGTTATGATATAAAAAAATCAACAATTATAATATATTTTTGTTATATTATACATTTAACTCGTTTCTTCGTAACCGTCTCCCTTTCTTTCGTGGACATATTTATATGCCAATGTTTATGTTTCTACAAAAAAGGACCAACATTCTTCATCTTGTAAGATCTCTTTCACTCAGGATCCTGCACCTATGTATGTTTCAATAATATAGAAAATTCAAAAGGTACCACATGTAGAACGGCAAAGTAAAAGAAAGATATTTAATTTTCCGTATTTCCCCTTCGTGATACTTTTTTCACCCCAGTAAAGTCTCAAAAATTTCAATATTGCAGTGAGAGCCCATAATTTAATATGTATACGTCATTGAATGCAGAAAAATATTTTGAAAAAAAAAATTAACATAAATAGGTACGCCTTTCACCCCTTAAACGTTCGCATTGCGAAAAAGTACCACATTTATATATGTGTTACGAGATTGGGTTTGAAAGATTGGGTGACAAAAAGTTCCAAAATACAGGTTTTGCCCGTTTACTCTCCAAAAGGACCAAATTTTAAGAAAGTTCCAGATACCGTCCGCTTAGTTTTTTTTAATGAACAACGATATGTATTAAATTTAAAGATATGTTAACATCTAACAAATATCTTACGAAAAAAATCCAAAAAAACGTGCCGTGAAATTTGTGATGTTAATTAAAAAATTAATTAAATTTGCACCTGTAAACAAATTAATAGTATCAATTTCACGTTTAATTTACTTGATTAAGCGTTTAATTCACATGATTAAACTGATTTAATTTATGATTAATGATTTAATTGGAGAAAAATTGGTGTGAACATGGCCTTAGTTGATCTATTTGGCGGGAGACCAAGCTCCGGTCCAAATTGCATCATTGTAGCTTCAAGGGCTTAAGCTGTACGATGTTGAATCAGTCATTCAATCAGTAACGTTACAATTTTATACACTACATTTATATAGACATAAACTATATTTTATCTATGAAAAATATAGAAATAATTTAAAATTATTGAAAGATATAAAAAAAAATTATCTTTATTTTATGGCTTTAAATTTCATTTTTTAGCTCTTTTATTTTAAAATCTGATGACACTGCCTATTATTGTGCAACCTTCCATAAAATACCCAAAATACCAAGAACAACCTCAAACGAATTCGGATTAAAATTCGACAAAACTATTGCTTAAAACATTTCTCGTTGATAGTGATTTTAGACTTACTGCATATTGAGGTCTAGTTTACAGCAGTTTACAAAAAAAATGTAACGGAAGTGGAATTTTAAAAATTAATTAATTAAAACAATTTGGTTACAGTTTTATTATTTTGCCTTGTTTTAAAACATAAGTATTTGCAAAAATTTACGATATTTTTGACCTGCCCTCGTACCTATAAGGTATTTACTGTTTTTGACAGATTTCAAATATGGCGGACCAGTCTGTTAAATACTTTTTAACATTTTGCTTTATTGTAATGTGAGAACACTGAGTAAACGTATATAAGCAAGAATTAACGGGAGTTCAAAAAGGGGGAGAAAATAACGAACATGAGTTTTTACTGACTAAAATGTGTCCAACTTTATTTTTGGATAATACAAAAATGAAACTGCGTAAACAAAATTGCTACGGGGTAATTAAAAAAATAGTTGGTCACGTAGTACAGCTAAAAAAGGGTGGAGCTTAAACACACTGGAAAAAATTTGTAGGAGTGAGTTCTAGGCACTTATGGGACTTTTTCTTCGATATTTTTCTAGTCTTTCAACCATATTTCAACCATACAAATATGGCGGTTTAATGAAATTCCTGAATTTGCCCCCTGCCAAATTTGCTTGGATGATTTAGATTACAATAAATTAAATTTGGACCAATCACCTAAATACCAACATAATAAGATGATACATTTAGTTGCATTTATAGTTCTTACAATATCGCACGTGACGACCTTTAAAAGCTTATAACATTTTTATTATACCAATTTAAAAAACATTCCGAACAATATTTTTTTGAAACAAATATCTTGTTTTGAACTTTTAATTTTAAATACCTACGACTGCTCTAATACAAATGACAAAGACAAATGATGTTTTTGCACCACGTATGTACGTGACATTAGAATAGCATCCAAAACAAATTAAAAAATATACCGCTAGTCGAACTATATAGTTGTGTTGTTGTAACATTAGTTTTAAAGTATAATTCCAATGCTACCAGTTTCTGTATTTAATCGGCAGAAAAGTGAAGATTGAGAAAGTCAGTTTAAACTTTTAATTTTTGCTTTTTAATAATTATAAAAAGGTATCAGTACCTCTGCATAGTAAAGATTAAGGGTTTTCTCATTTCTACCATATTTAAAAAAAGTTTCAAGGGTTTTAATTTTTTGAGTCGTGGTTGACATTCTAATGGAAATGCCTATTTATAATTTTATTAATATTTTTTGCAATCAAATCAAACTAAACAAAGCAAAAAATTTTCGAAAAAAGTTAGAGTTGTTTTACAATGACGATTTTTGTGACTATAGAAGAAAGTCAATTCAACTGGTATATGTATATCTTCTT
Source organism: Pollenia amentaria (assembly GCA_943735925.1). Taxonomy (NCBI): domain Eukaryota; kingdom Metazoa; phylum Arthropoda; class Insecta; order Diptera; family Polleniidae; genus Pollenia; species Pollenia amentaria. The sequence continues at coordinate 3,496,972 of OX031006.1, read as the reverse complement.
ATATCTTCCCAAATTTTTATTTTTAATACAAAAACAATTTAATAACGAATGAAAAAAATAAAATAAATTATTCAAAAAGATCTTTTCGATTATTCAAAAAGATTTCCTGAAGAAGATTTCCAATGGAAATCGAAATATTGAAAAATAAATAATATTTAAATTGATTTTTATAAAAAACTGACCTGAAGCTTGATAAAAATATATGAAAATATAATAAGTAATATTGTACAACGCGCACATGTGTGCGGTGGTATAGTTTAAACTATAGAGTTATAACTTTTAAATATATGTATTGAAAGAAAAATTGTGCTATATACATATTTTGTTTATATTGCGCAACTTATATAAAAGTGTGGAGCAAAACGCCAAGAGTAAAACCAATAAAGTACTCAATAATATTACTTAGTCGATGGGTACCTTAAGAGCAGCAAACGTTTTTTTTATGCTAAAACTTTCATACAAGACTTTCAAGCAAGACCGCTTAAAATCGCTACGTCGGTTTGTTTTTTTTTTTAAATCGTTTACATCTAAAAAGCGTTTGCGGCTCTTTTTAGATTGGCCTGTAAACGACTTACAGTTAATTATTGACATAATTTGATTAAACAAAATCTAAATATTTTTGTACAAATTTCCCACACTTTGTGACGCGTCTCGCAAGTGTTGCGACAATTAATTCAAATTACCGCTATACATAACTATTTTACACTTCATTTAATGTTGAACAAAATTCAAATGATAAACTTCCTTCTTTAACCACACAGATAGATAAACAAATCTTTACAAGGACGTACTTTGTCTACACGTTCTCTGAACAATCTCATTTCATGGTGGTTTGTAGTAATTGTTCGACAGAAAAAAATTAACGTAAACCCATTGAAATCTCAGCACCCTTAGCGATGGCAATTGTTGAAATTAAATTATTTTTATTTTACGATCGGCAAAACAGAAATTAGCCACGTCAACGACTGTGTCAGGATAAGCATCGTTCGTTTCGCCTACTTCTCCGCCCCCTTGCTAAAGAATTTGTTGACTTTCATCATATGCTCATCATAAACATACAAACATGCACAAACACTCTTTTATATTGACGATCAAACAAGTTCAAATAAGAGTGTGTCTGTGTGCAACAAGACACGCGTGCCGCGCACACGTTCCCAAGATTGGCAGAAGAAGAAAAAACACAAACAAATTTCCCGAGGCGAGAAAAACCACTACAATCAAACAATTGAATAAACAATATGTTCCAGTTAAAACGGAAAACAAACCTTTTCATTACCAGTCATTTGCCATGTACAACAACTAGCCGAAGTTGCGCGACCGTACGTTGCTCACCAGCTCAACCAACAATTCCAAAATATAATAGAAATAGAAATAGAAAAAAAGAAAAACATAATGACAGTAATCTTACATTTGATGTAGATGTATCTCAATGATAAACATTTTACAACAGCAGCCACCCTCAAAGTGTATCATGCAATTGAGAGCGAACATGAGGAATGAATCTCTGATAATTGCTAATACGACATTTTCAAGTACGACTGCAATCCTGTTACAAAAACAATGTTAAACATGTATTTTGCGATTATCCCAAATAGTTTATAGTCATCTTAGAATTGTTCTCATGGTCCCTTTTTGTAAAATCTACTTCCCTTCTCTCCCCTTTCCTTTAATGTTAAATAATGTTGTTCCGGATTTGCCAGGCCACAATTAAATTATCGCATTTCAATAACAATAAAACCGCCGAACAAACAAATAAACCCAGTACGGGAACCCGTGTAAAAGCATCGGGTTAAAAATGTTTTTTTAGTCGATAATGGAATCCTGTTTTGCTGTTGAATAAATATTTCTGTATGAGGTGTTTTAATCCCCAAGCTCAAGTTTGTTTATATTTTTTGAAGGTGTGTGGGAAATAAAAATAAGAACATTTTTAATTTAGAAGAATCTGGTGTGCAACGAAATATTTTTAAATAATTCTAACTTAGCTAAAGGCCATTTTTATTTTTGTTTTTTTTAGCTTTAAATTATTATTAACTACATATTTTATCTTGCCTTAATAACAAAATAATTTAAAGGCCTTAGATTTATACATAAGTACATATCGCATTTGATCAACAAGAACGTATTTACTCAAAATTTTTATTTTTTCACTTTTTCGAAAAATCGGTACGTAATATTCATACATATATACACGCTGAAAAATATCGTGTTATTTTGCCTAATTTTTTGGTAATAAAAAGGTTGCTTTAAAAATTCCTAGGACTGATGGCCTATGTTGCCAGTGCCCACTATTAAATTTAGCCTCAGAATTTATTCTGGTAATTATTTAAATAAATAAATAAAAATTCCTTTTCATATGCTTTTAATGTCAAATTAAAAATTGTCTTGCTTCTACTGAAAATTTTTAAATTTAGAGTTAAGACCCTCTTGTTGATTTGGTGCGATATGTATGTAATGGGTGATTCAAGTAGATATACTTTTTTCAATAGCCTTTTTTTGACAGTTCACGTTTGAGTCGTGTCATGCTGTCATGTTATTTTTGTTTAGTATTGTGTGGCATTTCATAATGGAAAGACTTACGCCTGAACAACGTTTACAAATCGTTCAACTTTATTACGAAAATTCACGTTCTGTGAGGAACGTAATCGGCCTACTGAGCGTACTATTCGCAACACCATCACCCATTTTGAGACCCAGCATTTATTATTGGATAATATTCGACCGAATAGGCCACGTCCAGCACGCTGTGAAGAAAATATAGCGGCCGTAGCTGAGAGTGTACACGAAGACTGTGGAGAGTCGATTCGGCGCCGTTCGCAGCAACTCGGACTGACGTATGGAACGACTTGGCGCATTTTACGTCGAGATCTTAAATTGAAAGCGTACAAAATACAGCTTGTGCATTAACTTAAGCCGCTCGACCTTCCCAAGCGACATCGCTTCGCTCTATGGGCTTTTGAAAAGTTCCAGGAAGATCCGACGTTTTCGAGGCAAATTTTGTTTCGCGATGAGGCCCATTTCTGGCTCAATGGGTATGTAAACAAACAAAATTGCCGCATTTGGGATGAAGAGCAACCTGAAGAGATTCAAGAACTGCCACTTCATCCAGAAAAAGTAATGGTTTGGTGTGGTTTTTGGGCCGGTGGAATCATCGGTCCATATTTCTTTAAAAAGTATGCCGGTGCGAACGTAACCGTCAATGGCGACCGTTATCGTGCCATGACAACCGACTTTTTGATGCCTGAAATTGAAGCTCGTGATCTCGGCGACATTTGGTTTCAGCAAAACGGCGCCACTTCCCACACATCGCATTAATCAATGGATTTATTGAGAGAACACTTCGGTGAGCACATAATTTCATGTCTTGGGTCGGTCGATTGGCCACCAAGATCGTGTGATATCACACCTTTAGACTTTTTCCTGTGGGGATATGTAAAGTCTAAAGTTTATGCGGACAAGCCCACTTCGATTCAGGTCTTGGAGGAAAACATCACGTGTGTCATTCGCCAGTTACCTGTCGAAATGCTCGAACGAGTCATCGAAAATTGGACTCAATGGATGGACCATCTGCGACGTAGCAACGCCCAATATTTGATAGACATAATATTCAAAAAATAAATGTCAAAGAATGTTCCTTTAAATGATAATAAACATTCCCCATTAAATTTGAATTTTCTGTATTTTTTTCTTTAAAAAAGTAGGGAACCTCGAAATGGATCACGCTTTATATGTACTTTAAATTACACAACCTCTATGGGTCAAGCCATCTGAGAAATTTTGAAGATTTTTGCGCAAAAAAAATCCGACTTCTAAAAATTTTTTTACCAAAAAAAAAAAAAAAATTGGTAATTTTATATAATTTTATATTTTATGAATTTCAGCCAAATCGTGCCATAAATAAAAAAATTAATTACTCGACAACAGCGGCACCTATCGATATTAAACTTAAGAGAAACTTAGATCCTGACTAAGATAATATATTGTCTAAGTTTGATGTTAATCGGTCCAGCGGTTCTTGATTTTAAGGAGCACATACACGGCACAAACGTTTTTATATATATAGATTTAAAAAAATTCCTGAAGAAGATTTAAAATGGAAATCGAATTATTGAGAAATAAAAAATATTTTAAATAATTTAATAAACAAAAAGTGACCTAAAGTTTAAACAATATATTAAAATATAATATTTAATAGAAAAAGGTCGAAGAAAAAGAATATAATTAAAAGTCTTTTTTACAATCAAATTGAAAATAAATTTTTGTAAATATATAATGATCATAAAAACATTTTTTAATACTTAAACACTTCAAATCGTCGTTATATGAACATAATTTAATTATTTTCTTAATACAGTGAAACTTCGATATATCGAATCTGAAGCGGATCGAAACATACTTCGTCATAGCTATTGATTCGTTGTATCAGTTTAAACTTGGCAGAACAAAATTTGAAGAAATACAAAAAAAAATCGTTACAACTAAATTTTTTTTAATTTTAGCCAGAATCAAAACAAAACCAACAACATTTGTCACGCTTTGAGTGTCTGAAACTCAAACTCATTGCAAAATTTAGAGAAAATTTGATTTTGTATTATAGAAAACAAACAACAAACATTATGTAAAAATATGCATTTAATAAATTGTTGTAAAAACTGCGGCAATCCTCCTGAAGTAAAAATTTAGGCCCTTATCATGTAAAACGCAACGCAACGCCAAAGAATTACATTAAAAGCACAAGCAATGTCATAAATATTTTATAATTTTGTTGTTGCTTTCTTCAAAATTACAAAATATTTATGACATTGCTTGTGCTTTCAATGTACATGTTTGGCGTTGCGTTGCGTTTTACATGATTTTTTTTCTTTCGTCGTGTGACTGTACGTGTTCGACTTCTTTTAACATTTGTAGTGTACGTTGTGGCAAAACGCGTATTCTTCTTTTATATTTGTTTTATAATAAATTATTCCCAAAGGATCATTTCCGAAGGCGCAAATCTTATTAACAGTTGGGACGCCAGTTTTTCTATCTGTAATTTAGAAACTACATTTTTTGTACAAATTGATTAGGTGTGTATTAAAAGTTACCGCAAATAAAAAATTTCAAGCCTAGAAGACAACATGATTTTGAAAATAAAACGTAGGCCGCCTTTGTTTTATTTCAAAAAAAAAAAAAAAAAAATATGGTTACGGCTTTTTGGTTTTAGCATTTGCTGACAATGTAGTTAAGGCCTTTTGAATTCCGTTAATAAAATCGCTATTTTTAAACATATCCAAGTAGAACTTTAAGTAAAGATACATTTTTGTTTTTACATCATAATCAATCGAAAACCGCATTTTATATTTTAAATTAGTTACGGCCTTTGGATTTAAGGTGACGATATGCACTTTCGAACACATTTACTGCCTGTGTTTAGAACATAAAAATTTACAATAACATTTTTCTAAGAACGACTTTAAGTAGCTGTTATAATAGTCTTTCACAGAAAAAAAATCAATGTCAGATCTTTATTCGTTTAGCCACAAAAAATATATTTTAAACCTCTCGAAACCGTAAAATGTCAATGAACAGTGCCCCAAAATGACAAATGTCAAGCAAACACTAGGAAATTCACTAAAGGATGCAGAATTTGTTGTCTGTCGAGCTGCGTACTTAAATTTTTACATTTCTTTAATTTAAATTGTTTCCTAATGTCCGGCTAGATTGGCAAAAAACCTCTATGTGCGTTGGATCAACAACGAATTTTTCTTATTACCTTTAACTTTATTATTATTATTCTTTAAAAAATTATTAAAATTAACTTTAATCTTAATAACGCTTAATGTTTAATTGGCTCATATGAATAAGAGCTGACATTAACTCCACTATAATCAGTCGTTTTCAACTACAGGGTTCATCAGGATTGAAATGTTTATGAATAAGCGGAAGCACCGCCCCTTTTATTTCATATCAACGAATGAAGGTGAAGTAGATGTCACTGAGGCTGAAAATCTCACAATGAAGTTCCATTTTAAGGGATGGAAGTCCTTATAAGGATTTATATTCTTATTGGAATTTAAGTATTTTAGTAATTGTATAAAAGCTAAAGCATTCCCAAGAGATTCTGTTATTTTAAAATAAATCTTATTAGAGTGCGGTTGATATTTCAATATAAATTATTATTTATTTATACTGAAATTAGTTAAAACAATAATTTTTTAAAAGAAAATGTCGCGCAATCAATTGCCTGATTCTTCTTCATCTCCTCCAATTAGGTTCGTTTAAGTCGTGATTTAAAATACTTGAAATTCTTTGAAAGTGTTTTTAAATAAGATTCTAATTTGTATAAAAAATATACAATATGTTTTTTAAAAAAAAAATTATTCTGTTAATTAAACATAAAACAAATGTTTTACAAATATTTTATTGAGTGAAGTCTCAGATGTTAAAAAATGTGGAAAATTTTAAATAAATAACAAAAATAATTATAATGCCAATAAAATAACAATTGTTTAAAAAACCAAAACTACACCAGATAAAATTTTTGTATAATAAAAATATATCGAAGACTTAAAATAAAAAACGCGTAACTCAATTTAGTTAATTCCTCCAAAGCATACAATTTCTTGCATCTTTTTATTAAACATTTCATTAAAACTTGTTTTTATATCTAAAATTTTACAGAGCTTATTAAAATATTTCGTTCCCCTGTAAACTAACAAAAATTCGAGTTATTCCTTTTTTAAATTAAGCCATCAATATTTTGAAATTGTTTTCCTTATTAATACTTACTTAATACATACATATTTTAAAACAAAAGATGAAAAACAAAAACAGTTAATGACTAATAATTTGTGTTAACAATAAATTTTATTAATTCAAATATTTCAGCCATTTATCTTTTCACAACTTTGACGATGACATGATAAATGATTTGCCGTCATGTGTTTATGCTGGTGGGCCTCCAGTCGGGAGTGGAAATGGCAATTTGCGAATGAGTTCAAATTTTCGACAAATACAACAACAATATATGCAACAAGGAAATGGTAAGAATCACATTTTCCCGCCGGAACTATTTAATCGTTCAAATTGGAACGATTTTTACACAACTTGAAAAACTTGATTTATCTGATTTTCTTTAATATTAGAAAAAGCTTTTCTCGATCAGATAATTATAATCGAAGATACTTACTCAATTAATCGTTGTTCGGTCTCAACATACCGTATATCCAGGGCTGTGGAGTCGTAAAAAATAGTTCTAACTCCGACTCGGATTCCAACCGCTGAAATTTTTTAAGCCCGACTCCGACTTCAACTCCGACTTCAACTCCGACTCTATATTGGACTGGTCCTTATTTGACCATAAACTTTTTTTTTAATGATTAAATATAGCAAGAAAATTATTTACAAATTTTGAATCGATATTTTAAATATTGCATCGCCAATTTCAAAGAATTTTTTGAAATCGCGAGTTTTTGTGAGTACTTCGACTCCTACTCCGACTCCGGTACACAAACCTTAACTTCGACTGTCTTACTCCGACTCCACAGCCCTGCGTATATCATTGTTAAATCACAGTCAAGTCATACACAACGATATATGTACGTTGAGATCGGGCTTAAAAAAAAGAGCTGTAAAAATTTTCATTGATATACAGTTAGTTTTTTGGCGTGACTGGTGAATGCCCAAAGTACACGGAATTAGAAAAGCCACATGCACATGTGGTTCTGACACACAATGGCCATTGTGGCTTTGTTATGACGATAAAATTGCGTCAGAAACACATGCGCATTATCACATTCCGTCTACTCTATGCTTAAGATTTTTTATTTTGTATTTGGATCGACCTGGATTAATGTAAAATGTATGTACACATATGAAAAAGAAAAACTGGCCAAAAGTTTAAAGCAAAAAGCGCTGTAACGTAATGCGTGGCAAACATTTTTTTCTGTTTAAGATATCATTCATTCTAGGGGGTGCTGTAATAATTTTTTGCTAAATAAAAAAAATTTTTTTATTAAGGTAAATTTGTGTTTTTTAATAATTTTCTTCGGAACTTTGTGACATCTTTGTGTATTTTATTTCTACAGAAAACTACCTTTCCAATGGTACCTATAGTTCTTACTTGCCCCTTGTTGCCAGAAATGTCAAATTAAATGCCGGTTTGTTGATTGAAATCATAGGTTCATAACACAGGCCTGAAAAATTTAGAAAAAGTCGAACTGGGACTTTTTGAGTTGCGCTGAATCATATCCATCACATTAGGTTTTCGTATATTTGAGACGTAATAACTGCGCGAATTCATCTTTATTTAGAAAACTTATCTGAAAGTCCTGCCAATTACCTTTAAAATAAATGTTTAAACTTTCGAAAATATTGTTCCTTCTTTGAGATATCTTAACATGAAGTTTGAAAAATCCGCGTTTTCGTTATATTATTTATTTTCGTATTTTCGCTCTTCTTTATTTTTTATAATATTGAATTGATTTTTTTTTTTTATATATTTTTTGTGATATAAAAATCTTAACCGTAAGAAAAGTAAAACTCTGGTCTTACAGCTATAAATTTGTTGGCCTGTGTAATTTTTGTTCGTGATAAAACGTGATTCGAATTTATGTTATTGGTCTTTTGTAAAGTTTTCTTAACTTTCTTCATAGGGGAAAAAAAACTCTCGCCAAATTTTTTTCAATTATTCAATTAATTCAATTATTAATCAAAAATAAAATCAGTTCTACAAACAGGCATTTAATAAAAAATTTAATCAAGTGAATTAAACGTTTAATTATATCCACAGCATCACTGCAGAACATGTTGTTAATATCAAGAAATATTTAATTAATACTATTAACTTGTTTACTGGTGCAAATTTAATAAATTTTTTAAATAATATCACAGATTTTTTAATTTAAACCAATTTTTTCGGCGTTGTTAAGACTTTTGATCCTTTTCAGCTGAGTTTATATTCTATAAGTCTTCTGCGAATGTCAAAGTTAAAATTCTTATACATACATAATACTTCCCAGGGATTCTATGTAACCTGGTTACCGACATTCTCACTCAACCTGCCGGTTGATTCAATGAAGTCAACTTAACTCAATGTCAGAAAGAAAAGTTTTCTTCCTAAGAGTTCTTCGACCAAACAGTTTAAGTCTTAGATCTCCGAATACCGGGCAATGACAGAGATGTTTCATTAACTCGTCTGTTTCCTCGACGTCGCAGCCGTGGCCTCTGGGCATGTTTCCCAATAGGCCAATGGCAAGTTATAACCGCAATGTTGTTCCTGAAGTGAAGTGTGGACAGCTTTAAAACCCACTGAGTCCTTTCTTACTTATACAATGGGCCAGATTTATCTTGTTGCCACTTCGGTAGTTTTATCGAACAATCTCTGACTAGCAAAAAGACGAAATTTGTGTGCAATACGCTGCTTACTCCTCGAGAGCGAAACACAAACATATGTTGAATCGTTCCGGTTCAAGGTGGTACCCGTATGCTCCAACGAGTAAGCCATACATTTTCAATGTGTGCCCCTGTATCCAGAGACATATTTAAGTGTACACATTTAATGTTCCGCTTAGTCCTCCAGTAAAATTCGGCATTCTTGGAATGTTATTAATATGATAAACACATTCTCCAAGGATCTTATTTTTAAGACCCGTCAGTGTATCTGTATTGCATTCGCGAGAATTATTAGTTTATAATAGTTAACCAAAGTGCTAACGATGAAGCCAGGTTTAAATATTGGCTGAGGTTTGTTTTAATCAAAGTCCAAATGCCATTTTATCTCATGCAGAATTCTGGCATGTCCGATGTTGTTACCTCTCCATGCCCTAGTGGCCCTTAGTCTCACCGCTGTGTTTGCAGCTAACTTTTTTGCTAAAATGTCCCGTGGTAAGAAGTTTAAGATCATTAACAATGCCTTAGGAGGGGCGGTTCCAATGGCACCTGTCACCGTTATTGCCATCATTCTCGTTATACTTTCAAACTTGGTTTGATGATTCATTCCCTTGAGTGCCAACGACCTAACAAGTACATCGTATAATAGAATGATGAAACATTTGTATAACCAACATACATTCCTTGTTTTTAATTTCCTAGTTAATGCCAATGACCCTTTCACAGCAATATAGTGCAGTTGCCGCCCTAATAGTCCTGGAAAAGGTATTCACCTTCCGGTTCAGTTTGCTTTTCAATATAAGCCCAAGGTATTTGGCATGGTGAAACCCCGTTTTTTGGGATAAAAATATTGCTAAAAGAACCAGGAAATTGTCAATAATTAATCATCAAATGTTTTAGAGCTAATAAAAGTGGAATTCAATTAAATAAATTGAAAAATTTTGCCATTTCGTTTTAAATAAAATGATTGATTGATTTTGAGTGGAACTTTTTGTTTATTAAAGACTTTATCAGTGAAACAATTTTGTAAAATAAGTTTTGCAAAGCAATAAATAAAATCTACTTGTGATAATTGGATAAGATTTGTAAAATTAGTGTTTAAAGGAAATTAGTGACTTTCTGTAAAAGCTTTTAGAAAAAATTGTCTTTATTTTTAAACGTTATTTTATTTTATCTATTTTTTTATTTTATTTAGTTTATTGTACTTTATTTTATTTATTTTATTTATTTATTTTATTTATTTCATTTATTTTATTTATTTTATTTATTTTATTTATTTTATTTATTTTATTTATTTTATTTATTTTATTTATTTTATTTATTTTATTTATTTTATTTATTTTATTTATTTTATTTATTATGTTTATTATATTATGTTTTGGGTTGTACGGGGGTGGCACCGCCCCTTTTTCTAGACACATCTTTATATAGCTTAAAGTTCAGTTACTCAAGGCAGTCGCCTACTTTGGAAATTTGATGACGATCGGCTCAGTAGTTTAATAGATATCGTGGTTTTTACTTTTTCTATAAAGGGGCGTGGCTCCGCCCTCTTTTTTCATAGAGCTTATTTCTATTCATACTAACACCATATGTACTAAATATCATCATCCTATGCCAAAAAATGGCATAGGACAAAAAATTTTAAATTTTGGGTTGTATGGGCGTGGCATCGCCCCTTTGTCCAATCTCAACTTTATATAGCCTAATGTCTCTTTCAGGGTCACAATTATATTCTGTGAAAATTTCAAGATGATCGGTCAAATGGTTTGGCCTCCTATAAGGCACAAATATATATATGTATATGTACATATATATATATACAAACATACATTCACTTTTATATATGGGGGATTTCATGTCAAGTGACCCAACTTTTGAAATCGATGTCTTCCGATTTGGATGAAATTTGCACCAAAGTTAGTCTTATTGGATAGTAGCTTAGACACAAATTTTCAACAAGATCGGTCAAAAAGTTTCTGAGTTAGAGGGGGTCAAAATTTGACATTTTGGCCAAACCTGTGTGCTTTCTCATCCATGTAACTTATTATCTATTGGTGTTAGCAAAATTTGTCCCAAACAAATTAGATAGCTATTTCTTCAAGCTTTCGAAAAAAAAATTATTTTGTATTTTTTTTAATTTTTTAAAAATTTTTTTTTTTAAATTTAAAACTTATTTTTTATTTTTTTTGAAAACGGTATTTTTTAACCTTGGTGCAATTTTCATCCAAATCGGAAGACATCGATTTCAAAAGTTGGGTCACTTGACATGAAATCCCCCATATACATAGATTACTTTTAAAGAAAAATTGATTCTAATTTTCACCACCTTAAACAAAATATCTTATATATTTTTAGAAAATATATTAGACTCTTCTACAAATATTGGATTAAATAATAATAACAATTCATCTTTAATATGTGGCAGTCCAAATGCTGGCAGCAGTTCATATAATTCAGCTCCATATAAACTACAACGACAACAAGCAAACGTACGGGAACGGAAAAGGATCCAGAGGTCGGCACCAACTGGGTACAAACTATGATTTTATTTTAATTTTTTTTTTAATTAACAGTACTAAATAAATGCTTATTCAAATACATACTTTAATAATTTATACGTACATTAAACATTTTTTTCTCTTATTTATTTTATTTTCAAATTTGCAGTAGTATTAATTCAGCATTTGATGAATTAAGAGTTCATGTCCCAACATTTCCCTACGAGAAACGTTTGAGTAAAATTGATACTCTACGACTGGCAATTGCATACATCTCGTTACTGAGAGAAGTATTGCAATCTGACTACGATCCATTGACGTATGTGGAGAAGTGTTTACGAGGCGAAATCAAAGCCGACAAAGCCAATTGGAATACAAGTGGTAAGAAATTTTTAAATATCTTTTTATACATATAGAAATAAAAATTAAATGATGTTCGTTGCTAAGCGCATCATCGAGGAACGGCTGAATTGATTTCTGTAATTTTAAATTTTCAAGTATCTGGCGAATGATTACAGTAAAAGTTTTCAACTTACAAATTGACGTGGAAACTCCCATATAAAGACAATATAGATTTCTATATATCTGGAGAACGGTAGCAGTGAAAGTATTCAAATTATGTACTATTAGCTTCGATACTAATTCGCAACATCTATCAAAAACAGGCTCAATTGGAAAAGTTGGCGTGGCGCCTCGAATAAACAGATAATATCGTCACCTTAAATGCAAACGGACGTAACTTCACAAAAATTAAAAATTGATTTTTTTATAGATTTTTGTTCGTTTTATTGAACTTCATGTTCATGCAAACTTTATCAAACGCCAAGAACACATTGTTGTTATTGATTTTGTAGTTTTTTGCTTCTCCTGTAAAAAAAAAATAAAAATGTAGTATCGTCCGTTTGCATTTAAGGAAACGATATAGTTTTGTGTATATCTGGAAAGCGGTTACAGTACAAGTTTCCAAGTTTAAACAGTTTGATTTTCAAAACCCAACATCTGGGCTGGATTAAAGAAAATAGCTTAGATTTTAATGCAAAACATCTGTTAAAAAGTAGGTTGAATTCGGAAATTATGCATGGCCCCTCCCATATAGACATTTTAAATTTCTGTATATCTGCAGTGTGATAACAAAAGTATTTAAATTTGGTACAAACTGCTTCGTTAAGGGTACTTCACACTATCATACAAGTCTTACGCATTTTAAGGAAAATAAAGCCCTGTCATGATAAGTTGTTATTGTTTTTTGAAAATATTCAAACAACAATTAGATCAGAAAAGAATTTTCGCCAAAATACTTAAGACTTGTGGGATAGTGTAAAGTACCCTTTATCAATAAACGAGATCGGGTTTAAAAAATGTAGACTAATTTTATTTCCATGGAGTTACGAGGCGCACCGGGTTAAGCAAGTGTACTATAAAAATTAGTGTTTTGTATTTTAAATACACAACTTAAATGTTTTAAAGAGTCTATCAGTGTTTTTTTTTATATACATATATTCACCATAATCAAATTTTTTTATAGCATTTTCTGTATTCAGAATAAATTGGTTTAAATAATAGAAAATTGTATACAACTTTTAATGGTTTACATTTTCAGATTTAACAGCACGTTTATCATGGATTAATTGGGAAAATCTCGGAGTTCATCCAGGCCGCAGGACTTTATTAACTTCATTGGCTTTGTCATCTGAGCCCATGTGTGGAACACACTGTGGAGCTCCTTAAGCAAACTGCTGTAGTCGTATTAATTTTAGCGTAAAATATTTGTATGATAACTTCTGTCTTCCTATTGAGGTATAGCAATATTAGAATTTATTATAGTTTTAATGTTTAAGTTAATACACATGATAAAAATTGATCTCCAGTACATGTTGTTTAGTTTGTAAGACATAGTTACAATATTAAAGGCGAAAGAAATACTTCAAGTTGGTATTTGTATGTTTATGTTCATTTATTTGTTTTTTTACTTACAAGACTACTTAAATACATGTATGTTTACATAATTACGGTTTACATTCAATTAAAATATAACAATTGGATAAATAAAAATACATTTTTGGTTTGATTGAAGCAATAAATTTTTTCGTTATGTCTTTTTTAAACAAAAAACGAAAATATACACTTGAATAATGTATTACTAATTAGGCTAAAACAGAAGCAGAGAAGAAGCAATATTTTTTAGTTTAATCTCATAAAAACGAAAACTTATTTGTTAAATTTTTCTTATTACTTTCTAATATTGTACTTTAATAGTCATTTACAGTATCTAAGCCTTTTAAATAAGTTATTTATCTCATAACTTATAAGCAAATAAACAGACTATACGAAATTTTTAAACACAAAAATAAATAATTCTTTATTTGCCACAAATACTATAAATATAATTAGTTATTTTTCGTTTAAAATTTAATTTGGCTGATATTTTTTAGTGTAATATGTTGTTTATTATAACTTCATCTAAGGCAGTTATAGCATATTAAGAACACACATACATGGACCAATATGTATGTATGTATTAACTTTGTTCCTCATTGGCTAATAAGTTATTTATGAAATGAAATAAATAGTTTTGCATTATGCATTTAGTAAGTATACACTCGTAATATTACATAGCTGTTTGTTAATAATCGATTACGCACCTCTTATTGGTCCTGAACAGAAAACGGACAGAAAAGGATATAACAACAGAATATAACAACAAATATTAAATGACACTTTAAGACTAAACAAAAATATTTCTATATGCATTTTATTTTTTTTTGTATACTTTAATGTTTATTTATGATTTAAAATTTAAATCCTTCTCTGGCTGCTTTCTGTCCGTCACCAATAAGTAGTGCATGAACGATTATTATTAAGTAGTTCTTTTTATAGTTGATTTTAATCGATTTTCAAAAGGTAGTTTTATATCTCAAAACAAATTTTGCTTTCTATTCTACGACACATCAATCTACATTTATATGTATGTACGTATGAACATTAGACCGTATCTCAAAAAAAAAAAAAAATCCCCGTTTTTGCAAGTCGGTTTCGAAAAAAAAAATTTTTGTGCCGAACATTGGCATTCGTCTTGGCAATGCTAATGAAACAGACCAAATTTTAATATTATATTAGCGTTATTCCATTTTAGACATACTAAAGTGTTTTCCGAGGGTGCTTTATATAGGGCCTATACAAAATTATGGACCGATCTCCACTGAATTTGATAGTGTAAATTGTAGTTTTATAAAACCGTGGCAAACCAATCATCTCAAGACAAAAACTTTAATATATCATACATTAAGATCCGACGATAAGTGCCAAAGAAAAAAGTAATTTATTTTTCGCAGCATTGCAAAATTACTTTATATTAGGTGGTGATACGCTTTAATGTACATACATATGACACAATTAGATAAGTAATAAAGATTTGTTTTGTTTTTTAATAAGTATTATAGTTTAGATTATTGCCCATCGATAAAAATATAATTTGCAAGTTAACTTGTTGCAGTTTAGGTGTTGTTTCGACCAACGCATATTTTACGAAGACTCTCGAGTTCACTACGCTTCAAGCGTAAATTAAACATAGCCTGAATAAATCTGTGACAGTCTGTTACAATTTCGTCATGAATTAAAGTCTCCCGAAAGAAATTAGCCAAAGCGCCGATATCATCAGCTGCTAGGATGGCTGCTTTGTGCGTAATAAACATGGTAAGTGCAGCCCGAAAAACAATCTACGATAATTGGTTTGTTTAGATATTATAAGGAATATGCATGAACTTTTTTTTCTTTATTAAAATTATTACCTTGTATCCTTCGGCGAAAACACAATCCCATATGCGTAAAACTGTTTCTGCAGGAAGAACTTCGGCAAAAATACAAATAAACCACTTACTGGCAATAACAGCATATGGCAGACCTTCAGAAAAGCAAATGCGATAAAAATTCATAGACATACAAAGATGAATAGTATATCAATTGCAATAAGGAAAAAGTGCTTAAGTATATTTCTTTAATTTTGTAGGAGAGCCATTTTAAACTTTAGAGGTGATTTTTGAAAATGTAGGCAAAAAGTCATTTTGTTTCACTTCCTAAAATAAATCGTGCAAAATAATTAAAACTTTGCCAATGTATACTTTCAAACATAAAGATCTCAATGGTGAAATTTTTTCCACTTTTTCCTTTTTGCCACAGACTGAACTTGTCACATACCCAATTTTTCTATGTGCTTGTTTACCGTTGGAATACGTCGAATAACCATTTCCTTGAAAACAGCCATGTCTCGCAATAGGTTTGCCATATTCTTGGTATGATATTGAGGTACTATACTTTCTATTATGTGCTTTAGTAACCAAAATGATTTTTCCTCATCATCAGTAACAATTAGCAATAGGCCAGCTATATAATTGAGACCCTGGCAGTAGCCAACTTCTCGATTGTGGTGAGCATAAGCTATCAATATGTTGTACAAACGCTCTTTTTTTGTTTCGAAAAATATATTGTCGGGGAAAGTGCGAGGTAGATCTATTGATATGGAATCGCTTATTTCTTTTTCGTAAGTTGTATTTAACAGACATCGATAGAGATCAGGTGAGCGTTGTTGTAATGTATAAGCACCAGATATTTTCATCCAAACATCGGGACGGTAGGGACCTATATAAAAAATTATAAATAATAATCACTGCAGTATTTAGATTATATTAGCAGTATATACCTGGAATCCCCTTTCGTATGTATCGTTTAAGTTTTTGATTGACATTTGTGAGGTCGTTACTTTGTTGCATTAGAGCCTCCCATTTTATACGTCTTTTTGCCAGGGTTTTTAAATAAGAGGACATAAAAAGTTCATATGACTTGTAGTCAAAATTTTCCGCTCGTTTAAACCCATATTCATCCACATCACTGAAAGATAATTGTATAATTTTTAGTTACAAGTTCTTCTTTACTTGCTATTACTTTATGTAAATAAAGAACTTATAGGTACGAACATTTCAATCCCACACAAAATTTGTTTTATTAGAAATCCATTAAAAATATACGTACTATTTTTATCTAGAATAACTAAACCTTTAAAACTCTGCATTTTCGGTGTTATTTTTTTAAATAAAAAATATTTATGAGAAAAATATAATGAGATTGGTGTCTGCCAACCCTTTCTTTTTTCTAACGATTAAAATATTCATATAAAAAGCTTACAAGGTATAAAAGTTTATACACATTTAAAAATAAAAATAGTTGCGGTTTTACGAATAAAGTACAGTATGAAAAAAAATTGAATTACTAGGAACGAAAAAGAAAGCTTTAAGTATGGAAACTAAAAATTATTTGAACTTAAAATATTTTTCATTTTATTATTGCAGATTATGTTCGAATATTTATTCGTATCTATAAGAATTATGAGTTTAATTTAGTTTCTTTTTTCCGCAATTTATGGATTCCCGAAGCGGAACATAAAAATCATATTCCCGGGATTCCCTGCCAAAATGTTCAATTTTATTATATGGAATTGAATTGCAGCATAATTGGTTCAGCAGAAAAAGAGTTATACGCGCAAATGTGGAACAAAATAGACAAAAACTTACATAAATTGGTGGAGGAATGCACCGATTGTATTTAAATTTTTACAAATTCGTTTTACGTCATTAAATTTTGTGAAGGGCGATTCATAATTTAAATACATCCCCATATTAAGACCTCGTATATCATGTTATTATGGCTAAAAGCGTAACGAATAATGCTTTTGTTGTGCAATTTTGCTTAATCTACCTTCATCAAATCATAACAATAACATCACTAGATTTTGTGAAGATGGAGTCTAAATTTTTCATTCGCCCTATAGGTATAAAACATATTCTCGAAAAACACTTTACTGCGCCCTTAACCGCAAAACTTAAAATTTAGCCCACTACAATTTCCTTAGACAAGATATAAAATTTCGTGAAGATAGGTCTATAATTTACCATAGGCCCTATATAAAGCCCATTCCCAAAAATCAGCTTTCTAAACAATCATAATAATATGTACAAATGTATTTATGTTAGACTTACCTAAATTTTGAAGAAGTTGCTGGGGTAGCCATAAGAATATTGTTGTTGTGTTACTTCTTTTAAATAAATTACTTAATCAAAAATTAGACGGACTGTTTAGACGATAAACAGATTAATATCTTAGCCAACAATTTCGTTTGCTTAGTTAAAAATAAAATACCAGACAACTTTACTGATATTTCTTTTGACAATTGCAATAATTCGATGAAGGACAGTCTTAGACAAATTGTTGCAGTGTGTATTAGTCAGGTCAACAATAGAAAAACAGTAGTTTTTTTTTCTGAAAAGAAAATGCATACAACATATCAGCAATAAAAAAAACTTGAAGAAAGAAAAATTAATTACCCAAGTTTTTCCAAAAGTGTTGGTTCCGATTAGGGGATACACAACTTTAAGATGGAATATTCAATGTGACGAAATTTTAGCAATGTTTTATGAATATTAGACTACTTTAAAATTTTGAACGGTGGCCTACCGGTTAGTATGGAAAAAAATATTAACTTTTTTGTTTTTTGGTGGGAGTATTTCATTCATTTATTTATTGCTTTTTGTATACACTTCTTGGCCGTCAATTCATGCAACACTTTGCGATTGCCTTTTTGGTGAACTTGCTTTTTTTGTCATTTTTATTTTTTTTTTAATTTGTATAATTATCTACATTAATCGTTATTAATTGATCTAAGTATATCGTTTATATTATTATTTTTAATTAATAAAAGCAGTCCCTTTTTGTAAAGGGAGTTAATAGACAAATGATGAAAGTTGTCAAAGTAATAATATATTAGAGCTGCCAAGTTTGTGTGTCTTCTGAAACACCCTGTTCTTTTTAAGATTCACCAATAACACAATAATTTGGACGCTTTTATATAAATCCAGTGTCAAAATCGCCAAAGCTTTTTTAGTTTTTGACAATATAAATACAAACAAAATAAATTTTTTTCTAATCACTAAAATTCGCCAAGAATGGAAAACAGTCGCAATGATAATGTTTATTTTATTTTTAATTTTAATTTAAAAAGAAGTTTAATGATATGCTAGGTGTATGTATATATAAATTTTGGGTATATATAAGTTTTTCATTCCGTTTGTAATTGCTACAATATTGATCTTACCCTATAAATTATATAAATGATGGGTCCTTATAAGAAGCGAAGTCGATTTAGCGATGCCCTTCTGTTCGCCTGGCCGTGTTTCCGTTGAAATAAGTTTTCCGAAGACCATAGATATGATGGGTAGGTATATATTTATATAATTAATAGTCCGGAATTGTTTGCTATTGAAATTAAGCCTAAACGGTTTACAAGTTTCTAAGATATGAGAAAAAAATCACGGCCGCCTCTAATTTAGCCCATAAATCCCATTTTTTTTTTTGTTCTTTGTGCCTATCTGGACAACGGAAAGAGCAAAAGGTTTCAAATTAAGTACAATCATCTTGGTTACACAACGTCCGACAAAATGTGGGTGGGTTTGGACAAGAGGCCGTGGTACTTTCCATACAGAGATATTATATATTTCTGTATATCTGGATAGCGGCAATATACAAAGTTTCCAAATTAGAAACAAGCATCTTGGTTATCAATATACATCATCCGACAAAATGTGGGCGGGACTGGAGAAGTGGGCGTGACACTTAATAGATTAATTTAAATTTTCAAATCTTAATTAAGGTAAGAGAAATTGTTTATAAACATTTGGTACACATATGTAGCTCTGCTATCAATAAACACGATCTTTAAAAAGAAGGAGGGACGAGAGAAGTCCGCTTGGCGTAGCTTTATGTATTTACATCTAAAGAACGGTATTTATATAACTTTCTGTTCTTATCGCACAATGGTGAAGGGTATGTAGGATTTGGCATTTTTATTTATATTTTTTGTTTAGTGATTTTTTCCGAAATGCGCTTATTAAATACAACTTAAAAAAAATGGGCTTAAAATTCTTAATTGACAATACTGTTGCAGAGAACTGTCATTCGTTATGCAATTCAGATGAGAATATTAATATTTTCAATTTAATAGTTTTATTTTTTTAATAAAATCTATTTTTTAACGTATATTTAATAATTGGAACGTGTTGTGGCTTATTGAAATTTAACAAAATTAAACCTTTCGGCTTTTAATAGAGTGCGCTTCTTAGTTTGTGCGTAATTTGAACAAAAGCAATTAAAAGTAAAAAAAAAATCGATAAAAAATGATCCGCAAATTTGTTACTTTGCCAACATCAACTTTGTTGGCAGCTGTCGCTGTCCAAAATGCTAGCTCTTCTTCCGAGCCTAACAAACAAGAGTCTGTAATCGACTTGGCTCACTATCAATGTAAATCCACTGAATTGCCCTTATATGCACCTTTGCATTCATACAATAAGTAATAGTTTAAAAAACTAATTTTTGCACTTTGGAATATAAAAAAAATTTATTTTTACAGGCCGCAGAAGAAAATCCATAAAGCAGTCAGCTCTCCTACTGGTGATGCTATAGAATCGGGTGTTCAAATTGTACGCACCCAAATTCAGACCGGTTATCACTTATTTGCAAAGCAAAAGGAAACTTTGGAGGAGTATGCTCATCAAGCTAAGGAGAAAACACAATCTACAATAGATTACTTGAATCAGCCACATAACATAATGCCTCGAACTGGAGCTATAGCTATTGGTGGTTTGTCTGGTTTTATTTTTGCTGCTCGAGGTGGATTCATTAAAAAGATTCTGTACACGGCAATTGGTGCTGGTGCGGTCGCTTCCCTATGCTATCCCAGACAAGCCGAACAATTTGCCAAAGAAGCACTTTTTGAAACTCGCAAGGGCTATGCCATAGCATACAATTTTGTTAAAGGTGTTAAACCTGGCGACGAAGTACCAATTGAACCAATTACTAAATTTCCAACTAGCTTGGAAGATATCAAATTCTTAGTAATTGACTTATACGACGAAGCAAAAGAAGCTTTATTTCCTGAAAAGAAATAACTTTAATCTGCCCTTAAATAAAAACAAAACAGATTTAAGAATGTCATAAATTAAATCGACTAAAATTATAAAGTAAAGCGTTATGGCAACATAAATCATAGTGTGTAAATTTATTTAAAACGCAATTCACGAGGTCAAATTCGAAGTTTTATTTAAAGTGAATAAGGGTTTTTTTAATTATTCTAAACAGTCGAATTAGTGCTAAAAAATAAGAAATGGAAATTATTTCGGGACAACCTTCTAACCAAATTTTATTGCAATAAAAGGTTTCAGTTAAAACAAACAGTATTTTACTAGTCATGTTCTGGAAAATGAATTCAAGCGTAACTGAAATCCAACAAATTTAAAAAACTGTCTGGATATTCCCTCTTACCAGAAATACTTTTAAAATCATGAAAAGCTACAATCATTTTAAAAAAAATTAAATAGAAATTTTTCGTCGATTTCAATTTCACTTTTTTCTGTCTTCTTAAATGAACGTGGAGAAGCGTTAAATTATATGGGCGCTCTTTTGCCATTGATGCCCTAAGCCAAGTTTTGAGCCTCTTGTGAATGAAAAATGATCTCTCTGCAGTGGCTACAATAACGTAATGGATCAGGGGCCGTAATAGTTATTTCTTTTTTCATAAAAGTCAGATGATAACAGTTCTATTTTAATTTTTATTTTTTTTTTAACAAAAATAAAAGTTATTTTTTGATTTTTATGAACAAAAATTACTGATTTTTATTTTATTGGACAAAAATAACAGTTGCTTTTGCATTTTTATTTGTGAACAAAAATAATAGTTATTTTTTGATTATTATTTTTTCGACCAAAAATAAAAGTTATTCTCCAAAGAAATGAACGTGTTATAATAGTTTAGTTGCCTTTAAATATTTGTTTTAATTTAGAAAAGAAATCCCCATGATGATAGTTATATAATATATATTTTACTATTTATATATTACATACTTATTTATTTCAATAAAATTATGTACCATTTTTTTTTTTTTTTTTTTTTTTTTGTAAAACATGGATAGATGATAACAGCAATACATGTATAATTGGCCTTATAGGCTTCTTTTGTAGTGAAAGAATGAAAATAAACAAAAAAATAAAATAAATATCTTAAGATAGAAAAATAATCAATTCGATATGTTTCTTTTTTTATTTTTTTTTTTTTTTTGTATTTATTTCATTTAATAATTAATCGAGCCCTTAGGCCATCTACGATTAATAAAGTTAGCTACAACTTTGTAATGATATATGATAATGTATATACTAAATATAATGTACATATATATTAAAATAACTTTAATTCTATTTACTTTTTTTAGGGAATCCATGCACATAACAAGCAACAAATGCATCAGTGATCAAAATAGCTCATTAATAATTGTTTAAAAGCGTATTTTGAGAAGTTAAATCTTCTATAATCTACCGGTAACGTGTTCCACAGTCTACACGCTCTTATAAAAAATGATTTTTCAAACGTTGAATTAGTAATTCTTGGATAAATTAGTGTCGGGTTCCTTGTGGATCTAGAAAAATGAAATATACTAACTAAATCTGATGGTGTTTGGTTAGTTATTATTTGAAAAAATTTAATTAATACTCTTATCTTTATTATAAAGTCTTGAAAAGAACAATAAAGGAAACTTCTAGAATATTGAGAAACA
Organism: Pollenia amentaria; assembly: GCA_943735925.1. Taxonomy (NCBI): domain Eukaryota; kingdom Metazoa; phylum Arthropoda; class Insecta; order Diptera; family Polleniidae; genus Pollenia; species Pollenia amentaria. The sequence continues at coordinate 3,474,459 of OX031006.1, read as the reverse complement.
TGATCAGAAATCCTAAGTCCATAAATATACCTTATAATTCGATTAAAAATAAGTGTTATCCGTCTTAAATTTCTTAAGATATGTTCAGACCAGTAATTTTATCAAACTTTAGCTTTTTATTTTTAACAATTCCTATTAATTTACTATACTTTATTCGTAAGAAAAACTGTTTACTGGGGGGCTACTCTCTATTGCAATGCGAAAGAAAATTGTAGCAAATCTAGTGATTGGTACCCTTTAATGCTTTTGCGCATTTGCCTTTCGCATCTTTTTATTTTCGCATATCATCATTATTTTTCTTATTTAAACTTTCCAATTTCCAAGTTTTTTACATATTTTGCCATTTCATTACCATAAATCTGCGCTATCTGTGATTTTTATTACCAGTATTGCTTAATTTTCAAACAATTGTGCGAAAGTGATAGAGAGTACCAAGTTGGCATTCAGCTTTCGCATCGAAATTGTATTCGCATTGCAATAGAGAGTAGCCCCCCTGATGTTTGTTCTAGCCGAACGTTTTGCAAAAGCAAGAAATTTTTTAATAAAACTAGTGGTTACGTGTAGGACGTAAAATATTTATTTAATAAGTGTGAACATTGCAATAGTTTTTTTATTTAATTCTGATAAAAACCTGAGCACATGGCATATACATACATATTTATACAAATTGTGAACACTTTCCCGTTGCTAGATTTTAAAATATTTATGTTTTTTTATATAAAGCCATTTAAGTCGAAATAGCAGAATATATCATTAACTTTTATGTAATACATACTATGTAAAGCGTGTTTTTTTTCTTTTTTTTTTTTTTGAAACATAAAGATCTTGATAATTTATCGCCAAAGATACTTACATATGTATTCGTTAAGAAGAGCTATGAAATTACACCACATTTGATAAGCATTTTTCAAAGTATTACTGAAACCGCTGAATAACTTGATATCTTGAAAATATCAAAAATTGTGCCAATGCCCAAAGAAACAAGTGCCTTTAGTGAGGATAAGTATATACCAATTGCTCTTTTGTCTATTATTGATACAATTTTCGAGGAAATTGTTTAGTAACAACTACTAACATACTTGGAAACTAATAAATTACTCTTTGAAGGCAAATATGGTTTGAGAAAGGAAAGTGGAACTGAGAATGCAGTTTTGAACGTTGTAAACTACATTTTTCAGGGACTAGATCAAGGTTTTCACGGTGTAACTGGTATCTTTTACGACTCTCGAAGGCGTTTGATCTTCTAGATCATGAGATAATGTTTCAGCAGCTTGAATACTTCGGAATTCTCAGTAACGAGCTAAATCTTTTTAAAAGCTATTTAAAGAATAGAAAACAATACGATGAAATAAACGGTAGTCGTAGTTTTCTTGGTATACTTCAAGGTAGTGTTTTGGGACCGCTGCTGTTTTCAGAGAACCTTGTTCTCTGTGGACAAGTATTTGTGTGTGCAGATGATGTATCCATGTTTTATCCCTACAAACATGAAGCAGTAGCGAAGGCGTATATGGAAAGAGATGGATCGCTTATTTTTGAATACTCGAGAATTAACAAGTTGGTAATTAATACTAAAAAAAAACAAAAATTTTAAGGTTCAAGCCTAAAATGAATAGTAATGCTGGTAACTTCAGTATATTTGTAGAAGGAGAGGAAGTATTTGTAAGTACATCTGTTAGATATTTGGGAGTACATTTGGAAAATAATCTTTGGTGGAGCATACATATGGAAATTCTTAAATCAAATTTTCACAGAATATAACAGTGACCCTGGAAGAGACATTAGGATATATAAAGTTGAGATTGGACAAAGGGGCGATGCCACGCCTATACAACCCAAAATTTAAAATTTTTTGTCCTATGCCATTTTTTGGCATAGGATGATGATATTTAGTACATATGGTGTTAGTATGAATAGAAATAAGCTCTATGAAAAAAGAGGGCGGAGCTTCGCCCCTTTATAGAAAAAGTAAAAACCACCATATCTAATAAACTACTGAACCGATCGTCATCAAATTTCCACAGTAGGCGACTGCCTTGAAATACTGAACATTAAGCTATATAAAGATGTGGTTGGAAAAAGGGGCGGTGCCACGCCCATACAACCCAAAACATAGAATCTTCATATCTTAGCCACTATTTGAGGTAGGATGATGATATTTGGTATATATGGTATCGTTAGGCCACGCCCCTTTATGTCGATTATATCTAATTAACTATTGAACCGATTGTCATCAAATTGTCACAGTAGGATGTTGTTATGAATTAATGAGCCCTAGGCTATGTAAAGTTGTGGTTGGACAATTCAAAATTTGTAATCCTGTTACCTTCGATACTGTTTCACGTATGAAGGTGTTGGGAGAAGTATGATAGCTGCAGGGGAAGTGCTACCCCCCATAGAACGCCAATGCTTAATATCGCATATCGTAAGAACTGTTATAGTGAAAATGTTCAAACTTGGTATTAGTTCTTATGGAAAACTACACCTTTAAAAATATAAATAAAGGGGGTACGCGCAGGGTGAGTAATACCCCCATAGGAAGCATATATTTAATATCGCGTAACTGAAAAACTATTACAGCGAGAGTCTTCAAATGTGGTTAAATCCACTATTATGGTAAGCTATAAATTCCAAAATAAAAATGGGTGGGGTAGACGAAGCAGGAGCAATACCCTCCATAGGATGAAAATATTAAATACTTCATATCTGATGACAAAAGTCTTCAAGCTTTGTAGGAGCCACTCTTATGGTAAACTACACCTTTAAAAATAAAAATATAATATATAAATGAAAAAGCGTATGATTGTTTATTCTCTACAGACTCTTAAGCTGCTGAGCCGATTTTCCTGAAAGTTTCACAGTAATTTCCTGATTACTCGGCGCTTAACATAATATATTTTAATCAAGTAGGCGTGGCAACAACCATACAATAAAAATATGAATAACCCTATATCTGGAGGACGGTTACAATAAGAGTCTTCCAATGTGAAACAAATAACATCGTTATCAATACACGAAATTTGCCAAAAAGTCGGCTGGATTAGACAAGCGGGCGTGGCACCTCCCACACAATTGCAATAAAGATTTCCACGTATTTGAAGTACTGTAATAGTGAAAGTATTCCAATTTTGTACAAAAAGCTTAGATAATAATCCACAACATATTTCAAAAGGTAGTTTTAATGGGAAAAGTAGGCATGGCACCTCCCATACGAAGACACTTGAAATTTCTGCATATCATCTGTTGAACGGTTACTGTAAAATAACTCAAATTTAGTCCAAGATGCTTTACTTTTTAAAAAAATCCTACCAATTGTATTTCGATGGGGGTAGCAATGCGCACCGGGTTAAGCTAGTCTCATATACATATATAAAGATATCTTAATATTATTCGGCACAAAGAACTTCTACATGAGTCTTAACCTTATAACATAATTTTAGGCGGGTCCAAGATTATCCATGGGCCCCAAATAGGGTACTATGGCCAAAATTTTTTTTATATACTGTGGTGTTAGGTATCATATAGTCATGCTTGACCATCTATACTTTCTTACTTTTTTTATTGTCTATGTCATTGCAAATCATTTGGAAAACAAATGGCTCAAACAAGGCGGCGCGACATGCCATATAACGCGTAAAACCATCACTTTGTTAAGGCAAATGTTGGTGACCGAATTATCCCAAGAAGCAGACCTGTGAATAAGCCACCTTGTTGGTGTCAATAGACACCTTTAGACGAATTTTTGCTTAAGTACGTCAAATCTCTATGTTGATAAGCCAGTAACGATTGATCATTTAGAAGCCAACATTTGACGCACTATTGATGAAATAAGGCAAGGAAGGGTGTATGGTCAAAAAAGTGGTGCAAAATTAGACCGACAGAAAAGCGTTCATAAGGTGCAGTCGTGGAGGCCAAAAACCAGAAATTATTTTTAATTATTAAATGCCATGAAATTTGTGAGCCAATAAATTGTTGGTAATTTCAGTGAACTGAAATGAAAAACACCCCTTATAACGTTTTTGAAATCTTTTAATTAGTACTTTAAAATTTAAACACCAAAGTTGACTGCAATTTAAATTAACAATATCTGTCAATATATTTTAAAATTATGTATGTATTTAATTTAAATTCTCGTATAAGTATTTTTTTTTTAACTCGTATTAAAATGTTTTTTAATATTTTATTTTGGATCGCCTTAGGCAAATTATAACGTTTCTTTAATTTGCTAATGAAAGAGATTTATAAAAAAGAATGGACCTTCAGGCATTAAAAAAAAAATAAAATGTATTTTTTTTTACTAAAAACTAACATGAGCATCTTTGTTCATTTTATTTTCACTTTCTAAACGCTCGTGTTATCGATATGGGTTATTAAGTAACCGACATTTTTGACAAAAAATAATTTTTAGTATCGTATGTATATGAATTTTTATTTTATTTACATATAATAAAGTAATATTTTTTAATAATATTCAGCCATGTTCTGGAAATCCAATTCGAGTGCAATTGAAATCAACCAAATTTTCAAAACGATACTATTTTAAAGGATCATGAAAATATTCCGTTTTATTTACGTCATACATTGAGTACGATTTATATTTATTGGAATTACTCTAAAAATCATAAAAAACTACGGTCATTTAAAACAAAATTTCATTCGATTTGAATTTCACTCGATTTCGATTTCTTTCTTACAAATTGCACTAAAAGGAATGGAAATATTTTTTACAAATTTTTAACTTCATTGTTTTGTAATAATTTGAATACATTTTGTGTAAACTTTTTGCAATAGAGTAACTTCGGGTATTGTGGAACCCCTATTTTTGTTTTGGCAATCTTCCAAAAAGTATAAGCCAACTCTTCATCGGATTAGTTGGAATGTGTTTCTAAATCGAATCGAAAAAGGAATTTAAGTATTTTTAAAATGAAATAAACAAAGTTCATTATATAAATTCAAAAACTTTTTATTGATACACATAATTAAATTATGATCCTTATTTTTGTTTATTTTTTTCCTTCTTTGGGCAAGACAATATATATTTTTTTTTGTGATCCTTTTATAAATAAAAAAATAAATTTACTTAATAAGGCTAGAAAACATAAAAATAATTCTTTACAAATGAATTAATTTTAAGCTACAAATGACTCTGGAGTGTTTTTAATTAATATAATTTATGTAGTATATACAGCAGAAATTAAACCCTTTAATTTTTATAAGTTAATAGAAAATGAAATAAATAGAATTTCATTGATGTTAATTGAATTAATTAAACAATAATAATTGTGTCTAACTACATTTTAATATAATAAAATAAATAAATCACACGTAAATTGAATAAGATAAATAAATGAGAATTTTAGAAAAATAATAAAAATAAAACAATATTTCAACAAATGAGTTTAAGATATTTACACACACGATTCGTAGAAATAATCGGTGATAATAAAATAAAAGATTATTTTATATTTGTGGCTATATAGTGGAAAGCTTGGAAGGCTTATCACGTGACATTTTCAATAATCCAAGGCACAAATTTTGAAATCCGCGTACAAACGCCTGGCAAGTTGGCCTCGGCACAGCCTATTCCCCATGATATAATGCCAGCCAAAAAATAACGACCATTTTGGGATTTCACCTAAAATTAAAAAAAAAATAAGGCAAATGTGCAAAGTAAACCTTAGAAAACAAACCTGTAGAGGGCCACCTGAATCACCTTGACACGAATCTTGTCCTCCAGTCTCGTAACCAGCACATAAAAATATTTCAGGTATAAATTCTTGTCTTCCTGCTCTCAGGAACATACTTTTGCAATTGTCATTACTAACAATGGGTACCGAAACCTTAAAAAATATAAACAAGTAATGTAGATGGATTAAGTTGCTGTTGAAAAAGTAGCAATACCTCTTGTAAAACGGAAGGCAGTGTGCCTCCTTCGCTAAGTCTTCCCCAACCAGTGACTGTTGCATTCATTCCTATTAGCAAACTATCCGTTTGCGGAAGGCAAATAGGGCTTACATGGGGTGCAAATTCTAGTGGTTGCTCTAACTTTACAAGTGCCAAATCATATTCATATGTAAAGAAATTGTATTGGGGGTGCACAACCTTTTTTGCAACAGCTCTTTCAATATACGGTAATTGTTCCTGGACGTGGGAGAAATCGTACTCTCCAACACGTATTCGTATTTGTGAAATTAATAAACTAGAAGGAAAAAATAAAAAATGTAAGAGAAAATAAGTTTTAAAATTTGTAAAACACCGTTTTTAGTTGAGTTTACAAGTTTTAAAATAAGATTTCGATTTAAAAAAGGGGAAATAGTTTTTATACGGGCATGTTCTGACAATCGCAAGACGCTTAAATTTGGCGACTCTGACTTGAAATCGCATAATAGGTGTTCTGTAAATTGCAATAGCAAGAAGTTTGGCGACTTCAAATTGCAGAGTATGCTCAACGGAACTAGAATATTTGTAGGAAACTATGCCAGAACGGAAGCTAAACACACGAGTTTCAAAACACCACAAAATAAATCTGACGTTTTGCGATTTCAAATCGCCGAAAATGTAAACTTTTTATTTCCTTTGTAGAGTACCAACAGATTTGCAATATTATTGTTCAATAATTGATATAACATAATAAGGTGTGCGCGCGAAATAAATAGTGCATACTTTTAGGTATCTAGTTTTAATACCATGTGTTCAAAATCAATACCGTTATTTTTTTTTTATAATTGCTTATACTTTAGAAAACCACGTGCTAAAGTTCATGTCAGTATCAAAATTTATTTCTCTAAAAATGTCGAATCAACAAGACGTCCGTAAACGTATTGCTAAAATGTTTAACGAAAATCCAAGTTGCCGGTACAAAACTATTGCTAGGCTTGCAAATGTATCCAGAAATACGGTGTCTAGTGTAATAAAAAAAAAATATAAACAGTCCCTGACCATCGACAGAAAGCCAGGCAGCGGTAGAAAAAGTGGATTTTCGGTTCGCAAGATGACTGAAAAAATTAAAAGAATTTTGTTTAAATATCCCTATCTCTCTGGAAGAAAAGTGGCCCAAAAGGCAAAGTGCTCCGAGATTTCGGTAAGAAAAGTTAAAAAAGAGGCTGGTCTGAGAACATATAAAGTGCAAAAAGTTCCAGATAGAAATTCGAAAAAGAATTTGGTGGCAAAACAGCGTGCGAAAGTTTTGCAAAAGGATTTTTTTAACAATTTTCAATGCTGCATTATGGACGACGAAACTTATGTGCTGTCTGATTTTAAGCAACTTCCCGGGCAAGAATTCTATGTTGCAGATAGTAGAGGAAATATTGCAGAAGAATTTCGTGTGCAAAAGAAATCTAAATTCCCAAAAAAAAATTTTGGTTTGGCAAGCCATTTGCACGTGTGGTCAAAGAAGCAGTTCCTTTGTCACTTCTGGTGCAATAAATGGGGTTGTTTACATAAAAGAGTGTCTGCAGAGGTGACTTCTTCCTTTTATTAAAAGACATGATATACCATCATATTTCTGGCCCGATCTCGCTACTTGCCACTACAGTATAGCAACGATTGAGTGGTATCGAACCAATGGTACCAGATTTGTGCCAAAGGAGGCTAATCCACCAAATTGTCCGGAACTTCGGCCAATTGAAATTTATTGGGCTTTAGTAAAAAAACATTTAAAGGACCCTAAGGGAACTTCAAAAAGTGAAAGCGAGTTTAAAAAAAAGTGGGCGGAAGCTACAGTGAAAGCCCTAATGGGAGGTATTCCAGAAAAAGTTAAAAATTTTATAAAAAAAAAAAATAAAATATGTTTTAGTTTGTTTAATTTTGAATATTATTTAATAATATTTAATATTAATTAACACAGAAAAAAGATTTAAAGAATTAACCTGATGGTTTAAATTTTATAACGATAATCACGTGAGTTACATATTCACTCCTTTGTCTAATAGTATTGGCTGGTAGAAGTGTAGGGAACCAACATCATATTACATTTATATTTTATGTTCCCACATTTTTTCCAGACAGTAATATTAAACGCTTAAAATAAATATAATATTACAATTTTCTATTCCCATAGTTTAGCTTTTTTACAAATACAAAATTATTTTTAATTAAAAATTTAGTCTTAAGATTCATTTAAAATAAATAAGACGTTCTAAAGAACGTCAGAAAACAAATACTTATATATTTTGTTTTATTTAAAAACTGTTTCTCCCCAAACAGTTAACTGGCGCAGTCGGTTTCGCGAACCATATTTAATAATTTTGGAAAAAATTAAGTGTTAAACCTTTTTTTTAAATTAACAAAAAATTAGAAAGAGAACTTTAAAAGAATATATATTTGTGAGAAGAAAGAAACCCATATTTAATAATTTTGAGAAAAAGTAAAGTGTTAAATCCTTATTTATACAAACAAAAAAAAAATTAGAAAGAGAACTCTAAAAATATTTGTGAAAAGAAAGAAAATTTTTTAAGGAAAAATAAATAAACATATTTTTTTTATAAAACGTTTGAATTGTTCAAACTAAAAACAACAAAGTGATTTTTTAAGGAAAAATAAATAAACATATTTTTTTTATAAAACGTTTGAATTGTTCAAACTAAAAACAACAAAGTGATATTTGTTAAAAGATACTGTGAAAAGATGAGTAGATTCGATGTAAACAGGGATCTACAGCAAGCCGACCGGGCAATGCAGGAAAAGATCGCTGAATTAGAGGCGGTCCTGCGGTTGCAAGAACAAAAAATCCTCCAGCAGCAACAGCAGTTGCAAGAACAACAGCTGCAAATGCAACAGCAGTTGCAAGAACAACAGCAGGAACAAATACAACAGCAACAACTAGAACAAGCTCAACAAGAACAGCAACAGCGTCAACAATTACAAGAACTTAATCTACAACAAACACAACAACAAAAGCTACCCCCACAACAATATCCTCTGAACGATGAGTTCGGATTTAATATGACGGCCAAGGACGTCATTGAACAGTTCCGGCGTCTAAAGCCTCTTGACGAAAGGCATAGCCCAAGAGCATTTATACATGCCGTTGAGGCAAATCTTGCTCTCTGCAGGAACAATGAAACTCTGGCTCAATTCTGCATTAGGATTGTGGCAAACGAAAAAGTTCTCGGAAATGCTGGTAAAAGGGTGAGAGAACTACCAAACAATGCCTCCTGGGAGGAAATTAAAGCAAGGATTCTACAAGAGTACAGACCGAGAAGGACCTATGCGGAAATCTTCAATTACTGCCGTACAATAAAAGTAAGGAATCTAAATGAATTATTTAATATATTTGAAAAAGCTAAATTCGAAATAAACGACATATATTTAGGGGATCAATTCAAACCAACTATATATAGGCCAGAAAATGTCGACAGGGATCTGGTAGATATTTTGCTAGAAAAAATAGACGGACCTATTAGGGCACACATAGGAGAACATGAGACTTTGACCGACATTATTCTTAAATACACAAGACTTAAATTATTGGACGATACAAGAGCCATTGCTTTCAACCATAGGACTAAGGGATACAACCAAGGAGTTTCAATCATTAACAAAAACCAAAACCACCAAATACGACAAAATTATCGCACAAAAAATTACAATAATTTAAGCTCACAAAATTCTAACCGAACACGACAAACCTATCATGCAAATAACCAAAATATTTTTAGCTCAGAACACACAAATAGAAATTATGAAACCCGACATAATTACCAACCAACTAACTACAATAATTTAACTACACAAACTAGTAACAGAAGGCAAAGCCATGAAAACAGACAAGAGTACAACCCGAATAAAGATAGATATAGCAATCAAACAAGGACTAGTCGTACTGACAGTCGTAATAATCAGTCCACGGACGAACCAATGGAAATAGGCAACCTTTATAGGGAAAATGAAATAAATTTTCTGATGCAGCCTCAAAATCAACACTGCCCATAATAGTTATTTCATTGGGAAAGCAAAAGGTCAGGTGCCTTATAGACACCGGATCAACAACTAGTATTGTTAAGAAAAATATATTGATTGAAAATTACCCAGAACAGAAACTGGAAACCCCAATTAAATATCGAACTATCAATGGGTTTAATGAAATATGTTTTCATGTGGTTACACCTTTCCCCAAGGAATTTCAATGTAAGGGAACACTTAGTTGGAAAATAGTAGATTTTAGAAATGATAGATACGACGCTATAATGGGTCAAAATTTTCTGATACCACTCAAGGCTGTAATAGATGATGAGCATGGTTATGTGAATATTTTAGGTAATAAATTCCTTTTTGAGAAAATAAACCATCCACTCCATACTGTTAACATATGTGCATTGGAACCTATCTCAAGAAAACATGTTTTAGATAAGCTCGATTTTAGTCATTTAAACGAAGACGAAAAAAATACAATGATACGTTTGCTTAGGGATTTCACGGACTTATTTTATGTCGAGGGAGACAACCTTTCGGCAACAACTGAGATAGAACACCAAATAATTACTAACATTGATAGACCTCTTTATTCAAAAATATATAGATACCCCCAAGTTCACGAAAGTGAAATCCAAAGGCAAATCAAAGACATGCTCAGACAAAATATTATAAGGGAAAGTAATTCTCCTTATAATAGCCCCTTATGGGTCGTACCGAAAAAGCAAGATAATTCGGGAATAAAAAAATGGAGAATTGTCATTGACTACAGAAAGCTTAATGAGAATACAGTCGATGATAAATTTCCCATACCAAATCTAAACGGTATTCTGGATAAATTGGGAAAATCCCAATATTTTACAACCTTAGACCTTGCCAAAGGTTTCCACCAAATTTTGGTAAGAGAAGAAGATCGCAAGAAAACAGCATTTTCAACGCCTTTCGGACACTACGAGTTTATTCGTATGCCCTTCGGCTTGAAAAATGCGCCATCAACCTTTCAAAGGCTGATGAATTCAATTCTTCGTGAGCAAATTAATAAAACATGTGTTGTCTATATGGATGACATTTTGGTTTTTAGCACGTCTCTAGAAGAACATAAAAATTCTTTAAAATCAATTTTCGAGGCCATAAGAAAAGCCAAATTAAAAACCAGATAGATAAATGCGACTTTCTGAAGAAAGAAACGCAATTTCTAGGTCATTTACTGACCAATAAAGGCATTAAACCGAATCCCGAGAAAATTAAAATAATACAAAACCTGCAACTTCCTCAAACGACCAAACAAATCAAATCATTCCTGGGAATGACAGGTTTCTACAGAAAATTTATTAAAAATTACGCGAAAATCGCAACCCCTTTAACAAAAGCGCTTAGAAAAAATGGAAAAATTAATATATTTGATCCCAATTACATTTTGGCTTTTGAAAAATTAAAAGAAATCGTCACCAATGCACCAATCCTAAGATATCCAATCTTTTCCAAAAGATTCAAGATAACCACTGACGCAAGCAATTTCGCAATTGGCGCCGTTCTTTCACAAGAAGGCCACCCAATTGCATATGCCTCTCGAACTCTGAATGTAAACGAAACAAACTACTCAACAATTGAAAAGGAATTGTTGGCGATAGTATGGGGCGTTAAATACTTCCGACCATATATCTATGGAAGAGAGTTTGATCTTGAGTGTGATCATGAACCATTGAAGTGGTTACAAGTAAAATATACGGGTAAGGACATCAACCCACGTCTTCAAAGATGGTTGGTTCAATTGGGAGAATATAATATGAAAATCAATTATATAAAAGGTGAACTAAACAAAGTTGCCGATTTCTTGAGTCGTATTAATTCTGACACTAATGAAATTAATTACTTAACAGAAAATGACTCCGATGATACAAACGATAATAGGGATCAAGATTCATTGTTGGTACACACTGATCATTCTCTGGATGAAAACTCAATCGAAAGTTTACGAGAGTTTAATGAGAAAGTTTCAAGAATTCAATCAGAAATCTTTTATAAAACTGAAGATGTTACAAACATCAAGATCAGAATGTATAACAAATTTGAAAGTATTGTAAGTATTGACTTAGTTAACGAAACATCAAACTTCGGTGAAATGCTTTTAAGGTTACAAAAAAGAGCTAACAATAATGGCATTTATATTATAGAATGGGCAAAGAATGATCCATTTTTTTCTATATGCTCTGTTCAGAACTTTAAAAACCATTGTAACAAAGTACTTACTACTTTGAAAATTTTGTTGGTTGATCAGTCAGAAGACGGTGAGACCATACACTCTCAAGAGGAAGATCTAGGCGATAGTGTTCCAATATTAGATACGGTGGTTAATCGTTTTAAAACTCAAATTATAATACTAGATGTTAAGGAGGTAGTCACTGAAACAATTTTTGGTAAAAAACGAATTTACATAGACAGAAACGACATCGCGAATAAAAATATTTCAAATATTTTAAGAAGGGAGGTTGCTAAAGGAAAAATAGGAATATTTTCCAAATTGAATGATCACGAATATTACAAGGTTCAACTGAAGTTGATAGAAGAATTTCCTAACAAAAAGAACTTTAAATTTGTTAAGATATCTAAATTTGCCAAAGATATTGTTGAGGAAAACGACCTAAAAAAACAAATAGCATTGTTTCACAAATTCGAAACGGGCCATGCTGGCATAATTCCAACTTACGAAAAAATTAAACACAAAATATACAACCCTAATTTGAAAGAATTCGTACAAAAAGTAATAAATAATTGCGAAACTTGTTCCGGGGCTAAATACGATAGAAACCCAATAAAACCAAAATTCAAAATAACTGAAACCCCTTCCACCACGAATGAAATAATTCACGTCGATACTTACGTAAACAGTAAACATTCATTTATAATTTTTATCGACAAATTCTGAAAACATGTAATTTCATTCCATTTGCACGACAGAAATAGTCAAACCCTAGTTGGTAAAATTCGAGCATTTTTAGCCATCAAAGGTAAGATTACTAAATTTGTTTTAGATAATGAATTCAATAATGCGAATGTAAGGGACTACCTTGATCAAGAGGGAATCCAATATCATTTTACAAAACCAAACAGCCATACCGGTAATTCGGATATTGAAAGATTCAACAATACAGTCACAGAAAAAATCAGAGTTTTTAATTTGGAAGAAAAACTCCCAATAAATTCCCAAATTCTTAAAGCAATAAAATTCTACAATAGTAATTATCATAGCACAATAAAATGCAGTCCTTTAGATGTTCAAAATAAATTGATTGATCATAGCATTATAAAAGAGAGACTAAAAAATGCTAAATTCAAAATAGTTCAAAAAAGAAATAAATATCGTGAAAACTATGTAGAAAATAGGAACGTAGGCTTTATAAAAAATTATAAAAGCTTAAGGCATAAAGAACAACCAAAGTTTATTAAAAAACCTTTAGAAAATGTTCATGTATCAAACATTAAAAGACCATTCAAATTTTCAGACAATATCACTGATGCTTCTGCTATTGATGAACATTCAGCTGAACCAATCCACTCTACGGATTAATCCAATAACAGGAGACGGCGGATTCATCAAGATTAGAATAGGCGAAGTGGAAATTGTCAACAAAACGACTACTCTTGTACATGTCATAAACATAATCGAAATAGAAGACATATTGAACCAAATAAAGGGAAATATAAAACATTTACTTTTACATGAAGAGATAATTATGCAAAATGAAATTAAATTAATAGAATCTAAGATCAAGACTCTGAAACCAATTCAAAATAGGAAACGAAGAGGTTTGATAAATATAGGAGGAAAGGTCTACAAATGGCTCTTCGGGACAATGGATGATGATGATAGACAAGAAATTCTGGAACACCTTTCCGTTACTGAACAAAATTCACACAATTCAATTGAGACTTTAAATAAACAAATAATAATCAACAATTCGATGAACAAATCACTGCATCATCTGAAAACTGCGGTGGAAAACGATAGAAAGGAAATAAGCATATTTTTGCAGAAGATAAAGAACACGAATAATGAAATAGTGAAGGAGATAATTTACTTAGACCAACTTACAAAACTTAAAACCTTAGAACATAAAATAGATCAGATTCAGGATAATGTAGTTTCAGCAAAAAGTAATATTATACATCCAAGTATGTTTACTACACAAGAAATAGAGAAGTTTGAAATTGATTTTTATAAGCTTAGGATGTTGAAAGTAGGCATAATGACTTATAGTGATCATTCTTTGATTATCGCGGTACTAATTCCTGACAATTACATTAAAACTGATTTAAAAATGATTATCCCTATTCCAAACAAAAACAAAATTGAAATAGACGCAAATGACGAATACATAGTCGAAATTGATAACCAAACTTTTACATACCAAGATAATGTACCTTTAAGGAAATTGAAAATAACTAATCATTGTACTTATTATAATACGTGTAAATTTAATTTTAATAACATTACATCTATATTAAGTCTTGACGAGGAAACAATTATTGTAAAGAATGTTTTTTTCGAAAAGGTGAATCAAGATTGTGATGATAGAAAATTTAAATTGGAAGGAAACTTTTTTATAAATTTTAATAATTGCAGTATAACAATTCGCAACCAAACATTTTCCAACAAAAAATTTATAATAAAAGAAAAATATTTTTATCCAAACTTTAATAAGTTTGAGAATTTAAGTATATCAAATGTTAACCCAAAATTTACTAATATCATAACAGAGCATTTTGAGAACATTAAGCAAATTGAGGAGCTTAAATTTCATAAAACAGTTTCTTATGGTATAAGTGCAACGCTAGTAATTATAATCGTTGTGATATCTGTAGTTTTGTATTGCCTTATTAAAAGAAATAATGTAAAGGAAACCATTAAAGAAAATGTTGCAACTAGAGGTAGCAGAGCCGAATTATCAGGTTCAAATGAAGTAGGAGAAATATTAAAAAAATATAAGTCATAATAAAAATCTAATAATTTAAATTTAAGATAAAATTTTTATAAAAAAAAAATAAACTGGAAAAATGCAGTATATTTACAATGGAATATTGACAAAATAAAAATTATAATAACACTTAAAGTTTAAAATCTATTTTATATTGATAAATTACAAAAACAACTATTTAAAAACCATAAGAAAAATCAAGTATAATGAAATCCAGGAGTATTTCAAACAAGGGGTGGAGGAGTTACATATTCACTCCTTTGTCTAATAGTATTGGCTGGTAGAAGCGTAGGGAACCAACATCATATTACATTTATATTTTATGTTCCCACATTTTTTCCAGACAGTAATATTAAACGCTTAAAATAAATATAATATTACAATTTTCTATTCCCATAGTTTAGCTTTTTTACAAATACAAAATTATTTTTAATTAAAAATTTAGTCTTAAGATTCATTTAAAATAAATAAGACGTTCTAAAGAACGTCAGAAAACAAATACTTATATATTTTGTTTTATTTAAAAACTGTTTCTCCCCAAACAGTTAACTCGTGCACTATTTTTTTCGCGCGCACTTCTTAAAATAGCCTGTGTGTATATCATAGCAGTAGGTGGCACAATATTTTGGATAAAGTCAAATGTATTTTAATTTATATTGCGCATACTCTTCATTAAAAAAAAAAACATTTTTAGCACAAAGGAGTGAAGCAACTCTATTTTGTTGTCCTTAAAAAATTATCAGCCTTATTCATAACAAAAAGTTAGCCAGTTTGTACACTACGTACAACGAGCTGCAAGCTAGAATGGCGATTAAGCTTAGCAGCTTGTTAGCACAGAGTTTATTCATAACAAATTTTATCCGTCTGCTAATTTTTAATAAATCAACTCTGAATATTAATGATGCCACACTATGTTGCTCAAAAATGCAACACGTTTTGCATTAATCATCGCTGGTTTTGTCATTTCATTTAATATAAGTTTTTTTTTGGTTTTTCCCTTCCCATATAGAAATTTTAAGCGTTTTTAATTTAAAAAAAAAATTTAAAAAAGAACTCTAAATTAAAAAAGACAGTGAATTAGAAAAAAACAAACAAAATTATTCAACATTAAACGGTTTTTTTTTTACCAGTTTTCAAACTTTTGGCAGATCGTTAACAAGAGTTTAGCAAATCGTTAGCCAGAGTTTGGTAAGTGTATTATTAATGAACTTTGTGCTAACTTCATGTCAAAGTTTCTTTATGAATACGGTTGTATGATACTACACAATCTTAAAATAACAGACTCATAAGTTTTTTGTTTATTTAACTGATTTTTTTTATTTAAAACATTGAAGTTTGGGTTTCATAAGAAAAACATTTTTTTAATCGTTTGCAAAATGTCCCTGCTACGGTCGTTTATGTTGAAAAAGTTACATTTGTAAACTTTTAAAAACAACTAAATATATAAGAATCGATTAAGAAATCAGTAAGTGCTTAACTTTTTGATAACCGGAAACGGAATTTACACCCACAAGCTTACAAAAGTTATTCTTTGAGTTGCATAAAAGAGAAACAGGTTATCCATTCCAACCGATTTTTAAAGAAATTTAAAAAAAAAAATATTCGAAAAGGACCCACAAAAAAATATTTTATGATGTTAAGATTCGTAAAAGAGTTCTTTGTGCGAAATATTAGCCCGATGACTTCTTTTATTTTTCGGTTTTTCGTCTTAAAAGGAATTTAGGAAGGTTTAAATGGGATCCCTGGTAAATTCTATCCCTACCAGTACACAATTTTGACATTACATCGTAGCTATTATATAAATTATTTGCATCAAGTTGTATTCAAAAACAAATATGTTTAATGGGAGCTATGGACAAAAATGGAAACAGAAAGAAAAAACTTATATTAAATTTAAGTTTTTCCGCTTACTTTTAGTAAGTACGAGTCCTACATAAAAATTTAGTATTGCATCCCTGCAGATAATATTGGTCTGCGTGGTCCATTGTGGCTTAAAAGGACTACTTACAACATGGTCCAATGTACTGTAGTATGGACCATATTAGACAAATTAACATGCAGTGCTGCCAGCAACTGCATGATGTATAGGTATACTATACAATAGTTTACAGTATTACACATTGGTAGCCCTGATGTTGTCCATTATTAATTGTTTATTTAAAAGTGAAACAGGAAAGTTTTTTAAGATTTGTGAAAAAAATAAAAAAAAATTAAAAATACCAAGTAAATATATATAATAATAGCAATAATGGATTACAGCGCACGCCATAAAAGGCGATTATTGAAAAAGTAGTAACATGGAGCACTTTTGAAACTAACCCACTTGAGTACTCCATGGAGTAGTTTAGGGACTACTTCGCTGCTCAACCAAAAAAAAAGCTGTAAAATATATCTAGTATTACTTATTTGTTGGTATGTACCCGGTAAAAAATGTGCTCCAAAAGGAGCAGGTTTTATATATGAATTCATACCTCAAATCGCTTCAAACCTGCTGATGGGATGCCTGATTTTTGTATGGAGTGTTCCCGGTTTGGAGGACTATTTTCTGCTGACAATAAGCGCTCCTTTCAACATAATAAAACACGCAAACAAAGCACTCCTAAAGCGCTTTTTTAAGGGCTAACTATATTAAAATATTCATTTTTGTTTTGCTTTTACTTGTTAAAATGCCTTTTTTAAGCATTTTCGTAAACCATAACATATTTTTATTTTGTTATCGCTTTAAAACCTTCTTCGTTGCAGCACTAAAATAGCAGCTATTTTTGTATATTTTATTCATTATCATTTACTGCTGTATAAGAGCTCTCTTATTGAAGCGCTCAATTATGCGCTTTTTCTCTTAAGTGCTTCAAAAAACACAAATTTTTTTTACTGGGTACAGACAAGCAAATACTGAAACCCCCTAAAACCGTCCCAAATATAAATTTATGCCCCCCAAATTTTCCCCTTAAGAGTTTGTACCCCCTAAATGAAATAAACCCCCAAAATCTGGGGTGAAACCACCGAACCTGGACACTCTGGTACTTACCGTACTATTGACACCGCTTCGGCTTGATTTGGGTACGGATGGATTGATTTTTGTTTTCAATATATTGACGGATTCTCACCATTTTTAATTGGCTTCGTCCTTGTGACAAGTGGAAACAAATTGCAACTTTCTGTGTCGAGTGGTATATAAAAAGGTGAGTCCCAGAACCAATATTTTTATATGTTAAATATATCCCCACAAACAAATAATACCCTCTCTATGGTGGGAATAAAAATAATAAAAAAAATCTGTTTTAATATAACAAATTTATGATTTTTAGAATTTGTAACTTAAATTTGACTGTTATTTCACTTAAAAAAGGACTTAACGAAATGGTCGGTATTTTTGTGATCCGTGAAGGTTCAACAGAACGGATTTTCCATAAGAGAGTCCCTGCATATTTCTTGTTTAATATGTAAATATTTTTTTATATAAATAAATAAATCAAATAGTGAAAAAACATCTTAAGAAGAATATAATTTATCAAATCTGAGTATACATAGACTCTCATTTACAACTATTCATGAATTTCTTAAAGGGATTTGGCTCGAAGACAGTGATGGCAGTGGCAATTAAAAAAAATCCTTACGTGTCTAAAAAAATGCCTTTTTTCCCTACAAGCAAAAAATATACTAATCTATAAATTTGGAGACAAAACATAGTCAAACTGCGTACTTGGTACTTCATTTGCTCTATTTAAAAGTACTTAACCCCAGTGGGAAAACTCCCTTCTTACTTCCGGTCTTATTAAAGGCCTGCTTAAAAATTTTTTTGATTCAATTTTCATTCTTATCTAACTGCTAAAGAATGTCTCATAGAAGGCCTCGGTTCTTTTGTATAAAAGATAAGACACACATCTACACTCGCTTCTATAAGAAGGGAGAAGCGAAGGAGTAAAATTTTTTGTTTTCTTTTTTGCCAAAGAAAAAGTAAAAGAATTATTTTTACAGAGGCCTTCTAGAAGGCATCCGTACTCCTCCCTTTTCCCGCTAGGACATTTTTCAAGAATACTTATATATTTTAAATAATTTTTTTTTATGTCTAATAGTGTCTAATTTTTTTTTAGCAGAGTCCAAAAAAAAACCGTAAGGGGATGCAGAATTATATAAAAATAATTACTAATAAAAAAAAATTTTAAAATAAGCATTCTTGAAAAATGTAAGGGCATTTAAAAATGGCAAAAGATAAGGAAATACAAATTTTTATGAATTTCTTACCTATTTACATACATAAATATATTCAAATTAAACAAGATAAGCCCATTTAACAACTTAAAAAACTTTGTCGGTTCGTTTTTATATTGAGTTTGACAACTTGGAATAGCAAGTATATGTGGTTTGGTGCTAAAAGAGCCAATGTCAAAATATTCACTTTTGAGAAAATTTAAATGAAAGCTTTTTTTAGCAGAATTCTTGTGAAATTGGCTAGCAAACCCCTTATGAAACTTTTCTGGATCATATTGAACATTGGCTGTTTCAGCAGAATAGAAGGGAAGAAATCTAATGCAACGATTAACTTAAAACAGTAAAATATTGATGTTTGCCCTTTTAAAAAATTTTTTTTGATGTGCTTCTTTTTTATGTTTTATTGCATTTAAAACAATGCCTAAAATTGTATTTCGTACTTTCCTTGGCGCTGGTTCCTTATCGTATTAAAACGTAGAAAACCCAAAAGAAAAACAAGCCACATTCGCGTTTTTAAGTGTTTAAGGAGCTTGTTCTTTAGGCGTTGCTCTCTGGGTATAACAGCAGTCTATATCTCAAGCTAATACAGCATAAAATTAACACCTATAATAAACAGCGGTTGACCAAGGTCTCATCTGGAGTTATGGAAACAGTAAGTATACTCTTGTGCTGTTATGTGTAACAAATAAAAATATAGGTTTTCGACCCTTATTTTAGCATACCGATCGACTTAGAATTACCTTCTGAATCAAAATAACGATATCCTTTCATCCGGCTGGCTTTATACATTTGTACGCAAATAACTGTTCGCAATTTTAAAGACAGTTTGATGAAATTTGGTACAAATTATTAAATTTTCATAAGGACGAATAGCAGGAATCGGCTTTCGTAAAGCCCCTATATAAACTTCTTTCCAGATTTGAGTCTTCCAAGGTTTATATGAAACCATCATATTATGCTGGTATTTCGATTGTACTTGGCCCAGAAATATTTTATTCAAACCTTACTCATTCAACTAAATTTTTTTGACCCGGACTCTATGTGACTACAGCTATTATAAAAATATCGTCCTCAAATATAGCTTTTAACGCCATAACAACCTTATAAATAGTGATATTGATATGCATTTTGGTGATGATCACTTCAATGTCATGACATGAAGGTCCAAAATTGACCACAGGTCCCATTAAAACGCTTTCCAAAAAATCTTATTCAGATGTAGATCTCTAGATAATACTCGACACAAAGAACTCGGGATTATGTAGTCGAGCTTTCTCATTTTTTTTTTTAAATTAGGTAAATATTATTAAAGCGGTGAAATATTCCCAGCAAATAGTAAAGCTTGATGTGAAATTAATAATGATATTTAATTAAACCCATTCTGAAATATATATTGCTACAAAATGGTTAAATATCATTCAAAACTAATAACATTATCAAAAAAAAAAGAGAACTTTTTGTGAATTGCCTAATTAAATTCAAATAAAAACATTCCCAGCTAGCATAGGCTGTTTGTTAGACGATTATTTTCAATATACAACTCCTAAAGGAGTCTTCTGATGATTATCTGACAAGTTACAAAAACATCTACGTTTTTCTTATTTATTACTTTTTTATATATTTTTGACACGCTCGTTTTTTAATCTTGGAATGAACCTTTTGCGACTCTCTGTAAAAGTCATATAAGAATTACTGAGCTACCTTAATAAGAGCGTTTCTATTGGCAATACAATTTCAATAAAAAAACCGACCTAAGGATCTGTAAAATAAGATTTTCTGACAGGATGGTGCTGATTTCACGACCTAAAGGGTTGTTTGATATAAATTGTGTGCAAAATTAGAAGTTTTGACATGAAAAACACGCTTGATTCCCTTATTTAGGTAGCTCAGTTATACGGCTGAGCATTTCACGAGTCGTAAAATAATCCCTAAGTGAGTCTCATACGACCCTTGAAAGATTCGTTAGATAATCTCTACATACATCATAAACGATTCCCTTTGGGATTAATATAAGAGTCGTTTGCTGTGTTATGGAAGAATCTCTCATACGAATCAGCACGTGTAACAGTTTCTCCCGTGCGAGGAATCGTCTATAATTAAAAAATGAGCTCGTTGACGACCAAAAACACTCATCATGAGATTCCCAGTAGACTCCTAGACGAATGAAAATGCTAGCTGGGTTATTTTTCAGACCTTTTATTTGTGTTTGCTGGGAATGTGGGGAATATTTATTTCAAACTAACACAATGATAAAATTTTTACTAATCCATTCTCATCACTTGAGTTTTTTTCAGTGCTGCCACTTTGTGGGTAATTACCCGAATTTGGTATATCTTTTACTTTCGTGGGTAGAGCGTGGGTAATTTCTTTGAAGTGTAGATCAGGTATAATTTGAAATTCTTTCGTTTTAAAACAAATAGTATAGGGATTTGATTTTAGTGATAAAATTTAAACCATTTAAGATATTGTTGATTTAAAATGTTTGCAGTATGAATTTTATATTGTATTTTATTCGACCTTTATATTTTATAAATAAAAGAACTTATTTTGACCTCGAGCTCATAATAAGTTCTTTTATTTATGTTTGCAGTATATTTAACCAAAGTCACTGTTTATTTAAAAAAGATTTCCGTAGTTTATCAACCAAAAGATTGATGGTGATTGGCGCCTGATGGTTAATTAGATTTTGATAAATCTGAGCTTCAAATTGATTGAAAGCCCGAAGTGTATTGGAAAAAGAAGGTATTAATACTAAAAGAAAAACTCCTGGAAAAAGATATGTTTCCAAAATTACAAAAAGTAATAATTTCTGTATTTGCTTTATCATTTAAAATGCTTTAACATTTGTTAAACTGATTTGAGAAACAGACTGTCATCTGAAACCATTACAGGAATTTTATTTACTAAATAAAGAATAACAAGGATGAACATGAACATTTTGCCCCTTTCCTAGATAAATGGAAGTAGAAGTTATTATTTTAAGTTTTTAATAATTTATTTGGGGTTCTTATACCCTTCACCGAAGGTAAAAGGGAATATATGTATAACTTTGTCATTCCGTTTGTAATTTCTACAATATTGATCTTAGACCATATAAAGTATATATATTCTGGCTCCATATGAGAAGGGAATTTCAAATCCGATTGTCCGTCTGTCCGTCCGTTGAAATGGGTTTTCCGAAGACCCCAGATATGATGGAGGTTACGTTGTTATACATTCTATGTCGCATATAGTCCGGAATTGTTTGCTATTGAACTTACCCAATTTAAATGAAATTAAACATGCAGGCCTATCGTTCGTCGACTAAAATCGCAATTTGACCTCTTTTTGGAGGTCTTCGATTTTTTTGTGACACTTTTTAAACTCATCTAATGTTACGTCCAAGGCGAATTCATTTACCAGGTGGCGTTGAAAGCACAGCTGTGCTACTTTTTTTTCTTACTTAGATAGAGAAATGTCAAAAGTTGCATGTGTTTTTGACATATCGATCAACGAAAGCAACAAAAAAATACATTGCTGTGTTTTTGGTGTTGTTACTTGTTGTAGTATCGACACCACCGTATACATGAATTCGCCTTGGTTACGTCTCTTTTCTTAACAACACCATTTTAACGGTAATTTTTTTAAAATTAGTTTAGTTCTTTTTTGTTTGGTATGCTTAATATTGTATTATTGATAAGTAAAAATCATTAAAATAGGCTTGCGACTTTTATTTTCTTAAATGATTTTTTATTTTGTGCAACTTTTTAATAATTGCTTACCGTTCGCAAACATGTGAAAAAGTTTGTGTATTGGTTTTCGTAACTTTCGCAATTTTTTTTCTTTTTAAATAGTGGTGGTTGTGTGTTTCCCTTTTTCGCCTATTCACCTTTCATACTCAAACAACAATCTCACACAAAGATATTTGTTTATATAAAATAAAAATTTACACACGGCCTATTTACTTATATTAACGTTAAGCCTATAGTACACGGCAAGTAAAAATACACATGCGCATGTGGTTCTGACGTAATTTTGACGTCATCACACAACACGCAATGTTTATTGTGGCTTTGCATTGACGTCAGAACCACATGCGCATGTGTCTTTTTACATGCCGTGTACTATAGGCTTTAGTTTCCCATGCGTACCAGTGGTCTAGCCGTTATGTCACAAGTAAACTTCTTGGTGTTGGCGGGTTCGAATCCCATTCGATAAAAAAATACTCTTTTTTTATAAAATTTACAGTTTTGCTCTAAATAAATGTGCATGTTTTTCTGTGGCTAAAAATATATAAAATATATAAAAACCAAACACAACTTATTTTAGACAAAACCCTTAATATCTGAAAACAAGTAATTTCGACATAAGCCATTAGATATTATTTAATGCCACAGATATATTATATATGTATATTTATATAAATATCCTTTTGTTCTTATCACACCATGGTGAAGGGTATATAAGATTCGGCATAGCCGAATATAGCACTCTTACTTGTTAATGCTTTTTTTTGTTAAATTATTTTGAACTACTTTATGAATCTTAGTAGTATGACTAATATTGATCTTATTTAAGTGAAAAGGGTATTATTAGTTTATGCTGATGTGTAAAAGGCATACAAATATTTGTTAGCGTATACTGATCGACTTATAATTAGCAACTGAGTCGTCCTGCTGGCTGGTTGTCTGTCCATGTAGACCTACTGCGCAAAGTACAGGTCGCAATTGTTAATATAATTTAATGAAATTTGGTTCATAAGTTTTTTTTTGAAAATTTTGAGAATCGGTCCATAGTTACACTTGCCCCATACGAACCTTTTACCTAATACTGTGCCCATAACCTATCTTATTATGTTGGTATTTGAAAAAACTTTCGCCGAAATATATTTCATTTCAACCTAAATTATCTTATGAAATGAATTTTGGAATCAGTCCATATTTGACCATGGCTCCCAAAGAAATACCACTCACGAAAATAGCTTGTACTGCCATAACTGACTTATAAATACTGGTATGTATTGATAAAACAAAATAGCTACCATGTCATGTGAATATTTTGTGAAGTTTAGGAACATATTTAGGTCATATAAATCACTTTAAGACGAAAAAAATCTAAAAAAGATGTAGTTTCCTTGATAATATTCTGCGTTAAGAATTCTTATATTATCAGTCTTAACCTCATAACACAATTTGGTTTTAATAGGTCCATAGTTGCATATGAGAGCTAACAAGGGAACACCATTAAAAAAGTTTCTGTAAATACCTTCTAATTTGTTCTTTTTTGTAAGTTTTTTTTATAATTAAACGTCAATTCGATATCAGGTGTAATTTCATTTAACTTGGGTAATTTTGCGTCATCTCAAGTGTAATTTTGAATTATTCCGGTGGTTACACTGGTTTTTTTTTTTTTTTTTTTTGACAACAGACTTAGGTTTTTGACAAGCGAGTTCCATATCTATGTAATCTATGATTGCCAGGCTGTTAGGACTCATAGTATAGGGCTTCTGTTAAAAAATACTACTTTTGTGCTTAAATGCAACATTTTAATTTTTAAATGAAAATAATGTCGATGTTTTTTTACACAATGTATTGAAAAAGAGATAATGAGGGTATTTTTTTATTGCCAAAATTGAAAGATGGAAAAATGCAACTTTTTTTTACAACAAACACAAGGAAAAAATCTGATTGTAAACAAATCAGATTGGAATATTACAATATTGCAATTTTTAAAGCATTGGCAATTTATAAACGTCAAATTGAATTTGGTTGCCGCTTTTATAAAAATTTTGTTATTTTTCACAACAAGCACTAAAATGTACATCTCTCTTTAAGATAATTAACTATGACCCCTTTCAGACTCGGCAAGTTACTTGCGCAAGTCTCAAGTGCAACTTTTGGTTTGTAGATGTCAGCGGTAAGGAAAAAATAATTTAGTACAGGCTTTGTTGTACCCGGCAAGTAACTTGCGCAACTAAATTGCCGAGTCTGAAAGTGGTCAATGATTCTTTGAACTCCATTTTAATTACATCAAATTTAAATTTTTCTTAAAAGTCGTTTTTCAAGAAAAAAGTTAAAAAATGAATAAAATACAAAAAGGTGAAAAAAGGACAAATGCAGAAGTTAATAAAGTGCTTGGATTTTTGTCAGATAATAGAAAACTCGAGGTAAATTTGAAAAATTAATTTTTTTTTAACACTTTGAAATTATAATAAAGGGCGCTCACTACAACATGAGTGCAATTTTCCATTTTTCCTTCTGTGTATTAAAAAAATCTGAGCTGAATACCCTTAATATTTTGATAATTTTCTACATTTGCCTTAAAAATCCATACAAAAAGAGAAATTTCCCTACTTTTGGCATCACTGTTCGAAGGATCAATTAACAGTATTATGTAAGTATATTAACATTAACATATCTACGCATAACAGTATGAAACTGTTACACATGCACATGCATTTATCCAGGTAAAAAGCCTAAAAATATTTATCTTTAATAGTTATTGTATTTTTGTAATTTAAAAATCGATTAAACTGCTAAGCGATTAAAACGAAACAATCCAAAAGGTTAAAGAGAATTAATTGAATTATGAAAGTGGGTAAGTCAAAATGAAGAACAGGATTAAATAAACACATGCATATACACATTTGTTACTTTCATAAATATACGAGTATTTATATATGAATAACGATAGTTATTTATAAATTGTAAATGTCAAATGAATGTAAAATAACTTACTCATCAACACAGTGACCTGCAGTAGCAATCCAATTTTCGTTTATTAGAGCTCCACCACATCTGTGTGTACTCGAAAATCCAAAGAAAGACGTACGTCTTACAGATACCTGCCACGGCCAACGTCCAAATGCTGCACTTTTCCCACCTACGATGCGAGTTTCCGGTCGCGTTAAAATTGGACTTCCACATTCTGTAAATGTTTTTCATTTACTTTTTTTTAATCAATAAACAATGATTCTTCTTTTATATTCTCATTTATAATTAACCATCTAGATAAAATAGTGTAAAGATCTGTAATATAAACTTACCACTACGAGCCGCTGATACGGTTTTAATAGTGGCGCTATCATTCTCCAAATGATCCCCAATTTCATTTGATTCGATTGAGCTTAGATTATGAGGTGGTGGTAATGTGTTCAAAGACGATGACGCTGCCGTTGTCGTTTTTGTTGTTGTTGTTGATGTTGTTGTTGAGGGGCGCTTAGAGGATGTTGGGCTAAGTGATGTTTTTGTTGGAATAACCGCTGTTGTTGTTGGCTTGGTAGCTGACGTTGACGTTGGTTTTTGATGGTACACTGAAGATGTTGCAGAAGAAATTGATGCTGGTTTTGTTGGAATGTACATTGATGTTGGTGGTAGAGATGATGTTGTAGTTGTTGTTGTTATTGTTGTTGTTACTGCTGTACTACTGCTTACGCTCGAGGTAGGTTTAGTAAAGGGTTTGGTTACATTAGGTGATGGCTTTGATGTTGGTTTATTACTTTGTGCAACAACCTTTTAACAAACAAAAGAAACAAACAAACAAATATAAATAAAAAAACATTTAGTCATTTTTTGATTTCTGATCGTAATGACGTCGTCTAATGACTCCGCCCATAACATGAAATGTGTAAACACAAATGTAAAGCTCATATTTTTCCTTTCCTAGTTTTTCTTATTCTACGTTACGTCTACCATGCCTGTGGTCAAAAAAGCAGACAAACTAAATCCACTGACTGTAAGCAAAAAAAAAAAAAAACTACATAAATAAAAATTAGTCTCTTCACATTGCCATTAAGCGAAAAGAAAAGCTAAAAACGGACTCAGAAACACGCATCCAAACATATGTACACATGTATGTGCATAAGTAATACAACATTTTGGGATCTGCTGCATTGTAAATCTGAGTCATATTGTCTATCTGAGCATATGTTCTTATGAAACACAAGCCAAACATAAACATATACAACAATGTACACGAGGCAATATGACGGTGGAGCTCTTGTATTGCCACACCCAAAGCCAAGACAATCTTTCATCAGGTATTTTCAAACAATAAAACGTCCCCTAAGGCCATAAATTCATTATCCCTAACGCGAACCAGCCATCCATCCCCAGCGCACAGTGGAAAATGGTAAAGCATAAACTAATCAAATTAATTTTAATTAAATCTTAAATTAAAAAAAATAATTTTGTTTCTTTATGTTAAGATATTGAGAAAACTTTTTTCTACGAGTATTCCGACCATTTCACTTTTATTTAAAATTCATTTGTAATTCCGGGATAAAAAGGAGTTGTAATTATTTCAAACAAGATATAATATTTATCTAATAATAAAACTTAATTTTGGCCCAAATTTCTTAAAATATGTTGAATTTGTTATCAAATTTCTAGGAAAATGAATTGAATTTAATAATTCGAATAAACAGTTCTTAGATATTCATAAACAATATTTTAGTTTTATAAAGGGGCTTTAATATGAAGTTTTAAGTTAAATGTTTATGATCAGCTAATGAAGAAAGATCTCCACTGTGCAGCGAGTCAGCGAGGAAAAGCTTATGCCAAAAAGTAAAATACTTAAGTAAATGTAAATGACCACAATACCTTGAGTTACTAACCTGAGGTTTAGTTTTTGTTGTTGTCGTCATTATTAACGTCGTCGTAGCTGTTGATGCAGGAGTTGATGAAAATGATTCAGCAGGATTCTTGGAAGGCTTATTTGTGGTCGTCGTAATTGAATGCGTATTTAGCACAGGTTGTAATGTTAATTGTTGTTGTTGGTGTGTAAACCAATTCAGAGCCGTTGTGGGCTTTTTACTCGGTTTAGGGGGCTTTGGTGGCTTGGGAGGCTTAGGTCTCAATGTCATGGGCTTATCCCAAGATGGTGGTCTGGGCTTTGTAACAAAATTAGGTTCAGTCGTTAAGTGCCAATGCTGTTGTTGCTGGTGATTAACTAGAATATAAAAAAATCAAACACAAGTTCATCTTTCAGAATGAAATACCTGTACCAAAATATCGAATGTAGAGTTCGCAAAAATTGTCTTCCAAAAGGTTTTATCAATTTATCAATATTTTCCATACAAATTTTCTATGCAAACGTTACGTTTGTTTGATATTTTGGGACAGGGTAAAAACATTGAAGAGATTTAAATAATATTTTCTCATTTTAAAAATTACTTGTTGTCGCTGAGGCAATACTGGCCGACGATTGAAGGTCACCTAGTATAATGTTGGATGTCCACAAGAGTGATGGATCATCTGTAGTAGTGGTAGAAGTGGTACTGGCTGCTGAACTCGACAAAGCTGTGCTTACATATGGAGGTTTTGAATGATGTGGTTTCAAAAGCGCCCCTTGATGATGAGGACCCGAAGGTCGGATAACCAAGGTGCCTGCTCCATGTGGTCTTTCTATCGTAGTCATACCGCTAACAAATAAATACAATTTAAAGAATATGGAAATTCATAAAACCTAAATATAATTAGTAATTACCTGATACTGGGACGATGGGGTTGCTGAGGCGGCCGTGGCCTATGATTCATGCTTCCGATTCCTAGTGGTTTGGTAGGTCTAGTATATGAAAATGTATTTTGTTGCACTATGTTGTCGGTATAATTGTGGACGCAACATGAGCCAAACATAAACGAGTCCACACACATGCCGACATGACGACCCTCAGACTTTATACACTCCCACACAAACATACAGGTGCCTTCGATACGCCCCGTTGAGCAAGGCTTTGGACTAATTTTAAAATTTTGGCTTCTTAACAAATTATCATCCAGATTGTGTTGGATCTGAAGTCCATTGTAGCCATAGGCGGAACCACCAATATTATGAGGCTGGCGAAAAAATGACTCATCGTCATTTTCGTTCGAGTTTAAAATTGAACTTTCATCACTATGCCGAAAATTACTGCTAAAAACACTCGTCTGGGCTTGGTAATGATATCCCCTGTCCTGCTGTAGATCCCCATAAGCCGCCAAAGCCAATGGTAAATGCGTTAGACTATAAAATAGACAATAGACTAAAACTAACGCTAATAATACTTCTAGTATTTGGTTAAAGCAGGACTTATCAGGCCATCGCAAATGTAACTCTAAACGCTTCCTACGTTTAATGAATGATACATTTCTACATCTATCAGTATGCGGGTGTGCATGAAAATGTGGCTGTTGCTGCAGATTTCTGTCAATAATTTGAAATTCTACTGTACCGTTTGTAACAGCACTCGTATTCGCTCTTTCCGACCGAAAAGTGTGAGCTGTGTAATTGTCAGTTGGTAAATTTTCTCTTTGTCCCGTGGCAGTCTGTTTATTAGCACCATCAAGTTCATTATCATTGTATTGATTGACTAGCCATTGCCGACTATAGCGATTCCTCCTCATGTTTCAAGTGGATGTTGTG
Organism: Pollenia amentaria; assembly: GCA_943735925.1. Taxonomy (NCBI): domain Eukaryota; kingdom Metazoa; phylum Arthropoda; class Insecta; order Diptera; family Polleniidae; genus Pollenia; species Pollenia amentaria. Next base: position 3,444,982 of record OX031006.1, on the reverse strand, counting down.
ATCTTTAGAAACGAGACAAAGTGACGAGAAAACAAAAAGTTGCAGAGATGAAAATATTTAATAATAAAAAGGTTTACCACTTGTTCAAGAATTTCGAAAGTTGTTAATTTCTTAGACAAATGTTTTTAAATTGTTTTGGTTTCATGTTTTTCTTTTCTTCATATTTTAAGTTTCAACTTAACTCATTTACCATTTTCAACAAAGATACAAGATTGCGTGAGTCTATGGTTTTAAAGTTTAATTGTTAATATTTCTAATTGCTATCATCACCGTTATTATAGTCTACCACTAATGCAAAAACTGCTTACACGTACATACCCATCAATCAAACATTGCAGTCATTTATTTACACACACATTCTAACTTATAGAATTTATCCCGACAACTATTTAAAGTCGTTGCAGTAATGGCATTTACTAGTTTGCCTCCCTTCCCTGGCGACGACCAAGTGTCTACAAGCATAAGTTGTTTTTCTAAGACTCGAATAAATAAAGTTTTAATGCAGCAAAAAAAAATTAAAAAATTTAATGTTTTCCTTGGTCTGTTTTTGAACGATTCCTAAAATATTTTGGGTTTAATGTTGTTCATTCGAAAGCTGGATCGTTTTTGAAAAAAAGCTAATTTTGTATACCCTCCACCACTACTGGGAATAAAGGTATACTAGTTTGTGATTCCGTATGAAACTTCTTTAATATTCATTTAATGCTGAGCACACACGTTACTGAATTTCGTACTACACGTAATTTGATTTGCAGTATGGCTTTGAGATACATTTTACTACAAATCGTACTAATTAATTTGATGGAAAACGCAAATTACACGCGGCAAAATGAATGATGTGGTATCTAAAGTAATAATAAATGAAGTGCTTTTTTAAAACAAATAAAAATGTTAAGAAAAAGGACATGAGGAGACATTTTAATAAAACTATTAAGAATTGACATTTCAATAAAGATTAAAATTTTTTTTTTTTTTATACCCCACCACAATAGTGGAGAGGGTATTATGGTTTTTGCTGATTTTTGCAACAACTTAAAATATCCGTCCTAATTCCACCTTTAAGTATACTGATCGACTCGTTATCACTTGCTGAGTGTGTCCATGTAAAACATGTGCGCAAAGTACAGGTCGCAATTTTGCAGATAATTTGATGAAATTAGGTACTTTATTAGGCTATAATTGGCAGAAGGACCAAAGCTATGGAAAATGGGGCGAATCACTCCATAATTTCACATTGGCCCCATACAAGCATCTTTTTGGAATAGAGTCTTTGTGCCCATTAGCCATCTTATTATGTTTGCGTTTATATCAGGGACCGAAACTAACAGTTATTTTGAAATTTTAAAACAAAAAATGTATATAGAAGTAAATGCTGGCAAACTGATTCAAGTATAACATATTGATCCTTATGAACTTTTCTATGATAAAATATTATGATTTTTAATGTTTTCATTTTTATTTTTTCGATCAAAAAATACAGTTAGTTTTTGATTAAATTTTTTTGGACAAAAGTAACAGTTATTCTTTGATTTTTATTTTTTTGAGCAAAAATAAAAGCTATTCTTTAAAAAATGTACGTGTTATAATTATTGAGTTGTCATTAAATATTTATTTAAATGTGTGATCATCATTGGGATTTCTTATGCGCATAATAATAAATATTTAAAGTCACCTAAATAATTATAACACGAACATTTTAATCAAAAAATAATTGTTATTTTTGTCCAAAAAAATATAAATAAAAAAATAACTGTATTTTTTTATCGAAAAAATAAAAATCAAAAAATAAATGTTATTTTTGTTCAAAAAAATCAAAATCAAAAAATAACTGTTATAATCTGACTTTTATGAAAAAAGGAATAACTGTTACGATCCCTGGCTTATATTAAATTTGGTCCAAACTTATTTTATTGCAATCAAAATCAACTTACCAAATTTTTTTGGAATCGGTCTATATTTGACCATAGCTCCCATACAAATACTACTCCCGAAAATATCTTTGAATGCCATAACTTTCCTATAAATGTTGGTATTGACATTACAATTGGCAATTGGAAATGACTTTTACGATAGCTACTATGTCATGACAAAATGCTGTGTTTGTGGGTAAAAAATTAACCATAGGTCCCATGTTTAGAGGCAACCATAATATGGTAGTTGCTTCGCAATTCCGGACTAATTTAACCATAATATGATTGCCGCTGACAATAATATAGGTAAAATAACCATCTGTTTAAGTGTTCGTAAAAACAGTTTTGATGTTGAAGTATATACAATATATTATACAATATATTAAGTAATTCTAAGTTGTAATTCTAAGGGCTAATAAATCAGTGCAAGTTAAACTCTCTTTTTGGTTTAAAATGTGTTTAACCCAACAAATCTATAAATCAGAAAACATATAAACCATCTTTAAGCGCATAAAATTGGGCGTTTAAACTACCAATACAAACCATATGAATTTGTAAACATTTATCGTAGTGCTGCCACATGTTATTTTTTACACTACATATAATACATGGGGCACTGATTAACAACTGTTGAGTTTAAACTACATATACATTTAAGTTTAGTTCAACTAAACCAGCGTTTAAGCACTCACTGATTTATTAGCCATAAGGCCGGGTTTTTGAGATGTGGACGTAGTCTTAAACTCGTATTTTTCTGGCGAAATATAATTATTTTTTATTATTTCATTAAAGACAAATATTTTAAGCAAAACTAAGCTGATCGCCAAAATTTTGTACACAAACTTGGTAATGGCGGCTAAAATCTGCTTTCAGATTAACTAAACATAGTTTAACTGAGATCTAAAAAAAACCCAGCCTAAGTCTGTTCACAACACAATTAACCGCATGATTCAACAGAAAAAAACAAGAAATAGTTTATATAAGCAGTTAGTGATCGGTTCAGTAGGAAAAGAGCTATGAACGAAAATGTGGAACAAACTCCCGAAAAATCGGTATTTTTTAAATGTTGCACAAATTAATTTAAATATGACTGGAAATTATACTACTAAATTTTGTAAAGATCGGTCCATAATTTACCATAGGCTCCATATAAGGCCCACTCTCGGAAATCCAGTTAGTATGGCTAAAACCGTAACGAATAATGCTTTTGTGATAAAATTTGGTATGTCATAGTTTCGTAAGTTTAAAAAGGAATCCGCTAAATTTCGTGAATAATAATTTACCCATGGCCCCATAAAAAGCACACTAAACCATAACAAATCGGGCCCTATTTGCAAAAGGCAAATTTTAAACGACTTTTATTAATGTTTCCTTAGAAGTGCAGCACTTTATTTGGTTTCATGTTATGCATTTATTTATATTTAAAATTATAATCGCGGATTTAACAGTTTTCCAGAACATGTTGAGATTCAATCGTTTACGATAATTTTAATGATGTCACTTACGATAAAATCTCAAAAAAGGCTCGAAATAAATATATTGGGTAAATGTTTATTTTATTTAAGCTCTAGGTCTTTTTAATATTTATTTATTTATTTTCAATATTAAATTTAATTTAATGTCCTGAAGACGCTTACCAAAGGTTAGCGAAATTTTGAAAATAAATAAATAAATATTAAATAAAATAAACATTTATTAAATCAAACAAGGTCAAATAAAAACTAAATATAAATATATTGTGGTTAAATTTGGTCCATTCTTTAGATGGTTAGAAATAAAACAACACATTTTTGTGATAATCAGTTTTAAGTTACCATAAGTGAATGATTATATTGATTACTATAAATTAAAAAAAAATTTTTTTTTCAATATATGATATATTTAATTTTAATTAAACAAAATTATCATAAACAATTTCCCATTTCAAACAATGTGTTAATTGATTTAATTAGATGTAGCTCAGTTTTCACAATTACCAACAACAATTCCACAAGTTTAAATAATTTTATTTTAAACGAAAAAATCAATACAGATTTTTTGCTTATTCCAATTAATATTTAACTTAACAATTTATTTCAAAACAACTAAAATGTTAATTAAATCAAAATTATATTCTTATTTTTTTTATTCTAGGCATTACTTTTGACGATACATTCAACTTTAAGCATCTCTGTCTCAAACTACACAACGTCTTAGCTAATAAAAATGTTGTCATCCAATAATTGTTGAAATAATTGAAATGTTACCAAAGCTCTGATTCTGTCAAAATCTATCAAATCTATAGTCACTGTCCTAAATCATATTTATAAAACATATTTACACCATATCATTTAGCTATTCGTAGTGCCCTTGGAGCATTTCCAACCACCAATACAACAAATTTGGTAATAGGAGCTGGTGTTACCACTTTTTCCGATATTATTAACGCTAATGATTTAAATGTTATCCCTTAGCTCTTCAATTGTAAACATAAAATTTCATCCAAATTACTTACAAATGCAGTTAAAAAAAAATCATTATAGAGAGAATCCTGAATCCATTAATTACGCAAAACGTTAATTGCAAAATTGCTGCCTTCACAAATAAGCCATAAACATGAGCCATGGTGGCACTTAAAGTCAACATCCTTAATCGGATTACTAGAAACAGAATGCAGCAATTTACAGCTGAGGCATTCGCAATGAAACTTGCCATATTTGCACGGACAGCCATTCTATGCTATCTGATATTATATATGAGGGGCTTAAAGCACAAGGCATATGTAATTTCAAAAGCATTTAAACCCCTTGTCCTTTAAGCCCCTCATTTAAAAACAGCACACATCACAAAGTGTCTCATATTTGAAATTATTTGATCAGAATTTCAAATAAATTTCGATTAATGTAATAGATGAGGATAGAGATACAGGTAGTGCCTTGCGAACACCTCTACTACTCTTCGCACACAAGAAAACAATGGCCCTTAATCAGAAATGCGACAGGGGCAAGGCGATTTCATGTATACGGTGGTGTTGATACTACAACAAGTAACAACACCAAAAACACAGCTATGTATCTTTTTGTTGCTTTCGTTGATCGATATGTCAAAAACACAAGCAACTTTTGACATTTCTCTCTCTAAATAAGAAAAAAAGTAGCAGAGCTGTGCTTTCAACGCCACCTGATAAATGAATTCGCCTTGGACAAGGATTTATAAGATTCGGCTATTTACTCGGCGGTTTATTTTATAAAAAGAAATTAATTATGACATTCTCCCTTCAGAGGATAGGGAACACAATATTGATATTTTATATTTATTTGAATGACTCTGGTAATACTGTTATTGAAAACGAAAGAAAAAGTTAAACTTTGTTATTCTTTTTAACCGTGTCCAACAATTATAAAGAAATGTTAATAATTAAAGAAGAAAAATATCTTTTGAAATGCAAAAACACAAAGAAAAACCAAAAGTTCCGTGTGGTTTTATTTTCTATTTGATTCCACTGGTGCACCAAATGCAAAATTTAAACTTTACTCTTTACATGATCAGGCTTATTCAAGGCGAATTCATACAAGGTGGTCTTATTTGAAAACGGATACAACACTTGAAAATAAAACAACGCTGTAATAAACATGTCAAACAAACATTAAATTTTGTTTTTAATTTGTGTATTTTGAAATATTATAATTTAAAAACTTTTAAAATTTCATATTTCTAAGTAAAAATTATAGAATTTATGAAAGATTCCGCAGAACCACCAGAGCGGTATACCATTTTGATACATGGTTAGTTATTAGTTGTTGCTTACTTAGCAAGCCAAGATCACCTTGTATGAATTCGCCTTGGGCTTATTGAAGTGTTTTCCGAGAGTTGGCATGGGACCTACGGTAATTTATGGAGCGATTTCATAAATTAATTTGTGTAATTTACACACTACATAAATCCTACCACTTGTGGTTGTGGGTATAAAAATGTGATATTGTTAAAATGAGATTTTAATGGTTAACGAAAAATTGAATTTGCTAATTAATTTCGAATTAAAATTTAATTCATTTAACAAACATTTCAATAGGATCTTACAAATAAATTGAATCAATTAACACAAAAAACTAAAACAAATTATTGTTTTCAATGTGAATATACAAAGAAATGTTCTTGCCGACATTGTGGGCCTGGCAGTAAATGAATTATAAGACTTTTCGATAACTTTGAACTTTCGAAAATTCCTGGGTACCCGTGTACCCATTTCCCACTCGATTTTTTTGAAATTCCGAATCCCTGCATTTGCGAAAACCAGTCACGTTTGGCATCTCTTATATTTATATTGCTTGACATTTCACTTTTAAAAAACTGTTTAAATCGATTTTCTCTGAATTTTACTTTTTTAACTTAGCGGTGTTTACAAGTTGACTACTCATATAATCGATCGATTTCAAAACGATCGTTCTTAAAATGTGTGATAAATTTCAAGCGATTTTGAAATTCATTTCTGAAGTATAGTCTAAGTTTTTTGTTCATAATACAGCACAATTAACTGAGGAGATCTATAACAAAACGCAACAGTTCCACAAATTAATTTTTTTTCTGAATACTATTCTGCATATTAAAATTTTTATAAGTAGTCATTTGTATAAATCTTACCAAATGTCAAAAAGTAAGTTGTTATTCAATAAAAAAAATATATGGTTCAGAACATAATGAATGCCACATCTATGCAATAAACAATTTCAGGATATTCATTAATTTATATTTATCTATGATTTTTTTATACCCTTCGCCACAGGTTGAACAGGGTGTTTTTATACGATGGTCATTCCGTTTATAATTTCTACATGTTGATCTTAGAGCCTATAAAGTATATATATTCTGTGTCCTTATGAGAGCGAAGTTCATTTAACAATGTCCGTCTGTCCGTTGAAATGGGTTTTCCGAAGACCCCAGATATGATGGGGGCTAGGTTGTTACACACACTTAGAAAATTATTACAGTAACTGATTGTGGGTTATTCAGGTATGTGATGGAAAACGATTTTGCAAACAAAACTATTTGAAAACGATTATATCGTTTTAAGTATCTTTAAAAGTTGATTTATAAACATATTAATCTATTTTTCTGTATATATTTCTTTAAGTTTTATATTACGTTAATTGAACTGTATTTTTAACAGCAAATTAAGAATATAATTCAGAAATAGATTTGAATATCGCTCGAAATTTATCACACCTTCTAAAACGATCGTTTTTAAATCGATCGATTTTCATCACTTGCCTGATTAAATTTGGTTTCTGTACTGTTAAAATTTAATAAAAATATAGTTATTTTACGAATAACTTTATGTTTCAATATTTGTTTTTCGGTACTTTAATTGTTATGTAGTTTGATTTTTTGTCGGCTAAAATATATTTTTTAAAATTAACAACTATTAAATTCTACGGAATATGCTGTTTAATATATACAAATTTAAAAATTAATGTAAAATTCATTTATTTTAAATGAAATGTAAATGATCCGTTTTTTAAATAAATTTTTAGTTGTTTTTAATAAATTTTCTGTTAAATTTAGCTCCATAATATTTTGAATGCATTTATGTCACATATAATCCGGAGTTTTTGGCTACTGAAATTCAGCCAGATCGGTCCATAAATGGCTGAGATATGAGCCATTTTTTTATTGTATATCTGGAGAACGGCAAGAGCCAGAGCTTTCAAATTTGGTACAAGCATCTTGATTATCAATACACCAACTCTCTAAATTTCTGAATATCTGGAGAACGAAAAGAATTAAAGTTTCCAAATTAGGTACAAATATTCCGGTTATCAATACACAACATCCGAAAAACGTGGGCAGGATTTATGAAGTGCACGTCGATATATAAATCTGTCAAATCGGTTAAAAAAAAATAGCCGAAACCAAAATACTCCAAAAATAAGCTAAAAATATCAACATTTTTATAAAAACATAAATTTTATCAAAAGATCGAAAATTTTAAGTAGAACATATTTCCTGAAAATTCGGATAAATCGGTTCAGATTCACAGTGAACATATTAATAGTATCAATAAAATATTTTTTTTCTGCCGTAATGTTGTTGATATAAGTAAATGTTTAATTCATTTGATTAAAATTTTAATTCAAACGGATTTTATTATTGATTAATGGCTTAATAAAAAAAAGTGGCGAGATTTTTGTCTGTGAAGGTCTTGAAAATTCACCATATGATGTGGAATTTTGTTGTCTATCGAGCTGCGTACTTACATAGTAATAAAGATATATTTTAATTTAGTTTTGCTTGTTATACAGTTTTTGGCTCAAATACTTCTTTGTGCGTTGTTTCCGCGGAACTCGTTTGAGTGTTTTTGACATTGAAGTAAAAATTGAGCACAAAAACCTCTTTGCGCATATGAAATGCATGAGTGCGAGAATGATCTGTTATAAAGTATAACAAATAACTGTCATAATGAAACAAAACTAATCAAACAATTAAATATCATCTTTGTATTAGGAACCCTATTAAATACCTATTGCTGCACATGAAAACTGTATAAAATGTATGCCCGTATACGTAAATGTAAACGGGTATGTTGGTGTGTAAGTAATACATACATACATTTATTGCACTTTTTGTTGTAGTACATGTTATTGGCAATATTTTTTGTAAGCAACCAGTGACTGGTTTAATTGCAGCTTTTCACTTTTGCTTAAACATTTTTTATTAAGAAAACAAAATAAAAAAAAAATAAAACAATACAAAAAAGTAAGTAAGCATTTTTTGTCTTGCTCTTCCATGAAATTGCAAGAAAAAAAGGCAACATATTTTTTTCTCAAATGCAATTAAAAGCTGTGCGTTTGTAATTTGCTAGAGGCTTCAAAATGACTGTTGAATGTCTGCCGCATGATCCACATCGTATATTTTTAGGGATTGGTATAAAAATTCACTCTGAAAAATGAAACTTAAGCTAACATTTTTAAATTCTTCGTTTTGGGTTTGGTTTGACATTTGTTCGCCAGAAATATGTATTACAAATGAATGTATGTATGCGGTTGCTTATGGTGGTTTGCTACGAGTGTACACAAGTGTTTTTTGGGGACGAAACTAAGTTGGGCCGGTTGACAAGTACATTTTCCTTTAATTTTTTTTTTGTTTTGTTCTCAAATAGTTGTTCACCTATAATATTTACACATACCTTTATAAATACACATATGAGTAAATCCAAAAAAATGTACACCAAGGGCAAAATTTTAGAGTTGTTTGCGGCGCGGCGCTATGCTCCCCAGGGGAGTAAAAGGAGCATTTATATGAAGTAGGGTGGTAACGATACAACTTTTTGCCGATACGATACCGATACTCAAAAAGAAATATTGGCGATACCGATACGAATATCAAATTCGAATTGATATTAATATGATTTAAAAAACAACGAATTTAGTTTTATGGTAATGTTAACAAAAAATAAATAGTATTTTTATAGAAAAGAACAGTGTATCAGTTTGAACCAGACCTGCAGTAGAAAATAGAGCCTCAGATGCGAAAGAACTCATTTGAAAGCTTTAGTACTTCTGAATCAAACGGATATGCGTCTCTAGAAATATTAGGAGATCTAAGGAGATCTAACTAGAAATATTAGGAGATCTAAGATATGTCTCTACTTCTTCTTTAGCAAAACCACAGATGTGGATGGATAGACGCTCATCCGCCTCGGATTTTCGTATTAGTTGTTCACAAGCGTTCCAATTTTAGAATGCATAGTCTTAGTAGCTCAGTCAGACGTTTTTTTCCATACTTTAAAATATTTAAAAAACTGCAGATAAGCAATACCTTTCATTATTCTCTAAGCCCTCAAATCTTTCATTCAGAGATAATGCTAAATAAATCGCCAATGTTTGGGCCTCTGAACTATTCTCTCTCTCAGTTTATTCATTTATTATATTTTCTCATAATGTTCGAAGACTGTTAACTTTCGGAATAAAGTCAGACTATGTAGCAGTGGCCTTGCTTACGGGTTTTGTTTGAAACCCAAAATTTTCAGCAAAATGATTTTTATTCTTATAAATATCTCATTAAAAAAAGCATACAAATCAAAAAATTAACAAAATGTTTACGTTTTTTGTACTACAAATACATAAGAGATTTAGCAGTAAGAGAACATTTCACAACTATGGTGCAAAGCAAAACGACTAAAGCTGGTCCACACTACGCGTTTAATTCGTTGATGCGTTTAAGCATCTATTAAAAAAGTAGAATCAGTGTAAAATTGTATTGACAAGTTAGACAGCAAACGCCTCTAATACATACTTTCTACATTTGCATGCGTCTTAAAAAAAGTTCAAGAAAGTATCAAACGTATAGAACGCGTGTTGTGGACCTTCAACTAAAGAATAAAAAGAAACAATTTAGTACTCTGTTTTGATTTTATGCGCTGCTTTTAAATGCGTTATTCCTTTTAGTTGTTATGCAACAACTAAGCACTACAAATTAAATTGTTTTTCAAGAAAACTCTAAAAAAAGTATCGACACACAGTGTTGCTATTTTTGAAATAGCAACAAAAAGGCTTTTTTTATTTGACCGCCAATTTTTAATTTTAAATTCTCATATTAAAGTAAACGCCTGAGAACCTCAGAAGCCAAAAATGCACCCCTCAACGTAAATTGCCAACCAAGTTGCATGCGTTTTTATTGACTTTTTACGGTTTTGAGAGGTTTACAATATATTTTTTGGGGCTCCACGAATAAAGATTTTACATTGATTTTTTTCTATAAAATATTAACAGCTACGTATAGTAATTTTTAGAAAAATTTTAATTTAGATTTTTATTATAAAAAAAATTCGAAATTAAAAAAAAATCGATTTTTTGTTCGCTTTTTTTGTAAAAAAAAAAAATAAAAGATTTAGAAAGTGAAGGTAGTCGCGATCCTAAAAATTTTATACATTCCGATAAAATTGGAAATTGGTACTTTTAGACTGAAAAACTTTGTTGATTTTTTTTTTTAATTTCGCAAATTTTCTGTTTTTTTCATCTTGCATAAGTAATGTGTTGTAATTATTACTATTTTTATTTATTACTATTATTATTATTGTTATTATTAGTTCTCTTTACTACTATTATTATTATTTATTAAATTTTATTTGAAAATAAAATATTTCTAATAATAAACTTTTCTAAGAAACTTCAACATTTTATTTCAAATTTTTTTTATTATTCGACAAAAAGATGGACTCAGAAAGGCTTTTATGTTATACAATACAAAAAATACTAAATTTTTTGCTATAAATTTCATATACAAATTGAAAAAAAAATTTCTTACTCAAATGAAGGATGATTATTCTTAAGAAAATAACTATAAAGTTTCTAGACATCAGAACTACATTCTGCCGCACCCTAATATATAAACTAGTATATCAAAATAAAGGTAAATTAGTCACTTTCAAACAAAAAAAAAAAAAAAAGAACGGCATTAAAAACTTCCGCCTCTGTCAAAAGTTATAGACTTTTGACCGCTATTTTTAAATTTGCCACATTGTGCGGCGTATCGACAGTAGAATATCGCCGATACCGATATATCGGCAAACTTTAATTATCGTCTATATATCGGTATCGCTATCGGTATTCGTTACGTCCCTAATATAAAGCTACATATAATTCTTTATATCGTTAATGGGCTATATATTTAACCTTCAAAATATATATAAAGGTTTAGGTTTTTCGGTGATCTCTTTATGCATGGCAGGGCTATATCGTATTTTTATTTATTTTCCTAAAACATACAAGGTTTTTTAGATGTCTATAAAATGGTAAAAGCAACCATATATGTATGTGTTCTATTCTATTAGAAACATAAAATTTGCTATGGACTTATTTTTCTTCTTCAATCGTACTCGTAGGCTCGTTAATAGAGCTAATGGCACACTTTCCTTAAAAAAAATACGTTTATTGTTTATATTTGTATAGCAATTTACAGAAATGTATGGCACAGTGTGTAACGTCCGCACCTGCAGGAATTTACTTCAAAATGGTTTGTTTTTTGAGCACAACAATTTCGAACGAATATAAAGAGCTTGTTGAATGGAAAGTGTGGGTACAAGTCTTAATCTTCGGTCAAACTTGTCAAATATTTAACGAAAAATACAGGACCTACATACAAACTAAAATATATTTTCCCTTAATTCCAATATTTATTTTGTTTGTAATACCAAATCTTATATAAAACAGTATTTTGTTATGTCTAGGAGTATAATTTGTATTATTTTGTGATATTAAGACAATGTTAAATCTCACTAACTATTAACAAAAGTAGTGGTTATGCTTATTTGGTCAAATATTTAATTAGTGTGTCAGTAGCTTTCAGGCGGGCCCCAATCTCCGCCTTCCATCATGCACTAGAGCTATTTTATATAATATCATTAAATATTCCTCTTTCTTTTACGTATTTGAATTTTTTTATTGCTATTTAAAATTTGTTTAAAAAAAGATGCAAATGCACGCCCACCTTCAAACCGACTTCCGTTTCTCAAAAATAGTTAAGTAAATAAATCAAGTTCTCCTAAAGAACAATTTTTGCAGAATTTTATATGAAAGTATCTCATTCTCACTAATGTAACGTCTGCAACACAGGATTAACCCATATGTATTCTTCAAAAAAAAATTATTTTTGATTCCCCGTTATATAACATACGGGAAAATGTGAAGAGCTTTATTATGAACTTGTGGGATTCCAAACCTATTCATAAGAGACCATGCTGTATGATACGAGTAGTACCGTAATCTCTATATGAAATTCATTTTAACTATACCCCTTTTCTAAACTTGGAAATAAAAACAATAACTGCCTGTCTCACTATTTAGTTAACGTTAACGTTCGGATTGAATTTTTATATGTATTATAAAATATTTTTTTTAACCCTACCGATTTTTCATAGAAATTTTTCAATGCGAACGTTAGCGTTCAAAATTATGCAGTAACACTTCTTTAAGCTTTGTAAAAGCAATCAATTAGCAAAAATTAAGCAGAAAGAAAGGGATTTTTAATTACGGCAAAAAAATGTAAATTTAGCAGAGGTAGCACTGTATTAACCCCTTTCAAGAACTGGCATACAAAGCAAATTAACTCACTTCACTTGTATAAAAAATTAATACAAAAATTTCCATCAGCATATTTGGTTTACTATTTCAAGGATTTTTAAAATATAATTACCACCACTAAACTGATAATAACTTTTTAAGTGCACACATAAACTTAGGCCCTAATCATGTAAAACGCAGCGCAACGCCAAAGAATAACATTGAAAGCACAAACAATGTCATAAATATTTTGTAATTTTGTTGTTGCTTCCAACAGAAATTCATGTACCGTTTTAAAACTCTACAATGTCGGCTTTCAAGAATTCTGTTCTGAACGTGACTTTATTTGCTTTTCTGATCAGAATCATTTAAAATCCGATGTAAGTGAAATCAACCGTATGTGTACGTGGCATTAACCTAAACTAAAAAATATTAAGATAAAAATATACGCAAAACTTGAATTACAAAAACACAATTTATAAATTTTCCCAATTTAAGCCATTATTTCTTTTTTTTACTTCTTGTGAGAAATATGGGTCAATTCCTGGCTAAAAGAATTTATATGTGCATATTTACTGGTTTACTGGCATGTCTTTTTGGTTGGCAGGTTTAACGCCCATTTTATTTATTATTTTTTTTTTTTTTTTTGTATTTTCTTTATTGCTCTTTTTTATTTTGCTGAATATGTACATATAAGAAGATCTGGTTTGTGTGCCAATGTTAATGGCCATCTTAAGAAATGTTCATTAATCTAGTTTTTAAAATTTTTATAAACATTTAAATACTAATTGATACACACTGATAAATATCAGTTAATGCACACATTCATGTTTTTATTTTGTTAGTTCAATGACCTCTTGCATTCATACATTTATATTTGTATTAGGGTTTCTAATTTCCCTGAATTTTTTTCATTCCCGGGAACGCAAATATTTTTTCGTTCATTTTTGCAAATTTTTTGTTAAGAATGATATAAAATTATTGGCATTCAATGGAAATTTTTTGTAATTAATCAGAAAAAAAACCTTTTGATTCTATTATTTGAAATATATGTGTGATTTTAATTTGATAAAGCTTATTTTCTTCAATAAAACACACGGTTACTGCACGTCTGAACTTATAATTTATTCATTTTTCGCTTAGGCTTATTAAGTTTTTAGATAAAGTTAATTAATTAGAAAGTAAAAACTGCATTTTACATTAAAGGTAGGGTCAACGTTTAAGCTGATAATTTTACTTAATTTTTCACTTAGGGTAGTTTAGCTAAGGCAAAGTAAATTAATTACAAAATAAAACTTCACTCTACATCAATCGTAGTGTTACGTTACAAATTTTGAATTTTACAAAAACGTAACCCTACACCCACGGTTTAAAAGCGTCTGCCATAGCTGGTAGAACGATCAGGCTCCAATCCCATATACATATATTTCAAACATTGCACGATTAAAATGCTTGATGTCAACACGTGTATGTGTGTTTGACTTAATATCTGAATTGGTTTGATTTTCCATGCAGCAATAGTGCAGTTTTTTCTAGCACGTCAAGTTTTTAGATTTGTCGGATTTCGATTAAAACACTATTAAATATTTTAAAGAAATACTATTTTTTAGTGTTTTAAAAAATTCACAAAAAAACATTTTTCATTTTTCGAATTTATTCTATGAGTTGAATTTCAGTTATGTATTTTATAAAGCTTTTTGTAATAGCTTAAATTTTTTTAGAATCAATTCGAAAAATGAAAAATGTTGAATATAATAAAGTTGCTTATGAAAAGAAATAATTCCCAATATCTATTTGTTAAAATAGTTAAGTTAAATACATTCAATCTATAAAGTATCAATATCCAGTGTGACACAAAGAATGCTGACGAAGGCCGTAGCGGACCAGAAAATGCATTACATTCTGCTGGTGTCTCATAATTGTAAATTTTTCTGTACATAAATATACTTCTTTGCTATCCAACGGAAAGCTAAGGTAAAATGTAAAAAGAAAATACAATATAATAGTCTGGTAGTGTATAAAGTCATTTTTAAAAAAATTTAAGGAATTTAAGGAATAGAGCTATTACAAAAAGCTTTATAAAATACATAACTGAAATTTATTTCATAGAATAAATTCGAAAAATGAAAAATGTTGAATATAATAAAGTTGCTTATGAAAAAGAAATAATTCCCAATATCTATTCACAAAAAAATTATGACAAACATTTTACATTCGTATCCTTCATCAGAAAGCCATCGGTGCCTATCGGTGGAAAAATGTCAAAGTTATGGGCATGGCAAATATTTCGCCCGAAATAAAACCGTTATGCTAATACATTTCATCATAACTTGAGAACGTTTTGTCCGGTGTAGATAAAAATGTTTTGGAATAGAATTCCCATTAAGTAATTTTAACAAAAGTTTTTTATGATTTCAACCGTTTCGGAGATATTTAGAAAATAGTGGCGGTAAAATTTTGGTTTCAGCAAATTTCTATTTTCTGTTTTCAATAATGTATAAAAAAAATTATTAGTTAAAAAATTTTACATATATGTTTATAATTTATCGGAAAGCCAGTAGGCAAATTACCGCATTCGATATGGATCGAAATTTCCATTTAAATTGTATTGTAGTTTTGATTGGTATTGAATGCCGTAATTTGGTCCCAGGTATATTACGAATAACATAAGCCATAAATCGGTAGACAATTTATTCACGTGATAGAATTAATCCGTGAACAAATTTGGATTTAGCCCGTTAGCGGTTAGGTTTGGTTATGTGGCCGGTCATAAAGTCCCCGCATAGACCGAGTTGGTCCCAAGAGTTACCACGATGTACGATAACCCTCAATTGAAAAGGTTCTCATCTCTCTTAATATTACGAATTTGAATTGGAATGTCAATTACTCTATTGTACGGTAATTCAACCCCCAGTTTCGCTTATTCGTCTGCCACCTCTTTACATTCTATGCCCTATCGGGAAGCTTATAAGATTCCCGAATATCCAGTTTCTGATAGTAAACTGCATTTCCAACTCCCTCTTCTATTTTGGAACCATTCGTATAAAAACTCAAAGTCCTATGGCTATGTCAGAGTCTCGCTAACCAGCCGCCCTCTTCTAGAGTAAAACGCGGTTTTCTATTAAAACCAGTCTCGGAATGATGTAGTCGCTGCTTCACTCAACACCCTTGATAATACTACCGTGACCGTAAGGTCTAAACACAAGTTGTCCCGTCACTTTTAAGCGGATCGCAGATTTCCTTGCAGTCCCTTCCGCTACAAAATACTTGCTTCCGATTTTTTTTTTCAGTGTTGAGTAAAGAGGGATATACATACAAATGTGTCGTTCATTGTAACAGTGAATTATATCCTTGTAATTAAATTTCGAGAAAACGAGCCTTTACTTCACTCTTTTATTGAATATTTTGCAGTTTTACTTCTGCGAGTAAAAAAGTAACGTCATCTATGGGGTTTTGGTGCAAATATTGCAGTTGCTTCATTGTTACTACGAAAGATATGACTAAATGTGATACTATTCTACAAAAATATGTTTTTATTAAAAATATGCAGTTACACCACTTTTACAATAAACGACACATATGTTGATGCGGGTGTTTGTTTCATTCTAGTGTTGTCAAATTATTATTATTAATTAAAGCAAACGTAGTTTTAATAAATTTTTAAACAAATACACTTAAACAAAACGATGAGCTATTCATTAGCTTTTTACACATCTTTGTATAAAAACAAATGTAAACAAATATAAAAAATAATAACGTCTGTTTGGTTGGACTTCTAAAAATCTTAAAAAACACTATTTTTCCTAATTCTAAAATAAAATAAATTATTTTTGAATCAATTAATTATAATAAATACATATGAAATCGTAACATAAAGATGTTTTTTATTTCACAAGATTTTTTAAAATGATTAGAATTCTAGAATTCTAGAGCGCCTAAGGGCCTCGGTATACTTAAAGGCGGCACTGGGTGCATTAATTAAATATTCCACTTGTCAATTTTGTGTCATTTATTTTTCTCTTAGATGCATTAACCTAATCAAATGAATTGTTGTTTATAAAATATTCTACTTCTTATGGAATTGAGATTTAAATTTTAAAATTATATTCTTTTATCTCTAAACTCATGTCCTTAACTGAGTAGGCAATTTTACAAATTCTATAGAGAAAACAGTTTTATACGTTTATTTTATTAAATATTTTCCAAATGCGATCAAAGAATAAGTTAACAATGAAGTCTGCAACAATGTATGAACTCACAATTCCAGCTTTCAATTAAATTTTTACTAAATACTTTTTCTGTTTAAAGAAAAATAGAAATTTCAAGTGGTACATTTTTAAGGTTTAATTATCTACAATTTATTATCAATCCAATAAATCTATTTATGGTTATTTGTTTGAAAGACAATAAAATAAACTTTTTATGTTATTTGTAAGTTTCCACTTAATTCTTTATTGCAATTAACTTCTGCAGTAGAGCCACGAAATAGTTTTTGGGGTTTTATGACCGACCGACCATTTTTATTTGTAAGCAATTTTTATAATTCCTGGCATTTTTCAGGTAATTAAATGCAAGTAAGTAAGAATATTTTTCAGGGACGTGGAGATAAATCGAAGATCTCGATTGAATTTATAATTATGATAAATCATTTATTCGATTAAATTGTTAGATACCCGGTAGGCTAGTTGGCAGTGAGCTAGTTTATCAGTTCGGGGGTTGTGGGTTCGATTCCCGCCAGAGACTCTGGTCTGGTTCACTAAAACGGGCTTGGATAATAAAGTTAGAATGTAATTTGTAATTATATTTGTAACTCTTAACAAATAAATAAATAAATAAATTATTCGATTAAATGGAATTTGATTAATCAAATTATTTATTCAGAATCACTGTCTGGCTCTCCGCCCAGCGTGTAACATGTGCGCAAGGTTTGAAGATAGTTTGATGAAATCTGGTGCATACGTCTAATTTGTCATAAGAACGAAGCCTATTGAAAATGAGAGAAACGTTTTATAATTTCACATGACCCCCATACAAACTTCTTTCCGGAATAGTCTTTGGGCCCATCAACTATCGTATTGTGTTAGTATTTGAATGAAATTTGTTTCAAAAATATATAATTGCAACATAAATTGTCTTACAAAATTTGTTTATAATCGGTCCATATTTGACCATAGCTCCCATACATATACCCAAAAAAAGCTTTACATGCCACAACTTCCTTATAAGCTTTGGTATTGATACAAAAGTTGGCGGCGATACCGTTTATAGCAGCTACTTGGTCATGGCTGGTAGGCCCAAACTTGACAAATGCCGCATAGAAACTCCCTCTCCAGAATGGCTTTTAGAAGAACAGAGCTCATATAGATGTTGATATTTAGGGACTATTCGGCACAAAGAACTCCTATATGAATTCAAACCTTATAACATGTTTTTCTGGGTCCATGCTCTGTCATATATTATGTCCTGTAGTTCTTATAAGGAATAAAGGGCAATGAGTCCCAGGTAACAAACGGTCGTGCTTGGCGTCTATACTTTCTTATTCGATCTACTTCGCATAATTTTTTTTATTTTGCAAGTTTAAAATTTTTTAATATTCTTATTCGAATTTGATTAATCACAATTTAAATTTTTCAAGTAATCGGATTTTTAAGTAACCAGAAAAGTTTATTAATCGATTAATTAATTAATTATTATTTTGGTTAATCGATCAATCACACATTCCTAATTGTTGTTAAAAATGACATTCTGTTTATCTGCAGGAAAAAATTCAAAATTAATGAAATTTTATTAAATAGTACAGTCGAAATGTTTTTAAAAAAAACTTCTTTATATGTATTTAGTTTAAACTTATCTTTAAAAATCTTTTTTTAATTATTTAAGCTTTTCCTATGTCAATGTTCTATTATATACAAACGTACATATAAAACCTGCTCAGATCTTGCAAATAACACACGTGGAGGTTTTCATTTGCTTTTGCGTCCTTGGATTATATTTAATAGCGGAGTTCAGTGTTCGGTGCAAATGGTGTTGCGAATGAATAAATGCAAAATATCTTAGCTCCAACAGCAAAGAAGACAGAGTTAGGTTTCATAAAAGATCTACGATATTTTGCATGTGACCTTTCGCAAGACCATTTTCGCTAATAAAAAAAAGTATACGAAAGTTTCTAACGCTTTTCTTTAAGCCTTCTAGATTTTCTTTAAATTTAAAATATATAAAAATTTTCCAACTGCTTATTTAGAAAATAGATAATTTATAAATCTTTAACAACCAGGAAAAAGTGTTTAGGTTTGTTTTTTTTTTTTTTTTTGTATTGGAGAAGAACAATTTTTACCGTTAAAGATTATTTTTGAAAATTTATATTTATTCTTATAAAATCATAACTTTTCTTCGATTATAATTTTTCAAGTTTTAATTCCTAAATATTTTAAATATCCCAGACCGGAAGTAAACTTCAGTTTTTATTCCAAATTTGATTGTCCATTAAAAAAAGTTAAGCAAAAAGTCATTTTGCTATGACTTTCTGAAAAATTTTACAAAATAATTGAAACTTTGCTCGTGTTTAATTTTGCTCTCAAATACTCTCAAAGGTGATATTAACTTAAATTTGGATTAAGTCAATTTAATCACTTTTTCGTTTTTGCTACAGAAATATTACAAATTAATATGAATAAAATCGATTATTATATACGTAAATTTATTGAAACTTATTTATGTTTATAGAATAATTAAAAACCCCAAATAATTAAAATAAAATGAATAACAATTTGCAACTCGAGTATAAAATCCAAAGAAAAACCTTTAAATTTATATTGGATTTGTTAATTGCAGAATAATAAAATTTTATTTAATCGGATTTATTCTTATATTTCAATCATTTATTGTCTATGTCTGCTACGCGTTAATGTTATTTTATTTTTTTTTGTTCGTTTGATCAATCAAAAAGTCACCCGCCATTCCATCTGACGTGGATATTGTAGAGTCTTTGTGAGTCTGGCTATTTCCATTCAAAACTTTACAAAGTGTTTTCATTGTCTGGAACTTTATTGTTCAAATTGTGAATGTTGTTGTCTTTATTGTGATCATTATTGATCACGTGTGGCGTTACGAATCAAATTGATTGATAAAGAAAAGTGTGTTGTGTTATTTCACTTGGACATTATCACACACACAAACACACTGAAATATATGCCGTTTATGATGCCCCATTGGTGGCAAGTGTCAAAAATTTGTGTTTGTGTGTTCACATTTGTGATGTTAAAGAAACAAAAAAAAAAAAAAAAATAAATGGATACATAGATCTACATACACGCACACGCAGATATTCAGCAGATGATGGCATTTACTTAAGGTGAGAGTTATTAATTATAAAGAAATTTTAGTTTTAAGAAATTTTAATTTTAAGATTTAATTGAAATTTTTCAGTTTTAACAAAAATTTTATTTTGTCAATTTTTTTTTTTTTGTAGAATTTTAAATTTCACTTTAAAAAAATTAGCAGAGGTAAACAACTAAAACTTTGCCCTATACCTGGGTTATAAAATTTGGATGATCTCTGTTAACTGAAAATTGGTGTTTAAAAAAAATTAATTTCTTATCCATAATACTTCAGAATATGAACCGATTTTCCGACTTTTTAAGGAAATATTTTCTACTAAAAATCTCCGATCTTTTAATATATAAAAACGAATGCATAAGTCATACTGGAGCCCTAAAAGGGATGGGCAGATTGAAAAAATATATCGATATATATCGTATCGATATTTTTTAAAATATCGATATTAATTAATTAAAAATATCGATATATTGAACGTATTAAACTGAAATTATTACCAAATTTAAAAACTTAATAAACCTATGTCAAAAAATATTTACATATGTAAATACATACATATTACATGTAATTTCCTTCTAACTTTTTGTTATTTCTTTTAATTTCGAATTTACTGCCTGTCCCTCGATTTCGAACAAAACTTTCATTCGCTTAACTTTTATTTAAAACAAAAACCAATTTCCAAATTTAGTTTTTAAGGTAAGTTATGCTAAAGAAGTTTTCGATTAAAATCGAGGGACCGGCAGTTAATTCTACAATAAAAAAAATTAAAAAAAGAGTAAAGAATCCAAAAAAAATTTTTGCTTATTCGCCATATGAAATCTAAAAAAAAAATTAATTGGGATTATATAATGCCGGATAATATGCCGCCGGTAAACGAAACTTGTGACACATACTATGCAAGAAATCTGTACAATATTTTATTTTTAATATATAAGAACATACTTAAATAAAAAAAATAAAAATATTTTTTTTTATTATTAAAATTCCAACTTTCACGAGTCTATTGCTGCTAATACGCCATAATTTAGGCGATTCTTTGCATAATTCTAGGAACCCTTTTCAGAATATTTTTTCCGCGCTTATTTTTTGTTGCTGTGTAATCTATGAAGTGTACAATGGAAAAGCGCCGTTGTTTTCTTAATATTAGTTAAAAAAAAACCTATGATGCAATTCTTAAAAAACAACAGTATCGTAAGCAGTGGAGCATCGGTTAAAATTTTGAATTTTATTAAAAAGAGATCTTACAAATATCGAATTCGATAGTCGTAGGTATATATTGATGAATCGATATATGGGTATTTCTAATATCGGCGATGTATATCGATTATAATTTTTTTAAATATCGATATTTTGATATATCGATATTTATTGCCCATCCCTAAGCCCTAAAAATAAAGTTTTTATGAAAATTTGGATGTGTTCAAGGCGAATTCATTTTCAGGTGGCGTTGAAAACACAGCTGTGCTACTTTTTTCTTGCATAATTGGGTAGAGAAATGTCAAAAAATGTTTACATTTTCTCCCCATAATTATGTAGAGAAATGTCAGAAGTTGTTTATGTTTTCATAGTAAACAGAAGTTGTTGAAAACTCAATTTAAAAAAACTGTCAAATTGAAATATTTATTATTATAAAAAATAAAAGTGTTTTATGCCGATGCTGATTCAAAGAAGAAAATGTGATAAGTAATAAGACTTGCAACGTATGAATTGGGACTTATAGACAACCATCTCCATCTTTAAAAATTTTAAACTCCTGCAACACATTCTGTTTGTAACATCATGTTTATATTGCTTGGACAAAATCAAGATGATGAGTGTTGGAAATATTTCTTGACTTCATGTGGAAAAAACTTTTTTATTTTATTAAAACACACTGCAAACTTTTCTAACACAACTTATAATTTGCATTGTAAATCAGAAAATCAATTATTTTTTAGGTCTGCTGTTGTTCTTTTTCTGCCTTAATAGCAGCCCTGAGGGCTTTCTGCTCTTCATGCATGAGCACAAATTCCTCTCTAATGGGTATTGCCATGATGTGGCCCTGTTGAACCAAGTATCTTATTGAAACGGTGGTACCACCTGAAATATATCCAAATTATAATGAAACCATTGGCATCATGTAATAAGAAACTTACCTAAAGTGACTACATAATGTCTGAGGATGCTACTTTGTAGCACAAATAAGCGACAGCCCAATGAGCCACCTTTGATAAATAGTGAACTCCGCGAATCCATCCCACTAAGTGATCACGTTCACTGGTATCGAAACACCAGATTTTTTATTCATAAGCTCAAGTTTATTAAACAAGCCCAACTCAGAGGCTTCACCAAAAAAATCAACCTCTGTTATGGCTGCATATTTAGTGTAAGAATTGTTTGCGCTATCGCGTTCATTTTGTGTCCCATGTTGACAGCGGTTGTTGAAGAAAATTGTATTTTAATAATTTATTATATTTACACCACAAAAGAAACAATAATTTTTAACATAAATAATAAAATGATCATGAAATAAATTTTGTAAACATGTGCTGTAGACAACTTTTTTCATACTTATGTAGAGAAATGTCACAAGTTGTTTACAATTGAATTCGCCTTGTTTACGTTTTTTGACATACCGACCAACTAAAGCAACAATAAAAAACCCTGTTGTTTTTTCTGTTGTTGACTTGTTGTAGTCTCGCCGCCACCTAAAGTAAATTCGCCTTGGATGTGTTTTTATTAAAATTTTTTGAAATTTTTGCTCATTTCTTAGCCATTTATAAACCGATTTGGCTGATTTTAAATAAAAATCGAAAGATATATAATGCAAATGTATATAATTGGCGTTGTGTAGGAGCTCCGCAAATTTAATTTCAACCGACAGACAGAATATATATATAAGTATATGTATATTTATACACATTATGTGGCTCATTGGAAGAATTTCTACCATTAGTCTAGACTGTAAATTCTTACTTTAAACTCAATTTTAAAGCCAATCTGATACTTCAGCATTCAGATATGGGGCACTGCCTCGGCCTCCAATATAGAAAAAAAATCCAAAGGTGGCAAAACAAAATTCTTCGTATCATCACATCCGCTCCCTGGTATATAAAAAACTTGAACATTCACAAAGACCTTTTAATGTGCCATCAGTAAAAACTATGATCACAAAACATTCAATAAAGTATGTAAAAAGGCTTGAAGTGTACCCAAATCCATTAGCTCGAAATATTTTAAATTATGGCGGCCACACTCGCTTAAGAAGAAGAGACACTGCAGCACTCACCCAATCCGATGAGCGATAAACACCTACATATGTATGTGAACAGAAACCGTGATGACGAAATCTTTTTTGTCTGGCACTGGCAGGACATAAGGTAAATATTAGGATAAGATTTGATTAATTATTGTTAGTTTATTTTTAATATTTGAAGATTCAATAAATAACTAATGAAAAAAAATATATAGAAATCAAAGTTGCAAACAAAACAAGCCATAAATGATTAAAATCTGTTGATTACTTTTGATTTTATTCACAAAAGACCAAACAATTTAATTAAAGTAAACAATTCATAAGACGCTTTATTTGGATGGGAGTTCTCGAGAAAATGTTAAGGGTCGATCCTGGGCATTTATGGCACTTTTTCTTCAATATATTTCTTGTCTGTATTGAACGTTATGTATGGGAGCCCCCTTAAGGAATGGAGATAGCTGGTAGGTATGTTGGAAATAAATGATGGAAATGTAAAATAAATTGGGATTGGTCATACATTTGACCCATCTGGGGGCATAATAGGCACTGCAGGGGCCAAATTTAAGAATTTCAACCATACAAATATGGCGGTTACTTAAAATTCTTAAATTTGGCTCCTGCAGTGCCAGGGATGCGCCCAGATGGGTCAAATGTATGACCAAAACCCCTCTTTGTTTTTTATCGCCATCAAAAAATGGTCAGCACCACTGGATTCAGCGTACTCGAATTAGGTAAAAATGCCAGGTCCCCGGCTTGTCTCAAAAAAAATGTCAATTTCTAGCACAGTATTATTGAAAATTCGATAAATAAATTATGAGAAAAAAATGTTTGTGCACTTTAATACTTGACCTTAATTTTTAAACACTGTCATGCCCGTTAAATTTCTAAGTCACACCCTTAACAAATGTTTTTTTTAACTCTTAAATGAATTGAAAATTTTTTTACTTGTTCTGCAAAAAGGATTTGATCGTTTTCAGTTACAAAATAATTATTTTTCAGGAGAGCAAAAAAACATTTTTAACAGACAGGATTATTTATTTTTTTTTAGATTATTTAAAATAATTCCAATAAATACTTTTATGCAAAATATCAAGAAACTTGAATTTTTAATTACATGCAAATTTACAGTTTATAATATTTTTTTTAGTGGAAAAATGTTTCATATCGCGATGTCACTTAAAACGGTTTTCCACTACGCAAGCGGCTTTTATAACGTTATTCCACGTTTCAAAACCATTTGGCTTGTATCATTCTGCTAATAACTTACAACGTTCTTCCACTGGCTGACTCTTTGTATCGCATTTGGAAGGCGTTAAGGTGCAGAATTGAAGGCGATTTGATGTTTAAGCAGTGTAAGACTCAACTCCTGCATAAGTTTCAATTAAAAATTATAACAAAGTTCATTAAATTTAATTTTCATATGAATTAAAATTTATTGATGATTTTTCATTCTTGACTGAGCTGGGAATTGAACCCAATTATCAATAAATTTTAATTCATATCATGTTGTAAAAATTCCTTTCTTCATAAAAATAATTTAATGAAAATTAAATTTAATGAACTTTAGCCTGAATAAAATATTAAAAATTTTGATTAAAAATCTTAAACAGTTCAATAAAATAACCACAATACTAATTGTTAATTATTACAAAGTTTCCAAAATTCTACACGAAAAGTAATTTTTTATACTACGCATTCATGTTAATAAATTAGAAAAATAAAATTTGAATTATATTTATGGTTCATGCGCGTTTAAAAAAAGGGTGAGCATAAATTGTCTACAATTAAATCTCTTTGCCTTAAACTAAAATTATTTCCGAAAACCACTTTCAAGTACATGACTTGTGTAAGTTTTAAGCGATTAAACGCAGTTTTATAAAGCTTTAGTTTGTACAAAATGTAGTGCAATATCTATTCTACGAGGGCGGTCCCGAAATTAGCCGACCTTACAAAGAAAACACAACAAATTTGAAAACATTATTCCTGACTTCTCAACATACTATACGCTTCTATTAGCTCTTAACAATTTTCCCAGCGATATTCAATAACTTCGATACCCTGTTTATAGTAAGAACTTTCTAGTTCTTTAAAATAGCGATCAACCACAGACTCTGTCTCTTCATTGTTGGCAAATCTTTTACCACCGAGCCATTCTTTTTAGTTTGGCAATAGAATATGATCAAATGTAGCCAAATATTGCAAATAAGATGATACATGAAGCAGTTCGAACTTACATTCATTGATTATGACCATCGCAATAGTGGATGTGTGTACTGGTGCGTTGTCTTGATAAGAGATCATTATACTCGCCATGGATTGTTTTTACTTTTTTAAGATAATCAAAAAAAAAAAAACTTATCCCACGCGCAACCCAAAATGGATGTCATAATCTTACCTGTAAATTCTAGTCGACTGATTGCCTGTTACTTTGTCTCAGGTGTGAAGTAATGATCCATTATTTAACCATAATATGATTGCCTGTGACAGAAATATGGTTAAATGAACCATAATATGTTATAAATAGTTGAATTGGAGGTGACCATATTGAAAAATATTGTGCACAGCTATCTTATTTTCGATAAATATGCGATGGATTCACGCACTTTTAGCCGAATATCATACAATATCATTTCGTGGATTTTTTAAACCGTTTCTGACGTGGACACATTAATTGGCCGACCACTTCGGTGTTTGTCTTGGGAGCTCGTACGGTCTCGTTTAAACTCTGCTACCCAATATTTTATACTTATAACCAAAGGGTCAGATTTGCCATGATGTGATCCTCTTTTCCAGGGGCGGGATGGTCAAGGAGCTTCTTGGTTGGATTGTTTGGGGGGAGTCGGTGGTACACGGCACATAATTTTAAAACTCGAAAATCATATGAAAACTTTTTTCGTTCTCTGCCAGGGATCGAACTTGGGGTGCTTGACTTTGTTGGCAAGCACTTTAACCACTATACAACTCTGACACCAGAGAGAAGAATCCTTAATACTTTTAAATGAAAGTATTAAAATTCATAACGGTGACCAAGTTTGACCTTAAACTTAATACTTATATTTTATTTACAAATTACTGCTTCCATCTATACGTCAGTTTGGTTGATTTTGAGACCGTTCTCGTAAAATTTTTTCGTTTTTTACTTTCCTATTACTTAAATGTACCAAAATTAGGAAACAAATAAATTTTTTTTTTTTTTTTTTTGTTTTAAATGACCAAAAACGGTTCTATACAGTAGTTTATAATGAGATATACAAAAATGTTAATTGCCATAAATGTTTTTTATTTAATCTACTTGTATTCTAATGTAGTTTAATGTTAAATTTACATTCACTCATTCACTTTGTAATTTTGTTGGAGTCGTTATTCATTCCTTTCTTTCTTTTTTTGTTTCTTTCAAGTGGAATTATTTACATAAATCATGTAAAATCAAAAATTTAAGAAAGAAATTCGTTTCATGAACTAATTAGTTAAACTAAAATTGTTAAGTGATAACTTTAAATAGGGCCACAAAAAGTAAAATGTTAATATTGTCAAATTATTTATTAAGTAATTCAGCAACTAGTAAATTAAATGCCAGAACTATGAAGCAACTAAAGACCACCAAAATATTAATTTTGCTTTAACAACTTAATTAAAGGTAGTAAATATTTAAATACCTAAATATAAACCACCGTAACCTACATTAACAAAATACTTTTTAGTTAAATGCTTATAAACATTAAAATGCATGTGTATGCATGTTTGTAACATCAACTTACACTTTTTTATTTCTATGTGTTTGAAAGTGTGTTCGTTTTCAAATAAATTTTATGTACATTTTAAAGAGTTTATATTGCATAATTTATCTTTTCTTCTTAATGTTTTTGAACAAAATGACACAAATAAGTCACGCATGCGTACAAATTTACATTGCACAGACATAAAGTTGATTAAATAAACAAAAATAAAAAATAAATATTTTTATTTTAAGTTAAATCAACAAGCAAAAACAAAACGAGAGCACGATCAAACAGTTTGTTAACACCAAAATCATGGCGTTGAATACACTGAGAAAAAAAATTTATGAATAAATAAAAAAATTGTCATTTTGGGTACATTGTCATAAACCATTACTCTATTTTAAGATCTTTTTCTTATTCACAATCATCATCATTTAAAAGAAAGCTAGTGTTTGTGTCTTAAGTCTTTTGTTTTATAGTACATGTGTCGATTTTACACAAACTGAAACTTAATAAATATGTACATATGTATGTATGTATGTACGTACTTTCATTTTTTTTCATATGAAAATAAAAGTTGATTACAATTTAAACTTTACATCTGCTCGATTCAAATAAACTTTGAAATATTTATTATGTGAAATGTTGGAAATGTTTTAAAAAAAATAATAGCATTTTTTTTTTAACTTAAATGTTAAAAATAATTACCAAAAAGATTTTCAGTATAAACAAAAATGTATATCGGAAAAAGCCGGCTACAAATCCAAAATAGAATGAGTATTGAAAATCGTAATCTAGTTAAAATAAAAGTAATCCCGCTGTTACGGGTGTGGCATTGTTAGTACATCAAAATTTATAATTTTTTTTTTCAATTTCTAATTACAATCAATCGTTTTACTTTGTTTTTTTTTTTTTGTATTATCTTCATGTTTTAAATAAACTATTTAAATTTGTTACGGGTGTGACAGTAGCTAAGTATCGAGGTGTATTGTCATCATTACTAAATTCACAAAGTTATTATAATATTAACCCTGTTTTAATAAAATGTAATTCATGACTTAGAAGTAAATCTGTAATAACTGCAAAAGGCATTTCAGCAAAGATTTCAGTTAGTCAAAGTGGCCATATTTTGGAACCGAGATACAGAACTGAAATTGCAATAATGATTGAAGACACATAACACGACATGTTGGTATTGTACAGATCGATCAACAATAAAAGTTATTGATTTTTAAATCGTTTTCAGTTCCTTCTGTGAGTTCTACTTAATCGTCCAAATAACGCTCAAAAGGTCATTTCAATACAATTGCTGAAATGGAAAATTGTTAATGTTTTGCTCATATTAATTTGTTTTTTTGTTTTAATTAAAATCAACAAAAAAGTGAGAAAGTATACATACATATAAAGCGTGATCCATTTCGAGGTTCACTACTTTTTTAATTATTTATTTTATTTATTATTATATACAAAAGACGCAAAATTTTCTGTATTTATTTAAATTCAGCAATACAGTTATTTTGAACATATTAAGCTACCTTAAGAGTTTACAAGTAATTAAATTAGTTAAATATTATTGGGAAAGTATTACAAAATTCATTTTCTAGTATTATTATTATTATTATTATTATTATTATTATTATTATTATTATTATTATTATTATTATTATTATTATTATTATTATTATTATTATTATTATTATTATTATTATTATTATTATTATTATTATTATTATTATTATTATTATTATTATTATTATTATTATTATTATTATTATTATTATTATTATTATTATTATTATTATTATTATTATTATTATTATTATTATTATTATTATTATTATTATTATTATTATTATTATTATTATTATTATTATTATTATTATTATTATTATTATTATTATTATTATTATTATTATTATTATTATTATTATTATTATTATTATTATTATTATTATTATTATTATTATTATTATTATTATTATTATTATTATTATTATTATTATTATTATTATTATTATTATTATTATTATTATTATTATTATTATTATTATTATTATTATTATTATTATTATTATTATTATTATTATTATTATTATTATTATTATTATTATTATTATTATTATTATTATTATTATTATTATTATTATTATTATTATTATTATTATTATTATTATTATTATTATTATTATTATTATTATTATTATTATTATTATTATTATTATTATTATTATTATTATTATTATTATTATTATTATTATTATTATTATTATTATTATTATTATTATTATTATTATTATTATTATTATTATTATTATTATTATTATTATTATTATTATTTTTATTAAAAAATTCAAATTTAAATTTACTCAATATGGCTCAACATATAGTATTTATAAGAGAATCTTAAGTCGCGATAAGATACCAAAAAAGTTAAAAAAAAACTCGGTGAAAAAATCATTTTTATCAAATAATAAAATTAAACAAAATTAAAGAGATATATCGTTTATAATAAAAAATTTTAAACAAAAATGCTTTTTGAATGAAAATTCGTTTATTGACTTAAGATGTTTTGTAAAAATGCCACAGATATGAAACACAGGTTATGTAAATATATGTATACAAAAACTATAAACAAACAACTTAGAAACTATAGTCGGTCAAGCCCGACCACAGTATTTAAATATTTTTTTTCGAGAGTGTACCCTCTTTAAGACCCATGAGCAATCATGATGTTATGAGTTAAGATTTATGTAAAAATTCTTTGCGCCGAATAGTATTTTGATATCTTTAACTATATGAGATTTGTTCACCTTTAAGTGAAGGAGATTATGACATTAGTAGGATTTGTATGGGAGCTATGGTCAAATATTGACCGATTCCAATAACATTTTGTTAACTTATTTAGATTGCAATAAAATAATTTTGGACCAAATTTTATCTTAATATCACCATAATAAGATGGTTTATAAGCACAAGTACTCTGTTCGGGAAAGAAGTTTGTATGGGGCTCTGTGAAATTATGAATTTATTCTTACTATTTTCAATATGTACCAAATTTTATCAAATTATCTCCAAAATTGCGACATGTACTTTGGACAGCCGGATGGACGGCCAAAAATAAATCATCACAGAAAGTGATTCCGAATCGATCGATATGCTAAAAGGTGGGTATAGGACCAATGTTTGAAGGTGCTACAAACATCAGCACAAACGCATAATATCCTCTCCGCTATTGTGGTGTGGGTATAAATTAGGCTTGCCAATTTCAAATTTGCAAAATTCTTAACATTCACTACAAAATCTTGATTTTGAAAAGAATTACACAATTGTTAAAATATTTAAAAGTGAAAATAACAAGGAAATAATCTCACTATATACGCATCAAAAATTTCTGCAGAAGTTTAACATTTTTAATTGAGGGGCTGAAAAGCAAATGGGTACACGTACCGAAGCTTATCAAATTGAGTTATAGACGCACTTACTACTTTTACCTATTATTGTACAAAACTTTCGTACAATTTCATTTCAGTACTTGTACCCCTTTACTTTTCAACCCTTAATTATTAGTGTTGAGTATAGAGTGAAATACAAACAAGTGTTGATACGGTTTTCTGTTTATTTATTTAAATTTAAATTATTGAGTGTGGAATATAGGAATATTGAATATAGATTTTTAAACAAATACACTACAAACTATGAAATATTCATTTGGATTTACACAGCGCTGATGTGTTGGGCTTTAAAACATCTTGGCAAGCCCAATTTTTTCTTGATTCTTGACGAACACTAAAAATTCCTGTAATTCAAGAAAAATCCAGACCGTCTGGCAATCCTAGTATAAATAGATGCCCAATACATTTCTCATTGCATCTAGTATTTAAATTTTATTCATCTAATATATTAGGGGCATAGCTGTTCCAACAACGACAAGTTGCAACATTTATTAAATATTATAACAAACATATTCCCATTTATCAACATCATTTCTTGCGGAAGGGAAATACATACAAGTGTTGATAGGGGTTTCGGCTTTAAATTAGCATCTCAGTATTGTCAAATAATTAGTGTTGAATAAAGGAAACGTAGTTTTGATAGATTTTTAATCATAAACACTAAAACAAGACGGTGAAATATTTATTTGCTTTTTATACAACTTTATTTAAGGAAATAAACAACATGTCTTTTTTTGGTTGGGCTTTAAAAAAATCTTGATACAACATATTTTTTCTTGATTCTTGACGAGCACTGAAAATTCTTGTAAATCAAAAAGAATTAAGACCGTCTGCAAGCCTAGTGAAGATGAAGCCAAATTTTGAGAATAAAAGTAGAAAGAACTAGCGGTGATGTAAAATTGGCCTTGGGCAGGGGAATATTACCCTCTAAAATGGTTTCTTATTTTCATTTATTAAGAAGCTATTAATTCTCCAATAAATAATTAAATTAGGCATTAATATGCAGAAGTATTGGAGTGATTTAAGGTTTATATTAATTTAAATGATCTTTACTAACGGTGGTAAGACTGCATATGTGATATAATATTTTTTGCTTTCTACCAATTTTATACTTAATATGAGCAATAAAACTATATCCCTATTATAATAGACGCAGTCATCGTTGATGAAACGCCATAAGATGGATTTAACCCTAATTGAGTCCTATCACAATATTGAGGAATCACTTTGTGCAACTGTGGACGACTATGCAGAAAATGTTCCGACTACAAGCGATGCAATATCTGGGGGTAATGCTTCAGGTGCTGGAGTAACATATACCATCAAGAACCAGAAGACAAAAAATTAAAGCTTAGCCTGAAGTGGCACATGTCAAAAATCTGATAAAAATTAAGGAAAAAAACATGCTTGAATGGAAACAGCAAACCTCCTAAGACGCGAGCATATAGCAGAAAATAAGTTCCTTAAAAGCAAACAATACCTTATTGGTATTAAAATTTTTGTAATTTTTGAATTTGATTTAACAAATTGAATTTAAGTTACAAAATTTTAATATTTTCAAAACATAAACGAGAATACCAAAATAATAATTTAAGCAAAGATCGAGTAATAAGATTTAATGAAAATGAAAATATAGAAACTAGCGTTCCCACAACAATAAATTTTAGTGTTTTTATCAAAAATAAAAATTGGGAGTTTAGAATTAATAATAAATTTTGTATTCCCGAAAATAACTTTTGATAATAAGTTTGCATGTGCAAACTTTTTGTTGCTTTATTAAGCAATTTGTTTTTTAATTTTGTTTTTTTTTTTTCTTTTTACCCTCTTACAACTACAATTCGTGTTGGAAAAACCCAGCCAATTGTAGGGGAATGTAAGAAAGATAAGTTCAATGTTTATTGTTGTGGCTTTGTAGAAGCTTTTATATTGTTACAAGTAAGACCTGAGTGTTTAAAATTCTAATGCACTTCATGGTTTTATTTGTATAATATTTTTCGCTAAACCAGTAACGAAATTATAACGAGTATTGACGATTTTCTAAAAAATTAGTTTTTTCGTCATTCTAAAAAAAGAATTTGAGATTAAGGGGTTGTTCTCTATTAAAAGAAAAAAGATAGTAGTATTTTACACTGACTATTTGTGTTACGATTTAAGAAAGTCAACTTGACGAATTTTTTTTTTTTTTTTTTTTTGCAAAATTTGCCGATTTTCGACACATTTTATCTGGCAGATATTTTGGTCACCATAATTATATATGAATGTTTGTTGAGTTGTATTTTAAACTGGAGCTCCAAATTGTGAAGATATACAGAATTAATGTAATAAATGAATTTAATTAAATAAAAAATGACTATGATGCAGAAATGGATTTAAAAATTGCTTGAAGCTTATCGCAACTTTGAATAACGATCGTTTTGAAATGGATTGATTTCATCACATACATACAAACTTAAGATAAAAATCTTAATATGAAGTCAACTATTGTGATTATAACAACGATTTTGTCTGGTTAATATCGTTCACAAATTTTGAATTAATGATGCTATTCTGAAAATAATTTTGTAATCAGAATATTTTGCTTTTTATTAAGTTTTTTATCGCTCCTGAATATTTTTTTAAAAATAATGATAGGCCCTTTGCCTTTTATATAACGATATGGACCTGATTATGTTAATCTTTTAAAACTATTTAGAATTCCACAATTTTTAAGAGATTTATTAAAAAAAATTAATTTTTCCACTTAAACCAATAAAAATGGTTATACCCCTAATTCAATCACATAAAGTATGTATTTAGTGTGCATATTAAAAAAAAACATTAAAAATAAATACAAGTACTCGTATGTGTGTTTATTTGTTTGTATGTTGATTGTGTATGTGCGTTTGTATTTTTCTTTCTTTCTTTTAGTTTAGTTAGATTACTGTTATGTCATTTTAGTCAAATGAAATTGTTACGTGTTATTCTGTCATTATTCTGCTTGATGGCTTAAGGTAATTTTGGCATTTATTTTTTTTTTTTTTTTAATTCAACAAATTAGTTAACAACAATAAAAACAAGGAATTTCATGGATCTAAGTCTTTTTAGTTTTTCTTCTTGTTTTTGTTTTTGTTTTTGTTTTTGTCTTTGTTAAGTTTTGTTGCCGGGGCTAAAAACTTAAACTACTGTAATTTATTCACTTACCAATTTTTTTGTTTTTCCAATTATAAAATTAAACACAATCACAAACATCAAGTCATCGAGCTGAACATGAAAAAGGAAGTAGACGTATGATGCTTGAGAGCTGAAGATGATCGATCAGTATCAATAGTTTTCTTTTATTATTTTTTTAAATATTGCCAAAGTTATTTAATAGATTTAATGTAGTGAGTTATCTTCTGATTTCGTTTTTTTTTTAATTTAATTATTATTCGTTAAGAAATAAATGTGAAAGAAAAAAGAAAATAATTTAATAATGAAGTCTTAATTGACTTTGGTAGTTTAAAGTATTTTTGATTAAGGCAGGTAATTTATTTTTCTTTTTGCTTTATTTATTTTACTTATTTATTTTTTCAAAATTTC
Organism: Pollenia amentaria; assembly: GCA_943735925.1. Lineage (NCBI taxonomy): Eukaryota > Metazoa > Arthropoda > Insecta > Diptera > Polleniidae > Pollenia > Pollenia amentaria. The sequence continues at coordinate 3,410,737 of OX031006.1, read as the reverse complement.
TCCATTTGACTTTTATTTGAATGCAGTTTTTCTCTCACACTCTACGGTTTCGGTGCATTACACTTGAGTTATTTTATTACAATATTTTATGAATTGATTACGTTTTCATGCCACTTTGCTGGCATGCAACAGCAGGCATTAAGCACTTTTAATAAAAGTGAAAAACAAATAGAAATATGCGGTATGCTAAATATTTTCATTTCATTTTTAATTCGCTCTTGTTGTTAAAAAAAAACATTGTACTTCTTTTTTATGTTGCCAATAATAATGATGGGTAGAAGTTGTGTTTAATATTTTTCTGTTATAATTAATAAATTATATAATTTTTTTTATTTTATTTCTATTTTATTTTACAGTGTAACAATTTAAATGGTTTAAAATGTTTTTTAATATAATTTTTTTTACACTCTTTCCACTTTGACTTGAATTTCTTATTTCTTTTTTTATTATGTGATCGCCATTTTTCTTTTTTATTATAAAATCGTTTTTTAGTTGCAAAAGATTTTTTAAATAAAACTTTTCGATTTTAATTTTGTGTAAATGATTGTGGCCTTGGGTGCTCTACTTCTCCCAAAAAGACATTTTTAACAACGACTGCAAAAAAAAAATAAAAAACAAGTTAAGTAATTTCACTCGTATCTGGTTAATAAAATGACCATAACAATTTAAAACCTTCACAAGCATATTCAAAATAACTGTTACCCTCAATATACTCGTAAGTTTACGGTGGCTTTACTTCAATTTTTAAAATCATTTAAATATTTTTAATGTTAGTTTGTTAAAAAAATAATCCCGATTAATCAATTAATACCAGCATACATTTGAATTTTAAACTAATTATGTTAATTTAAATAACATCTTTTTTTATTTACTTCTGGTCTGATTAAATTTTAAGACACGCTAAAAACTTTTGTACGGTCATTTTAAGCAAATTTTTTTGTATTTTTTTAATTATGGTACCCGATTTAAGAATAATAAAAATAATTTAGATATTGATTCGTATATATGTTTATTAGAGCGACTCAAGTTGTATGGAAGCGAAATTCGTGCAAGGTGTACCCCCCTCAAAATGAACCTTGGACTTTTTTAAAAAGACATTTAAAATATTTCGGATCTAGCTTTGACCTCTCGTGAGCTGAACCATTTTGAAAAAGGGTATATTTTGCATGTTTTGTTAATTTGAGAATCTGTTACCTTATCAACATATACAATATGGGTATCATAAGAAAGGTTTTTTTAAGGCGCGTTCAACTGTATATACAATTTGAAGAAGTCCTATTTTTAAGGATGTTCTGTAAAAATAACGGTTTTTGAATTTTTTGTTCGGGGTTGTTTGTAATAAAAATGCCAAATTAACATATTTTAATCTCTAGTCGAATTAATTAAATACGGGTCTCAGCTTTTTTTGAAATTCGTGCTAGATCGCGTTTTTACAAACATATAATGGGGTGATAACCCTTCGTTAATATGGGTAATCAAATTTTTTCTTTTGCCAAGTATATCATCTTTGTATGTAAATAATTTAGATTTTTGCAAATTAGATGCACTTTACACGGTGCTCTGGAATATATATAAATCATTTATATATATTATATTACATATAATCATTTAAGACTCATTTATTGCGATTTTAAACAGCGTTACAGCAAATCCTTTCGTGATTCTATTTTAGTAATTTTGGTAATCTATTTCGGTTTAATTCAACTAACGCGACAGGCATTTTAATCATGACACAATGAACAATTATTTAATTTTGTTTTAGCTTAAACGATATTAACTGATAAACTTAAATTTACAATTTGGCAAAAGAAAAAATTTGATACCCATATTGCCCTATTTAAAACGAAAGGTTACCACCCCATTGCTTTTTGTCAAAACGCGAACTAGCTCGAATTTCAAAAAAAGCTGAGACCCGTATTTAATTAAATCGACTAAAGATTAAAATATGTTAATTTTGCATTTTTATTACCAACAACCCCGAACAAAAAACTCAAAAAACCGTTCTTTTTTTACAGAATATCCTTAAAAAAGGACATGGATGATCGTCCTTGGACAAATTGTGTATACAGTTGGACAAGCCTTAAAAAAACTTTTCTTATGATACCCATATTGTATATGTTGGTAAGGAAACAGATTCTCAATATAATAAAACGGGCAAAAATAGACCCTTTTCCAAAATGGTCCAGCTCACGAGAGTTCAAAGCTGGAGCCAAAATATTTTAAATGTAATTTTAAAAAAAGTCCAAGGTTCATTTTTAGGAGGGTACATCGAGCACTTTTTTTGGTGAGTCACTCTAATGTTTATATTAGAAAAATGTTTGCTAAATTACAAACATTGTCTTTGTAACTTCACTCATATTGACTTTTTTATCCACCAGACATTTTTTATGCACCTTTTGTTTGCGTAGATTATCCTTCAACTGTTATCGCTTTTTAAGTTTTTAAGAAAATTTTTATTGAAAAAAACATTTAAAATCTTAATTCAGTGACGCGGAGAAAAATATTCTCGTTTTAATCGAAAGATTTAGAACAGAAACTTAATTTTTTTTTTGTGTAAAAACAAATAAGAAATCCAAGTTTCTGTTCTAAGTTTTTTGATTAAAGAGGATACATATTTTGAATTTTTATTCATAATTGGGTTGATAATTTTTCCGAAACTATTTAAAATACTTTTTTTTTGTATATTGTTCTCGTAAAGAAATTGTTCTCGTCGTAAATGTTAAAAAAAAGAAGAAAAATACTTCCAATTTCATTTTACAGAAAAAATAAGAATACAAATTGCATTAATTAAATCTTATTTCTAATTTGTTTAGCAATGCCACACACACACACACACACCCATAAATATATTGAAATACCGCAGCGCAAAAAAATTGTTTGTTTCATATGTATCTGTACGTTTATAGTATGTGTTTGTATGTATGAATGTCTGTTTTCATCTGAACTCAAACACTCGTGCTTAACATTCACTAGCGACACATTAGTAAACAATTTTCCAACAATTTCCGCATTTGTTACAGCAAAGAAAAAAATTAAATGAAATACTTGACTACTTTTTATTACTGTTGTTGTTTTCATTTTTGTTTTTGTGCTTTTATAATAGTTTTTCACATCAGTTTGTAAACCTCTTCAGCCATTAGAAAAGATATAGAGGTTGCAAATATACCAAAAACAATCCCGATTCAATTGAACCGAAAAATAGATTCTTAAAGTTTTTTTTTATTTTTGTCTTATTTTTTTTTATACATTTCGTAAGAATGCATAACAGCAGATGATAACTGTAACAAAACACGTACACTAATTAGTCGACTTTAAAAACATGTTCGTTTGATACTCTCATACTTTTGTGGTAAAATTCAATAAAAATAAGAACAGCAAAAGCAACAGCAGCAGCAGCTGAATCGAAGAATAGACAAAGTTCAATGCTTTAGCAATAAGTAATTTTCACAAGTAGAAAAAAAAAATAGTTTAGAAAATATTTAACTATGGCAAAAAAAAAAACAAAAGAACAAAAAAGAGAAGCTTTTCTTTCTTCAAACTTAGCCATTACAATTTGCTTCTGCGGATTTTTCATTTTCTTCTTCTGTTGCCTCAAACAGGGACATATAGTTCGTTTCGCCTTCTTTAGTTTATACATACATACATACATACATTCATACATACATACAAACATAAGTAACTAAATAAATAAATAACTTTTTGTAAGTATGTACGAGCAAATTTCTCTTTTTTCATATTCCGAGATGCGATAATACCTTTCAAGTTGTCTAGTCTGAAATGGTGGTTGATTGCACTTATGTCTGTATCTTTATCTATGTATATGTAAGTGTGTGCGTATCGTAATGTGTATTATATTCCATGTTCTGAACTCTATGTGCAGTTAATTAATTTTTGTTTTCTTTAAATACTTCTATTTTGTACGGTAAATCATTCTGTCTATTGTGTGTTCAAGCGTCGAGAATATTCACCGCACTCACACATTGATGAAATCTAAAATCTGAGCAAACAAACGTGTGTATGTAGGGGTATGTGGTATATCAAAGATATACCTATAACGATGCTGGGCATTAACGCAATTTATTGATTCTAATGCAACCGTTTCTTATTACTTATAATCAATAAACATGTACAATATGTGTATGTATGTATGTACGTATGTGTTAACTCTATGGCATACCTGTCAAAAACTTTTACGTCAACTCAGCAGAAATTAAAAACTTGTTATTTACAGTAGTTAACAGTGGGGAAATTTTTAACTTTTCGTCGTGCATCTCTATTACAGAGGTGTAGGAGAGTTTTAATGGTTTAAAATAGGGGCACAGTTGAGTTTTAAAGTGCTCTAAGAGTTTTCAATACATACAATTTTGAAAATAAACTAATACATTTGTGTGATAAATGATTTTATTTATTTCCAAAAGAATTAATTAGTAAACATATATTTGCATTATTTGAGTTACATAAAAAAGTTTAAATTACAGAAAAAAAAACAAAGCTAATACATCTGTGGCAATAAGGAAAACCCGCTTAGGTATATTTTTTAGTTTTGTAGGAAAGCAATTTTAGGCAGAGACCGAAATTAATAGAAATAAATGTCAGAAAAATTATTCAAGTGTACCATACTGAGGCTGGGTTTTTGAGTTATCTTTTAAACTAAGTTTAGTTAATCTGAAAAGAGATTTGTGCCGCCATTACCAAGTATCCAAAACTTTGACGGAACAGATAACTTTTGCTTAAAATGTTGGTCTTTAATGAAATAATAAAAAAAAGTCACATTTTGCCGGAAAAATCCGAGTTTCACTAAACTAAGTTTAAACTTAATCTACATCTCAAAAAACCCGGCCTGATTCTTATTAACTAGCCTGTAATAAAATATACTGATTTGTATTTTTTCGAGCAAAAATAAAAGTTATTCTCAAAAGAAATGTACGTGCAATAATAATTTAGTTTGCTTTAAATATTAATTTAAGTGTGTGATCATCATGGCGATTTATTATGCACAATAAAATAAATATGTATAAAAGGTTAACTAAATTATTTTTACACGTCCATTTCTTTAGAGAAAAACTTTTATATTTGCTCAAAAAATGAAAATAAAAAACACTTTTATTCTTGCTCAAAAAAAATAAAATCAAAAAATACATGTTTTATCTGACTTTTATGAAAAAAAGAATAACTATAACGTTCCCTGATTTTAAGCTTTAAAAATGATTTTTGAAAATTTACTCCTATTCTAATAACATCATTACTTCTCCGCGGTTAAAGTTTTTTAAAGTTTTTATTCCTTAATATTCCTAATGTCACAGATCGGAAGAAAACTTAAGCTTTTATTCCAAATAGTGTGGCCCATTGAAAAGATTGGCAAACAATTATTTTGCTTTATCTACCTGAAAAATCGTTCAAACCTATTGAAACTTTGCCCATGTGTACGTAAAGATTTCAAAGGTGCCATTATCTCAAATTTAGCTTAAGTCATCTTATGCATTTTGACTTCTTGCAGAATAAATATTTCCAATATCTTTAATTATTTTTAACTATTGATACGATTATAAAATATTGTTTGCTTTTAAGGATTTTCGGATTTACTTAAACGCACCAATTCCACTTCTATTACAATCGCCTGTATTTTGAAAAAGTGTCTATAGCGCATTCGCACCAAAGCGAAATCTAGCACATTCGAGATTTCGAGAAAAATGTAGTTGGCTTGACAGGATTTTCCATACAAAATGAAATCTGCTACATGACGAGATTTTGGAAAAATCTCCTTAAACCTACTCAGTACCAAGAGATGCAATTGTGAATTTCTTAATAATGTATTAAAAAATACAGCACTGTTTATGTAAAATTTTACACTTTTGCAGAAAAAAGGGGGCACTATAAAAATTATTTTTAAAGAGCAATTGATTTAATTAAAACATTAAAAAAGGAACTAACCCAGAGCAAACATACCCAAATAATGAAAAACTGTGGAGTGCTGATAAAGAGGCTCTCTTAATAGTCTTTTTATTACTCTTCTTTGAAATAAAATCTGGATAATAGCCGTACCTAAATAAGAACGGAAAGCGTTTTTTAGCTATTAGAAATTCTCATGCCCATACAATTCGTATGAAGAACCTCTAAAAAGCGCGGCGTCAACGCTTTGCAATTGAAAAATCCGATTTCGACAGCGCCTTTAATAGTGAAGTTGCCCATTATTGCTAATAAATAACGGCAATGTACCTATTTTTTGGTTAATCTAGCGGTTTTATCTCCATGTTCATTTCTATAAAGTGGGTTTTATTAAACAAGAAAGTTAACACTTCGATTATAAAGGTGGACCATATTGGTCTCTGGGTGAAAGTGTGAAGTTCACTTCGCACCAGCCTTTCTACCAAACTCTACAGGTTGTGACCCAACCTTGACGCTCCTTCTTAGGTATGGCATATCAGCGTAAAAGCAAAGCGGAAGAAAATGTTCCGACTTGCGCTCTTGTTTAGGCTGTAAGAGTCAGAAAACAATGGTGTAAATTTAAGTTTAGTATACTTTGGTATAAACGATATAGAGATTTTAAGAAATATTTCAAAATTAATCTCATGATTTCGGTTCAATGTAAATGAACTATTGAAGATTAAATCGCTGACCCAGTTATAGCGGTATGCTTGTAGTCTCTTCTCTTTGAAATTTTTCTATTTTGAATCATTCTCTTATTCTTTCAAGCAGTAATATTTACATTTATTCATACCAACTACTCAAAACATATGAATGACTCAATGTAGCATGTGCGATTTAAGAAGAGCATAATTTTTACCTTGTTAGCGATACAGCATGATTCCAGAACTTGTAGCTTAATCTATATCGCTGGTAAACTTGCATAATATTTGCGTATAAAAACAAGGAATAAAAATAATTTATTATGTTTTACAAAAAATGTATCCATAAACTTCTATAAAGATGTTATTAAGACCAGCTCGAAACCCAACGTTGTTACAAGAGAGGAAATCTTGTAAAGGTTTTTTTAATTGTTTATTTCTAATGAACACAAAGTTATAAAAATGGTGTTAATTTTTAAATCTCAACACTTTCTTGATTTTTTTATTTTGACTTTATCTAGTTTTGAGTAACAAATAGAGTTTCAAGGAAAAACTGGGAAAAATATTGAATTTCTCGGGATCTTGGCACTTCCTATTATAAAAAAAAATTGTAAAATAATTGTATCATTTCTTAAAAGTGTTTAAGATTTTGAAAGCTTTTGTTAATATAAATATCTTTTAAAAATATTATCGATATCGAGTTACATTACGGAATAATTCAAATTTTTGGAAAATAAAGTGTTTGCAAATGTTATTCTAATTTATTATTTGCTCATTAGCGGAGATCAGTGTTTGATGCAAACCGACTTGCGAAGTGCAAATGCAAAATATTAAAGACTTGCATTTGGAAATTGGAATTGTCACTGCAATACTAAAGCTGTATAGGAGCTGGGTACAAGGAACAGAGTGAGGTCTCAATAGACGGGAACTGCGACTGTTTGCGGCTTACCTGATAGGTCACCACATGGTCAAGTACCACCTGTTTCGGATGGACCTCGCAGAGGATCAGGAGTGTCTTAATGGGGACGAGTCCACGGGGCATATACTGTACGACTGTCCGTTGCTGACATGGGCCAGAAGGAAGCACTAAGGGCACGGCGAGAAAGGCGCATCCCGAATTGGTGCAACATCGGCAAAAGACCTACTTAGATTCCTCTGTGAAACAAAGAGGAGTGGGTACAATAGACCTGACTTGGTCGGGGTACCGTCTCTGTAGGAAGGAATCTTCCCTCTCTCTCGAAAAAGAGTCTATGTCCTTTTTCGCTACGTGTATTCCGTTTGCATCCCTGATACTCAAACAGCGGTCATTTGTAAACAATAATTTAGAATTGTTGAACTATAGAGCAGCTATAAAGCAGACAACAATAAATAAAAAATTAAAAAGAGAAACCCCCAGCAAAAAGTGTTATGGATTGTTTGGAGGCATTTTAAAACAATATCACAAAATTTTCACGACCATTCTGTATATCCGCTGTTTCTTAATTTGCATTAAGTATTGCAAAGTCGCTTGAAATACCGTTCACTGCCAATGACAAAATAATTAATGGCAATAACAAGCAGTTGTACACAGAAAAAATTCTCGCCTATTAAATTTCAATTAAACCATTAATCAAAAATAAAATCAGTTTTCATTAAAATTTTAATCAAGTTAATTAATCGTTTACTTATATCAACAACATTACTTCAGAAAATGTTGTTAATATCAAAAAATATTTAATTGATCCTTTTTAATTGTTTACTGGCGCAAATTCAATTAATTTTTAATTAATATCACAAATTTTTTAACTGAAATCTATATTAACTTTTACTGTGCAACATAAAGCGCACCAAAGACTGAATACCGCTATTATGTTTTGAAGTTTATTTGGCAGAGTAAGAAAACGGTTCAGAAAATATTTTTGACTCGAAAAAAGCTTAGGAAAAATACCTGCTGTTTTGTCTGGACATAATTAAAAGTTCAAAGCTCTTTGTAGATTCCTGGTTATGGATTGCAAATGTTGCTAAAATGTCTAATCAATACCTTTTATCTATGTGTTTAAGTGAGATAATCTTTTTATTCCTTTAACTTGTAAATATTATTTTTTAAAAATTTCCCCGGGAATTCTGTATAAAATTCTCGGGAAAGCAGGAATTACAATCAATTTAATTTGCCGGATGGGAATTTAGGATGCGCATACCGTGTTAAAACAAAATGTCATAAAATCCATTTAAGAACGAGTTAACAGCAAAATAACGCCTGTCTATCTGCTCTTTAGCAAAAGGAAAGAAACAAATTTAAACAACCGAAACGCACGTTAAACCACTAAATAATTAAATTAATAAAAAAAAATAACTAGATGTGGCTGACTAACTGACTGACTGACTGGTTGGCTGATAATACTCGTATTTAAAGAAGCAAAAAGAGAGCGAATTAGTGTGTAAAGTATTTTGCAATCATGCGTGCGTTTTTTTAATAAACTGAAGATGCTCCTTATTTTTATCGAAACGAGTCAACAAATATTTCTAGTCTTGGTCTAGCGGTTTACAAGAGGTTGGTTGTATGTCTGTCTGTATGTTTGTCCGCAAAACAATATGACCGCATTGCGTTTTATGCTGACAGTAAATGCAATTTGAACTTGATACACAGCAACGTGACACGCATATAATAAATTTATTTTATTTTTTTTTTATTAGTTTACTTTTTCATAGAAAAAAAATTAAGAGACTACTGGCTGGCTTTTTGCGATTAGACGTGTGTTTTGGTAGATACAACTGCATTGTTAAATGGTCTGACTCTGGATCTACTTAAATTGATTGTTTAGTTGACTGGTCGTTTTGTTAATTCATTTCTGAGCAGTTGGTCTTGTTCAAAACAAAATGATAAAGTCAAACAATTATTCTTGTAAACACTCTGCAGATTAATTAATATGTACCTCAAATTAATTATTACATTAGGTGACTGCAATGATTTGCAAATAAAAAAATAAAAACATTAATGAATGTAGGGATATTCCTTAAGGGCGGATGAAAAAAGTTTTGTAGGATTCGGTACAAAATAAGTCATAGCTCTTATTTAAATGAGGAAAGGCTTTATTAATCACATTTTTCCTCAAAATATATCTTAATATTACAAACGGTCCACATACAAATATGTATATCCAAATAAGAACAAAAATTACAAATCAAACCAGAAATCAGTTTGCGCTAAAGAACTTTTACTCTAATTTTTCTATTAGAAAAGAAATTCACTACACAGAAAAAAATAAATATTGATTTCAGTTAAAAAATTTGTGACATTAATTAAATTTACACCAACAAACAATTTTTTGATATTAAATATCTTGGGGAAAAAATAGAACATTTATAGATATTAAGAAAGATTAACTTTTCGGCTTTCCAAACCCGGTCTTAAATTAGTGTATTTTTACTGGCACACTGTGGATCCTTCGGAGGTTTGTAGTAGACATCCTTACAAAATGTCATTTTGGTTTTACAACCTTAAGGGAATTTAGTTAAAGCCAATACCAGGATTTTGATAGAGTTTAAAATGAGATCACCGATGATCAGAGATCCTTTCTGGTACCACGGGACTCATTAGCCCTATGGGACTTTGGTTCCAGTCCGACTATTGGTTGAAAGCCCTTCGTGAATCAGGTGATAGTTGTGGTTTAGACTCAAAGTCGTGGGAAGAGAGATCTTATAAAGTCGGCTTCAAGGACTGATTTTCCACTACTAGTGTGGAAAGTGGCCTCCTGTAGGATCTCCCTAGGTGCTATTGCTATACACAAGATGTTGCTTGCTTGCTTTAAAAATTCAGCGGAAGTTTGTATATTTCTGCTGAATTATAAGCTCAAATTGCTTCTAGTGTGTGTTGATGGCTCTCACAGACACGGGGCATTGCTTGCCACTCGGTGCTAAAATCACCATGGGATTAGGCCAAAAGAACACATCACTGTCACACTATGGTATTGTTGCACAAAACTATTAACAAGTCTAAGTAGGATAAATTCCGTATAAATTGGCATCCGATGATTTTGTTAAGATGTCTAGTTTTTTTTAATTTGTGTCGAAATATTTGGAAATATGTACATATTTTATATTTTTTCCAATTTTAAATTTAGTTCAGATACTTGTGCTTATATAATGATCTTTTGTTGGCTGCCTATTCGATCTTGACCGACTTAATAGTCTTCTTGAGAGATTTTGTAATACATTTTACGTGCTTTTGTTAGTAATGAACACTTTTCGCCATTCACTTATTATCGTTTTGCTGACAGTCACTCATGTAAATACAACAAATACACACACATACACACCGACGATATTAAAAATATGCATTTTATTTTCCGCTTTTTAATATTTCAAAAGCATGCGCACCACTTTTTGCGACTATTGCATAAATAATTATTTAATAAAAAAAAAACTCATACTTTTCATCAACAATTTGCTTACAACAAATGCAACCATCATGTGTGATTGTAAGTAAAAAAGTAATATTTATAAAATACAAAGTAATTCATCATAAAACTCTCACTTTAAAATAAATTCAAAGGCCGAAAACAATTAATTACCAAATATTAAAATAATGACTGTTTTAAATGTTAATTAAGTCTTTCTTCTGAGTGTGTGTTGGATGGCGTTTTAAGAAGTTTATTTAATTTCATTTTGTTTTTTTGTTTAATGAGGGTGTTTTATTTGTTGATTTTGTTTAAAAAAACAATATTTATACGACAATGTAAACATAATTATTTGTTTTATTACTATGTATCATTAATTTAATTTTTGCACAATTGTGTAGGCTTTTAAAACAATTACCTATTAAGTTATTTTGATTACAATAATTTCTTTAAGTGAAACACCTTCCATTTATGATTATTATACTTTTCTCTTCTTTTTTTATTGTGGGTTTCTTTTTTATTTTTATTCTTTTTTTCAATAAATATTGTTATTATTACGACTACTATTAGTGATTGATTGAGACATGGAGGTAAAAGTAATTTCCTTTTAAAAGTGGCATTTATCATGAATATCGAAATGATCTTTAACTTGTATTTCACTCAAGTTGAAATTGCAATTTATTTGTGTACACAAACATATACATCCACATGTATGTACATATATAATAAGGAGTATATTTGTATTTTATATATGGATATGAAAGTATGTAATACTACAACATGTTTTGATTTTTTTTTACTTTGGTAAAGACTACATTTGCTTTTCGTCTTATTTTTTTAAATATTTTTTTCTCTGAACTTCTTGGTATTATTTTATCTTTTTAAAAGCACTTTGTAACAACTAATTGGCCATCCGTACCAAACGAACCGCTCTGGTGGAAGCTTGTGACGGAACTGTGCAGTAATTGTGTTAAACTTTAAAATAAAACCTCTAAATGGCGGGGAAAAAGATTTAAGCCGACAACCAACACGTAACGTACAAAAATACGTCTAGAGTAATGGAAACATTTACATGAGGAGTGTTTATTGTTAAAGCCAAACCACACGTCAAGCAAACAAGAGAGAGAGAGCTTTCTTTCTTAGCAAAGATGCTGTAGCAAGTGGTGTTGCCTTCACAAGTATTCATTAATTTAAGCGTTTTTGCTTTAATTTACATTTACGCCTGGCAATGTAATTTGTTTGATAAATATATGAAAATTGCAATAAAAACACTTGAAATTTTTTCAAATTTTGTATGAAAAAAAATTATTTTCCATTGACTTTTAATTAAAAGATAGATACGCTTTTTGTTTATAAATATATTATATTCATTCCTATGGTTCCAAGATGGAACAAAGGCCTAAAACAAAGATATTCCGTTGTGATTCATCCTGCGTAATCTGCTTCACTTCGGCCCAGGACTTTCCAATTGAGTTTGTTTCACTTTCGATTTGTCTCCTTCAGCTGTAAGCGGGTCTGCCTCTTCTTCTACTGCCTTCGGGGTTCCATTTAATTGCCATCTTGGCTACGTTTTTGTTGGTAATAAATAATATTGAAAAAAAAACAACCTACGCACAGTGGGATCAATCGCAAAACAATGGTAATAAATCTGAATCTCCAAAACTATTGGTCAGATTGCAAAATGATGTGTAAACGAATCGTAGAGGAGAGCATAGGCTTTAAGAAAATTGAGTTTGTGACCACCCTGTTAGAATACAAGGTGAGATACAGGGTGTTGTAAACTTTGTAACTTGTCACAGATTCCATTGAATGAAACCTTTTAATAAGCTAGCAAGAAGATAAAGAAATTCCAGCTTTTTCATTAAGTTAGCTCGTATCGTTTTAAAAATATTTCAGTGAGAATTTGTTTTACCTTTTTTTACCTTGACTTTATTTTGTTTTTGCAAATATATTCAATATATGCAATATCTCAACCTGCTAGTCGCGAAGGCTAAGCAAATTAGAAATTTTGAATTTAGTTTGAAAAATGGCTTAATTTTGACAAAAATGGAGTATATTCATTTTTAATATTCCTCAAATATTTTTTTAAAATATTTTTAAAACTATTATCACAACAACTTTTGTTTTTGGGAATACTATTATTTATTAAAAGATTTGATTTGTTGTGCTTAATTCCCTTTTTTAATAATTGATAAAAAATACTGAAATTTATTGTTGGAGGATAAATAAGCTGTTCCTATGCGCATTTCACTGGTTGCTTAAGCCAGATCATCAGGAAACGTTGTCCTAAATAATTTTAGAAAAGCCAAATCTATCAGTAAACAAGACTACAAACGGAATGAGAATTACCTACATACACCTAAAAAGTCTTTTTGCAACGATATCAAAGCTTAAACTAAATATATTTTTAAAACTTTTACTCATTTAATAAGAACTCGCTTCGAAATGACTTTTAATTTGTGAATTGATAAAATATCTTGAAAAAAATTTTGCATATTTATTTTAAATAATATGCCTTTTAAGCCCTTTCCGTCCGTTGTGATCGAAAACTTTCTCGATTCAAAAGCAATTTTATAACTAATTCCTTCAGTCGATACTAAACGAATCGACATTATTTTTTCAGTATTGTAAAGCATTTATTTCAGTTTTCTCAAAGCTAAAAAAAATTACTTATATTCGTTCAGTTTAGACTGAAATAAGTATAAATCAAATTGCTTTCGAATTGAGAAAGTGCTCAATGACGACTGCCAGAATTAGACCCCTGAATATCGAAAACGCAAGAATGTGGAAGTTCTTTTTAATACACTCTTAAGCCAATTATTCATAATTTTCTTATAGAATTCTGTTTAATAGAGAAATATTTGTATTGTATTGTATTTGTATTTCTTTTACTACAAAAATCTTAAAAAAAACGAATTAAATTCTTGCGTTTTGTGTTTTCAATTTCCAGAAAATCCTTGATAATCTTGAAAATTTTAAAAAATTGTTACGATTTCAAGAACTGATATTTTTTATTACCTTTCAAATTCGAAAAAAAAAATATAAAAAAAGGAAACGAAATCCAATTTTTCAAGTTTTCTCAATAAAACCACCTTTTTTGCATCCGGACTTAAATTTAGACATTATATTAATGTATACATATTTACCTATCCATTAATATATAACATGTCTATATAGTCCGTTACCAATTGAAAATTAAATGTTCACAACTCAGGTGCCATAGGTCAAAATTGTGAACAGAGCCACTCCTAGAGGGGTAAAATGTTAAATCGACCCATTAATTTAACCTTCCTGATATTTTTATCGAACATACTTACCCCTTTTCTTCATTCGCTAAAGAAGCTCAGGTACAAAGTTTTTGAAATTTAAAAAAAATTGGCTCCTACGATGCCCCCAGATGGGTTTAATTTATTCTTCACCCCCAACATTTATAACAGTAAAAGTATTAAAATGTTGTGCTATATGTATGAATAGTTGTAGAACACAACATCTTCAAAAAACAATGCTCAATGTGAATGGTGGACGTGGCACCTTTGAAACACTGTCAAAAAGTGAGATTAATTGGAAAAGTGAGCGTGAACCCTCCCATATAACAACAATATAATTGTCAAATATCTTGCTTCGTTATCAGTACACGAGATCTGTTTAAAAAAATTTTGCGAATAAATTTTATATTGTATTTTATTCGACATTTATAATATACAGTAGTCCCTCGATTTACGTTGCAATTGGTTCCGGAAAATGACGACGTACATCGAAACAACGTTAATCGAATTTAAGCATGTTCATATGTGTTCTATAAAATGTACCTTCATTAAAAACATAAAGAAAGACTAATTTATAAACAAATTACAAAACAATTACAGAATTAAACAAGTAAGAAAGTATATTTAAAAACAAATTTTCAAAAGTGTACCCTATATATGTTATGAGGTTAAGATTCATGTAAAAGTTTTTTATGCCAAAAATTATTTAGATATTTTCATCAATATGAGACTAGTTTAAATGATTTTAGATAAGGGGGTGGAGGTGGATCTTCAAATACCACGTTTTGCCATGACATAGAATCTATCGTTAAAGTGTTTTTTTCGCTAAATTTTGTGTCAATACCAAAATTTATAAAAAAGATATTTTCGGGATAGTATTTGTATGGGAACTTTGGTCAAATATGGACCAATTCCAATATAATTTTTTAAGATGATTTAAACTGCAATGAGATAAGTTTGGAGCAAATTAAAGCTAAATACCCACATAATAAGTGCGTTCAAGGGGAAAAATACTCAATTCTGAAAAAACCTTGTGTGGGGGCTATGTGAAATTATGAACCGATACTCACCATTTTCAAATGTCATGTGCGCCAAATTTAATGAAATTATCTCCAAAATTACGAACTGAAATTTGCGTACAATGTTTCCATTCACAGCCTGCAAGCCATCCGAGCGAACGGATATCGTTAGATCGATTTAAAAAGTGATTCTTAGTCGATCGGAATACTACAAGTAGGGTCTAGGACCAATATTTTAAGGTGTTACAAAAATTAGCACAAACGCTTTCCACTACATATTCAGCCCAATTATAAATAAAAATTCCCGGGGAGTTTTTTCCTTTCTCCCATTTTTCCTATTTAAATTCTTTTGTTAAAATGGGCAAAGGGAAAACATTTCAGGGAAAATTTTATTCATAGCTGGGGTGATTATGTTTTTTTATCTCATATTTCTGTCCGTTGTGTTTGACAAGAAAAACAAAAATGTATCCATGTATAGAGAGGAATAGCTACACACGCATAAAAACCCAAACAAACCTTTAAACTCAAAACTGTGATTCCCCGCTTTTTGCTTATAAAACATAAGCAAATGAGGCGACGTAAATCGAATGACGACGCAAATCGAGTTAAAAAGGCACAAAAAATCTGAAGACGCAAATCGAATAGCGGCGCAAATTAAATTTAGAAGTCACACAAAATTTGGCGACGCAAACCGATAATTCGGTTTTCACAAACATCTTCTGGGCAATAAAATTGAAAAAAATTATTAACGTAGAAAAAACAGAAAAAATTTCATTATTACTAGTTTCGCCCGGTGGCCGAAATTCGAACACTTGACATCTACTTAAGAGAGAACCAGTGCGTTATACAACAAAAACGTACACTATTTAAGAAAACCACAAAAGGCACTCCTCTTTTTTAACCCATGTGTTTGCATGTGAGTTTGCAATTACAAAAAAAAATTAAAACATTTTTAAAGAACAACAAAAAGCATTGGATTTTTCAACCACCGTTAATACAAATGTGTACGTGTGTTTGCAAAATAAATGCAAACGCTTTTAAACACTTTAATTTTAAAAATTTAGAAAAGAAATGTATATTGTGCATTAGAGTGGTTCGAAAAAAAATTTTTTTGTCAGTCACCCCCTAGAATGAAAGATAATGTAAAAACAATTCCAAAAATATTTTTTTTATTTTTTTGCCACGCCTAGAAATACCGCCCTTTTAGTTTTTTGTTCACTGTGTCGCCATTTTTAGTCCGATCATAACATTTTGTATATCGGTGTTCATGGCTCTGTAAGGGCTACATTTGTGTCTTTAATAGTTTTTTTATACCACGCAAATTCTAGTCATGTCTTTCAAAAGCTCGGTTTATACCCTCCCAAACGCGAAATATTTTTGAATTAAAATGAAGCTGTGTTATTTTGATACAACTTCTGTATTGAAACTATTTATTTTTATTCATAAACAAAGAAGTTATAGGAGTTAAAAGAAATACTTTACGTGTTTTGAAATATGGCAACACTTTTGAGAAAAATGGCGTTTTATTTTATTTGACATTTTCAATGAAGAAAAAGTTTTGCAATTTCATACGAATATACATATGTATATTAAACACAAAAAACAAACAGAAATTTATAACTGTAAAAGTGAGGATTTTTGTTACGAAGAAAAATTAATAGCTCCCGTAGTCTCGCGTAAATATCATAGCTATAAAAACTCCTGAGGCTTTTAACGCTAGATAGTGTAGAACCTAATACCAGAGAAAATGATGTTTTTTCCAAAGCCCTATTAGTTGTACAGATGAGGCACTTTCCTATGGCGTTTCATATGCAAAAAAAAATGTCAAATAAAATAAAACGCCATTTTTCTCAAAAGTGTTGCCATATTTCAAAACACGTAAAGTATTTCTTTTAACTCCTATAACTTCTTTGTTTATGAATAAAAATAAATAGTTTCAATACAGAAGTTGTATCAAAATAACACAGCTTCATTTTAATTCAAAAATATTTCGCGTTTGGGAGGGTATAAACCGAGCTTTTGAAAGACATGACTAGAATTTGCGTGGTATAAAAAAACTATTAAAGACACAAATGTAGCCCTTACAGAGCCATGAACACCATTATACAAAATGTTATGATCGGACTAAAAATAGCGACACAGTGAACAAAAAACTAAAAGGGCGGTATTTCTAGGCGTGGCAAAAATATAAAAAAAATATTTTTGGAATTGTTTTTATATTATCTTTCATTCTAGGGGGTGACTGACAAAAAAAATTTTTTTCGAACCACTCTATTGTGCATATCTACTGACAAATACCTTTAAAACGATATATGTTTCATTAAAATCGGTGGAATAATAAGATCCTTAAAAAACAACTACAAAAAAAATGTTCCCGTAGTTCTATCAACATCGTCTCATTGTGAACTGTAAAGTTGTAATAATGGCAAACTTTTTATACCGCCGATAAAATCCTACATTTAGCTATCGGTAAGTTCTAAAAACGGGTCTTAGTATTTAAATATAAATATTTAAATTTTTCCTAAAAAAAAAGAAAAGATAAAGAAATTTGGCGCAGCTATCGCATAAAGTTCGTTAAAATTAATAAAATTATATAATTTTTTCCGCCAGCAAAATATGAAATTTCTTAAACATAGATCTGGAATGATATACTTAACTTACACCTTGGACTGGGCTAAATTTTTTAAATTGCTTATGACAAATAGTTCTTTTTTTAATTTAATTTGAATTATTTTTTCCATAATTTTTTTATTATTATTTCTGTGTTGTACATACAGAAAAATGTTGTTAATTTTTTCCTGAAGATGCTTACCAAAGGTTAGCGAAATATTGTATCGATGTATTTTTATTTAAGCTCTTGGTCGTTTTTATTATAATAATTAAAATATTTATTTATTAAATTTTTTCTTTTTCAATATTTCGCTAAACTTTGGTTAGCAACTTCCGGAAAAAATTCCTTATAAGTAATTATAACACAAAAATTAAAAATTTTATGAATTTAATTTAAAATATTTTTTCATTAAATTTGTTAATTTTTTTGTGTTATAATTATAAGGAATTTTTGTTAATCATTTCATGAAGATGCGAAATATTAAAAAAGAAAAAATTTAATAAATAAATATTTTAATATTTATAATAAAAATGACCAAGAGCTTAAATAAAAATATATTGATAATATATTAGATAAATGTTCAAAGAATAGTTTATACTAAAAGTTCTTTATCTTGCACTACAGGTGTTCACAAATTCGTCTCTGTACTTTAAAACTCCATGAATATTTGTATCTTTTTCTACTTCAAAGCCAACACATGGCATTTTGCATTAAATAAAATTTAAAACATAAAATACATAATAAATGGGTTCAGATATAATGTTAAAATTTATCAAAAAAAAAAAAAATCACTTAAACTAAAAGAAAATCGCTTAATGTGATTGAAAAATTTAGAACAAGTACTAAGTTAAAAGAGTACTCGTATTGTACAGGTGTCGGTGAACTGAATTGGCGTGTCTTAAAAAAATTGGAGTTGTTGTTTGTATATTTAACTGGTTGTATTCAACAACTAAAACAAATCAGCTGTTTTCTGAAAAATTTACAATTTCTTCTTTTGTACCCTGTATTTAGATTGTTTTTTTATGTTTTTTTTTTACAGCACATCTAAAGAGTATTAAGTTGGAGAGTAAGTAAAGATAGAGAAAAATTTATGCACACTAATTTGTGCTCTTTGCAAAACAAATATGTATTGCAGTTGGAAGTATGTTCACCGTATATTTTTTCTTATTATTGAATCTTAACGGTACTTCGAAGCCAAATTGAAATATTCAGAGGATTCATATCATAAGAGTTTTACTTATATCTTATCGATTGTGTATCAGTGACAAGAGAAACTGAAAAGAAATATGTATTTATTTTTATTGTAGTATCTTACGGATTTGATTTTTTTATTGTTTATTGTGTTTATAATACCTACTAGATATTTATTTAGAGTTGTTAAGCCCTTAGACCTTGTATCAGTTTATTATTTGGTTAACGTTAACAATATAATTTTTTTTTTTTTTTTGTTATTGTATTGATCTCTGTTAAATGAGTCACCTATATATTGTCTGTTTAAACCAATTTGAGGTCAACTTAATTTACGTTTTAACTGATTTTCCATTAACTGTTGCATAAATATTTTTCGTTAAATATAAGTCCGATCCCATAGTGAATCACAGTAAATCAAAACAAAAATAGTATTTGTCAACTTTTATATTATTAATAAATTTTTAAAATTAATCGCTCGTTAATTTAATCAATGAAGAGTTTTAACGATTGAACGTTTTGATGGAAAATTTAAATTTTTAAAGAAAATTTGTTCGTAATTAGTAATTAAATATTGCAAATAGTGTTTATCAAATAATTTTCAATAAGAAAATATTTATTTTATTTACTATACTTAAGTTCATACCCATATACTTTATACATATTTCTTGGTTTATTTCTACAATGCAGGGCTTATTTTTATTTAGCTCTGTAAATTTAATTTAAAAAAATGCATAATTTTATATTTATTGTTTCTCAAAGCACAACAGCATTAGGGAGAATTTTAATAGTTAACTAAAGTGACTTGACATTTGAATAGTTACAATAAGCTTGCAAATTGTTTAAAGTGAAGATTTAAAAGATGTCAGTAAACAAAATTCCAATTACAAACAAACAAATAAACATCTTTATATAACTAACTGGTACTTAAGTACTTTCAACCCAAATGATGAACCTGTCCACTTTCTTAATGGGTTTTTCTTTTAGTTTTATTTTTATTTAAATTACTGTATGTAAAATAACTAAAAAAAACCACACAGGCATTTAAACTAAAATTTCTGTCAGCATTTAGAAAATAGTAAATGCAGCCTATCTTCTCGGTGTCACCTTGTAGACACTCATGCAAAACAATTGTAAAAAATACTTAAACTAAAAAATTTAGAATTGGACTTCTCAATGATTTTTCCAAGATGAAAGTTTGAACTGTAGTAAAAGAAAATTATCATCGCGCTTTAATCTTCCAGAAGAGAATTGCAAAGTTTACGCTTAAAAAAGGTTTAGAGGAGATTTTATTATTGGCCTCGACGAATGTTTGCCGGGTCTGACCTTAAGTGTAGAGAGACCATGTGCCACCATGAAGACCAAAATAGTCACACAATGACTCTATGACAAACGTACCAACACACACAAGCGTTATTATTATTCTATTCTATTTTATTTATTTCTTGTGTTTGGCTTAAAACCGACCTACCAACCGACCATTAATTTATTTAAATATTTTTTCTACTAACTTCATCTTCTGTAAGATCAAAAGTAAAAAAAAACTAGAAGAGGTTGAAAAGAACTTTCAAAAAAAAGACAGTATGTACTTATTAGTCAACAGTGAAATTCTCTCTTTATACACTAAAGTGGTCGTGTAAATAAGACAAAACCAATTCAAACACTTCTTCAGTAGAAACCCCTTGAGCCTCTTTCTTCTGTTTTAACTTTAATCTAACAAAAGTGGAAGATTTGAAGCAAATATTTATAGTAATTTGAACGTTGCAATGTGTGGCATTGAAGCACTTTGCTCTATTCCATCGATTAAGGCACGTTTGTCTCTTTAGATGACTTAACAATTTTTAAGAATCATTTTTAATTATTTTTTTTTTTTTAATGTGTGCGCTTGTGCATGTGTGTGTGTTTTTTTAAACTGTATTTGTGTATTTGCATGGCGCAGATTAAGGCAATTTAATTTGTTCTTTATTACACATGCTGTTATTGTCATTATATGATTTAAGTGGCTGTTTCGTTGTTTATTTTCGTTTGTTGGATGGTTGACTGGATGAGTGGTTGTTAATGTTGTAGGTTCTTTTCTCTGATTTTAGCTTTTCTTTTTAACAGGTTCGCAGCGTTCATTGGATTTATCCAACATGTACTTCAAGTTTTCGGTTCATGTAATTGCTCTTGTTTATAATCAGACGTGTGTATGTACTAGAGTATCCAATTATTTGACATTTGGTTTTGTTCAAGTAAGAAATTAGTCGGTTTTAAAATTTTAGTATTGCTCGACTATTCGCATAAGACTTTTTATTTATTCGAATAACTCGAATAATTCTATTAATTTTATCCAATGGCAAAATTATACCAAACTACTCGTATGTACGAAATATGTGGTAAATTAGCACGAAAATTCTTACGTATAGAATTTGTTCAAAAGTATGTGTAACGAAAATAAATGTAGAAGGTAACAACATGTAATTTAATTTTAAGTGATTTAATCCATTATAAATCTAAAAAAAATAATTGTTTTATTAAGAATGAAGAATCTTTTAAGAAATTAATTTCATCGATTAATTGACATAAATTGTTCGAGTTGCGTTTTATTCGAAATGGTCTTTTTCAATAATGTAATCCATCCAATAGCTTAAAATGTCTCGATTAATCGTTTTGGATACTTTAGTATGTACTAGGGTTTCTATTAGGGAAACAAATTCCCGGAAATTAGGGAATTTCTTTACACAGTTTGTGTCCAAAATTTTAGTTTCCGTTATATTCAAATGTACTAACTGCCAGTTTCTAGTTTTTCGACCGGAAAAAATGACTAAGCATTTTAGCGCTTTTTGAATAGCTTATATTTATTTGTATTCATTTATGAAAACAAAATTTAGTTTCCAACATCATTTTAAAAACCCTCACAATTTAAACACTTTATAGTCCTTATAAAATGTTTGACAAAATCACGTGAACTAAAAGTGAACAGTTTTGAAATTTAGCTTTTTCTAATACATTTTTTAGGGAAAGCAAAAAAATTTCGAGGCACATTTTATTGACGATAGGAGTGAATAACACAGAAATATAAATTATTTTGATTCGAATGTTTCTTTAAATAAATTCACTACGACTTCTGTTGGACTCTTATATCTGAAAAGTATTCTAAAAAAAAAACAAATGATGTATTGTTTTATGCTTATACACGTTTAAAAGAAACCCTTTTTATATACTTATTTATGCTTTTGTATAGTTATGTATGTATGTATGAATGTGTATTGTAAGTAAGATTTTCTTTTGGCTATAACAAGGTGCTTTACGTATGTTTTAATTTTGGTTTTTAGGTGACTGACCCACCATGTTCTTTCATTTTTGCACCATTTTTTAATTGTTGTTATTTAGAATTTTTATAGTTTAGAGTTCAAAAACTTAAAAAAAAATTCATATAAGAATGAAAAAGGTACTTTTGCATGCATACAGCGTTTATTTTTCTATCGATCACACTTAAATTTAATTCGCCAAATACAAAATATTTATTTTTTTGAAATTTAATTTATTGCGGTGAAAATAAAGCATGTTTGTGTCTTAAGTCTTTTGTTTTAATCATACTATTACCGACAGTTGGTTGTAATTCATACAACTGAATGTATAACTGTTGCAGATAATTGAGTAAAAAAAAAGAACAAGAATTGTAATATATGAAATTATTTTAATTTGCTAGACAAATTAAAAAAATATGAAAACAATAAAACAGATAGAGTACGAATTGCTGCTAATGAGTCTAATTTGTTTCCACATTCTTCCACGAAATACATTTTCTTGTAGATTTTTTTTTATCAAAATTCACAAATTAAACACATTTTTTGTATTAAAAATTTATTAAAATTAAAATTCCCATACACTGTTGAGATGCCAATTTAATTTATTAAAAACAGAATATTTTTAAAAAAAGATTAAAATAAATATAATATACACATATGACGCCGTTTTTTGATAGACTGTATTTGTTGTACTAATGAAAATAATTGATTCAACATTGTTACACGAAATATTAAATTTGTTTCAATTTCAGTTAAAACACAATTTTCATAAACATGATGCTAA
Organism: Pollenia amentaria; assembly: GCA_943735925.1. Lineage (NCBI taxonomy): Eukaryota > Metazoa > Arthropoda > Insecta > Diptera > Polleniidae > Pollenia > Pollenia amentaria. The sequence goes on along the minus strand of OX031006.1, from coordinate 3,387,637 downwards.
ATTAGTTAAAACACACAACTTGTTTTGCCCATAAATAAATTAATAGTTCGTCTAAATCGGACCAGAGCAAATGTTTAAACTAACGTCAATATTCATGTCTTTTCCATGTTTTTAATAATTTAATATTTCTTTATATATATACATAAATGTTTTAATTAAACAAAATACACCAGTAGGTACGTGTGTATTTTGTGAAATTTTAGTTTGAGCTGTTTCACAGACATATTTTCCAAAAACGAATAAAAAGAAAAATATATCGCATGATGGCAAAGTTTGCTTGGCAGTTAAAAAAAAGACAAGTTTGCTGTTGCCGACAGATAGATTTGGAAGCTGATGACAACAATATAAATGGTGTTACTTAGTAATTTATATTAAAAGAAATTTTTTCAAATAAAAAAAAATATATTTTCCCCTTATTATTAAAAAAAAAATTCGATTTATAAAAGGTTTATTAAAAAAAAATCTTAAAGAAAATTCGTTTTATAAACTAAACATCTGCATGAAACTAATTAATGATGTTCGTGAAGCCTTCATTATCATTTTGTGTTCGTTTCGTTTATATTCAATGAGATGAATAACTATGACATGAGAGCAATAAACACTCGATATTTAAGAAACGAGTAAGATGAAGTTAGTTTGTTGACTTATGCAAGAGAATATGAACATTAACAAGCAAAACAACCATTGAAAAAGTTCATGGAAAACACGATGATTTAAAAGTCATTGTTGCCAGTTGAAGGAAACGAAAAACATTTAAGAAAGATAAAAAAAACAAAAATTACCATGAAGAGTAACTGCAATAAGATTAGGAAGCACATTCATATTAAAATAACAACAAAAAATTAATTGTTTTCAATGTAAATTTTAAAATTTCAAAAAAATTTTATTTTATTGTCAAAAGCATTCACTAGCTTCAAAAACATTTTTTAGCGATATGTTTTGCTTGGAAATACTAAAAAAGTAGTTAGCAAAAAAAATTCCAAATGTTTTACAAATTACATTTATGTATTATTGTTAAGGAATTACATGAATCTACTGACGTGGGAACATTGCAATTGAGTATTAATAAAAAAATGAGAGAGAGTGAGAACTAAAACAAAACGGGAATGTAAGAAGAGATAAATTCACTGTTTATTGTTGAGGTGTTTTGTTGAAGCTTTGATATTGTTACAGGTAAGACCTGAAAGTTTAAAATTCCTGACGAGCTGCCCTAAGCAACCAGCGAAATGCGCATAGAAACTGGCTTTCACTCAACAATAAATTTCAGGGTTTTTATCAAAAATAAAAATTGGGAATTAAGCACGTCATTAATAAATTAATTAATAAAAGCCCTTTTATTGAACAACTTTTTTGTGTTAACGATATAAATCAAAATGTGTTCACAAGTACCATGAATAAAACAACAGTTTGTTCAGTAATCTAAATTTTATTCGATTATGAGGTTCAGTGAATAAACATTTCAATATGTTTATGAATAAAGTTGTTCATGTAGCCCTTTATTATAAACCGTTTATCAACGTCAAATATTCTTGAGGAATTCGTCCCTTAAAATATATTTTCACTTATTTGATCCGTAAAAACTGGGGTGAATATTCTTAACAAACACAATAAAAAATAAACCATGAAAATTTTTACGTTCTCAAAGAATCATATAAAACTACAAAACAAAAATTAAATTAGAAGTCTTCTAAATTTTATATACATACATGCAAACTTTGTAACGGATAGGGCTTACGAAAGAGTAAATACTCAACTTAAGCAAATGACAGATTCATAAAACTTAACAAAAAGTTTCCACAAGTTCATATGGTTTGACATTTCAGACAGTTGCTTAAGCCAACTTAAGCATATTATAGTTGGGCATTAAGCTGTCAAATGAACTGTCATACTGCACTCAATTTTTGACGATTATGATGAGTATACTCTGGAAAATCAAAGTGAATAGATAAACGCTTGAATAACGCTACCAAATTATTTAAATTCACTTAGAAAATCAGTCAACTTAGCGACAACTTCGTGCTCTTTATCGCGATTTCATAGCGATTGAGCTAATTTTTGACCTAACGGACTTGTTAGTACGCAAAATTGCCGCATATAGAAGAAGGCCAACTTGTTTCCATTCAATATTGATACCTGTTTGAACGATTTGAATGTACTACATAATCGTTTTTTTTTTTTATTTTTTTTTTTTAATAAATTCAAAATTAGATTAATATTTTAAACACGCATTTTTCAATACAATTTGGTTATTTTTTGCATTTATAAATTTGCTATTCAATTATTTAAAATCTATTTCATTTATTTAAAACACACTCAAGGGTCTTTGCGAGCCCGTATAACTAAACTAATTGTGATAAATGCAGGGGAACACATCACGCTTCAAAGAAATCAATAATGATTATGAATTTGTATTTTCTGATTTATGAAACCGTCTCTTTCTCTAAAAATATGAATGTGTGTATAAAATATTTTTCCAATGGAAACTGGGTGCACTTGCTTAATTTTGATATACATAAGAATGGATATGGGCATTTATCAAACAAATTTAACATTAGGCAACAACAGTTGAAAGAAATTAAGAAAAGTAAAATAATTTAAAATTTTTTTTTTACTTTAAAGGTTAGTAAAAGGCTTAGATCCCAGCAAAAACTTTTCCTCAAAGCATTATCTTTCATAACTTATCGCCGCTCGTAGCATTACATTATAGCAATAAATAAAGTACTTTCTCGTAATTCACAGAGTAATTCGACCACAAAACTTAAAAAAAAATCAATAAAAAAGAGAGACTCTCACTTAAATCTTAACTGGGGCAGTACTTTTTTCAAGTACATGCATATTAAGATTTATGCTTGAAAGTAAGAATTATTTGTTAACATTCAATTAAATAATGCGGGCGTGAAGTAATTAAGATTAACATGTACAGACGTTGGTTGTTGTAGCACCTTAGTTCAAATCTCAGCTGAGCCAAATTGTTTCATCTTTACGTGAGTTCTTCTACTTATAAAGTAAGTTCTCTAAAGTTTTAAAAAAAGTTTCAATAAGGACATGATCCTTGTAAATACAATGAGTTATTGGATTTAGAAACTAAGTTAGGTTTGGTTCAGTAGGCAACCAACACGAGGACAGCTCAACTGGGTCCTTATAGCGATATCTTTCTGATAGCCTGAACCAGTGGCCAGGGTTAGTCAGTATCCCCAATATTCCCAAAACATTACTGTAGCCTCGAACCATTTAGACTCCCTGCAAAACAGAGAGATCGACCCATACGATATCGCATCCAATCACGGTCTCCCAAAATGGCTCATTCTTATAGCCCCGATACCGTGGCATTGGCAAAGAAAGTGGAACACCATTTCCTTTTCGTCTTCATTAAGACAACTTCTGCAGTAATCATTATAACCTAGGCATATCCTCATCGCATGGGTCCTTATTACCCCGAGCCATAGAGCCCTGGCCCTTCTGTACGGCTTACGTTCCCCCGGGGTATGTGCTGCGACTCGTAGGGGGCGTAGTTAAAGCACAATGAGGAGTCCATACCTCTGGGGAAAATTGGTGATGAATAACAAGAATGCGGTGTACAATCGAATGCGGTATACATTTCGAATTTCATGAGTCTAGGGTACTCACCAGAGTACCCGTGGTTATCTGGTACCCTTGGAGTCAGTAGCCCTGGTGACACGGCACCGGCCTGACTTTTGGTTGAGGTCCTCTTTTGCATATTCTCTTTTGTAAAGAGAAGTCTTTTTACCACGAAAAGATGGCTTTTGGTGGAGTGAGTTTTTCTTGAGTTAAGTAAATATGTTATATGTGGAATAAGAGTGTTGTGCCTTGGCGTTTTAGTGAGGAATTAGTAGTTTTCTTAGTGGTGAGTAGAGTCTTTTGGTCCGCACTATGATCTTGAAATCTAAATATCGTATCGATATTTTTTAAGATTAATTAAAAATATCGATATATCGATTTATCGAACGTATAACGCTGAAATTATTACCAAATTTAAAAACTTAATATACCTATGTCAATACATATTTACAAATATACAAACATATTACATGTAATTCCATTCTAACTTTTTATTGTTTCTTTTAATTTCAAATTTACTGCCTGTCCCTCGATTTCGAACGAAACTTTCATTCGCTTAACTTTCATTTAAAACAAAAACCAATTTCAAAATTTAGTTTTTAAGGTTAGTTATGCGAACGAAGTTTTCGTTTGAAATCGAGGGACCGGCAGTTAATTCTACAATAAAAAAAATTAAAAAAAAAGTAAAGAATACAAAAAAATGTTGATGCAATTCTTAAAAAACACAATATTGTTGTTGAGCAGCGGTTAAAATGTTGAATTTTATTATAGTCTTAAAAATATCGAATTCGATAGTCGTAGATAAAAATCGATGTATCGATATATGGGTAATTTTAATATCGGCGATCGATATATATCGATTATAATTTTTTAAATATCGATATTTTGATATACCGATATTTATTGCCCATCCCTAGCTTCAGCTTTTAAACATGGGGTTGAGTGTATAGTTTTTACCTGAGTATACACTTGATTTCGACCTGCGTGTGAGTTAGTCGAGCACACACGAGGCTATTTGATTTTAGACCATTAAGTAGGTGGTCATGTAAATCGATATCACAGTTTTACGACATTGATTAAAAGTAAGAAAAGTGTGTTTATCGACATTTCTTATTACAATATTCGTTACTTGGGAAGAAAAGTTTGTGCTGGGTCTTGAATCCCTTCCGCATTGTCAACGAGACCGTTCACAAAAGATGTGCAGTCTTATTTGCAGGCATAGATCATGATATTTCTGTACCAGTTGATGATCACTTTATTTTTACGATCTATCCAACTGATCAATGTGTGTATGTTAATTCCCAGAAAATACTTTATGAATTGGTGTAAGGAAACGGTGCGGGTATGAAAGATAATGCGCTTAAGAAGATGTTTATTAAATGTAAGTAAAGTTTTTGCTGGGATATTGGGCATTCAATTGGCTTGATTGGAAAAATGATCATAAACTGAAGTCAACTTCAAAGCAATAAAAGGCTTTTAAAAAGAGCCCATATGTACATATGTTCGCATGTACATTCTTACATACTTGCAAATACTCGCTTCATCCTTTTCAACAATTTATTTTAAAATCAGCGTGTTCGTTTCTTACTAACATACAGACATACGAACATACATATTTATTTTGAAGACTGGAAGTTGAGGCTGTGAAAATCAAGATAAACTTACTGATATATGGCAAAGGATAGCGTATAGGAGCCACATGAGAAAATTAAGATTAATATTGTACCATTAACTTAAAAGTGAGAAATAACAACAGCTTCATCGAACTTACAATGTTTGTATATTTAATGCACATACTTTCGTACAAATGCATGAATATATACGTACAAACAATTTCAATTTATCTTTATGACCAGAAGAGCAAAGTTAAAATATCTCCAAAATATCAATGATAAAAACAAGCACACCAACACACTTTGTAGCACACGAGTACCAACTAAAAGGCAAAAAGGTACACAGACTACAAAAAAAAAACACGGTGCCAATTATTAACCTCATGTAAATAGTGAACACACAGACAAATTTACTAGAATACATACACATTTATGCATATGAAAGTACATACAGATGTACATACTACTTAAATCCAATATGGAAAAAGTGAACAAAAGTTTAAAAAAAAAATTGCGGGTGGCGGCGTTGGTAGCACGGCAGTGTATTTTCTATCCTTACCTCTACTTGTCAGATTGGCCTAATGCCTTGAGGCTTTATTTTGTTGGTCTGCATGGCAGCAGACTGAATTGATTCTTGTTGCTTGCTGCAAGTACTGTCTGCAAATGCAAAAGGTACAAGTGTAGATTTTTGAGCTGCCTAGGTCACGTTTTCGGCACGAGTGTTGAATCAACTTCATAAAACAACTGCAGAGGCAAACAAAAAACATAGATGACCAAGTTAACTAAACATAGAGCAAGTATCACCAGTCATTCCGCCAGGCAAGCAGCCAATCCAACAGCGAACGAACATGGAAGAAAAGGCAGCCTGCTGCCGATTCATTTTGGCAACCATGCACTTTAAGATAAAAAAAAATCATGATTTGTAATGCAAGGTAGTGCAACAAACATGGTACGTTACTCCTCTCAAAAAGACGGAAGCAAATTACAACAATTTGCATGCAACTAAAGTAGCAGAATTACAAGATCCATTAACACTTTAAATGAAATTGAAATTTTGATGGCAACTATTGTAGAATTTACTTACTTCCACTTTATAACGTTGTATGTTTGCACAAAAAAAAAAACAACTAAACTTCGATATGTATTGATTCCGAGTATATTCCTGTTCATTCTTTACAAACAATAATATCCATATTTCAGGTAAGAAATGAGAAAGTGTTGGCAAGATGGCCATATGATAAATACCCTACATCAATTATTAATCAAACACTTATATTTAGTATCGGATATAATTTCTCATTAATGACGCAAAATCGACAAAATTTTCCAAGTTGGTACTTTTTTTGGTTAATCAAAAAGATCGATGGAGAGAAGAGAATTTTGGGAGATAAACTTTATATTGCATCTTCTAATAGATGCGTTATTTCATGTACTTACAAAGAGTGGACAAAGTTATTTAACATTCTTGAAAAGGCTTAAACACCTTAAGCTATTCATATCGTCACCTTAGAGTGTAAATCTGCTAACTAACTTCTAGCAAATTTTACAGGGCAGGCAGGCTTTCTATTTCTAGCTTAAGAAGCAAATCTTTTTATATTTGGCTTATTTTCTAATATTTTTTAGAGTCCCATCTTTCGAATGGTATCAAAATGTCATTAAATGTAAAAAATTAATTTAGCAGGTTTGCACTCTAAGCCGACGATATTATTCTTAATAAATGAAATATATTAATGAAGAAGGTGGTAGGACTTTATATAATTTTTCGTAATTTTTCGGAAATTCATATGTGTTCGAAAATAAACATTATATACTGTTCTTTAGTGTTCGGTTCGGTAGAAATATGGACAACACCAACGCTTATATTGTTTGTGTACTAAATATGTACCTTCAAACACGTTTCTCTGTTTGTGATCATCGTACACAAAAAAATACTGTACTAATCCAACGCAACATAAGGAGAACATTTTATTGCGTTCGGTTTTCGTAAAACACCACACAGTTGGTTGCGTTCGGTTCTGCACATTAATCAGTGTGGCGATTTTGCATTTTTGCAGCTAAATTTAGCATTCAAAATTTCTATTTAGCATTTTTGGAAAATGTTTTTAGCTTTTTTAGCTTTATTTATTTTAAAAATTTGGGCGAATACTTTTATTGATTTTACTAAAAAAAAAATTATAAATTATAATACATTTTGACTAAAAATAGTTGTACCCAAAATGAATTCTTATCTTAAGAAACATCTTACCTGTCTTGTTAAAAAAATACAATATTCAGAGAATATTACAAATGCCCTTATCATGTCGATTGAAAATATTATATGCCCTTTGATATTACGACATAAAAGTACAAGGAAATTTCACTTTGTATTTAGATAAAATTCAACTGCTGAAAAAATAATTATAATTATTTTAAAGCTTCAACTTTACTTAAACTATAAAAAATAAAATTATCTAAAAAATTTTGTACATCATGGAAATAAATTGTTTAAATTTTGCATATATCAGGTTTGCAGCCCCACTAAATTTAAAATTTAATTTCAACTACTTGTGCTTCATATTTATATGTATCAGATGATATACCAAAAACTAGCCACTTGCTTAAATATAACCATTTATTTCCCTTTCGTTACAAAATTAGTCATTTAAATGTATTTTAACAAAAATCTTTAAAAAAAAATGTTGCATTATTTTGGCATTTTTTAAAATAATTTTTAGAATTTTTTGGCCCTGTCTAATGCCAGATTTAGCTGTAAATTTTTTTTTAAACCTGGCCACACTGACATTAATGCTCGTTGTGCTCAGCGCCCTTTTAGCTGGTAAGCACAATAAAAAATTGTTTTCAAAATCAAATCATGTACACAATACATACACAGGGTATTCGTGCTGTGGTCGTGCAAATTGCCAAACAACAAAAACAATACTTATGAGAGGCGTTGCTAAATGTTTGCTCATTCATACATTTAAATATAATGTAAGTCCACAGAATCACTACAATTGTTCTGTTTTACAACGAAAAATAGAACACTACATAGTGTTTGTTATTTTCGTGGAAATAGTTATGAACGATCGTTGCATATCGTTGCATACTAATATACACACAATTGAAAAACATATATAGTTTCTGGGTGTGTGTGCCGTACGCTAAATAATGTTCGGTTAATTTTCGAACACTGGTAAAAAGTTAATATTTTATATAATTTTTTACCAACAATCATTTTAATTTAAAAAAAAACATGCATTTGTATGCCATACATTTGTGTTGCCAATTGAATAATTGATATTATACGGAATGTCCTGACAAGCACGAAGTCAACCCTTTGATATGAAATGACTTCATCATTTAATATCAAGCACAATTCTCAAACCATTTTCAATTGTTTGAATTTAACATTTGAATTCAAATTGATAATGATTTGAATAAAAAAATTGTACATACACAGGCCTGTTTTGAAAATCACGGGGCTTGAAATCGCGTGCTTTTAAAATCACATGTGTGATTTTGTGGTCTTCTGAAAATTACACCGTTACACCAATATCAAACGTGTGATTTTAAAGGGCACATGTGATTTGAACTTCAGCGATTTTCAGAACAGGCTTGACAACGTTTAATCAATTTGATATCAAATTAGTAACACCAAAGCGAAAAAAAATGTAAAGATAAAAAAATGGCGATTAAAGTTAAATGTGATTAGCAATTAAAGAAAATTTGCATATTAAGTGAAGTGATTTCGCCTTTAGAAAGTCTTAATTACTTGTGAAAAAATTTAAGTTATTTGTGAGTAAAAATTAATAGTAATGAGTAAGAATTCGAATAAAAAGTGAAGATTTTTATGACAATCCTCAAAATAAAATCGAGCTAAGTATTTCGTCCTTCCAAGAATTTGAGGAAGGAAAGAAAGTTATTTCTTCTTTCAGCAGCAGCTTTGATGTCTAATGTTTAGCTGACAGTTTATTTAAGTAAGTAATGAATTTAAATCAAAAAAAAAAACTATTGTCATTTATGTTCCACATTTAACAACAATCCACATTGGAAAAACATTTCAGAATAATGTTGGAATGCAAGTAGAAGATTAATGCATTTCTCAATTTGAAAATAATTTTTAATTTTTGTTGAGAATGCTATGATTTTCAAAGCATTTTCAAACGTTTGTCATTTGAGAAAACGGTTTTAGTATGAAATCAAACCTCCGTGTTTTTTTTGGGTTGTATATTTACGAAACGCCTTTTTATTCGCAAATGCAAAGTTTTAACAAATTCTTCTAAGAAATTTTTACAAATTATCTTGTAGTTCCCCGTGTTCGCCTATTTTCGTAGAGGAATGAAATTTGCTCAAATAAATACCATTGACATTGATATATCGCGCAAAAAAGATTTTTTTTTTTTTTGGATCACTCTTATTTAGGTTTCTGTGCATATACGACCTGCCCATAATTTTTGTTATTTCATGGGCAGGCTAAGTATACATACATACACACATATAAAATCCATTAGTATCTAAAATGCAGAGGTGTACAATTTTAAGTCAACCACATACCGGAACCCATGCAAGAAATCAATTGAAATTCGGCAAATTTTGTACAGAATTACACTACTTTCGGATTACGTACTCGTATGTATATGAATGTGTGCACATGTATGTTAGAATGTCCCCAACACAAACACATTGGAATTGACAGGTTTTTTTTGCAGAAGCAACACAATCAGCGTCACGATTGTTTTCATTCTCACAAGAAACTTTAAGACAAACAACAACAATAAGAAAATCGCTACACAAACAGGATTTTATTTTTTTCCGTTATTTGTTACATCACGTAACTGGGCCTCAAAACACACGAAATCATCTTCTCTACAAGACTACTATTTTTTTTTTATTTATTTATTTATGTGTTATTTTGAACAACAAAAAGAAACGAACCATCATGAGGATATGGACCAGTAAAAAGAAGGCTTATGTAAATTCCGTTTATGCAGTCAAGGATACTTAACATATACATATACATGATATGAGCAGGTTAACTACATACATATTTTACATACACACACACACATCTATAAACAATAAAATTTATATAAATATTAAAAAGAATGTGGTAAAATTTAAAATAAATTTACCTAAGGTATGTTCAGACCTAACAAATATTTGACGAAAAAAATTAAAAAAAAAACATGATCAAACTTTAGCTTTATTTTTAACAATTTTTATTGACTTCCTTATCTTTATTTGTAAGAAGATTATGGTATAACTCAATTAAGAAACTGTTAAAATATGTTTGATCCAGCAAACGTTTTTTAAGAAAACTAGTGGTTACGTGTAGGACGTCAAATATTTAATAGGTGTGAACATAGCTTTAGATATTCAAAAGTACAAAAAAAAAACAGAAGTGAGGAAGGAACAAGTAAAAATTAAATTATTATAATTATCTTTTAATTACAGCAAATTTCGATCTTTTACAAATTCCATTGAATAAAAGATTGATGTTTGCTTATTCACTCTCAGCTGTTACTTTAGCGGAAAGGTGAAACATGCAAAGAACTCTAAAGATGAAATACATGGTTGTTCTCGAAACAGCGTTGTAAGTTCGAGCCCAGTTTCAGTCAAGAATAAGAATTATCAATAACTTTTAATTTATTTCATATTGTAAAATTCCTTTCATCATTAAAATTATTGATTGAGAATTAAATTTGATGAACTTAAGCCGGATTTAAAAAAATCAAATTTGGATTAAAAAAAAATAAATTCATATTCTATGAGATCTCTAAAAATGTAATATCATTTCACGTTAAAAAGTGTTCATTGTCAGTAGGAATATTTATTTGAACATAATGCCACCGAAATGAACTGGAGCTAGTAAAACAATCGAACTTATAACTACTGCTTGCTCAACTGACTCTAGAATCGATTACTTACTTTAAACAATTGCCCAACTATTTAGCCCTCCAAAAGTCTACAATTTGTTTTTACATGAAGTATTTATTATGCAAATTTTATTTAACGAAAATGAGCATTCAAATATTTGTGTTATAATTTAAATCACTATCAGTATTTCTTCGGTTATACATATTTCCTTTTATACAAAAGCGTTAAGCCTTAAGTTGTTCACGAAAGTATGAATCTCTTAACACAAGAAGCTAAATAAAATTGTTAAGTACGAGTAGATACGTAAATAGTGTTGATAGCATGTTATTAGAGAAATTACTAAACAAGAAATATAAACAACGTAATACACTTGGTCTACCAATATTACAATATTACAAATACATTTAAGCTCAAAAATTTAGTTTATATAATTTTAAAAAAATCTACTTTAGACAGTTCTTGACTTCGTTTTTAAATAAGTACATTTTAAGTAAATTTTTATTTTATATTAAGTTATATTTAAATACAACCTCAGTTTTTAAGTGCTACTTAAAGGGTACTTTACACTATCACACAAGTCTTAGGTATTTTGAGGAAAATACAACACTGTTATTATAAGTTGTTAATATTTTTTGAAAATTTTCAAACAATAATTAAATCAGGACAGCATTTTTGTCGAAAAACTAAAGACTTTAAGTAAGGATAATGTAAAACGGGCTTAATTTACATTGTTTATTTAAGAAAAAATCATGATAGCACTATTAAGTATATAACAATTATCATTAGAAACCTGTTAAGCCAAAATAAGTCGCAATTTACACTATGGACATTTCTTGCCGGACAGACGAAGTTTGTTGGTAAGGGGGCGACGATGTATGCTTACTCTTTTTCTCTCTCGCCAACAAACTTCGTCTGTCCGGCAAGATGTGTCCATAGTGTAAATGGGATCATCTATTTAATTTGCAATATGTTTTAATTCGCTCTTGTTTGGGTGCAGCATTCCAAGATTTACTGACATACAGCAATAAAGGCTTCAAGTCGGAATTAAAGATTCTGAGTTTGGTTTTGGCAGATAGCTGGGTAGATCGCCATAAAGGACTTAGCATAGCAAAAGCCCGCTTCGGCTTGTACAATCTCGTTTTCACATCCTGAGTGCAACCCAAAACACAAAAAGAAGTAACATCTTCTATGTTGGTGCCCTAAAAGGAATGGCTGAGTAGTTGATGCATTCATGCGCAATGTTTTAGTCTTTTTGAGGCTAATTTTAAGTCCAACTCTTGCGGAGATTTCCTCTATCTTACGAAGTTTGTCTTGCATGTCAGAGTATCTGTGAGCAAGAAGGCAAATATTGTCTGTGTAATCGAGGTCTTCTAAACATCACTGTAGCCCCCAGCTTACGCCTCTATTGGTACGTGTCGCATCTGCCATAATGACGTCAGCCCTATATAATGCCCTTCTTGATCATTTCAATTATGCCACCAATTATATTTTCGTGTAGAAGTCGGCAATTGGCCTCACAGTAGAGACTCTTTATGAGCTCTATTAACGATCAATTTACGATATGTAAAGGGGAAGCGTCATTCTCAGGCTATTTGCGTGGCCAAAAAAGGATCTTCCAGCACGAAATGCTTCTTGTTCTTGTCGCAACTCATACACAACGCTGTGGATAATCACAGTTTATAATGCTTGCAATTATCTTATAGAGCATGTTAAGCAACGTAATCCCTTTCTAGTTCTCCATTATGTGAGAGGAGCACTTTAACAAAGACTCCTTCTTTAATGCCGGCGGCTAAATAACCAGAATTCCAGAATTTATGGGTAATAGAGAGAAGTAACTGTGCGCTTATGTTGGGTGAATATTTAAGTAGCTCAGCTGATATATTATCATTGCCTAGGGCTTTGTTGAATTTGAATATTTGTATGATATCAAAAATTTAAGTCAAATCCGGTCATAGAGTCGAGGAAGGAAAGGTTTACCCGGTTTCATTTGTAGAATTTGCTTAATACTTTTTGTATAAGACTACTGATTTTATGAATAGCCAATACCTCGTTTACACTGCAACGGGATCGTATACTTACGAGATTTCGAGCAAAAACTGGTTGTTTTTGACCGCACAAAACGAAATCTACTTCGTGACGAGATTTTGACGAAATCTACTCACAATCTAGTATTACTTACTGCTGTTTCGATACTGTACTAAAAACTACTTCCCCGCACAAGAAATAATATAATTTTAATCAAAAACGGAAACGGCGCTCCCAGCAGATAAATAATATATTTCCTTTTTCTTTTTATTTATGTATGTGTTACAGAAAAAAAATTTCAGTCAGCTGATTTTGTTATGACAACAAAATCCCGCTAATGCCAAAAAAGTACAACGTAAATGCACTTGATTTTGAGGAAAATTAAATCTAGTAGATTTCGTTGTAATGTAAATTACCTATAACAAAATAAATACATAAATAAAATAAAGCAATTTTATTATGAAACTGCGATTAAAATTTCCATTACTGTAGCGGCAAATTCTGACGTAGAAGAAAAATTCATTCATTTAAAAATTTGAGGGCGTTCCTAACATGTAACAGGAGCATAATCTAACTAACAACAGGTGCAACAATAACGAACTAATTTTACAAGTACATATGTATGTATGTAGTTGGTGTCATTTACCATGTGTAAATAAAGTACTCGTACATACTCTTTAGTATCTGCACATGTACTCGCATTTGGTGATGAATTCATAGCAGAGCGTGTTAAAAGTCACTAAATACTAACAATTACAAGAAGATTACATGTATTTTTGTAGCTTCAATGTATACATAGAATTTTTGTCCCCATACAATAGTGTTGCAGACACATCACATGCAACATAATATGTATGTAGTTTGAATCTATTTATAACAATAGACGTTATTTCTTAAGATAATTTTTAAAAGAAAACTTCCTGCTTCTTGTTCTCGCGTGTTGACAATTACTTTTTTAAATTTTGTGGAACCGAAAAATAACATAAAAAATTCAACTTATAACATTATTAAGATAACGCCATATTCGTTATCATAACATTGTAATTATTAAAAAATTTTAAGATGCTGAACCATTTTTTTTTAAGGGAATTGTTGGCGAGACAATTCAAATGTACTCCTTTTAACTTGTTACAATATTGTCGAAACTGTCAAAATTTTGTAAGATAAACAAACATTTATTTTGTTTTAAATTTTTTCATATGCCGTTTTTTCTGTTTATCAAGAATTGAATTTCATTCGTTTTTCGGTTCTTTGTGATGTGCATTCAATACAGAAAATGTTTTAAGAGCCTTTTTACAAAAATTATTTTTATAAAAGATTTATAAAAGTGCAAAGGGTATACAAATTCATTTCGTATGTAACTTCTATAATATTGATATAAGACCCCGTTAAGTAGGTAAATTCTAGATAGGTAAGGAAGTTGATGTAACGATAGTTATCTGTCCGTCTGAAACTGTGGAGTGCCTTCAAAACACCCATATATGTACATATAATAAGCAATGAATCTGTGCATACATTCATACATATATAAGGGATTTCATGTCAAGTTACCCAACTTTTGAAATCGATGTCTTCATCTTTGGATGAAATTTGCACCAGGTATAGGATCTATAGGATAGGATCTTAGGCCCAAATTTTCAACAGGATCGGTCGAAACGTTTCTGAGTTAGAGGGGGTCATAATTTCACATTTTGACCAAACAGGTGTTCTTTCTCGTCGATGTAACTTATTTCTAACTCAGGACGAGGTTTTTAAATTTTTAGCATATGCACTATTTTCAATCTTTTCCATTTTGCGTGTAAGTGTTTCCAAAACCTTAAAAATTAAAATTTATGCTGAGAAACTAGACAAATTAACCTTTCCGACGGTATGTAAAATACCTAACTAGCATTTTATACCTTCCATACTGTAAGTCCCACAATCCCAGGAATAAAATCACATTTTTTCTGTAGAAATGTTGACCAATTACATTTTATTTTATTTATTTGTAATAATAATTAAATTAATATATAATTATAATAATAATAAAAATGAAGAGATAAATAAATTAATAAAACTAGAGTTTGCCAAGTGGTCGAAATTCGACCATAATTTAATATGCAAATATGAAGAAAACATACATATAAGTACATATGAATTTAAATGTTTAGAGAATCCATTTTTTCGGCTTAGTGGATTGATTTGGCTAGGTACCAACCTCCGAACCTAATGTTCTCTTCTACTCAAGTTCGTGAATGTTTAAATAAGTTTTTTAGTTGAATTTTATGAAAAAAGTCAGAATTGAAAAAGAAAGAGTACAAAAATTTCCCCTCTTAAATATAGTTTCTCAATCACTTAGGACTCTGCATGCTGAATTTTATGTTTCTATGTTCAGTATTATTAAAAATTCAAAAAAAAGTACCAGTTAAAGAACGAAAAGTACTAAAAAGCTCTTCCTTACAGTTTAATTTTATGTTTCTAGGTCCAATACTAACGGAAATGCAAAAAGGATCATTTGAAGACCAAAAAAGTTCCCTCTTATAGATTCTCACCCATTCGGGACATTGCTGGTTTAGTTTTATGTTTCTAGGTCCAGTATTAAAGGAAATTAAAAAAAGTACCAGTTTTAGAACCTTTCCTTTACAGATTCTCAGAGCAATGCATGCTTAATTTTATGTTTCTAGGTCCAATATTAAGAAGAACAAAAAAGTGCCAACATTTTTCATCTTATAGGTTCTCATTCACTCAAGACCTTGCACAAATAATTTTTTATTTCTAAGTTCAATATTACAAAAAATTTAAAAATTACCACACGCAGCACGGAAAAGTAAAAGAAAGTAATTAAATTTCCCGTATTTTCCATTTCTAAAAATTATTTCACTCCGTTGAATTATCAAAAATTTCAGTGCTGCAGTGGGAGACCATAATTTATTGCGTTATATGTCAATATACAGAGAAAAATGTTTTTAAAAAAACGTACCAATGGGTACGATTTTATCCCTTAAAACGTTCGAATTTCAAAAAAGTACCAAATTTATATTTGTATTTTTTAGATAAGATACGAATTTGGTATAGCCTTTATTCCTATACTTATTGGTTTAAAAGCTAAATGGGGAACCCAAAAGTTCCAAAATAGCGGTTAAACTAGTTTACTCTCTGAAAGGGCCGAATTGCAAAGAGAACCAAACACCTGTCCGCTTATTTTTTTTAATGAACATTTTTTTTTTGGGTTTCTATTAGCTTTGGAGATATGAAGTCACCGAATTTTTACCCTTTTTACACTCTTAACAAAATATACATTGTGCACTCCTGTAGGTAAATGCCTTTTAAATGGTGTATTTTTTGTTTAAATCGGTTGACAAACAGAGACGGAAAGTGTTCTTAACCGTTTTGCCTTTACCGATTATACCGATTATAAATACATTAGATCCTTTTACATCATAACTATTTTTACACTTAATTTATTGCAGCTGATGAAGTGTTTAAGTTTTTCAAATTTTCAAATACATAGTCTTTCATCCCCCCTATTTATTACTTTTATTTTCTGCTATTTTTGCCAATCCTTTCTTGGCGTTACTAGGCTTAGCTGTTGATTTCGCTGCTAGTTTATGGAGGGGTGCAATGCGAGGCCGACCGCCATTATTTTTCCAACGCCAAAATTTTCATAAGTCTTTTATCTGCATTTTATTGCGGCTTTTTTGCCAATCCTATAAGTTCTTTTGAGCGCATGTAATACTAATTTTATAAGTTCCTTATCAATGTTCTAAATTTGTTTAAAAAGATGTATATCAAGAAAATTTTAATTTACATAGCAGTCTTATTAGAGCTGTTATATTTGAAAGTGGTATAAGTCTATTTTTTCATGTATCAAGATACTCGTATTTAATGGTTTGCGTTTGAGATTATTTAAAAATATTGGCGAACTTTCATCTATTCGTGTGATTATTTATAAAATGTACACCCTTTAAATTTTATTATAAAAAACATTAAATTTTTTTTAGCTTAAAATGGACTTGTATCACTTTAAAAAATTTTATAAGAAGTAAAAATAAAACTGAATTCAAGTCCGGCTAAAGCGCAGTGTACTACACTTAAGTCATAATAATCAACTAATAATTACATTAAGAAGGTTTTTTAATTATAATTGAATCATTTATTTCGAAAATGGTTCAGGTACAAAAATACAAAGTGTTCAGGAAACACAAAAAAACTGAATACCTTTTAAACAATTTGACTTTTTGAAGAACAGTAAAAGCAAAAAATAATTTTAAATAATATTTAAAGAAGAAAATTGTCATTACAGTTTCCGGAGATGAGACCTTTCCGAAAATTATTTTTGAATTTTCGTGGTTTCAGTAGCCAAATGATATTATTGGTGTATGCAATTAATTGAAACACAAGAATATTCAGAAAATCTATAACGCTTAAATATATAATAAGCATTTTAAGATAACTAACCCCATTTAAAGATTCATTTATGAGCTCGAAAATGTTAATGAAAGCAAACAACATTTTTAACGAAGGCTTTTTATTATAAAGGAACACTAAGAACATTTCGGTACATTTTAATCTGCTTATTAACATTACAAATTAGAAAATACATACATTCATAAAATAACAAAAACGAAAATATATCATCAAGATAAACATATGAATTAGAAATCTTCTTCTACATCTGCATAACAATTTTGGAAATCTGGATATCATTGTCCCTCCGAGCAGCTGAATTCACTCATTTTCAAAATGAAGAAAGAACATATGTGTATTAATTTATATTTTTATCCTCAAACGGTGTGCACTATTTAGATTTTTTTTAATAACGGGAAAATCAAAAATAGTTTCTCACAACAGACTGACCACATATTCAACATTTAGCTCTCGCTGTAAAAATCTTGAAGGCAAAGTGTTTTTCCATTGCTAATTAAAAAACACATAATAAATGTTCTAAATAAATATGGAGATGAGCCCTGTTGGAAATTCATTTTAAAAAGCCACCTATTTTTCACAGCTACGTAAGGGGTATGTAACTTTTCATTCTCACAGTATATCGGTCTATATGTGAACCTCCAAAAACAGCAAAAACCCCAATTTCCAAAAATTTGTACCTGAGCCCTTTTCGAAATAAATGATTGAATTATTTGCAGTGAACTTATTCCACTTTAAAAAAAAAATTTAAGTACCATTTTATAGTTTTAGTGTATGGCCAAATCGCATTCCATTGAATAGATGATATAAATAAGAATAGAAGGTATCTATACCTAATTTAAGTTAACGATAACTCATTTTTTTAAGAAGTGGACTTATACCACTTTCAAAAACAACAGCTCATTTGTTAAAAATATTTTGTACCAATTTTTTCCTCTACTATTCTATTACAATATAACTCTAATTCAATCTTGTTTCATCTTCTGAAAATGGGACCACATTCTTGACATTGAATAAATACAATTGGTTGACAATTGTTCCCACTTTATTCGAAATGACTCAATATATCTTCTGGGGAAACTCGAATCTGTTTTCCACTAACTTGTAATATATGTATGTATGTATGTGTTTGTGCAAAAGTATTTGTTACCACTGTATGTACTCGTATGTATGTTCGAGGTTACAACATTTAAAGCAAACTAGAAGAAAGGTGTTTATTGATAATGATGATCACAATAATAAAGTTGAAAAAAGTGCATTACCAATATTTACTTGAATTGATCAAATGTAAACATGATAGTAGACTAAACGGCCAACATTTTTAAGTCAATGCAATGCAATTTTTCTCATTACAAAACAAGTTACACCACATCTGTACATTATGCAAAATAACAAAAATATAGAATTTTAAACTTGTCTACCACTAAGAGAAAACGCTCTTGAAAATATATTAGTTAAATTGTCTTTTCAAATTGATTAAGTTGTTCTTTCCTTTTTCAAAAACAATAAATTTCTATGGAATAAATATTTGAAGTAACTAGAGTTTTCTTTTCCCTGACTTTTTCATTTGCCGAGAAAGCCGGACCCAATACAAAACGATGCAAATTATTATTTAATATATTTTATTTGAACAAAAAGTCAATAAGAATTCATGAAGTCTATTAAATAAGTTTTTAAATACATTAAAAGTTTTTTTATTATTCATCCTTTACTTCGCGAAACTAGCTGTAAGGTAAAATGTAAGTAAAAATACAGCAGTGGTGTAATAAAACTAAAAAAGTTAACTTATTTCTTTAAATAAAAGTTTTTTGTACAGAATAAGCATTTACAGAACAGCTTGACAGCCTATTTCTAATTTCAATGAAGAAGAGTCCTGTGACAGGACTCCTGTCAATGAAAAACCTGTTTCCTTTCTACGGATGTTGTAATCAAAAAAACATATACTGCCAGTTTTTAGAACGCGAGCGCAAAAGTGACTCATTTAACTATCATTTAAAACAAAAAAAATTCAATATTTGTTTTTGTTATAAATGTTGGGACACTTTAAATTTTCGCACCACCTCCTTCAAATACTTAAAATTCCTTTTTTTAAGAAAATTATTTTCCTTGAATCGAATTAGCGTTTTCTTTACCAATTGCTGCATTCAAAATTTCCTCAAATGTCCATGTTTCACTTCTTTCATCATCTCTTATAGAAATAGTATCTACTGCATATTCAAAAAATAATCCATAAAATATTTTTATGCAGCTGCTGCTCTGCATATTTAATCATACAATTTTTTGAAGCAAGTGGGAACAACATTTTTTTCGCTTTTACAAAATAACCCTTTAAAAAAATTTAGATTGTGTAAATTTTGACTCCTCTTTTGTACTAGTTCGAAATTTCAGAGTCTCAAACATGAAACATCGCCTTACTTATCGGATTTGAATTGACGTCTATGGCTTGAACTTACTTATTTAGAATTTTGTCAGCAGTAAAATTTCCATAATTAAATAAAAAAATACCTTGAATTCACGCACAATTTTTGTAGGATTTTATTCGCAAATATTTCGAGATTTTAGTCCCGGGAATCCCGTATGAAAAATACTAGTAGTCCCCCAGTAAGCATAGGAATAACCAAGTAAACATAGGAATAACCCAGTAAACATAGGACAATTCAAATGTTCTCTATCCTAAATTTGTACAAAAAAAGGAAAATCAAATTTCAAGTATAAGGCAGATGCGTTAAATTTACCGTCAAACGCGAAACAGTGAAATTGTCAATTTTTTTTTTTTTTTTTTTTTTGAGTGTAAACACCTCGACCGCAACATCTTCAGCAGTATTTGGTGGCAAACAATTCAATCAGGAAATTTAACAAATCTGGTAAAAGCATAAAAAAAATTTTTAATATTGTGATAAAAAAAAAACTATTTACGAATGTCTTTCATTTTATTATTTTTCTTCTAAACTCGTCTTCTACTGCCGTGATCATTGAAACACTATGTAGAGTAGGTAGCAGTTAGATGAATTTAAGTATTAAGAAGCAACTGCACATGTGTTTGTATGTTTGTATGCGCTTGTAGAAATATTCGTATATTCGATTGACTTTAACAACTGGTGCCGCGCAGTACACATTTAATATGTGACCACATAGTGAAATGAGATAACTGCACTTTGAGTTTAACGCACTTGACTGACTAATTTTTGTACCCCCTTAAGTGTTCGCAAATAGTTGTAAACAGGACAAGTTTTTTTATTTTTACAATTTGAAAGATTTAAAATTTAAATTTTGAAATATAGTAATCGCTTCCTTTACATATGTACATTGAAGTCTTATTTTTGCCATTAACACCTACATTGAGATCTTGTAGGCAATATTTCCTAATGTGCACCACAATTGCCAAATTTGATTCACTTCTGACATTAAGTGGCAATTTAGGGTTCATTTTTGCTTCTCAATCCTACTTATATTATAAAGGAAAGTAATGGATTAAGATGAAATCAAGTAGAAGGATGGCATATGACCTAGTTTAAAACAAAGGGTAGTAAAAATGGGAAAAATTTGTAGTTTTAGTACTTTTTTCGATAAATTTGGTAAACATATAGATTATAGCCGACATTACAATACAATTAGTCAATTCACAAGGTATCCTAACATGTCATATTGGCAAAATGTCCTAATATTTCACAATGGTTTAAAAATATTGTTGTACGGCTCAGCCGCTCAGCGCTGGACCTTTCTGATTAATTACGACAGCACAATAAACACAGCAAGCAACGTTCTATTTATTTAAGACACTTTTTGTTAACAAACCAACAACAATATTTTTAAACCATTGTGAAATATTAGGACATTTTGACAATTTGACATGTTAGGATACCTTGTGAATTGATTAAATGTACTTTCAGGGGACCTAAATGAGTTAAATCTGGTGCTTTTGGTACTCCTTTACCTTAAGTGGCTTGTCGATAAATTTGGTATAGAGATAGAATATTGCAAAGTTAAAAATATAGAGTACTTTTTAAGAGGTAAAAGCGGGGAAAAAGTAATTTTTCGCTTTTTGATAAATTTGGTATGCACACATTAGCGTTCAGTGTACTTTCTGTAGACCTTTCTGTAAAGCTGGTACTTTTAGTACTATTTTACTATTGGTAATTTTTTCTCTTTTCGATAAATTTAGTATAGAGATAGCATATGACTCAATTTAAAATATAGGGTACTTTTTAAGACGTAAAAAAGGGGGAAAAATTGGCACTTTTTCTATGTTTGATCGTGAATAGCCTGTTGTATTATAACATCATTAATTAGTATAAAAGTCAAAATTAAAAGACAAGAAATTATAAAACGTTGAAAAAATAGACTACAAAAAATGCATAGGTAACAAATTTGTGTTGTCATATAATAATATAATATGACAAATAAAACAATTGGGTCATTCATAAAGGTTGCTATTAAGTCATATCGTCATAATGTCCCAAATAATATTTTACAATTGTTAAAAAATATTGTTGTGTTTCAAACAAAAAAAATATTTTTTTATGCTGTGTTCATTAATTCGTCTTAACCGTTCAGTATAAATCTAAATTATGAGCGATTGCACACAGCAGCCATATATATTTCTTATAATTATTTTAAGACATATGACTTTACAACTTTACGACTACCTTGTGAATCACCCAATTAGGTGGTGATTTTTGACTCTTTTGATGATATTGCTCACCAAATTTATTTTATTTTTTATGTGCATTAATTTTTTTTAAAATAATAAACATAATTTTTGAATAAATTTTTGTTTCCTATTAAGATATAAATTTTTAAAAACTGTTTAATTTCGAATAATTAATATGATAACTAAGTTTGTAGCAAGTTACAAATAGTGAGTTTTAAGCCAACGTGTAAACAACTTACTTTCCGTTGACTGCAATTTAACTAACTTATATTTCATTTAAAAAAACCAACTTAAAGCTTACTTAAAGTAGTAAGTTTATAGCTAGATACAAAAAGTTATCTTTAAGTTAACCTCTAGGTAACTAACTTTAAAGTTAATTGAAAGTAGTGCAGAGTCATACAATTGACTACTTCCTAGGACATCGCAATGTTAAAATAGTAAGTTAATTCCATATAAAAGTAATGCAAGTGTCAACCACCACTACTTGAGAAATAGTTAGCTTTTAGTTAATTTAAAGTTAACTGAATGTCCGACAGGGTTTGTATGTATATAATTTATCATTCTTGTATTCCTTAACGATGTTGGTCAAATTTATATTATGACTCTGCCTTAGTATATGTCTGTCTTTCTATCTCTCTGACTGCCTTTCATCATGTTTCTTTATCTTACAAGTACAATGTGTGATGTGAACTAAACTTTTTCATACGCAATATACATTAGGGTGGGCCGTTTTGTAAGATAAAATTTTTGTCATTATTGTGGCTAAAAACCCAAAAAAAAAAATTTTTTTTTCGAAAAAATGATATCGCCTACGTTTTAAGCGTACAATTTTACCTTGGATAGGATATATATAAAAAATTTGATGTCGGCGATTTTCGTTAACATACCTACTAAATAAACCTTAAAAATTCACGCGTAAAAAATTTTTTCCGACAAAAACTCGTTCAAAAAACTCAAGAAAAACATTTATTTGGAAAAACTGCTAAGCATTGCGTTTTTACCGTACAATTTCACCATGGAAAGGTAACATTTAAAAAAAAATTAAGCTAGCCGATTTTTTTATTACCTACTAAAAAAACCTTAAAAATAAAAGTTGAGAAAAGGTCAACAAATTGAAATTTGGGCGCGTAGAAAATGATTTTTTTGATATGTCGTAGTGCAACTTTTTTTTCTCATGCCAAAAGCTATCGAAAAATCGACGACACAATATCAATTGCTAAGTCGACCCACCCTAATGTACATACATATATACTGTACATATATTTTTTGGAACACGCTTAAGATGCGTTCCTTTGTAATAAAATGTTGGTTGACAACATGACACAAAAACATCAGTGTAACGGTATATGTACGAGTTTGTACATACATACATATTTTTTCCATTCGCAACAATCATACACACAGTCAAACTTGAAGGCATTCACATTTTTATTCTAAAACAAGATTTTCTTAGGTACAAAACCATGTTTACTGTTGAAAGCAAAGTCCTTTACACGGGTTTTTGGTGACTTTTAATCCAAATATGTACAATAAAGCGTAGCTTAAAAGTTGAAAATCATTCGGATGGTGACTACTATTTTTCTACCCTTCGCCACAGATGGAAAGGGTATACTCATATGGGACCGCCCACATGAGAAGGTACCAAGTCTTCACTTGGCTTAATTTTCAGGGGAGCCGATTTTCTAAAAAAAGGTCAAAAAATCGATTTTTTATATTTTAATTCATTTCGATTATCTGGTTCTCCTGCTGCCTAGACGGAATAGTCGATATATTAGAATCGATATTTTTGCAGCATCGATATTTAATATTAGAACCATTCAATATGTTTCAAACTGGTACACAAACCAAAAATTAAATTTGAAAAAGCGACTTTTTTAAAATTTTAAATATCACTCCAACCTTAAAAACACTAAAAAAAATTAATTACAAACTTTGAACTCGTTTTTCTCAAAATATGGTTTTTCGTAACCATGACGTTAAAAATGCATAACTTCCAAACGAAAACTGATAGAAAATTTCGACAAATACCTGCATGTTTAGCAGGAAGCGTTCGGTACAGAAAGTATAAAATCTCGGTGGACGGTCACATATTAGTTTGTTATTTCGCTTGTCATTTCTACAGTATTGATCTGAGGCCCTATAAAGTATATTATATATATATATATACTAGCATTTAACCCGCTACTTCGTTAGCGTCTCCTTTTCTTTCGTGGACATTTTTTTACGCCAAAGTTTATGTTTCTAGGTTTTAACCCGCTACTTTGTAATAGATACGATTTTCACCTCTTAAACATTCGAATTTCGAAAATGTACAAAATTTTTATTTGTATTTTTTAGATACGTTACGAATGTGATATTCTTTTATTTCAATGTTTATTGGTTTAATAAATAGATTGCGTGGCAAAAAAGTTTTAAAATACAGGTTTTACCCGTTTACTCCCCAAAAGGGTCGAATTTCAAAAAAGTACCAGACACCTATCCGCTTATTTTTTTGATGAACATGAGGTTAGGGAATTTACCCATTTTTAGCTTTTTTAACCTCTAACCATAAAAATTTTCAATATTACCATCCTAGGGAATCGATTTAGCGAGAGGCCAACCTCCCGGACAAATTACAGCATTTTAGCTTCAGTCAGTAAGTTTACATTTTTATATTATATAGGTAGATGAAGAAAAATGTTTTGAAACAAAAATCACAGAATTAGGTACGATTTCACCCCTTAAACGTTCGATTTTCGAAACGCATCAAATTTGTATTTGTATTTTTTAGATAAGTTATGAATGTGATATATTTTTTATTTTACTGTTTATTGGTTTAAAAGATAGATGGCATAGCAAAAAAGTTTTAAAATACAGGTTTTTTTCCCCAAAAAGGCCGAATTTCAAAAAAGTACCAGGCACATGTCCGCTTATTTTTTTTATTGAACAACAATAAGTACTAAATTTTTGAATAAGAAAATGTTTTGTAAAAAAGTACCAAAAATAGTTACGGTTATTACCCCTTAAATGTCCGAATTTCGAAAAAGTACCAAATTCGTATTTGGATTTTTTAGATAATTTTATTTCTATGTTTATGGGTTTAAAAGATAGATGGGGTGACAAAAAAGTACCGAAATACAGATTTTACCCGTTTACTCCCTATTTCCCCTTTTTGGTACTTTTTTCTCCCCATTGAAGCATACAAAATTTCAATTTTGTAATAGGAGCCCAAAATTTAATACGTATATGTCAATAAATAAAAAAAAATGTTTTTTAAAAAAGTACCAAAAATAGTTACGCTTTTTACCACTTAAACGTCCGAATTTCGAAAAAGTACCAAATTTATATCTGGATTTTTTAGATAAGTTTCAAATGTGATATAACCCTTATTTCTATGCTTATAAGTTTAAAAGATAGATGGGGTAGCAAAAACGTACCAAAATACAGGTTTTACCCGTTTACTCCGTTAAAGGGCTGAATGTCAAAAAAGTACCAGACACCTGTCCGCTTATTTTTCTAAAGAACAACGATAAGTATTAAATTTTTTTTGTTTAGTTTTAGAGATATAAGGTTACCGAATTTACCCGTTTTACCCTTTTTACCCCCTAAACATTCGAATTTCCACAAATCCCGTCTTAGTGGATCGATTTGGGGAGAGACCAAGCCCTGGTCCAAATTTCAAGTTTTTACCTTCAGGCGTTTAGGCTGTGCGATGATGAATCAGTCAGTCAGTGAGTCAGGCAGTCAGTCAGTAACGTTACAATTTATATATAGATATATATAGAGCAAAGTGCTTTTACTCATGTCCATCTATCCGTGTGTTAAATAATCTGGATTTTCTGAAGGCCCCAGATATGATGGGAACTAGGATGCTGTATATTTCTGTCACATATAATTTGGCAGCAAGATTGGGCTAGAAATGGCTGAGGTGTGAGCAAAAAGCACGACTTCTTTTTTAACCACAAACATTTACTCTCAAAGTTGTTTTTGGGAATACAATTATTTATTAAAAGTTTTTATCAATTTTTTAAAAATGGGAAGTAAGCACAACAAACAAAATCTTTTAATAAATAATTGTATTCCCAAAAACAACTTTGATAATAAATTTTTGCAAGTGCACGTGCATAAAAAACTGAACTGGCAAATTGTTTTTATTTTGATTTCTTGCGAAAACAATAAAAGCAATTTGTTTTTGTTTTTTCATTACCCACTTACAACTACAATTAATGTTGGGAGAATTCCAACTAATTGTAGTGGGAAATGTAAGAAAAGATAAAGTCACTGTTTTATTGCTGTTATTTTGTTTAAGCTTTGATATCGTTGCAATTGTTACTTAGATCTTAAATCTGTGGTTTTCATGGGTATCCGCTGTGTCTTAAAATCAAATTTTTCAGGAGAGCGGAAAAAACATTCTAGATTGAACGATGGGCTAGGTATTGAACTTTTTGAAATTGGTCATTACGAAAAAATATCGGAATTGGTCCATATTTTTTCAGAAATTTTAAAAACCGCGTAAAGAGCGTTTAAAATTAAGCAATATGGCATCAACATCTCAAAATCGAAAAAATAGACATATATAATAGACCGATGAAAATCACAGAAATAAGCTTAGTAAAATACTGGTGGTGACATTTAGCTAAATCAGTTCATAAATGACCAAGTAAAATAATGCTTTGCTATGCGGAAACAGATGTACATGAACACCTGCCATATGGCCCAACCTCATGGTGGATCTTCTCAACAAATGTGCCAGACAACTTTTACGAAAGGCAGCTTTCCGTCAGAAAAGCAAGGCTCCCGCAAGACCTTCATCATCCTGAGAAACAGGAAGCATTTCCCGCAATAAGCCTACTAACGGAGGCCATAAATACTAGTGAGTCCGGTGCTATACCACCAGAGGCTACCAACTCCTGTCATTTTGGATCGTTGTCGCATCCCAGGTAGTCGCGCCCGTGAGGATGTAACACCCAAAGTTTAAATATCTTTTAGAAGATCCCGCTAATAATGAACGATTATTATATGATTCAATATACAGGTGCGATTTGTTTATGGGTTGCAGCTATTAGAACTGTACTCACAGAAATAAATTTGATTTATAAAATTGGCATGAAAGTATAAAGATAAATAGGCTAAATGTACTTATCATCTGGTCAGGCTGCAGCATTATTTCGTGTAACCATAATTATTATGTAGAAATGTATATATATTAATATTTATTAAATATATATGGTATATATATAAATGTATAATATAAATTATTTAATAATTAATAAATTAATAGTGTATTGGACATGTATTTATATACCTTTAAATTATGTATATGACGCTATATGCTCTTTATTAGTATCGATGATGAATAAGATATCAGGAATTGCTCCCATTTCTCTAATACCGCCAAACCACCTACTACAGTTGCAGTTCCTATTTCAAGACCAAAAGCTCCACTTTTTGCCAGATCCACCCTCCAGAGGAATGCTTTGCTATATAGCGTATTTACCACATGAGATAGGAGGACCAAATTTGGCTCAGAGTATTTAACGTTAAAAATAAGCCAAGTAATTTTTTTTTATTTTACCTGACTCCGATAAATATGTCCTTCCAAAATAAAGGTTCTTAAATAAATACGGTTATCAAAGAAGAACTTTAATATTTAATTTAAGGTAATATATTCGCCCCATTAACGGCTTATTTTGGTAATTACAAGGGGCCCAATACGTCCATTATTTCATCTCCATACAAATGTCCTTTGTAATACCCTTTTGCTCCGGTTTTGTTTAAATTTAGTGCAAAAAGTTGACCTTTGAAATTTTAATAATTCGAGAAAGTGGGGGCTTATATTTTTATAAAACTTACGTTAGC
The DNA here is from genome assembly GCA_943735925.1 of Pollenia amentaria. Classification (NCBI taxonomy): domain Eukaryota; kingdom Metazoa; phylum Arthropoda; class Insecta; order Diptera; family Polleniidae; genus Pollenia; species Pollenia amentaria. Next base: position 3,359,671 of record OX031006.1, on the reverse strand, counting down.
AAATTGATAAATAGAAATATTAAGTGTGTAGGGTACCAGTTTGTTCGCATTACTACAAAACAGTGGATAGAGAGTTCGATCCCAAAGCTGCCATTAAAATCAAAAGTAAAAAAGAGAAACAAACAATAAATAAAGAACAAGTTTCTTCCAAATATTTTTATTTGGGGACTGTCGGCCTTTTAAGTGAGTTGTAATGCAACTCACTTAAAACTACGAACTAAGTCCCCAATGAACTAATCCCTGAAAACAAAATTGAACTAAGTTCTTGAAATTATGAAATTAATTTATTATGAATTAAAACCCCAAATTTTAAAATGAAGGAAATGCCTAAAAATAAAAAATCCATCTTTGGGGATAACCCGCAAAACTAAAAATCAACTAAATAACGTGAACATAAATAACAAGTTATTTCGCAATAATATAGTGCCCAATCCCAATATCAAATCCCGAATTTAGAAGATTAAGTAAGTGAAGCCGATGTTTGTTATACAATAGAGGTGAAGATCCTAGCGTCCGGCCAAAGGCTATGTAGAGAAGTTGTAGCTAACGATTCGAGGTCCTAAAATTTTCCCAACCCTTACAAATTTACCTATATCAATATTTGAAACGTTGAATGCAATTTGAATGATATATGTATTAAGTCTCTAACAATATTAATTGGGCTTCATATCATTTGCAAAATTTGCGGACTTTCTTTATTTGAAACAATCCCCCACCACAAAATTAAAAACAAGTAAGAAAGTATTGTCGGTCTAGCCTAACCATATGATACCCTACACCACAGCCTTAAACAACAAATTTTCCAGAGTGTACCCTATTTGGGATCCATGGGCAATCATGGACCCATCGAATCAAAATTATGTTATGAGGTCAAGATTCATGTAAAAGTTGTCTGTGCCGAATTTCAGTTAGATATCCTTATCTACCTGAGATTCGTTTGCCTTTAAGTGATTTTATAATGGGCTTCTATATGGGACTTTTGGATTATTTTGGACCCTCAAGCACAACATTTTGTCATGACAAAGTTTCTATCGTAAAAGTTATTGTCGCCAATTTGTATGCCAATACCAACAATTATAAGAAAGTAATGAAATAAAAAGCTATTTCCGGGAGTAATATTTGTATGAGACCTATGGTTAAATATGGACCGATTACAAACAAATTTAGAAAGATGATTAAGATTTTATTTACCACATAATAAGATAGCTTATGGGCACAAATACCTTATTCCGGAAAAAAGGCTTGTATGGGGGCTTTGTGAAATTATGGACCGATTCTTCCCATTTTCAATAGGATTGGTTCTTGTACCAATTATAGCCTTTGCGTACAAAGTTTACATGGACAGCCGTTATATCAACTTATAAAGTCATTTTAAATCGATCGGTGTACTTCAGGGTGGGGGTAGGCCCAATATTTAAAGGATTTATAAACAGCACAAACTTGGGTATAAATCAACAAACTTTATAAAAGTCGTTGTTGTTATTCTCTGCATAAAAACTTGGGAAATTAGTTAATTTTTGCTTTCATGACTTCGTAGTTCGAGTTCGTAGCACCTACAATGACATAAACATAATAAACATGTTTTTATGTGGGTGTTAACGAAAAGCAGAGTGACAAAGCAGGTAAATACATATTAACATATAAATTTTTATACTATAACATTACACCCAGAGAAAAATAATTTTTCAATATGGTCACCCCCAACAAAACTACTTTTAACTAAAATGTGTAAACGTATTATGAATAACTTAATCATATCGTTCTCACTGGCAACCTTTGAAAAACCGCAATCATATTATAGTTGCTTCCGAACACGTTAATGTTACTAATATAAAAAATATGCTTAACACTTATAATAGCATGGCTTTCTTTCAACCGTAGCATGTTGCTCTTGGAAAAGAGAAAAATACTATAGTTGAACAACTTTTAGTGGTCAACAAATTATAATCATATTCACCTAATGCTAACATGATTAGAGGCAACCACAATATAGTTGTGGTTTCTTGATGGAGGACTAATTTAACCGTAATATGGTTGCCGGTCACAATTATATGGTTAAATATACTATAATATGCATAAAAATGCTCGTTAAAAATAGTTTTGTTGGACCATTAAAAAGAATGTTTTTTCTCTGCGTGTACTTTCAACACGTAGTACATTTTTTTGCAACCAAAGAACCACATGGAGCGTTGGTCTATAGAACAAATAACACATTGTTACATAACTTAAAAACGGATCTTTAAGTAGAATCATTTAATTTTTCAATTTATTTTTTTTTTCTGAGTCGAAAGAAAACAAACCATTTCTGCATTCATAAATACACAAATTCACATGTATATTGATATTGAAACAAGTCATCCATCCATCTTATACATTTGTATATACATATATTTATGTTGTATATACATATGGATGTATGCTGATATATATTTATTTTATTTTGCTGTGTTCCTTGTTGCCCAATAAGCAATCAATCTATTTTTACAACCAATCGAGCAGACATAAAGCGAACAATCCTTTAAATGCGCAGAAGGAAATAAATCTTGTTAAAGAACTTAAGTGCGCATGATCATAAGACTCATGCTGGTACTCTTAGTAATGATTCTTAAACTTGGCACACACGCACAAAAATCGTTTAAATTAATCTCCTGATATTCGATTTGCCATTAAAAAAAAATACCACATATTTCGAGTTGTTTAAGTTTGTATTAGATTTTGTTTTTTTTTTTTTTTTTTTATTTCGGTGTTTTTATTTGTGATTGTGCGTTTTTATTAATTTCCTAACTATGTATTGTAAAATTCAATTAAGAAATAGAAAACAGACATTCAGTCAGTCAGTCGGTTAGCCAACAAGTCAAGTAAGCCATGCACAAAGCTAGACAAGCTAAAAAAAATACATACTTATGTATAAATATTGTATTTTCATTTTTAATTTCCCCAAGCTCTTTAAAGAACAACAACAAACCTCAGAAAAGAAAAACTTAAAAAGAGTTAAAATATTTAGTTAGATACAAATAACAACCATATATCTTCTATCATCATCAATCCATATCGACTGTTTGTCTGTTTATATTTCATATAAAGGGTATTTGTTTAATACCGTTGGAACTTGCGAAAGGGTTAGATGACAAACGAAGTGTCATACTGCACTCATTTTTTGACATTTACGATCAGTATACTCAGGCAAATCGTCATGAATAGATTTACGCTTGAACAACGCTACCAAATTGGCTTAAAAAATCAGTAATCGATCTGCACAACTAACTGACGACTTTCTGATTCTTATGGCGCCCATAGCGATGAGACATATTTTTGGTTTAACAGGTTTGTGAATAAACAAACTTGCCGCATATGGAGGGAGGCCTATCCAAAACATACCCCACATGATCAGCCGCGCTGCCCATAAACACGAAATCACGTTAATGACTTTCGAAAAAAGAAATATTTTTGATTAAAGCTAATTTTTCTTTTATTTTTCAAAATTTTAAGTGCTATTAGGCTTAAAAAACACCCTTTACGTACATATGAACATATATTGTGTTGTACTAAGTATTTTTCATTTTCTCTCATCTATACACAATTATTTTGTATCGTCTTTATATTTGACGAAACATATACATAAAGTGGCTTTTATGGTTAAAATATATCAAAGTAAAATGACTAAGAGGTTGCTTCAGATTTTATTTTTATTTTTTGTCTAATACTTCCGTGTCGTTATAAGTTTATAAGTTTCTGTGAAGGAGTACGAGTACGAATGGAATGGAATGTAATGGGATTTCAAATATGGATTGATGGATTTTTGAATTCCATGAATTTGTCTTTAGCCAAACTAGACTTATTGATCGTTATCATGTCAAAATTGTTGCGAGTATGACAAACTGTAGTGAAGAGGCAAGTAAGTATGTAAGTAAAACTTAAAACAATTTTTATTTTAATACAATTTTTTCGTAACTTAACGTAAGTGGCTATAGAAAATTAAAACTTAAGATTGCAAAGAATTCCTTAAATTTTTTTCAATCCAACTCAGGCAATAGGACCGCAAAATTTTAAAAGTACAAATTAAAAGCCTCTGGTAAAATGTATACATTTTTATAAGTTAAAGCAAAAATACATTCTTACCATTCTTTACTTAATAATACTCCTTTTATGAATTTTTATAATTACTATTATTATTTAAAATAATGTGATGTATTTATTTAAATTATCATGAGTTAAAGTTTTACTTTATTATTACATTCGAAAAAAAAATTATTAATTATTGATGCGTGTTGAAAGATTCAGTATTAATATTTCTTATTCAATTATTTTTTTATTTTTCAAATATTTTTAGATATTTGATAATTGAGTTTTTTTAAATTATTTTTTTATTAATCGATCGCTTTGAATTTTGTGCAAAAATAAATTTGTATGTATATGCGAGTACAATATCTGTTGTATAATTGCACTTTTCTTAAACGCGTTCTCTACCAAACTGACTTGATTAGCAGCATTCGCGAGCATTTCAAGTGAATACCGGACTACAGCCGCTCTGCCACATCTTGCATTAGGATTGCATGCATGCCACAGTATGTTGAAGTAGTTAACATGTATTCCTTAACCATCCAGCCAGCCAGCCAGCCAGCCAGCCACCACATACTTACTTCTCATATATGAACTTCATTATCATCTTCAGACCCGTTTCATGCTACGAGTACAATATGAACGCAATCCAACGAAACGTAAAATAAAAATAATAAAAATGCTACAAAAATATAAATAAAATTAACTTAACATCAGCAACAACAAAAATGTGCTGCAACAGGTTGCAACTTAACTGCAACTTTGATCAACCACTAAAACCACTATGGAGGAGATTGTATCTGCAGAAGGCTGCAGCAGCAGCAACAACACAAAATAATATTGCTAGCGAGCTCCAGCAAAAAAAAACTACAATAAATATCATTTTGCAGCATAACAAGATCATACTCTGAAAAATCAAATCAAAGAGATCCACGGAGAGAAAAACGCAGTAAGAAGTAATGAATAAAAATGTAATAAATGTTGCCTCAAAATAGAAACTCGATTTCTTCAATTTACACATGTTCATACATATACTTGTGCATGCATACATTTATGTGTATTTTTATATCCCAGGGGTAAATATTGAAAGGCTCGCAAGTAGGAGGCCTTTTTGAAGGGGATAATACTCCTCTCTAAAAGATTCGTTTCTTTTGATATCCTGCCTTCGGAAATTAGCCTTCTAGAAGGTATACATTTCTTTTAGAAAGACGTTTTCTCTTTACGCATTCGTTGAGGGATGATAAATTACATTTTCAAAAGTGTTTTTAAGTGTTCAAACAGAACTGCGTCGATACCACATTTTCCATACAAATTTGTCGTAGAAAGCCGCCGTCCAATAATATCAATTTTATTTTGATAAGGTTTTTTCTAATGCTCCCACATATAGAATCTGTTAAAGACTCGTAAATTACGTAAAATGCAATTCTAAAATATGTAATCTTATCAGTCTACGTACTTCTTCTGTTTCATCTAGTAGGCTAATGGCTAAAAAGCTATATGATTGCCCAGTCTCAAAAGGTATCTGGTGCTAAAAATTTGTATGGTTTCCTTAACTGTAGGTTTGTTGAGATCATTATAAAACAATAAAATGAGAGAGAATTTGAAGTTACTGCCGACGTTTGAACTATGGGCTTTAGGATTTTTGCCTGAAGTTGAAGACTCAATTTTGTTAAAATTAAAATTTTTAGACCCTAATTGAATCGTTTATTTCAAAAACCAGTCAAGCGAACAATTTTTGATTTTGTTTAAATCAAAAAAAACTTCGTAAAATTACTTCACCAAAACTGTAATTTTTTCCTATGAAAGTTATCTATTTCCGTAACTGTTTGATGAACATAAAACTTTTTTATATATCGCACTTGTTCCACTAAAGAGAGTCAGCTAAACATTTTTCAATTTTTACTTCATGTAAGAAATCGATGTACAGTGATCACATCTACCCACTGTAAAAATCTTACATAATTTTCTCTAGTATTTTGTCAAAAAAAATGCAATTGTTGGGATATAAGAGGACATATAAAAAGAAAACAGTTTTTGTCTCGACTGAAAATTTCAAAATTTTGAGTTAACCCCCTTTCGAGGAACCAGTGCGATATGTTTACTAACTTATGTATATTTTAAAATCAATATAAAACTTGCACTTGTCGGGTTTCTGAAAAAAACAACCATCACTATGTAAATTTTGTAAGAAATTTGTTAATGTTTTAAAAAAAATGATATATTAACTATTTTAATATTATTGTCATAGATATCTATTTGCTCTCCCCAAAAATCCCCACAGATCCTAAAAAATAAAATAATATTATGTGAAAGGAAAAATATGCATTCATTTATTTATTTAATTAAATTTATTTGTTTAATAACATTAAAACTAATTTTATTTGTACTTTGAGTTCTACATACACAGGAACATATATAAAAAGAGTAACTTAAAAAACGCACAAGGAAAATAATTATGGATCACTTATCATTTCAAAAACTTCAGATAAAATCTTCTGGTTCATCAGCCAATAAAATTGTGTTGTACATTTTTTTTTTTTTTTTTGTATTAGCAATAAGAAATACGACTAAGTAGCAATATTCATTAGACTGTAGTTAATATTTTGTCTGAATTAAATTCGATTCAGAATTTGCATAAAGGAGATATATTTGCTTCGTTTTTATTCAATTTTGGCTTGAAAAAATATATTCCACATTTGCCGATGAATGTAGCATCATTAATTTTATTTTTCAATTCTCCAACCCTAGACCAAAAAGCTTCAACGTTAAAGAGTTTGGAATTTTTAAATTTTACTAAGCATGTCATTGGAGCACTTCAGTACTTTTGCAAGGCTAGTAGTACTGAAAAAAGTACAATTTTGCTTACTTTATCATCCCTTTTTCCTTCTTTAAAAAGGGAGAAAGGAATCTGTTAAGTTTTTGTTATTGGCATTCCTTACTCCCTTCTTTGCGAGAAGAAATTGTTGAAATTGTTCATCTTTTATATTTTATTTGGACTCGTGTCTCTTACGTAAACATTCAGTTTTCCTTTCAAGGTTATGTATTAGGAATGCCAATCCCGAAATCCCGATCCCGGAAAATCCCAGGATTTGAATTTTTGAATCGTTAACTTAATTTTTCTGTCTTACTTTATAAAAAGAAACTCATCATGACATTCTCCCTTGAGAGGATAGGGAACACAATATTGATCTTTTATATTTATTTGATTAACTCCGTTAATACTGTCATTGAAAACGAAAGAAAAAAGTTAAACTTTGTTATTCTTTTTAAGCGTGTCCAACAATTATAAAGAAATTTAAACGTGAGAAGTGCTGAAAATAATTAAAGAAGAAAGTTAATTTAAGAAATAAATGTCTTTTGACATGCACAAAACAAAAAGAAAAATCAAAAGTTCCGTGAGTTTTTATTATCTAATTGATTACACTGGTGCACCAAAAGCAGATTAACTTTTTTCAGGTTTGGGCTTATTAAAGTGTTTTCCGAGAGTGGGCATGGGACCTAAGGTAATTTATGGAGCGATTTCATTAAATTAAGTAGTGTAATTTATACACTACATAATTCATACCACCAGTGGTGGTGGATATAAAAATGTGTTTTTGTTAAAATAAATTTTTATGGTTAACTAAGAAAATTGATTTTGTTAATTAATTTCGAATTCAAATTTCAATTATTCATATCAATTCATTTAATAAAAATGTTAATAGAATCTTACAAATAAATCAATTACTAGTTTGCTCTATTCAATTTCTATATGCATTATTTTTCTATTAAGTTTAAAACAACTGAGGTAAAATATTGAGTAAAATATAGATTTTATATTTATTAATTACACATTGATGAAAATCCTACGTTGTTTTTTATCATATTTTTAATTAAATTAATCATTAATAATTAGTATTGTGGTTATTTTATTGAACTGTTAATGGTTTTAATCCAAATTTAGATATTTTAATTAGGCTTAAGTTCATTGAATTTAATTTGCATTAAATTATTTTTTTATGAAGAAAGGAATTTTTACAACATGGAAGATTAATTAAAATTGTTATTGATAATTTTCATTCTTGACTGACCTGGGATTCGAAGCCAGGCTGTCTGGCGTGTGATTCGAACCCAGGCGGCTGGTTACCCTGACATGTTTCGACCTCAACCACTAGGTCTTCTCAAAGGGATTTGCCGTCTTACACTCGCAGCCATCGATGACTGCTGACGTCAGTAGTCAAACATCAATCCTTAAACCAAATTGTATTTTAACCTTTGGTAGATCGAAATTTGCTTTTTGAATGATTATCCATTTTTAATTGATCTCACATGTTTTCCTTACTTCTGTTTTTTCGTACTTTTGTCAAGAATTCTTCTTGAAGTCCAAAGTACATTTTTTTGTTTTTCCTGTTTTTGTCTTTCTTTTTTCTAGTTGACCTTTTTCAGCACAACTTGAAGGACAAATGTAAACATAGCTCGTGCCTTAGCTGTTAACAATAATTAGTATTGTGGTTATTTTATTGAACTGTTAATGGTTTTAATCCAAATTTAGATATTTTAATTAGGCTTAAGTTCATTGAATTTAATTTGCATTAAATTATTTTTTTATGAAGAAAGGAATTTTTACAACATGGAAGATTAATTAAAATTGTTATTGATAATTTTCATTCTTGACTGACCTGGGATTCGAAGCCAGGCTGTCTGGCGTGTGATTCGAACCCAGGCGGCTGGTTACCCTGACATGTTTCGACCTCAACCACTAGGTCTTCTCAAAGGGATTTGCCGTCTTACACTCGCAGCCATCGATGACTGCTGACGTCAGTAGTCAAACATCAATCCTTAAACCAAATTGTATTTTAACCTTTGGTAGATCGAAATTTGCTTTTTGAATGATTATCCATTTTTAATTGATCTCACATGTTTTCCTTACTTCTGTTTTTTCGTACTTTTGTCAAGAATTCTTCTTGAAGTCCAAAGTACATTTTTTTGTTTTTCCTGTTTTTGTCTTTCTTTTTTCTAGTTGACCTTTTTCAGCACAACTTGAAGGACAAATGTAAACATAGCTCGTGCCTTAGCTGTTAACAATAATTAGTATTGTGGTTATTTTATTGAACTGTTAATGGTTTTAATCCAAATTTAGATATTTTAATTAGGCTTAAGTTCATTGAATTTAATTTGCATTAAATTATTTTATAAGGAAAACATGTGAGATCAATTAAAAATGGATAATCATTCAAAAAGCAAATTTCGATCTACCAAAGGTTAAAATACAATTTGGTTTAAGGATTGATGTTTGACTACTGACGTCAGCAGTCATCGATGGCTGCGAGTGTAAGACGGCAAATCCCTTTGAGAAGACCTAGTGGTTGAGGTCGAAACATGTCAGGGTAACCAGCCGCCTGGGTTCGAATCACACGCCAGACAGCCTGGCTTCGAATCCCAGGTCAGTCAAGAATGAAAATTATCAATAACAATTTTAATTAATCTTCCATGTTGTAAAAATTCCTTTCTTCATAAAAAAAATAATTTAATGCAAATTAAATTCAATGAACTTAAGCCTAATTAAAATATCTAAATTTGGATTAATCATTAATTAAAAAAAAAATCACACTTTTCAATTACAAATTTTAATCAATTACAAAAAGTAATCAATATAATCATTAAACAACTTTGTAATATTAAATGAATTACAAAACTTTCGTTTGTAAAAATCTTTTAAAGACGTTTTTTTATAAATATCTATAAAAAAGCATTTATCTTTTGACGTTCAAAAATCCCGAATCTGGAAAAATCCCGATAATTCGAAAAATTATGATTATTATGATTTTTGGAATATCGAATCCCGGGATTGTCGAAAACCAGTCCCGATTGTCATCTCTAGTATGTATAAATAGGTACTCTTACGTTATCGTGACCTTGAGTTGCGGATTAACCTGATAAAATGTTTTTCTCCGTTTTTTCGTAACAGCTGTTAAAGAATTGTGTGTTTGTTTATGTTATGTATGGAATGCGGCCAGAAGTGTTTATGTCTGCTATATAAGGCCTTCTATTAGGCCTCTTTATTCATTCTTTTTACCACTGGGTATGAATCGACAAACACACATACAAAAGTACTTTGAGCAGTTGAAGCTTTGTTGCTGTTTTATTTATATTTATCAAACGATGAGTTTTCTAGTACAAACTATTGCATTATCGGGCACACATTGTAGTATTATGTATAAATGTTTATACTAGAGCTGTGCACGTGCTAGGCTTTTCACTCACGATCACGCAGGCTCACAAGGGAAAGAAATGTAATCGCGCACGCTCACTCAAATATCATTACCAAAGGCTCATAATTATGCATACTATCGAAATATACGAGTATTAATAACGAAAGTACTCTTTTTTTTTAATTCAATTTTTATAAATACATAGTCATCTTCCAGACTGGCATTTTTTGTTGCAGTAATTCTGGATTTTATTGGTGACAGAGGTGAAATGATTCGGAAGGCGTCAAAATCTTTATAACGCAAGATCACGCGTGATACCAAAAATTCACGTCACGCGCTCATTTCTAGTTTAAAAATAATGCAAGTGTTTATATAAAAACTTACCCTGCGGTTTTAGCGGCAGTTCTTAAAAAACTGCTGCAAATGCAATAAATGAAGCTTTCGCAAACTTTAAAAAGTTAGTCTCTTGAAATTCGGAACAGATTTTTAATATCCTTGGATTTTTGTCTTATACATATTCAGTAATATTTTATTAGTTCAATATTTTGTTTATGTCAAATAATGTAATCTTTATAAATAGGATTTATGTAGGTCCCCACACAAAATATATGGAGTTACTTTCGTAACTACTGGGAACACATTACACGCGCAACAAATATTCACTACTCCGTTTTCTCTAATATATGAACATTAGGGTGGGTCACTGATGTATGCGAAAAAATAAAACTTTTCGAATCATATTCTAATAGCAATATTTTGTTGTCTTACCATAAAACAAATAAATAATGCTAAAAAAAAGTTTAAAAAAGTCACATCTTGAGCCCGCGCCGGAGCTCCTAAGAAAAAAGTATTTTAAAAAAGCCATTTTGTAAATTTTAATATTTTATTTACTACAAATTATTTATTATTAATTAAAACTGATCACATTTTTAATTACACATAAAAAAAAATAAAACTTTGGTTCCTATACAACATAAAACAATAAAAACAAGAAATTTTATTAGTTATTTTTTGGTCACAAAAGCTTGTATACTGTCAAATCTGGGCATTTCAAAAAATTTGTTTGTTACTTCTTGACACTCAACTGCCGCATTTATATCTTCAGTAGTAATGTTCCGAAGAATTGGTGGATCGAAAAACTTTTGATTCCAATTTATAACTTCAAAGTAGTTACTTGCGTCAAAATTGATAGAAGGGGCCTCAAAGACGCGAGGTTGCTTTCGGGTATGAGGTGAGCTTCGTGCTTCATAAACCCGTCTGGCTGCCAGTTCTCTCACTGTTGCACCCAACAACATCGACAGAAGAAAGTTTTTCGCAGTTTTTTAATAATAAGCCAATAGGACCAGCATGCGATATGGTCCCTTAGTAACACCATATAGCTTGTTAAATAGATGTTTTAATGGCAATTTGTTCAAATGTAAATAATCCATTGCAGTGGGCGCTGAAGTTTTTTTGCCAATACTCTTATTACTCCGTTAAATTTCCCAGTGTTAGTGAGTGTACTATCACATCCAATTGCCATTAAATTTTCTTTTTTCATTTTTTGAGACGAAGGAAGGGCAATAATTCACATTTCAATATTTTTAGAAGTATTTCGATCTGGTGTTGCATAGCCAACATAAACTGAATCTGGCTCCTTAACAGATACTTACATGTTCCTCAATCAGTATTTGTCTATATTTCCTAGTTGCTTTTTAAATAATATTAAGCGTCTTATCTTTTCGGCCGTCAAAGTATAAAACTAGTGGGTCTAGCTGATTCTGGTCTTGAATACATTCATTACATACTTATTTTCTTTCCCGTCTTATTTTTGATTTATCAATTGGTTAACTGCTAGGAGAGATATCTTGCAATAAAGACGAAGCAATAGCAGCCGCTGCGCTATCGGAAACACTGTAACGGTTACATGTTTTTGACAATATAGGCAAACTAAAATAGTTTTTCTTTCTGCCTTTGACGTGGAAGGTAAATTAAAGGAGTCGTCACAAGAAGCACTGGAATTACTTACAGATAACTCCTGCTGTTTTAAGTTAACTTTGTCTCGACATTTATTTACGTTTTTTATCTGTATTTGGTGCTTGAGCTGGTCTCTTTTGCAATTTAGTTGGAAGATCTCGAACTACTCCTCCAAAACGCATCTTTCTCGCCCACGCATCTAACTCAAAAACTCTTGTTCTTCTTTGGGTACCTTATATTGCCTTGGACATCAAAAAAGCTCAATTTGTTTACATCTACAGGAACAAATATTAAACAAAACTCTGCTACGTCGCAGAAAATTTTCTTTCTATATAAACGGACATTTTTTCAACGACTTTATGAGATTTTTGTAATTTATATGATAACCGTTTATTACTTGTATGACTATGGTATTTGACACTGTAGGAAGAGACGATTTGCTCCTAACGCATTCCATCCTTTGAGCTACAAGTTTTGCAATATCTAAAAACAATGGTTGCTCCCTATTCCAATCATAGTATTTCATAACATATTCGTAAGTTAGTAAAACATTATCATTAATATCTTCTACATTTTCGAATCTCGTGCAGAAATAATCTTGATTTCTGGTTTCCATAATAACGGTTAGAAGTTTAAACAGTTCAAATAAAAAAATAAACACACAACTTCACTGTACGCGTAGTAATTATTTTATATGTATTCCATCAAAAATATTTCTTGGAAGAATATATACTTTTCAATGAATGAATTGCTTGTGTCTGAATCCTCGAGAACTTAAGAATCGTTAGAGTACAGTAATATGCTTTTTTGCAATACAATGTTATTGCTCTTATATAGCAAACTTAACAAAATTAAGATCAAAGCGCGGGCTCTTAATCTACAAATAAATTAATAATATTTTACAGGGGTCTAATGCAGGCAAATATACAACATATTTACGCTATTAGAAGTCGTTACAAGAAAAAAATCATCCACATACAAATTTTTACCTATCGAGGACTTAGGTAGATTTGATGCTAGGGGAATGAGAATACTTACAAAATATTTAAAATACAAATACATTTGTACTGCACATACAGATACATGTATATTCAATGGATATATTTTACAAGGACAGTGCAGGGCAGGACTTATTCCATCAGAAAAGCACTAAATAGACATGTGTACGATTACACTGTGTACGAGTTTGACACTTTATTTTTTTTTTTGCTAACTGGGCACCCTACTAGTAAAGCTAATTCAATGGCGCTAGTAATTTTTCAAAGTTAGCGGCCATATTCACGATAATCGCGATTAAAAATTTTAATGCTAATGTACCATAAAACGATATTTTTTTACTAAAGTTTTCTATACAGATATGCTGCAAGAACATTCCAAAGCTGGGAAACTTTTACCGCCTCTTAAATAATATTCCGTTGTGATTTTTTCAAAACGCCGACACACTTTTTTTTTGGTCTCCTCTACCAGAATCCGTTATCAACCCCGTCATTTTGGAAAATTTTTAAATTGTTCTACAGTGTAATAGAGCCACACTGTACAACAATTTAAATTAAAATTCTTTAAAAAGAAATCAAACAAATATAAAGTGCTTTGTAGATAATTTATCTTGCTTTTGTTTTCTTCTAATCTATACCAGATTCTGTAAGTAATGAATAGGCTATCCTGGAAATAAATTGCAATTTATGAGATACAAGGCAAAATAATAAAATTGCAATATATAGCAGATATAAACGTATATAAAATTGTAATTTTAAGAGTAGATAAGGGTAGTACGATGGTCGCAATGGACAAATGTGATTATGACTTAAGAATTAATAACATTTTAGGGTATAATTTTATATATAAAAAAATTGAACAGGGATCCTTCAAATAAATTACAAAGGACAAATAATGATTTTGTCGAAAGACTTTATAAGAAAGAGGAGATCACAATTGCACATAGAAAAAAAACTTAAGACAAGCACAGCGGTAGCACCTAGATTAAAGGGTGTTCCAAAAATTCATAAGAAGGATTTTCCACTAAGACCAATTTGTTCTTTTATTAGTTCTCCTTCTTATGAACTTTCGAAATATATTACGAAAATTCATAGAAAAATAACTGATGATTTAAAATAAAATGTTAAGGATTCTTTAAAATTGTAAGATAGATTAAGACATATAAAAATAAATGATGATGAAAAATAGTATCTTTATTTCCGAGTGTACCAGTAGATCTGGCTTTGTGTATAATAGAAGAAAAATGGGACAAGAATTTTACGTATTTTAAATTTTTGTATAGATGATAATAGATATTTTCAATTAAGTGGGGATATATATACCCAAAAAAAAGGGGCTTCCTATAGGATTACCAGCATCACCAGTTGTATCTGATATTGTTATGGAAGAATTATTAGATACATGTGATCTAACCGGTCGAGTATCATCCACTAATGTAATCTGGGATCCAAATTTGTCAATGATGTTGACAATAGTGGTTTTAGTACGTCGATTTTGCGTACCGTAAGTTCCTCAAATCGCATGAAAACATTTCTCGCAGAACGGTAATTTTCGTAATACAGCTGAACAATTTGGAGACGCTGTTGTGATGGGAGTCTTTCCATGGTGACTTGCCAAACGATACTGAACAAAAATGACAAAGCAGTTTGATATGAGTCACGCGTGATCTGTAAAAAAAAAAGCATATTCAAAATCAATTGGACAATTGTCTCTTAAACTGCAAATCGTAACGAAATATGTAGATGATTTGTTTTGCATTATTTCAGAATGTGAAATAGAACATATTTTTACAATACTTAACTCTTTTCATCAAAATATTAGATTCACAATTGAGAAGGAATATATAAAAATCTAATAAAAAGAGTTTTAACAATAAGTGATGTAGAATCCCATAGGGAGAATAAGGGAAAGATTATAAATATATTAAGAGATAATAGTTTTCCGATGAAACTTATATTTAATTTAATAGGACTATACATGAACAAAAATGGAAATAGTAAAAATTCTTCGAATAAACCGAAGATTTATAAATCATTGACTTATATACCGAAAATGTCGGAACGATTGGAAAATTCAAACATCGAAACGATCTTAAGCTATTCTCAAACTTTAAATTGGTAAGAACCTCACCTTTCTTGGTATGAAGGTAGTGGTTGTAATATAATGTGACCAGTGGGCCACTTTTGGTAAGCAGAACTGGCGCTGTGGGATGAACCAAACGTAATGTTACGGTGCCCAAATTAATTAAAAATTAATTAAACGAGAATTTCTGGAAATAAATCAGATAAGAAATATAAACGCACTATTTATGACATTACACAAAACAGCATTAGCAACGCACTGTGCTCATTTAAATAATTATCCAGATTTTGAGAATGTAACAATTTTAAATACAGAGAGGAATTACAAGAGACGTTATATATTAGAAATGCTCAAATAATACAGGTTCCAAACTTATTAAGAATAAATTATAAGACAGATACAGATAGTGTAGCCTATAGTTATAGATATTTAGTTAATAAAAAGAGAAACGGAAACTAAATAATTTTTTTTAACTGTAATAGATTATGTTTAAATATTTTATTAGCATAAAATTTTTTTCAAATGTTGTAAATTTTTTGTATTTTAAGAAATTTTGTTAATTTGTTTTTTATGTAATTATTTTTTAAACTTTTTTCAATCCTGAAGACGTAACACAAAGGAGTTACGAAAATTCGAGATAAAAATAATTATTAATTTTTCTTTATAAAAAAAAATAGACTATAAGCTTGAATAAATAGAAATGAAAAATAAAAATAAATTGCTTTAGACGGTTTTTTTTTTCTAATAAAATTACATGTGATTTAAAATTTGAAGTTCTTTTATACCTTTAATTTCAAGGCAGAAAAAAAACAAGAGCCGAACTTAAAAAGAATATTTTTTTTTCAGAAATAATAACAAAATCAGCTGTTAAAGAACGCGTTACACTTTTAAAATAACACATACTTTTGAGAAAAAAACCATAAAAAAATCTAAAAGGCAGAAAAAATGCAGAATATTACTCAGAAGAGAAAACGTCATTAGATTAACATTTTACCTGTATGAGATTTTTGTGTGTAAAGTAAAAGATCGTGGGTTTGCTGCCATTTATTATATTTTATTTAAGAGTTCGACAAATAACAAATTTAATTCGACTTCGAATGTAATATTTAACCGAAACCATAACCATAAGCTTTACATGCAATTTTATAATTAATTAACTTCAATAACAATAAACCAAAGAAAAAATTAATAGATTATTTCATTCATTTATATGGCTATTGCTACTGCAACTCCTGCTGTTTACATCAAATAAGTTAAAAATTTTCTTCAACTTCGAATTATTTATTATGTATATGGGCATTTCCATGAGAGAAAATAAAAACCCTTCAAACTGTTTTAAATATGGCAGAGAGGCAAAACACACTCAAACTCTACTATGTAGAGATACTTATATCGGGTGATTTATCGTGAGGTAGGATTTAGAATGTAAAAAAAACCCATAAATTTGAAAGTGAACTTAAAATTTTTATTGTCGGTTAAAAGAACAATTTATGGCATTTACTGTTTGAAAATGATATCATGTAAATGTTGGCTGTGAATCCAGATGAGGTGGTCCATTCGGAAGGTACAACTTTGAGTGACTCGTTCGAGCATAGCGACTGGTAACTCGCGAATAACACGAGAAATATTGGCTTTCAAAGCGTCAACCGTAGCTGGCTTATTCCTGAAGTCCTTACCTTTACATATCCACAGAAAAAATAGCCCAAAGGTGTGATATCACAGGATCTATGTGGCCAATTTACTGTAACAAAACGTGAAATTAAGTGCTCACCAAAATGATTTCTTAACAATGTCAAGTAGCGCCATCTTGTTGAAACCAGAGCTCACCAAGGCCATGTGCTTGAATTTCAGAAGGCACATAGTTCGTTAACACGGTGCGATAATGGATACCATTGACGGTAACATTCTGATTTTACTCATTTTTGAATGTGGACCAATGATTCCCAAAAGCCACACCATACCGCTGGATGTGATCTAACCGGTCGAGTATCATCCACTAATGTAATCTGGGACTCAAATTTGTCAATGATGTTGACAATAGTGGTTTAAGTACGTCGATTTTGCGTACCGTAAGTTCCTCGAATCGCATGAAAACATTTCTCGCAGAACGGTGATTTTCGTAATACAGCTGAACAATTTGGAGACGCTGTTGTGATGGGAGTCTTTCCATGTTGACTTGCCAAACGATACTGAACAAAAATGACAAAGCAGTTTGATATGAGTCACGCGTGATCTGTAAAAAAAAGCATATTCAAAATCAAACCTCACGATGAATCAACCTTTAACTTATTACAATTTTTAAAGAGCAGAGAATAAAAGTTTAAACTGAATAACTATCTCTTTCATTCATTTTAACAAATTGCAATCAACTATTTTTTCTTATCTGGCGATTAAACTCAGGTATTGGTAACATAGCAATTATAACTTAAAATTAATGTTACAAAAACATGCGGAATAACCAGATATATAGTATATTTTTAAATGTTTTCGATGCTATTTTAATGTCACGTACGAGGTGCAAAAACATAATTTATCTACGTAATTTGTATTTAATCAGTCGGAAGATATTTGTCGCAAACAAATATTGATCGCAATTTTTTTTAATTGGTATAAGAAAATTTTTATAAACTTTTATAAGTCGTCACTAGGGATGCCAAGCGGGAAATCCAGAATCCCGAAAATTCGGGATTTATCAAGCCCGAAAAATCCCGGGATTTATTTTTATGAGTCCCGGTATTTTTAACATATCAACTTTTATATAAAAAACTGTTCGTTTTTATTGAATTTTTATACTATATACAAAAAAATTATTAAAAATTATATTGATGAAATAGCTCATATTCCTTCCGGTCCAATAATAATAAAAAATTTGCTTAAAAAACATATGGTAAATAAAATAATTTTTTTATAAATAAACACTATTTGACGTATTCATAAATAAATTATTTAAACTTGAAACCTGTTTTAAGAAGCATTTGTATAAACATTTTGTTTTAAAATAAATTTCAAACGTACTTAAATTATTGATTATGAATCTCGCCCTCACCCTGGAGGTGTACTGCACTGCAGTCGACATAGTTTTACAGTTTTTAACTCAGCTATCGAGATCGATAAGGGACTACACTTTGCAGTGTATTAGTGTCGTCACAACTTAATTCACATTAAAAATTGAATTGTGGTCAAAAACCTGAAATGAATTGATCTAGAAAAACTAAGAGATACGTATATTTTGTTAAGCTTTTTTAAGAATCTGATATTTCAAAAATCAGTCCCGATTGGCATCCCTAGTCGTCACGTATCATATTGTAAGTACTACAAAGGCAACTAAATGTATCATTCTTTTATGTTTGTATTTATATTAAATTTGGTCCAAACTTATATTATTGCAATCTTAATTACATAACCAAATTTTATTGGAATCGGGCCATATTTGCCAATAGCTCCCATACAAATTCTACTCCCATAACTTCCTTATAAATGTTGGTACGACAGGTACTGCGTCATGAAAAAATTTTTTTCTCGTAGGTCCAAAATTAATCATAGCTCCCATATAAACCTCCTTCTTTAAATCAGTTGGAGGCAAACAAATATACTATAGATGAAGATATCTAAATGTTATTCGGCACAAATAAGTTTTATATGATTCTTAACCTGATAACATAATTTGGTTCTGACAGGTCCATGATTAGCCATGGGTATCACGTGTTGGGAACAACGTGGTCGGGCTTGGCCGACTATACTTTCTCACTTGTTTGTTTTAAGTTGTTGTATACATATTTTTACATAACCAGTATTTTATATCTTATAAATACTATAAGAGAAAAATCTGTCACGTACGATATTTCACGAACGATATAAAATTTTGTTTATTATACAACCATCCAAAAAAAAATTTTTTTCTAAATGACGGATTATAAGGGAAAAATATTTGGTTTAATATCAGAAAGTAAAAAAAGCAGATGTTCGCATAGTTTTACGTTCACCTCAAAATCTCTTTTAATTGTGTCACGTACGTTACGACACCTATTTTTTTATATAGTACCCTCTTAATGAAACATAATGATAAAATTATTTTCTAGTTACTACTATTTTTGCAAATCCTCTACCTCTCCGAAGGCGTACAAATGTCACGTACGATGACATGGAAATGCCCATATGTATGTATGTACGAGTATATCTACTTAATCCAAATACCTGATGGATTATGCATGCAATCTGAGAGTGAATGGATACTGATTATATTTTTATCATAATCTTAAAATAATTTACCTAACGAAGTGTAAAGTCTATAGATTTTTGTTTTATATTTTAAAAATCTGGTTAATTACATCAAATCCACTTTATGCAGTCATTCAAAAATTCAACCAAATGAAAAATAAAAATGAATTATTAATTATTTCGCTCAAATACATACAAGCACACATGCATACATATGTAAATACATGCATACGTATGTATTTTATTTGTAAAATATTTTAAGTGGTAAAATTTAGAACGCATCAAATGTGGTAAGTATTTGAAATATATTTTGTGTGTTTGTGCAATTAGATTCCTTCAGTGGTTTAATAAAAACTTCTTTCTGTTAATGGCCGGCCATTGAATAATTCCCTCAGTCGTTTTATGAAGTTCTTGCTCATTAGACCAAAATGTGCCACTGAATATATTTGTAATAATTAACTGTAGTTCTGCACTTGAACCACCAACTGCCAAAAAAAAACAGGCCAAAAGGAACATTAAACCGTATTGTTAGAGAAGAAACTAGTTTTTTATGTTTAAAATTAATCTGCTTGGGTGTTGCACAGTGAGTTTAATTAAATAAAAAATAAACAGTTTACTTCGAAACAACTACAAAAACTAGTTCTCAATATGTAATCCAAATCATTCGATATTCAGAACCATATTTTATAATTTAAAATTTTAAGTCATTTTTTTAACATAATTTACCTTAAAAAGACATTTTTGGTGTGACATTAAAATAGAAAATGTACATATGGATGTATTTAGATATTTTAATGCATGCACATTCAGAATACATAGCCCCCTTTCGGACTCGGCAAGTTACTTGCGGAAGTCTTTTGCGCTACTCTTGATTTGTAGATGTGAGGGGCAAGGTCGCGGTAAGGGGAAAAAATTTAGTACAGTTTTTGTTGTACTCGGCTAGTTACTTGCGCAACCTGCTTGCCGAGTCTGAAAGGGGGCTTACACACATATTTATATTATTAAATTGAAGTCGCGAATAACGGTGTATATGGAAATATGTGTAATAAATTTTCATGAGAGCAAAAGAACATGCTCAAAAATATCTACTCAATATTTTCAGATTTTTTAAACAAAGGTAAATTGAAAATTTAACGGTCTTACGTATTTTATAATAAATTGTAATAGGCCGTTTACATTGGAACAAAATCTTGTTGATTTGATTTAAAATCTTCCTCAAAATCTCGCACGTTTATATTGTACGAATTTGTTTTTAGCGAGATTTTGTTAGCATAACGAAAACGGAAACATTTTAAAATTTCCATTACCCCCTTTTATAATCAAATTCATTAATTTTATCATTATTATTCGTCTTTTCCGTTATTTTAACTATTTTTAAAAAATTATTAAATTATTTTAACAGTTTTAACAAGCCGTCATTATTGTTTTTGTTTTATTTTATTATTAAAACGTCATTTTTTCTTGGGCAGGGAAGAATTTGTTAGTGCTATATGAAAAAACCATTGTTTTGAGCCGATTTCGTCAAAATCAAGTCACGAAGTAGATTTTGTTTTGTATGAGAAGTCAAGTCAAAAACAGCTAGATTTTGCTCGAAATCTCGTAAGTAATAAATTTCGTTGTAGTGTATAAGGCCTATAAGACAGAAATCTAATTACTTTTGCTGCGACTGTTAAAAATCTAGCTCAACGATACAATTCGTATTCACACTATCCAACATGAAATAAAATTATTGATTATTGTTTAGAAAATTTTAACAATTGATAAAGTTGTATGAGATGTTAAATTTTTTTTTTTCGTAACACTTGTCATAACCATAAAAGGAAAGTGTATTTTTATTAAAATTATTAATATTAATAAAAACTGTTATGCAAAAAAACAAAAAAAAAATTATTGCAATTTACATGTAAATTCACGTTTAAAAAAATTTTTAGTGGAAAAATCGAGATGTTGGTTAATACGACTTTCTACTACGGAAAGCATCATTAAGTGTCTTTTAGAACGTTATTCAAAGTTGCACAACAATTTCGATCGTATCATTTTTAGCAACATACAAGTTTATTCCATAAGCTGACTCTTAGTAATTGTATTTTGACAGCGATAAGGTGCATAATTTTGGTGATTTGGGGCTTGAACAATGTAAGAGAGTAAAGCTACGGTTACACAGTACAAACATAAAAGATTTGCTTGTTTGTCAAGCCATGTGTGCAGTGTATTTGGCACTTAACTGTTTTCATGTGAAGTATGAATTTTTCATAAATACATATGGGGGATTCACAAGGTGTCATAAAGTCAAATGTCTTAAAATAATTAGTCAATTCACAAGGTATCCTAATATGTCATATTGTCAAAATGTCCTAATATTTCACAATGGTTTAAAAATATTGTTGTACGGCTCAGCCGCTCAGCGCTGGACTTTTCTGATTAATTACGACAGCACAATAAACACAGCAAGCAACGTTCTATTTATTTAAGACACTTTTTGTTAACAAACCAACAACAATATTTTTAAACCATTGTGAAATATTAGGACATTTTGACAATATGACATGTTAGGATACCTTGTGAATTGACTAAATAACATGAAAAAATACGACTGTTGTGAACAACCCCTCATAATTTAATGTGCTATTAATTACGACAGCACAATAAACATAGCAAGCAACGCTCTATTTATTTAAGACACTTTTTGTTTACAAACCAACAACAATATTTTTAAACCATTGTAAAATGTTAGAACATTATGACAATAAACCATTATAGCACACCTTGTGAATACCCCAATACTTATTTATCGCAATTTTTAATTAAATTTTTATGTATGAGGTGTACATATTAAGTTTCAATTTATCACTTATTTCTTAAATTGAAATGCTGTATGGATAATTTAAGCGGTTTATTTAAGATATAGATAAAAAAAAATACATACAGCAACTATCATCAGTTTGGAGTACTAACCATGAAATCCTGATCCAAAAAATACAACGGCGGGAGCTCATTTTAAAATTTTACTCGTTTTTATTGTTTTTAGGGACATGAAAAACTGTTCGTAATTAAAAAGTTTGCTAAAACCGTTGGTCTTTAGAAATGTTTAAGTTAAATCAATGAGACCGGAGACAAGTGTTCATTATAACCGTATTTCACTGTGATTATGTTCAAATTTAATATTTTCTGTTAGTGTGTTTATTTTATTGCTTGGAAATTTTAATTAGAGTTAAGAAATGATTTTTTTTTTTAAATTTATTGCTAAAACCCGTTTTTTAAAACAATGTTGATTTGAACGTTTCTGGTTGTAAAGAGTTGACAACAGTGCTTCCTATTGTTTTCAGTGCATATTATAAAATGTTTTCCTTATAACACTGTGCAAAATCATTGCGTGTGCAGCAAAAGATTACATTCATTGTACATCGAAAAATGAAGAAATGGAACTTTGTGCAGTTAAAAATGTTTTGCTTTAAAGCACAATTTGGTCAATTATCATTTATAAAAATGGTAAATAAATAATTTATAAACTGATTACATTCAAATTTTACAAATACAATTTTCAATTTGCTTCTTTTACTTTATTAAACCATTAGCTAAATCCCTAAATTTATCTGCATATGTGTGAATGTATTATTATTATTATTTCTTTAGACTACCAAAGTGCAGAGAACTTATTAACATGTATAAAAACAAAAAACACAAATTATATTTTAGGGAAGTTGACAATTTAAATTTCAAGGTACATAAATTAAAAAGCAGAAGTAGGGAAAGGGAAACTAATTTGATGCACAGCAATATAAATGATTTGTTTATTTTGAAATGTCACAATTTCGACTCGTATGATGTAACAGCAGTTAAACACTTGGTGCTGTGTGTATACAATTAATGAAAAGACTTGTTTGTATGTTTAATTTTTTGGCAAACTATAATTTGTTAATTGTTTTTTAACAATTCAAGATGTTATTACATAATGTGTGTTAAAGGCCATTAAATAAAATCCCTGGTCTGATATTTCTTTGTATTTTTTTTTCTTTTGAGAGGTGTACACATGACGTAAATTTGTCATGTTACGAGTGAATCACTCTTTATTGTGATTGCTTTAAATATTAATCACGCGTAAGAGAGAGACTGTGATTGCAATATAAAATTTTCGTGCGCTACTTTAAAAAGTGCAATCACTTACGATTTCTTACACACTCACGAAGATTTTCTTAAGAAACTATTGAATACATGAAAACTAAGAAATATTTTATTTAATTGACTTCCTGTCTTTTTCACGATGTCGAAAAAATTCTTTCTTTCAGTCAATTACATTTGAGGGGCTTAAGGCACAAGGTGTTTAAGGCCTTTTTCAAAACTGATATTAAGTGCTTATCTTATATACTCCATGTTCTCCAACCGAAACAGGTATTTTAATGACAACTGCTAGAACTGGTCGCCACATCTCGCTACCGAATGAGAATTCCACATTTACCTCTTCTCTGAGCGTCACCTACTAATTCCATATGAAGTTGTAAGAAAAAAGAAACTATTTCGATATAGTGAAATAGGCAGTTAATTTTAAGAATTTTTTGTTAAAAATAAAGAGGATGCCCTGTACACGCTATCGTCAAGCGCTCGGTTGGACCGAAACCTAATCCCCCTCAAATGCAGGCAACAAATCAAGTTAACACTAATGACATTCAGGTACCTCAGCCTAGTAATAACAGAACATCCTACGCTAACGTCCTAAAAGAAAACCATATGCCAATGCAAGGTGATTTGCCAAATAATGATTAACTCCAGTTTCTATTTTATGTCGTCTAGAAAAAACCATGGAAACATTTGTGCAAACAGTAAATAACTTTACGAACACAATGGGTAATATGATGCAGGAAATGTTAAGAATTCAATCGAGGTAATTGCAAGCTGTACTTAACAAGACATGAATTGTTTAAAAATTTGTTTTTGGAACGCAAACGGCATTCGCAAACTTAAAAATTAACTAGAATACTTTCTTAAAAATGATGTTATGATGGTTTCTGAAACTCATTTTACCTCAAGAAATACGTTTAAAATCAATGGATATATATTATATGATACCAAGGATCCTCGAGGTAGAGCTTGTGGAGGTTCTGCTATTTTGATAAAAGCCCGAATTAAACACTACTTAATGTGTGATCATCGTGAGGATTATCTGCAAGCAACAAACATTTGTGTTGAAGAGCTAAATCGAAACTTAGTACTTTCATCTTTATACTCTCCACCTAGACTTTTCAATATCAGAAAGCCAATATTATAAATATTTTAAATCATTAGGACCCTGTTTCCTAGCCGCTGGCGATTATAACGCTAAACATACCTTCTGGAGGTCACGACTTATAACACCAAAGGTTCGTATTTTGTTCAATACAATTTCTAAAATGGATTTAAATGTGGTTGCGAGCGGACAACCAACATATTAACCTACTGATCATCAAAAAATTCCAGATGTCATCGGTTTTGGCGTGGTTAAAAACATCCTCATAGAAACGATTCATGAAGAAGCTTCTTCAGATCCACACACCTACAATTGTTACTATAATGAATCCCAATAGAATTGTATCTCCGTCTGGTTACTTATCGACATCAACCACACAAATAAATTGGTTAAAATATAAAAAATATCTTAGTGCCCATTGCACAGAAAATATTCCGCTTAGTACACCGGAGAACGTGGATCTCGCTATTGTTAGTTTTGACAGTTATATTAAACTAGCTGTTCAACATTCCAGCATAACCCTCAAAAAAATCAACAACAATAACATACTTATATTCTACAGATGTCGAGCATCTCTTGACTGAAAAAAGGAGAGTTCGAAGAGAGTGGCAATTGCACAGATCCTCAACTTAAGACTTTATTAAAAGAGTGCACAAAAAGGCTAAGAAAGTTACTGCAGTCTCAGAAAACGGCTTCCCTAGAAAAATATCTTAAGGAACTTGATGCAACTCCACAATCAGATTATTCAATATGGCGTGCAGCTAGAAGTCTCAATAGACCTGTTATCAATAAGTCACCATTAAGAAACTTGAATGGAAGTTGGGCAAGAAATTATATTGAAAAAGAAAATCTGTTAGTTAATCATCTGAAAAATGTATTCACCCTTAATATATCTCACGAAATAGCAGTCGAGTTACCGCCTGTGAATTTTAGAGCAGTTATTCCCCTAAGATTCGAGTTTAGAGAAATCAAAAAGGCTATTTGTGATTTAAACACCATGAAGGCACCCAGTATTGATAAGATCAGTAATAAAATCTTTTGGAGCTACCAAGTATAGCAAAGAAAATTATTCTTATTATTTTTAATGCCATTTTACGCCTTCAGTACTACCTTCAAGAATGGAAGGTTTCCTTAGTAACCATGATACCAACGCCAGGAAAGGGTCACAAAAAAGTCGAGTCATACAGGCCTATTAGCTTATTATCAAATATTTCAAAGCTATTTGAGTAACTACTAGTGTCAAAATTAACGCCGATTTTAAATGAAAATAGATGTATTCCAAACCATCAATTCGGTTTTAGAAGAAAGCACAGCACAATTGAACAAACTCATCGAATAGTAAATGTCATAAGAAACGCCTTTGAAGAAAAAGAAATATTGCTCAGCACTCTTAATCGATGTGTCTCAAGCTTTTGAGCTACTGAAATTGCAGCAAAACTTACCAGCAAACATACACAAGCTGTTAGAAAGCTACTAAGTCGGTCGAAAGTTTATTATTAAAGAAGGTGCTTTTTTAAGTTCTCCTCCGCCAATTGACGCTGGAGTCCCTCAGGGAAGAATCATGGGCCAACTGTTATACTTAATATATACCTCAGACATGCCAACAAACAACCACACCCAAACTTCAGCATTTGCTGGTGAAACAGCTTTTTTAAGCGTATACGAAAACTGTCATGAAGCATCTCGTTACTAGCAGGATCATATATTTGAACAGTAAAAGTGGTTTAAACAATGGATGATAAAGGTCAATGAGCAAAAATGCGTACATATAACATTCACCTCGCGTCGGGAGTCATGTCCCCCTATTAAAATCAATAATCAATTAGTGCCCCAACAATCGCATGTAAAATATCTCGGAATTCATCTAGATCGGCGTTTAACATGGCAATGCCATATAGAAGCAAAACTAACACAAATGAAACTAAAAGCAATTTAAGTTTATTGGCTTATTGGAAGAAATTCTGTTCTTAGTCTCGATTGCAAACTTCTACTTTACAACTCTATATTAAAGCCAATCTGGTGTTACGGTATTCAGCTATGGGGCTCTGCCTCGGCTTCTAATATCGAAAAAATTCAAAGGCGCCAAAATAAACTTCTTCGAATAATCACAACCGTTTTCTGGTATGACAAAA
The DNA here is from genome assembly GCA_943735925.1 of Pollenia amentaria. Lineage (NCBI taxonomy): Eukaryota > Metazoa > Arthropoda > Insecta > Diptera > Polleniidae > Pollenia > Pollenia amentaria. The sequence goes on along the minus strand of OX031006.1, from coordinate 3,332,816 downwards.
ACTCAAATATCCACAAGAATCTCAATGTGCCATTAGTAATAACTATGATAACGAAATATGCAGTAAAATATTTAAAAAGGCTGGAACTGCACCCAAATCCATTAGCTCGAATATTTTAAATTATGGCGGCCACACTCGCTTAAGGAGAAGACACTGCAGCACTCACCCAATCAGATGAGCGATAAAAACCGTCATATGTTAACAGAACCCGTGATGTCTGGCACTGGCAGGACATAAAGTAAATATTAGGATTAGATTTGATTAATTATTGTTAGTTCATATTTAATATATGAAGATTCAATAAATAAATACCGTTAATCATTGAGATAGTCATATAGAATTTTTCTCCTCATCCAGACCTTGTAAAATATCACACTTTTCCTTTAAAGTTAATGTTTTGTTTTTGCGTTTATTATTTAGAAACATGGCACTTGGTTAGGGATGCAAACAATACATCGACGTTTTGATGGACGATACATCGGCGTCAAAACTAAAAAACATCGACATCGTCCATTTAATATTTTCATTTATTTAAATTTTTTTCATAATATTTTTACCATTTTTATTTTTTCAATTAAACGCTTTATTTAAAAATATAAAAAAGTGTATTTCAAAGCATAGCCGTACAAAGTACGTACATGGGTTTGTACATACATACCTGCATAATATGCATTGCATAACTACATGTACGTATGTAATAAGGGGAACCCTCTTTTATAAACTAAACAAATGTTAAAACAATTTTGGAGACAGTGTAATAGGGTAATAACTTTTTGAATTTTTTGCAAATATCAGTTCTCCCAAGGTAAAATCGTGTAGGGCATGGAAAAATATTAAGAACTGCATTTTTAGTTTTTTGTGCTATCATTAAAAAAGTACACGCGCCAAACGCCATGAAGTTTTCATTTAAAATGGTTTTTTATTACTGAAATTATATAATATTTTTATAAATTGACTCTAATTCGACCTTTAAAAATCTTTTATTAATCCTCTTATTTAAGCTTGAGGTCTCTTTTCTTTTTTTATAAAAAATATTAAATTTATTATTTATGGATTTAATAAATTTTATAATTTGTATAAAAATAGAAAAAGAGACCTCAAGCTTTAATAAAAGGATTAATTAAAAACTGTTTTTCGGGACGTTGTTGCATCCCTACACTGGGTACGAAATTAGACAAACCTTCTTGTGAAGGAAAAGCAAAAACTGAAGTAATGACAGAGTAAAGTGTGAATCAACGTGTGAATGACTAAAAATGTGTGGTAAAAACGGTAAAACAACAGTATTTTATTTTTGTTCTTGCATAAAAAGAATTTTTCCAGATTATAGACGTCAAAATTTTAAATTTTCGTTAATGTAGAAGCGTCCGAATTATTGGAGTGGCTGGACTGGCGCATGTCCGGACTATCGAAGTTGCGCTTTATGTACATACACACATATTAAAAATAACTCAATATGAACATTTATTTAAGCGGCTTATCTTGATGAAGGAAAGGGCTAAGTCATCATCCAGACTTGCAATTCTTGTTGCAGCAATTCTTGAGTTTATTAGTGTGAGGGGTGAGAATATTGGGGAGTGGTACTCAGTTTCATGTACTCTGCAATTCCGTTTTGTTTTGTTATTCTCACACTTTTTAACTTGAAGTTGAATAAAGGAATATTTGTATTTATATATAAAATATATAAGGAAGAAGGGGAAAGACAAGATAAATATCCAAAAATTGCAAAACTATAATTTCATAATCTGGACACTAATGCAATTTCAAAGCTGAATTTTTAAAAATTGCAGCAACAAACATTGCAAATCTGGACGATAAATAACAATTATTTCTGCCAAAAATATATAAAAACTATTGTTATTTTTTAGTTTTTATTAAAAAATAACAATTTTTTCTACCAAAAAATAATAAAAATCAGAAAATAAAACTTATTTTTGCCAAAAAAGTCATTATGTTTAAAAGTAAACAAATTTTTTTCATATGAAACGTTTGCGGCTTTTTATTAAAGTATATGAAAACTAGCGGACCCGGCGAACTTCGCCTCGCCCCAAATTTTAAGCCTTCCGACAAACTTTAGAGTAATAATACAAAAAAAATATTTAAATTTTCAATGTGATTTATTTGAATGGAATCAGTAGAGAGCGATTTGATGAACAATGTTTTTCGATTTGTTTTCCGGCGCAAAAACAAATAACGAAGACGGTTTCCCAACACGCGAACATGCAAGCTGACCGTGCGAAAAACAGGGAATTTCGAGATTAATCCCACAGACTTCTAGTGATTGGCCTTGCGATTTATTGAAAGTTATCGCAAAGGCCAATCGAACGGGAAATTTCGTATAAAAAAATCAATTTTCGATTTTTCCAATTTTCCAACTTTTGCGGAGAGGTTTTCCAATTTTCCGCAATTTTCCATGATTTACACTAAGAACTTTCTATTGTTTGATTTGGAAAGCCATTAAGGAATAATTTCACACAAAATTTCATACAAAAACTCGATTTTCGTTTTTTTCCAATTTTCCGACTTTTCCGGAGGGATTTTCCGTAAAAACCTTCTCCTCGAAAATACGAACAACTGACAAAAAATTTTACAGAAATCGGTCCAGCCGTTCTGATTTTTTGAATTACTAAACATTGTTACACCATTTTTATATATATACAATAGATATAGGGTGGCACAAAGATAAGGCTATGATCGCAAAAAAAAGAGCCAAAGTTCAATGACTTGTGTTAGCTGTGGCTCCATCTTGTTGGAGTCACAATTTTGGGTTGTTCTCTACCTCTGCCTTAAAATTTGTTCAATGTTCAACAATTATTCTTGGATTTTGGGTGCTTGATATTTTTATGGAGGTGACCGACCATTGATGTGTAAAAGGGTCTCGATGCAAGAAATATTCATTTCTTAAACCAACTTTTATTTTGCCTGAAAAACATAAAAAAATATTTATTCTTAGCTACAAAAATACTAATTCCCTTGGAATCAAACCATTATACCCGAACTCCTGCTCCAGATTCAAAACCAACATCATAACAAGACTTAGAATAGGCCACAGTAAACTCTCACACCAACATCTCTTAGACAGCAAACCAGCTCCACAGTGTCCAAACTGTAATACGCAGCTTAACATTGCACACCTTTTAAACGAATGCCCTGCTTACTATAATTCCAGAATCAAAATCTTTGGATCAAATATTCCTACTGAATTATTGAAAGATACATGCAACAACAATATTAATCTAATTTGTAAATTTTTAATTGAAAATAATTAAAAAATCTAATATAATTAAAATCCGGAGTTGAAAGCCTAGGCAGCTATTACTCCTTTTTTTCTTATTTAATTACTTTAATTGTATTATGTAATTAAATTTAAATAAATAAATAAAAAAAATTATTCTTATTTTTCTATAAATAAATATTAAATTTAATGTATAAATTAAGTTAATACTAAAGCCTCTAGTACACGGCATGTAAAAAGCCACATGCGCATGTGGTTCTGACGTAATTTTGACGTCATCACACAACACGCAATGCTTATTGTGGCTTTGCATTGACGTCAAAATTACGTCAGAACCACATGCGCATGTGTCTTTTTACATTCCGTGTACTAGAGGCTTAAGATAAAGTAATACAAATAACTTTATTTTCTCCAACCGTTATGTATTTTGTTTGAATTTGAGATATATGAAAATTTTCCTACTATTTGAGAAATGATTTAAAAATATTATGAATGAATCAAAAACTATGAAAACGATTCATATTATTTATTTTTAAACTTTTTTCTGTAATGAAAGGGAAAGCTTTTTATAATGCAAGCAAAGCACACCTACATATGGATTGAAGAAAAAAAAAATAAAAGGCAACTCACAGGCACGCATGTAACTCGTATTCAATGGAATTGGTTACAAAAACAGATTGTCTATATATGTACATACTCGTAAGTATGTACATCTTTATGACCATGTGTTCAAGTTTTTGTGTCAATGGATGTATTGTTAATAGTAAAATATGTACAAATACATAAAATGACTTATTTGCGTAATGGTGCTATAGCATTCTATCGTAATACCCTGCAGTACAAAATTACTAATTCCACAAATCTATTCCTAGAGAATTTACTATGTTTTCATGTAGGTATATGTATAAAATATTCCTATTCCAAAAGAAATTTACTATTGTTGATAAGTTCGAACGTTACATACGATAAAAAATAACCCCTTAAATTTAGTAGGAAAATAAAATTAGAGCAAATATATTTCAAGTTTCGATTCACTCAAAACATATTTCTGTAGCAATTAACGCTTTATAATTTATTAAAATTTGATATATGTATAAAGTTTTTCGGCCCAGAAGACTTAGGTAACACCACGGAATTTCGAAAAAATATGTCTTTAAATGACCATATAGATCCAATTGGCTGAATTTACCGTATAACTCATTTAAATGTTAAATGTTAATGTTAACAGCTTCACCAAACTTCGTTCGAATAGTATAAGACTCAATCCCAATAATCGCTTAAACCCGGAAATATGTAAGTTATGGTTCTGATAATTTATTAAATGAGTGGCACAATAATTGCACACTTGGAGTGCAATAAACTTTATTTAGTTTCAAGTTTTTTTGTTGCTTGTTAATTTTTGCTTAATTTCAAATAAGCAAATAAACAAATATCAAATTACCAATTCTTATTTTTTACTACAAAGAATTTATAAAAAAAATACATTAGTAAGCAAACCTATAAAATTGAAATAATTATTTGTATCATTATTCGTATCAGCATATTTTATTTAAATATTTTTTAATAGTAAAAATTTTAATAAAAGCAATAGACAAAGAGGGTTACTCTTCAGTCTGTAACTAGACCATAAATCAATAGTTGTTTTAATTAACAAATATTCCGTAGAATATTTAACTTGTATATTTAAAAAATTTTATTACCAGCGCTAAATGCCATGAATAAGTCCTATGCAAACATAAATAAACCTTTAAATATCTTTAGAATAAATGTTCATAGCTCCCATACGGGATGGTCGGTAATGTAAATTCTCGTATTTGAAATACACATACGTATTATGAATTTTAAATACATTCCCAAAAAGTATTTTGTAATTGTCGCTTTTTTAAGTTCTCCTCAGCCAATTGACGCTGGAGTCCCTCAGGGAAGCATCATGGGCCAACTGTTATACTTAATATATACCTCAGACATGACAACAAACAACCACACCCAAACTTCAGCATTTGCTGGTGAAACAGCTTTTTTAAGCGTATACGAAAACTGTCATGAAGCATCTCATTACTAGCAGGATCATATATTTGAACATGAAAAGTGGTTAAAACACTGGATGATAAAGGTCGGGAGTCATGTCCCCCTATTAAAATCAATAATCAATTAGTGCCCCAACAATCGCATGTAAAATATCTCGGAATTCATCTAGATCGGCGTTTAACATGGCAATGCCATATAGAAGCAAAACTAACACAAATGAAACTAAAAGCAATTTAAATTTATTGGCTTATTGGAAGAAATTCTGTTCTTAGTCTCGATTTCAAACTTCTACTTTACAACTCTATATTAAAGCCAATCTGGTGTTACGGTATTCAGCTATGGGGCTCTGCCTCGGCCTCAAATATCGAACAAATTCAAAGGCGTCAAAATAAACTTCTTCGAATAATCACAGTCGTCATTAGTAAAAACTATTATTACGAAGTATGCAGTAAAATATTTAAATAGGCTTGAGTCGCACCCAAATCCACTAGCTCGAAATATTTTTATTGACAGCGGCCACTCTAGATTAAGGAGAAGAGGTACTGCAGGACTAAACATCTACGTATGTGAACAGAAACCGTGAGGAGAAAAATTTTCGTCTGGCATTGGCAGGACAAAAATAAAGTATTAGTATAAGATTTGATTAATTATTGTTAGTTCATATTTAATATATGAAGATTCAATAAATAAATAATGAAAAAAAAACATTTTTTAATAAAAAATAAGTTTTTTAAACATTAAGTTCTTTGGCTACTACGGTCATGAATAATTTCATTAAAAATTCTCGTATTATAAAGATTTAATATCAATACCAAAATTAACCGATTAAGCTAAAACCTCGGTTAATTAATCGAGCGATTAACCAATTAAAGCAAAAGCTCGATTAAATGAATATTCTAATCTCAACTAGCTGTATTTAATAAATTACCTTATAATTTCAATGTGGAATTAAGTATTTTAAAATATAAATTTAGGTCTATACTTTCTTTGCCGTTCGGCAAAAAGGTCTTAGGTCAAAAAGACGCATTTTGAGTTTTTGATGGGCTTTAATAATTTTTTTTTTCTTTCGCTAAGTATCAATACTTAAGTATAGCACAATTGCTTCGAATCGTAATCATCTGCTCTTTAGGTAAAAAAAATCTATGAAAAATAAATAATTTTCAATGTAATATTACGAAAAACTAGAGTTTCTGACTTAAGACCTTTTTTGCTAACGCCAAAGAAATAGTCTGTAAGAGACTGTTTTCTATAAATTTTAAAATTACTCTTGATTTTATAAAATATAAATAATCGATTTGGGAGATATACAATCTTCTTTACACACCAAAGTACTGAAGGGTTGACCAATTATACTTTCTTACTTGTTTATTTATTAATCAATTTTAAATTTGAGTTTTTTATAATATCTTAAAGTTGTTAATTGAATTTAGCCAAAAAAAAAATATAATATTAGTTGAAAAGTGGAATTATTGAATTTGTTATGGATCTCCTCATATAGTACGTATGCAAGTACATATAAACAAATTAATTCCTGACGTATGTTTGTATATATGTAAGGAATACACTCAGTGCTACCTCTTAGTGGGTAATACCCCGAATTGGGCTTATTTTTTACCTTCGTAGGAAGAGATAGGGTAATTTCTTAAAGATGTATATCAGGTGTAATTTGAAATTATTTCTTTATATACCTTTATTGTATAAGTATTTCCGTATGTGAGTCTTTGCCGTTTTGTTCCGATTTGATTTCAGTGATGAATAGATGTCCATCGTTTAATATAGTTTTGCAAAATCCCGATAATATATGGCGCTGCATGTAATCTTATATTTCGCTAAATATGAGTCTCGTAGTGCTTTAAAAGCCGAAGTTTGCTGGAAAAATGTTTCCAATTTTATTTTTTTATTTTGTCTTTTTTAAATAATGTAACTAAGAGAACATTAAGCACCCTTAAAATTTGTAAAACTTATTTAAAAAAACCAAATGTCGTCTGAAGCCATTTCATAAATTTTATTTATTAAATGTGAAACTCATTATTTTAGGTTAGTTATTATTCACCATAGATAGAAAAGGTTTGGAAATGTTTGGTATTTAATTTCAGCTAGATCAGTCCGCAAAAAACTGAGCTATGAGCAAAAAACCACTACTATATCTAATTTTTATCCATAAATCTCTAATTTTACCTAAAAACCTTTTCTTTTTAAAGTTTTCTTTTAATCTATGAACATTCTTTTTTTCTCTTTCACCTTAAATTTAGTAGAATACTGGTGGTGAAAATAAACAAAATCTGTTAATAAATAGTAACTGAGTTATGAGTTAAAGACATATAACAACTTTTATCTTCCGAATGATTTTGGCCAATTAGCGTCCATACCATATGAGCGCGGAGAATCAAATTTGGCTTAGGTTGCTCCTAAGAAGTATTAAATGTTGAAAATTAAGCATATCGACCCAGGGGTCTTATCACCGCATTCGATATCGAGTAAGCTATCGTATTTTTCTGCATACGATAGACACTGACGTATCGAATGAAAACTCGCGGGATGTAATGTCTTTGGTTGCTCGATATCGAATGCTATCATCTCAAATTACGATACATTTCATTCGATATCGAGTGTCATGATACCAAAATAAAATATATCGTATGCGGTGATTAGACCACATGATTTGTAATACTATGGTGAAGAGTATGTAATATTTGGCCGAATACAGCACTTTTAATTGATATATCTTTCAAAATAGGTAGAAAGGGTATATAAGTTTGTCATTCCGTTTGTAATTTCTGCCATATTTATCTTAGGCCCTATTAAGTATATACATTCTGGGAGTTATATGTAGCGAAGTTGATTTAACGATGGCCGTCTGTCTGTTAAAATAAATTTTCCGAAGATCCCTGTATTCACAATGTATACATACAGTATTGAAAAACAATGATGATTAATTGCATCTTAGTTGGACGGACGCCACTCGTTTGTGTGTGTGATCAGTCGGAGACATTTCTTCCAAAGTCGATTGACGTTTATATGAACATTTTTTGTCTGTTGGGTTTATCACTCTTTCTACGGATATTTTAACACTCAAATGCCCAAGGATACCGAATTTGGTATAAAAAATATATGATGTGTAATATGGTCAAAAAAAATCAACTGCGTACCAATTTTGTTGAAAAAAAAATTTACATAGAAAACATCAACTAGAATTTTTAAAATATTTTTAATTCATTTCAATTAAAAATTTATACAAGTACATAAAATTGTTAAAAGCAAAAAGGATAATGCAAATAATCAATTGTGATGATAATTATAAAAACTTTTTTCTGCGGTTAAACATATATATATTCCTCTAACTCCTACTGGAGCATAGGGTGCTAGCTGTTCTCAATCTGACCCGGTTTTGAGCAATAGACCTAAGTCCATTTCCAGACATACACAGTTGGATCATTTCGGATTCCGTTGAACGTCTCCATGTTGTAAGTGGCATGCCTCTTTCTCTACCGTCCTGTTGAAATGGGTTCCATAAGAGCTTGTTTAGATACATTGTTGTCATTTTGATAGAGGATGTGGCCTATCCACTGCCACTTTCGTTTACGTATCTCGGTTACTACATCTATTTAGCTTGTCTATGCTAGCAACTCGCCATTTAATATCGTTCCAGGCCAAAATATGCGTAATATTCATCGGCGGCGCTGGCTGATTATTGCCGGTGATATACTTAAAATCGTATTATTGTATAAAAATTGTCAAAGTATACGACATAGTTTTTAAATCTATGCACTTTGTGAAGAAATCGAACAACTATATTTGCAGAAGACTGAAGGTCAGGTTCTCTTTCGACTCAAGTTTCAGCAGATTCACAATATACCTCAAACATGTTACCATATCCCATTGTATTGCTGAGTACAAAAAGTTTTAAGCCCCATTTTGTTGTCTTATTCGGCAAGTACCGCATCATATAGCTTCCAACTTTACCGGAGTATATTTGTTTGTCCACACATAGCCTGTTTAACTTTGGAACGGAGGCAAAAGTTTTATTAAGAGTTTCAATAAGAGGTTATATATGTATATATATATGTTCCCAAAGATCCTATAAGGAGCATAGGGCCCCAAAAGAGGTTGTGTAAGATAAAATCTGGCAGGATAAAGATCATCTTGATCCTTTCACGAATTTCACGAATAATAAATTTCTCATTGTTGTTTTATGACGGGTCCCTAACCCAATTTTTTTAAATTTTTGCTAAAAGCATCTGAACATATATGCGAACCATCTCATTTTTTTTCTGGACCTCAATAGCCCTTTTGATTTAATTTTTTCAAAAATATAATTTTTAAAGTTTACGGCTATTTAAGTATAAAAATCTGAAAATTTTTAAAAAAATAAATTTTAGATGATTTTCTAGTGATTTCTAAATATACTTGTGTTGTTTCTTTTTTTATTTTCACTAAAATTGTGCCCGTGGGAATTTTTTTTCATGGTTGTATCTTTGAAAACACATAAGGCATTTATGGGTTAAGTTGTAGATATCATTTTGATCTTAAACAAAAGTGAGTGAATGAAAATAAACGAGTATTTTAGGCTCTTCACGTTAAGTCTATTGTTCATAATTTTGTTTTTTTTTTTTTTTGCTTATGTTGTTTGTTTTTCATTATTATTATTGTTTTATTGTTGTAGAATTTCTCTTAAGCTGCACTTAACAAGAAATTTAAACGAAAAAAAATCCTAATGACAATGAAAAACCTGTCACATTGATGTGACATATTTGAAAGTGTTAAATTAGTAAATAATGATTAACTTTTAAGAAAATGTAAATAACACCTAAGTAGTCATATACATACACAGTACAACATTTTTCAGTTAATTGATTGCCAACTCAATTCTGTGAACTGTATGTGAAATTAGACCCAAAAAGAAGAATTTCTGCATCATTCGTTTTGTCTTCTTACCTGCGATTTGAAGTTAGTATCGATTTGAAGTTAGTACTAGCGTATAGGGGAATTTATCACGTTTTAGGCCCTGTTGTTTGACATAGCTCGACAACCACTAGCCCAATTTAGTTGAAATAAATTTTAAAAAATTAAGAATTACAATTCCCTTAATCTGTTCATATATTGTTTTCCTATACAAGTAACACTTTCGAAGTTAAAAATGAATGTATGAAGGGAAAAAATTATTTTTTGCCTAAAAATTTAAATTTTTTTTTTTAAAAATACATAAAAAATGCAAAATGGAAAAAAGTTTCAAGTCTAGTTATTTTTTCGCAAAGTCACATAACCTATGAGCAAAATGAGACAAAGATCATAAAAATCGATGCACGCGTTTCGCTTTTATTCGCAATTGAGTAAAGGTATGAATTTCAAAAATCAGTTATAGCCACCACCCTTAAAATAAAAATAAAAATATAAATTAAAAAATTATCATGCAAAAAAAAACTTTATTTATAAAAACTTAATGAAAATAAAATAATATGCAATTAATACGCAATTATAATATGCATAAAAACAAAATTTAGAACATTTTTTCAATTATTGGCAATATCCATCCTTGTAAAAGTTGACGCTTGTGGTTCTGATGATCTTGTTTTCTTCGTAGGTTGCTCATATTCATGGTCTGAGTCAGCTTGCGCTGACATTTTGCTGTGTGAGTTTTCTTCTCTTCAAAAATGATGTCAGCCATTCGGAGTCGTGTTGTGATAGTCCCAGCTTGGCCACAATGTAATCCATTTCGATTTGTGGTAGCGGTTGTGGTGCACTATTTTCAATATCGGGTATCCAATCAGCATCATCCAAATCGGTCGGATTGGTGAAAACGGTTTCGGCTAGCAGGGACACAGTATCCGCACTCGGAGGTTTAGGTGCATCGGTATCAGCAGGGCGTTGCACTGGAAGTGTGGCAGTAAATGCAGCAGTGTATACTTTTGTTTTCAATTGTTGTCTGTTTAATCCAGGACGAAAATTTATGCATGCATAGCACCTGGATTCATCATGTCCAGTTGTGTCTTCCACCCAAATTACTGGCTTCATAAAAGATAACTTTCTACTTTTTCCGTGAATCCATTTTAGAAGGGTAGTATAACAACTGTTGCACACTGTGTTCGGCGTAAAATTTGCACCACTTAAATCTGCTTCATCGAAATAATTACAATACGCGGTTTTGAATTGCTCAGTAAACAAATTTTTTCGATCTTTTTCGGACGATATGACCACAAACGTAACAATATTCATCCAAATATGGGCACTTGTTGTTTTCCATATTGATATATTTTATGTTTTGTTGTTATTTACTTTTAAAAAACTGGAGAAAAATCACTTTTACTGTTCGCGTTCGTCGGCACTGGCTGAATGCCAAAAATCGATCAATGCACACCTATAAATACTACGTATTTTTGAATATTTTACTGCCAGGTACTTATAAATGGGCGCATATTTTAAGGGCGGCTGGCTATTTACCTGATTCAGCACTTGTACGTTTCAAACTGTGCAAAACTTTCCAAATAATGACCACCCTTAAATGTGGGTGCAATTTCTGTAAAAAAAATCATATAGGTAGCCACCGGAAAAACCCAAATAATAAAAAGGTCCACTTTCCGTTTAATTGTCCACGTACATTTATTACCGCAATCATAAAAATCAAAAATGTAAGAAAGAAAAAATTGACGGTTTATTGTTGTGACTTTGTTGAAGCTTTGATATTGTTACATTTAAGACCAGAGTGTTTTAAAATTCTTATTCACTTTATGGTCTTACTTGTATAATATTTTTAGCTTTTCTAAAGTATTTGGAAAAAGTTTCCTGACGAGCTGGCCTAAGCAACCAGCGAAATGCGCATAGGAACTAGCTTTCCCACAACAATAAATTTCAGTGTTTTCATTTAAAAAATTGGGATTATTAGCACATCATTAATAAATGAACTAATTAATAAAATATTTCATTCCCAAAAATAATTTTTGACAAATAACCTTTTGTTTATTCCTTTTTTTTTAATTCTCAGAATCATGAAAAAGGTGTCAATGTTTTCTCCAAATAATGTTGTGCATATCTCGAGCAAATTTTTGAAATTCATACATTTACTCAATTGCGAATAAAAGCGAAACGCGTGCATCGATTTTTATGATCTTTGTCTCATTTTGCTCATAGGTTATGTGACTTTGCGAAAAAATAACTAGACTTGAAACTTTTTTCCATTTTGCATTTTTTATGTATTTTTAAAAAAAAAATTTACATTTTTAGGCAAAAAATAATTTTTTCCCTTCATACATTCATTTTTAACTTCGAAAGTGTTACTTGTATAGGAAAACAATATATGAACAGATTAAGGGAATTGTAATTCTTAATTTTTTAAAATTTATTTCAACTAAATTGGGCTAGTGGTTGTCGAGCTATGTCAAACAACAGGGCCTAAAACGTGATAAATTCCCCTATACGATAGTACTAACTTCAAATCGATACTAACTTCAAATCGCAGGTAAGAAGACAAAACGAATGATGCAGAAATTCTTCTTTTTGGGTCTAATTTCACATACAGTTCACAGAATTGAGTTGGCAAATCATGTGTTGTACTGTGATATGTACATATTAATGTAAGGGGTGTTTTAATGTAGGTATAAGTCTATAAAGGGTGGTCCAACCAAAACGCACGAGGTTAATTGTAAATAAAACAAAAAGTTTTCAGAAAATTTTCTTAATATTTTTGACTATGATAGAAATATCGGTCAAAAGCTTGTCACGGCTTCGGTGGTCCATATTTTCAATGACTAAAGCGGCCCATACAATAGTATTGTAAACGTTAACCGCCATATTATTTCCATTTTGCCCTATATTTTGCAATAAGTGGTACAATGATTTTAATTAAAATATTGAGCAAATATTATTCAATAAAAAGGTAAACATATCCTATAAGCAAAACAAAAACATGGTCGAATTCGCGGTGTTTTGTTTTCTACAAAATTTTAACTCTTATATTTTCGTGAGATGTTCAATTGTTGGGCACGACGACGAGTCGAGATTGACTTCTCTTCTGCCACACTATCGCAGAACTAACTGGACGAGCATGCGCAGTTGTTTTTACATTTCCTACAGACCCGGTTTGGTAAACTTTGCGCACTATTCTCCCGATTGTGGAGACACATTTGGTGGATTATGCTAATCAAAAAAATCACGAATTTGTCGTGTGTACCCTTAAGGGGTTAAACCAAATTAGATGGTTGGCAACGCTAACGTTGGAAAGAAAAAGGGACAACACTAGGAGTAGTAAGGGAGATAGAGATAGGTGTAAATGAAGAAGAATAGCAAATATTAAAAGGTAAACAAACAAGCAAACAATTAGAAGTGTAATAGCTGAAAATTGTCTATCTGAGAAACAAAAAAATAATGCCATGATCAGACATTTTGCTTGACCGAGGTCTCTTGGCCACCAAAGAGGAAAATGTCGGGTCTTTTTAATTTTCGCCCTGGACAATATAAGATGTGGTAAGTGGTGGCATTAGTGATTGAGTGAAATATATAGACAATTCCATTTAAACAAAAAAAAAATAAAATGAAAAGAAAAGTAGCAAAATATTTTAAATAAATACTATTTTATTGAAAAGTGAATCGTGTAATTAGATAACAAAATTTGCAATAAAATCGTAAAGATTCAAAACTTAAAGCTACAATTTTAAATATGCCTAAATGTGCAACTTCAAAAAAAAAAACTTAAGACTAAAAGATTTTAAACCAGAAATTTATATTTAAAACAAGATTTTGTGTAATTCAACACCGTAAAGCTAAAATTTTAAAGAAACAATTTATAAAAAAAAATTTAATAACAATTTATAAAAGTTAAAAACAATTTAAAAAAAAATTTGAAAACAGTTTATAAAATTTAAAAACAATTTATAAAATTAAAAAAACAATTTGTAAAATTTAAAAACAAATACCTTTTAAAAACATTTTTAAAATCTTAAACTCTTAAAAATAAAAAAAAAAAACAAGCCACACAACAAAGCCACCACATCCTCGCTGCCACATCCATCGTGGGAACTAGCATCATTGCGCCAGCAACTTTTCCAAGGTCAGGTATTCTGCCAATTCGTTTGACATAGACAAATACGACGGACAACTAAAACGGACGAAACATAAATTTTATATATATATAATTTTTTTTGTGTATAGGGAAACCAAGATCTTTTTATCTACCTCTCGAGTCAGTCCCTGGTTGAGTATTTGCCCAGGTGCGCGTAATTTTAGGGGTTGAGCTCAGGCCTGTCAGTCATCGTAGGGTTAGTTTGCCCAGGGGTAAAGCCTGTTTTCCCTAGCTTAGAAAAATAGAAAAAAAAGTCATATATATATAGGTTGTTTGTTGGTTTTTTTTAAGCAAAGAGACACTTACCCAGAACAGAAATTTAGTAGGACACGTGACGGACGGACGGCAGTTCCTGTCATCCGCAATCGCCCAGAGGACAGCTGAAAATGAAAAAGAAATTTCAACCATTAATTATTTTTTTTATTAAAAACTTGTATTTTTTTTCAATTAATATTTAATTTTTTTTTGCTGTTGTTTTTTATTAAAACGCAATAATTGCTTCAAATACCTTTTTTCCTTTTTATTTATTTAATTTAAATAATGTATAAAAATTAGAATTTTTAATAAAGCTTTTTTATAATTGTTATAATGAATGTTAAAACGATATTCTAAATCTTTTTATTTAAAATAATGAGTAGATAAACTCATAGGGGAAAAACAATAGGAGGGTGATGGTAACGTAAATGGTAGATTTTGGGATGATCACATTTTTTTTCCAGGTCATCAAGGTGAAGTCCGAATTGGTTTCAAGTGGGAGGGCAGAAGTTGGCATAACACCCGCCAACTCCACTCTCAGGTAAATGGTTCCACTCACAGGTGAGTACACGGTGCAAAATGTGTTTTTTTTTGTCTTAACTGCGTTCACTTTCGGGCTCCTTTTATTTAACCTTTGCTTTTATATCCCAAATTGGCTGGCATGATTTTTTTTTGTAGCAGCCAAATGCCTGATTGGTTGGCAAGAACCACCCCAATACGGCGAGCCCTAGCCGGACTTACGCCAGCATGCCAGCGCCGCCAACAATCTGGCCACACCTGACCGTATGGTTTTCTTTTGTGTTTCCTTTGAAACACCAGCTGCTACTGCTACAAATTGCATTTTGATTTGAACGACCATTAAAACAAAAGAATTTTATTATTCTGTTTTATTATGCTCCGCTTAAAAATTCGTTATTTCTCTTAGTTGTTATACAAAAAATAAGCATAGAAAATTTAATTGTTTGATTAAAAAAACTCTAAGAAAATGTAAAAATTATCGTCGTATCGACAGTAAAATATCTTAGATACCGATATATGGGAAAATCTTAAGTATCGCCGATATATCGGTATCGATATTCGTTACATCCCAGCTTCAAATCACAGTTGAAAATCAGTCTATAATATACCACCCTACAAGAAATGAATAACCAAAACTAAAAAAAAAATTGTTTACTGACACACTTGCAACAATTTTACATTGAATTAATAAGTTAGAGAGGGAGGTAAAATCACATTTACACAAAGTTTCGGTCAGTTTTTTAATTTTGCTCTACCCAATATATTGGTGATCACTACTGGTCATCTAACTAGTAAAATGACCGGTAGTCTTCTTGTAGGGCATATTCCGCATATTATGCCCACACTGGGAAATTATTTTAATACTTTTTGTGATCACAAATAATACCATGCAATTTTGTAATAATTGGTCCATAACTTACCTTAGGTCTCATTTTTAGCAGCCTTCTGAAAATCAATTTAAAAATATAAAACGTTATAACAAATTTCCCTACAATATCGAAATTTGTTCTAATTAAGGTTTTTTAATACCAGGAAATTCGCTATAATTTCGATTCAGAGTGTCGCTATAATAGGTCCATAATTTACCATTGATCTAATATAATTTCCCCTTTCGAAAACATTTGTTCAAATAAACTACATGACTAGAAATATAGGCTCAAAGCTTTCTGATTGTCGGTCAATAAATTATTTGAACTTTTATGACTTGTATTTGGGTTTATTGGCGAATGAGATTAACGAAATTGTTAATAACTGTATTAATTTTTATATAGAACTTGCAAATCAAATATTAAAACGTTTTGATTTTGAACAAAAATCTTATAAATCTTTAAATATGATAACCCTAACAAAATTATGAAAAAGGAAAATATTTCTTTTATGGAAATGCTGAAAGAGTGTCCCAGCTTTATTTCTGAAAAAGAAAAACAAATTTTAAACTCTGAATTTAGTGAGTTCAAATGTTTAAATTTTTATGAAGATTAAAAAGGAATTTAGAAAATTTGCAAACTTTTTGGCACAAAATTTCAGACTTAAAACGTGGGGATTCTACGAATGCATTTTGTACAACAAATTATGGTCCTTCCCCATCCTTCCGCAAATGTGGAAATAATTTGTGGCCAAGTGAATCTTAATAATATTAATCCTTGCAAGGAATTCTTTTTTCTAAAGATAACTGAAAATTTAATAATACAAACTGTTTTGATGTTTATATTTAATTAAACTATTAAACTCAAGTATGTAGCTATAAAATATTTGTTATAATGAAATGTTGAAAACAATTATTCAACTATAAAAACAATTTTTACCTAATGTACAACATTAACTACCATTTATTTATAAAAATATTCTTTATATGTAAGTTAATTCTGATTTATTCTTTTTTGTGTTAATACAAATATGTTTTATTGTTCTTAAAACGGATATTATTAATTTGCACATTTTTTACCAATCTTTTTTAATAGTAATAATCGGCACTATGCCAAATTTTTTTTTTTTTTTTTTTAAATATGCCAATTTTTTATCAAAATTATCTGGCACCTTTGCATCTGAAATCAGCTGTGTCAGACATCTATGCCGGTAATAACCGGTAGCGGCGGTGCACTATTGACGGAATCATTAGCCGGCTGAAGTTAATATTTTACAATACCGATGTATGTATGATAATTTCACCATTGAATATAAATTATGTTCATATATATTTTAAAAAAAAGTTTTATTTTAATATCCTTAATTGGTTTCTTCGAATTTAATGAAAAAAATGATAAGATGGTATAATTTTTGACATTAGCTAGGACTTTTCATATTTGTTGTAATGTTGTATTTGTTGCCGTAGCGACGCCACCTACATTATTTCACTAGTCCCTAACACGGTGTTTACATTTGCCAGTACTGGCAAGACAGTTGCAATACATGCAAACTTTTTCACTAAAACATGTAAACTTTTCCAACTGTCTTGTCTACTGTCTTGCAAACAGTAAAATGGACAGTGATTTGACATTTGCTGACAGTAATTTGAAGTTTTGTTCGCAAAAGTAAAAAAAAAAATTAACAATTGAAAGAAAATTAATAAATTATGCTTTGGTTTTGTATGTTTTACTTAAGGGTTATCTATGTTCGCAAAAAATAGTTGTTTAATGCTATTTTTAATTTGTTAAGTTCATATAAAACACGTTTAGCTAGAACTTGCACTGCGACATTCACGTTAGACATTTTTTTAAAAGTGAACTGTCTTAAAAAAAATTAATAGAAAATTAATTCCAAAACAAGGCCATATCTAATATAAATATCACATTTGGTAATTTTTTTCTTAACAAAAATGTCTGGTAGCAGTTTTGAAAGGGATTTTTTGTTTTCGATAGAGTATAAAAAACTTCCGTTCATTTGAAACAAAAAAGTTAATGAGAAAATCGAGTGCAATGTACACATTATTCGAAGTCGTTAATAATTTCCTAAGAATGGAAATACGCGATAACCCCCCATGCAAGTGTATCAAGGAAAACGTATTCATAGGTTTTATTATTATCTTAGTAAAAAGTAACCAAAATGAAAAAAATACATACATCTCCACATTGAGAAAAAAAATTACCAATTTTGGTTACAAATAACCAAAAACGGCAGCTCTGCTGACAGCCCTGCTGACAATTGTTGTCATGGTCATATTTGTAATTTTACCCATGGTGGATTAAGTAGGTGGCAGCGCTACGGCAACAAATACAACATTACAACAAAAATGAAAAATATGTCTCCGTATACGTCAAAATTTTTATTAAACTAAAATCAAATTTTGCCGCCGAACGCAATGAAATAAATTAATTTTTAGCTAATTTTTATTACACTATGGTTACTATCTTATTTAATTTTAATTTAAATAATGAAAAACTTTAATACAATACAATAATCACAGCACAAAACGTGGACTTTTTGTAAACACAAACAAAACTTTGACATAAGACTAGACAAACAATACAAGAGCAAAAAATTGTCATCTGGCGTAGTAATGCCACCTGTTTATTTCATCATGATTTTACCATTGTTAAAGTTCTGTCCAGGGCTACCGATAGACTATTTTTGATTTACACAAAAGGTCGTTTTATAAAAATAAACTCGCACAAAATAGTCGTTTGAGAAAATAAAAGTCGCACATCTTTTTTTAACGTTTTTTATTAATAAATAGCATAACAAAACAATTGATAAACAAAAAAAGTCGGTTGCATTTTTTTCATTTTCAGAAGCCTGTTTTACATTATTAATGGGTTTTTTTTGTTTTTCCATGTCGCTGAAAAGATTGTTTTGGTTCACTAAAAGCTGTGTACAAACACTGCAAAAAGGCCGCTTTGACTCGATGTCTTGCGTAAAGCATTTGTTCTTCAGTTCCCAGTCTCTCGAATAGTATCCGTTTCAAACTCTGTGGTTTGCTCTGCCTCTGAACACGTATTTTAAGCTTTATTTACTTTTTGTTTTCAGATTTTCTTTTCGTTTTAACAAGAAATCGTTTTTAAGGAATAAAAAAAAATATTTTTTAACTAAACAGACTGACCGTTTTATTCAATGGACATTTATTTAACTTATTTATTTGAATAAATAATCATTTGTTTATATATACATTTGTTTGTGTATTAAATATACATTTACAAGTGTATATTGAACGGTTATATATTTTTACGATTTTTACACTGTTGGGATCTTTTCTGTGTCTTCCTTTTTTATTGGTTGGGGAACCAAAGGAGTAAATCGGTTTGAGGGTTAATTTAATTAATTTATATAATTTTTATTTTCTATTTATGTATATAAGTGCTTATTGTTAAAATAGTTTTTTTATAATTAGATATTTTGTTACTGTATTCAGGCAAACTGCTTTGTAATATATATTTTAATTGGCCAAGAGTGGCTTTTATATTACATTTAATGAAATAAATAAATAAATAAATAAAGCCAAATATTCACATGTTGGTCCATACCTGTCCATGTTTTACAACTACTTTTTTATTGCCTTGGCGGCTAAAAATAGTTTTGTAAAATAAGCACTACAATTTTTTATTTTAAAAGGATTTTCACTTAAACTATTCTTTAAAACATTTACTGAAAATTTGCGAAAAATTTATTATATACGTTGTATACATGACAAGGTTGCAAAAAAGTGATAAAAGTGTTGCCAAATGAACAATAACATGTGCATTGCTTTTAAATTTTGACGACGTTATTTTGTTGATTTTCTTTTGATAAAAATAATAAGAAAATTTATAGTTTACTACAAATTAAATGTTTCTTGTGAAAAACCTTACCAAAAAGCGTAAAAAGTCGCTAGAAAATAAAAAAAAAGTCGCAAAAGTCGGTAATAAAAGTCTCACAAAAAGTCGCAGAAAAAAGGGTAAAATTGCGACACTAGTCGGGCAAACGGTAACCCTGGTTCTGTCAAAATAAAAGAAGTTAGAAAATAACTAATGCACTTCCTCCGAAGGTCATTGATAAATTTTAGCCGACATTATTTGTATCCTGTGCACTTCAGTAAGTTTCGTTACCGTAACCTAAGCAACAAATTTATAGGAATAATGTCGAAAACAGCTTTAATTATTTTGGCACCAGGTGCTGAAGAAATGGAATTTGTTATATCGGCCGACGTTTTGCGCAGAGCTGGGGTATGTTAAATACTATAAAATATGTATGTGAATGCACATCTGTTTATGCATAATACCACGAAAATTTCGTTGACATTGTCTTTAACATTTATTCATTTGTGGAACTAAAGTTTTTTATCTAATTGTAACCAGTTTTTTGCCTAATGAACATTTTTGAGTTGTGACTGTTTATAATTTAGTGTGCGATATGTACATTGACCTACAAATATGATGTTACTATTTAGTTTTGCCAAAACAAAATTTTTTGGTTATTATAATTTTAGCACATTTCTTATTGGTTTTGTATAAAATATCTTAGGTAAAAGTAACAGTAGCTGGGTTAAGTGGTACTGAACCAGTAAAATGCTCAAGAGATGTTGTAATAGTACCAGATACGTCATTGGAAGCTTCAAAGTCAAATAAGTATGATATTGTTATATTACCCGGTGGCTTAGGCGGCTCAAAAGCTATGTCGGAATCATCGACTTTAGGACTAATATTGAAACAACAAGAAAGTGAAGGTCGTATTGTGGCTGCTATATGTGCCGCACCTACAGCATTAGCAGCTCACAACATTTGTCTGGGAAAATCCTTGACTTCATACCCATCCGTAAAGTCTCAATTGGAATCAATTTACAAGTATGTAATTTAAATTGTGTTTGTTTTATATAAATTTATTTTGTTATTTTATTTTAGATATGTGGACGACCAGACAGTTGTTCAAGATGGAAATTTGATTACAAGTCGTGGACCCGGAACAGCTTTTGAATTCAGTCTTAAAATCGCTGAAGTTCTAGCTGGATCCGAGAAAGCAGCAGAGGTAGCCAGAGGAATGTTGTTCAAATGAATCTATGCTGCCTACTACATATTAAGTAATTCTAACATGAACTTTATTATGTACATAAATACATATCGCACTTGATCGTAAAGAGGGTTTTAACTCAAAATTTTCAGTAGAAGCAAAACAATTTTTAATTTAATTCGGGAGTTCGGACATAAACTATGCCAATAGGTTTATCTTTTTGCTTTAAATTAATATTTTTCACTTGTCCTGAAATTTTAAAAATACAATTGTTTTAACTCAAAAATAAAAAAAAACTTAATTTTCTTGCTTAGATAACTCTTGATCGATACCGCGCTTCCGAAAGCCATCATCTCGAATTTAATTTTTTTTGTCCGATATCGAATACCGCAATCTTTGTTAGTGCTTTGTGTTTTCAAAATAAGTAGAATATCAACAAAATTAAAACGGACAATAAAATAAAGAAATGGCAAATCATAGCAAAACCATCAAGTACAATAGAACACGTACAAAAAACGTAAAAATATTAAACAACAGTGTTACTAAAGCATTTCATGTATAGCTCATTTACACCACAACTAGAGTATGGTAAATCGATTTTGTTTCCAATCAGAAATAGATTTTGTGTTAAAAAAAATCGATTTTTCGCAATCGAATTTACTTATGCCATTTTATACTGAAATCGATTATTGAAATTCAATTATTTTAAATCGATTTTTTTTTTTATCGAAATTTTGGCAATTCTTATGTCCCAATTTACATTATACGATTTTTGTCGTTGCGATTCTTACCTTATTGGCGAGAGGGGAGAGAGGAATTAAAAGGGGTACACAAGCAAGTGTACTCTACAATTCGTTTTGTTCATTCGTTCGTAGTGTCAAATTATATGTATACACAAGAAGTTGTAACGACAAAAATCGTACAATGTAAACATAAGACCGACTTCACAGAAGAAACGACAATAATCGCAACGACAAAAATCGTATAATGTAAATTGGGACTAATCTTAGTCTCTATTAAACTCACAAAATGTGTGCGTGCAGAATACAACTTGAAATTTTTTGGGTATATAATCGTGTGTAGGTATGTTTATGCAGTATGCCAAAATTTAAGTAAAAACAAGCATAAATAACCAGTTGTTGACATATTTACCTATTAGGACCCATGGTATACATCCAACATTAATATATGACTTCTTGATCTTCAGAAATTAATGTCATCAATGGACAGTGAACAAAACAGTCAAACTAATCGTACCGAAGCAAACACTGTAAGTGATCTTTGTGAAAATCAACATAATATTATTGAACCAAGCCATGGCATTCCTGTGGAATTAAGCTTATGCTTAAATATACCCGTTTGTGAGCGATATTTAAATATATTTATTAGCAGAGTGGAAAAACAGAAAGTCATTTACCCTAACAAATACGAAATTACAATGGAATATCTCTGAATTCTTCCGATATCAATGACATGAAATCGTTTGCTTTTTTAAAGCTAACTTAATAGTAAGTTTGCAAAGCTAACTTAATAGTTGCCATAAAAGGGTTAAATTTTGTCACTATTTGATATCAAGTAAAAGTATTTTCTAAACGAGATACACTTTTTGGAGATAAACAACTGGTTTTTAGTGATGCGTTGTTAAATGTGCCTTAGGTTAGGTTAGGTTAAGAAGGGTTATGCGCCCAAGGGCGCATCTCCACTTGGAGACCAATGAGGTCCATTGTGAATCCCTTCAGTATAGGAAAAGATGAAAAAGAGTGGTAGCAATTATATATTATTGTTTTAAGTATACAACTGGATTAAATATTTTTTCCCATATAAGGTGAGTCGGTCTAATGTACATACACATTGCACTGGTTTCTCTAAAGGGAGTGAACTCAAAATTTACATATTTTCACTTCTTGCAGGAAAACGACGATCGTAGGTCGCTTTGTCTAGTGTTTTTGTGAATTATTTTTTAACGAAATTGAAATAAATGGTTATATTTAATCAAGTGGGTAGATATAGGTAAAACATCAGATACATTTAAATATATAGCACAGGTAGTTGAGATTAAACTTAGGGGCCCGCAAGCCTCTGATACATTCAAAATATAAACGATATTATTTCTATGCTTTAGAAATTTTTTAGATCATTTTATTTCTAATAGTTTAAGGAAAGTTAAAGTTTTAAAATAATTATTTGTTCAGCAGTTTAGAGCAAACATTTTTTTCAAACATTTACACTATAGAATTTTTATCTAAATACCAAGTAAAATTTCTTTGTACTAATAATTGTAATTTTTCATTGAACTGTTGGTTTTTAATTGAAGCTTTTGATATTTAAATTAGGCTTAAGCTCATCAAATTTAATTTTCATTAAATTATTTTTATTGAAGGAAGGAATTTTCAAAATGAAATGAATTAAAATTTTTTTGATAATTTAATTCTTGGCTGAACACGAAAATACAAGTATGGAAAACGTAAATAAAATTGAAAATTGATAATCAATTACAGCAAATTTCAATCTACCAATACCATTGGTTAAAACTTGATGTTTGGCTATAGACGCCAAAGAATTCTGATGATGAGAATGTGGTTTTTCTCGAATCATGTAAATTCGACCCGAGTTCAATCCCGTTCAGTCAAGAATAAAATTCAGTAACGCACAGCCTAAACGCCAGAAGCTAAAAACTGGAAATTTTGACAGGAGGTTGGTCCCTCCCCAAATCGATCCACTAAGGTGGGATTTTTGGAAATTCGAATGTTTAGGCGGTAAAAAAAATGTAAAAACGGGTAATTCGATAACCATATATATCGTTGTTCTTAAGAAAAATAAGCAGACACCTGTGTCTGGTACTTTTTTAAATTCGGCCCTTTTAGTAAGTTCTAGGGTGAAACCTGTATTTTGCTACTTTTTTGTCACACCATCTATCTTTTAAACCAATAGACATAGAAATAAAGGTTATATCACATTCGAAACTTATTTATTTATTTTATTTATTTATTTATAACATGTAATATAAAGCCTCCATGGCCAATATAAAAATATTACATACCATTAAAAAAAATACCTAAGATTTTAAAACTACATAATACTCAATATAATACAAAAACAAAATTTTAAATAAATGCCAGTCTCCTAAAAATAAAAACATCCCTACCATTTTAAACATTAGCTCCCCAGCCAATATACAGAATAATTAAAAATTTAATTAAAGAAAAGTAAAGTAACGGTCCAATTCAGTACAGAAAATATGACAAATCTTAGTGCATACCCACACTCGTATACATCCCTACATAAGCATAATTACCAATATGGATGTCTATATACTAGCAAGATAGTTCCTGAATACAAAAATCATAGTCAAAAAACGCAAGAGTTTTAAACGAAAAACATTATTAGAGTGGGAAAAGATACGCAATTCAAAAGGTAGTTGATTCCACCACCTCGCAATCCTAATCCTAAAAGATCTTTCAAACAAGGTAGAAGAAATTCTAGGAATCAAAAGTTGTGGGTTCCTATTCGAACGCGAGAAGATAAAATAATTAAATAAGGGTAGTGGTCTTCTATCTCTTATAACTTTAAAGAAAAACGCTTAACTACGATATTTAATTAGGTCCACAAAAGTTAAGCCAAAAAAATCCTTAAAAAAAAGAGAAATATGATCTCGACGCCTAATACTATTAACAAAACGTACGACCACGTTAATCAAGCGATTAATTCTTTTCAAGTGCATCGCACATGAGCCAGAATAAACCTCAAACCCATAAAAAATTTGAGATATTAACAACTAACTTATCTAAAAAAAAATTTGCCAATTTGGTACTTTTGCGAAATTCGAAATTCGAAAAGTACGATTTTCAAACCTTAAGAAAATCGTACTTTTTTTGGTACTTTTTTACAAAAAATGTTCTTTATTCATTGACATATACGTATTAAATTATAGGCTCCCACTTCAATATAGAAATTTTTAATACGTCAATGGGGAGAGAAAAAAAAAGTACCAAAAAAGGGGAAATTAAATTTTTTTCTTTAGCTCTTTGGTTGTACAACTGGTACTTTTTTAATTATCGTTAAAATTGGACCTAGAAAGATAAAATTCAACATGCAATATCCTGAGTGGATAAGAATCTATAAGTTTGAACCTGTTGGTACTTTTTTGTTCTTTAACTGGTACTCTTTAAATTTCCATAAGTATTCTATATAGAAACATAAAATTAGACATGCAAGGTCCTGAGTGAATGAGAACTTGTTATAGGGATCTTTTTGGTACTTTTTCGTTATTTAAGTGATACTTTTTTTGAGTTTTTGTTTATATTAGACCTATAAACATAAAATTAAACCTGCAGCATTCCGAGTGAATGAGAATCTGTAAGTGGGCCTTTTGGTACTTGTCTATAAATAATTATGTATGTATGTACATACTAGAGGTCTGCATGAATGAATAAAAAGCAATTTCAACGCACTCATTTGTTTTTTAACTACAGTGAGTTTTCCACCACGCATGTTTTAAATTCGCTCTGTTGAGCACCCAATGATAACAAAACAAATGAGAGAATAACCAAAGTCAAAACTAACACAAACAAATTCAACTGAAGAGAAGCAATTTACTTACTCATTCAATTCAGTCAACTCAAGTAAAATAAGTTGAATATTCAAATATATTGTGAATGTAAAATTATTTGAATTTTTACTTCTTATTTGAATTTTTTTCTGTACAAACACTATATATGTATATGTTAGGTGGATAATGGTAGTTAAGCTAAACTCTTATAAATAAAAGAAGCCGAAATAAAAATAAAATTAAATTTTTTCATGAATTATTACTTAAATACATTTTTGTTAACTTAAAAAAAAATTATTTTTACACATTAAATAAATTTTTGGTTTTATATTTTAAATTCATTTTCTTACACATTAAATACATACATATACATATGTTTTGAACTCTAATTTTCACAGAAATGTTTGTTCTTCTTACTAGGAATTAAAATATAATAAGTACATAATAATAAATTCAATTCATTTTGCTTTAAAAGCAAGAAAATATAGATTAAATTCTTAACTTACCTTTAGCTCACACAACTATTATGTCAATGTATTCAAATATATATTCACACATTCATTAATTCAAAAATTATTTGAATGTTTTCTGTAAATTTGTTCTCTATAACGGGTCATTGCAATATTTTCTTATTTATGAATAAATCTCAAATTCATTTACAGTAAACAAGTTTTTTATTAAATTCATTCTCTCTTATTTTTGTATATGGTTTACTCTCTCCTTATCTCTTTGATTGTTTTTTATTTGAATAAATGTTGTGCACTTTGAGTAAAGGCAAACAAGCGAATTATTCAAAGCAGACCTCTAGTACATACATAGATTTAAATATGTATGTGCTTGCAGAATAGTAAACAAATGACTTGCAAATCAGCTGATGTCTTTTCATAATTAATTTATTCCTCGTGGAAACATAGTGCATCAACAATACATTTTAATCTTACTCTAATCGTCTACAATAATTTTAATATCATCCCAATTTGTATCTATTGCACTTAAATATCTTATGTAATGTTCTTCTACATGCCATCTTATGGCGACCTATCCGTCTGCTGCGCTGTGGATTCCATTCCAAAGCTGTCCTATTAATCGAGGAAGAGGGCTTTCTGAGAGTATGACCTATAAACTTCCATTTTCTTCTTTTTATCTGCCCTCTCATTAGCTCATTTGAAATTTGCCACTGATCGTCGTGGCCTATGTAACTATGCCAAAATATACCGAAAATATTACGTAGGCATTTATTTATGAACACCTGTATACGTTTAATATTCGAATTTGTCAACAGTCATGTTTCACTGCCATAAAACAAGATGGATTTTACGAATGAATTAAAAATATGCTATTTTGTTTTGAAGTGGTCTGAGAAGTCATTCATACACGCCTTAATTGTCCAAATGCGCGTCTTGCTTTCGTTATCCTGTTGACATTTACAGAACACATTTTTTTAACTTTTACTCACTAAATATTTTCACTCTTTGTGTTAAGTTTGTAACTACATATTATATTTAATACGATTTTTTTACTAAAAAGTGGAGTGCTGATTTTTGTTTTGGTTTTCGTCACTTTCGTTAACAGTTTTATTATGGTAAATTTAACACACGCGCAAGGCGAATTCAACTACAGGTGGTGTCGAAAGGCCATCTGATTTTTACAGACTGAACAAATTTGCTTTGATTTCTTAGTGTTTTGTTAGGAATGATCGACATTTCGATCGGTAAGCACGAACAATGCAATGCAAACCTATGGTATTTTTTTTTTTTTTTTTTTTTGATTGGTGTAGTATCGACACCACCTGTAGTTGAATACGCCTTGCACACGTGTTTACTTAGCTTTTAGTTGTTAAACACAGCGTAGTAAATTAGAGTTTCATACATTTTGTTGTTGCGGTAAATGAAAGAACTCTAACAAGGTTTTTTTCAAGAGTATTTTACACCCAAGAGTGAAACAGCTTCTATGTATGCATTTTAAAGTGGGAAAATTGACGAGCACACTTTAAAATACATACATACATATCGTCCTTAATAATAAAAAACAATAAAAATTTTATTTTTGTTTTTATTATTTTTAAATCTTATATTTTATTTGTATAAAGTATATAATATGTATAAATTATTACATAGATAAAAGGTTATCTACATATTTAATGTTTTTTTCGATCTGTATTTATCATCTCCAAAATTTTTTTTTTCGAATTATTAACTCGTTTGTTTTTCATGTATAAACAAGTATTTTTTTTATTAAATTAGTACAAAAGGTGAAACAAAAAAAAATAAATATCTATGGAGCCTGTTTGTAAACGTATGATTTATTTATCTTTTTAATCAATATTTTAATTGTAAAAAATATTTAATGCGAAAAAACATAACGAATTACATTGGAATTTTTATAAATAATACCTTTACGAACAGGCTTTAAAATCAATAAATCATTAATACAAAAAACTTTACATTTTTATAAAACAGCATTTTCATTTAAAAATAAAAAATTATAAAGTTGCTTTTTATTACTTGTTTTATTTTTTAAATATGACTTACATTACTAAAACTGCAAAACTTCTTATTAAAAAGGAAGTCTGTAACTATTGTTGCTGAATTAAATTGGTTTTTTTCATTAATTATTAGTTAAAAAAGATTTACTTCTATTATTAAACTATTTTTTGTTTGAAGTTTTTTATTATACTTTATTATTAATATTATTGTTAAACTTTTTTCATGTATCGTTTTGTTTTTTTACTTGTGATTAGGTAAATTTTTGCTATAAAAACCTATGAAAATCTTTACAATGTCAAATAAAAATGTTAAGGATTTTTTTAATTAACAAAAAGGAGAAGGTAAATAAACATTTCTGCAATTAAAAGAAAATAAAAATAATTACTGTTAAAACTAAAAAAGTTCAAAAGAAAACATCACACTTTTTTGTTAAAGTTGGTTGGTTGTACAGTTTTTTGTAATTAATTAAACAAGAGGATTTTGCTTTTTCTTAGATTATATTTTCTATTTATTATGTATGCATGTAGAGTGATATCGATTCAAAATTTGTGTTAGTTTAGCAATAAAATACATAAGTATTTAGGTAAAACTGAGCTTAAAACTAGATATTGGTTTTGTATTTTTAGGTATTGGGGGAGGAGATATTTTGTGGCGTCTTGTATATAAAAAAAAAGTCTTCCGAAATATTTATAGGTTATGGATGGTTACTATAGTTTGATACTGGATTTTTTTTATGGATCATTAGAAGGTAATTCAACTGTTAATATAACAGCTATTGTATACATATTTTGTTTATTAACTCTATAGTGGAACATAGTTTCGTTGTTAAATTAATTGAAAGTAAAAGCAAAATCCTTTTAATTAATTTAATTTCTTTTTTATAGGCATATTGATTGATAACGATTAAGACGATTCAGTACAATTAATTTAAATTATTTTAAAGAATTAACATATTTGTTAAAACTTACTGATATTGATTTTATCATCTTAAATGCTGTGACATAACAAGCAATTTGTATATGCTGAATTCTTTGTTCATGACAATTTTGTTTGTGTAGTATGTTTTTATAACAATCAGAAAGATAATTCGAAAAGAAACTTCTGCTAAAGAAAACAAAGCAAAAAAAGTAATGTACCTAAACTTCGTTGGCATTTGTTTGCTTGTTTGTTAAAAAAATATGTTTGATTATTGTAGTTTTTAAAAAACTCAAGATTTCAAATCAAATTAAATTCGCTTAATATGCATTATTAGCTATCAATTAATCGAATCCAATTAAGATATAAAAAAATCATTATATCAATACATACAAAAAAGGAGAACACCAAACCAGCCTTGAAGAAGCAGGCTAGTACTGCCTTCTTGTCTAGTCGCGGGCATAGCGATGAATATAATTTTAGAAATTCATGATCATCTTTCAATTTATTTTTTAATATTCGTTTTGTAAATTTGTGTAAAGTATATGGTGTTTTACAAATTTCAAATTCATTAATTGTCTCTTCATTGTTTTTTTTTTCGAAATTGTTTGAAAAAAAATTTGCATTCCTTGGTTGGTGAGTTAGTTTCTTATTCATGCTCTTTAAAGCGCCATTGTATGTGGTATTAATTTATGTAATATTTACTATATGTATATAATGCAACTGTCAGATATATGTATGTATTATTATTATGCTTTTTTATAATATAAATTTTATTAAATTTTTATAGTATTTGTTTTAAGGTTTGTTGTTTTAAATATATTTGTATTAATTTTTTCAAATGTTTAGATTTAAATACATTATGTTTTAAATCATATATGTATGTATATGTGTAGTTTGTTTGCATGTTTAATTAATTTTATTTGGATTATTATTATTATATTTTTTGTATAAACAATAAATAGAAATATTTTTTTAATAACCGCCTTAAAGAAGGTCATACACTCCAAAAGTTGTTTGAAGCATTCAACGATTCGTTGAAGTTATTTCTAATTAATATTTGTGTGAAGGGGCCTAATGCTATGGTCACACTCAACAAGCATTTGACGCCCCAAACGTAACCCCTATTTTTTATTAATAAATTGTTTGATTTTCTACAACTTTTGTTTGATCAAACCGCGATTAACAATTTATTTGTAACATTCCTACACGATTTTTTTTTTAGAAATAATTTTTAGTAAACCAACAAAAATTTAAAATGGTACGTTAAAGGTTAATCAATTTAATGGTCGATTACGGATGGCATCACAACTGAAGTTGTGTTGCCAGCTGCAAATTTATATTACGTATGGCAACTGTCAAGTAAAAGCTTGTTATTTCTGTTGCCATGTTGTTAACATATTGGCAACCACAAATTTGTAGTTTCTGCTAACATTTTTTAAGTAAAGAAATATATAAAATGTTTGTTTTTTAAGTTTATGTTTTTATTTCTTTAATTGTAGATTTTAAAATAATAAAAATTACAACTCGAAAACAGTTTGAACTTTCAATTCATGAAATGGAAAATAATAGTCAAATTGCTATCGCAGAAAAAAGTAACGGTTTTGGCAACAAGTGTGGGTACATTTAAAGGCAAAAAATAGGTCAACAGAACTAATCATATTTTTTTATTTTATTTAATTTAGCTTCTTATTGACTTTAAATCATATTTCTGCTCCTTTTTTCAATTTGTTTTATTTATTTTTAGATGCCAAGCTGTCAAAATAGCATTATCGATAACTTTTTGGCAACCAAACAATGTGGCCATAGCTAATACGAATTTAAATGCAGTTGCGTTGCTTTTTGACAATGCAACTGTAGTTGTGTTGCCATCCGTAATCGACCCATTACTGCTTACGCTTTATCCGATTTCGTCAAATATTTGTTTAATGTGAACATGCCCTAAAAGAAACAAAATACCTGGTAATTTATTCCTTGCTAAGAGAATTGGAAATATATCTATTTGGCCTTTATGACTTTTTTAAGAGCGAACGAACGAATCTTCTGAAACTATTAGTTTTTTTTTATATTAGCAGTAGCAGTGTTTGTTTACTTTCATTAAATCAACTATTTATTTTGTTTTTTCGTTTAGTTAATGGTAGTGGTTGCTTTTTAGTTTTTGTTTTGTATGCTTGTCATAATTAATATTTAGGATATTTCGTTCCAACGTTTGCGAAAGGAAATAGGATTGTTGAAAACGTTGAATGATTAATGTTTGACGTGAACACGGCTAGTATTGTTTGCTGTTGTTGTGGTTGCTGGCATAGGCAATATGTGTTGTTTTTGTTCAAATGATAATCAAATGCTTTGCACTCTTTTCTATTGCATTGATGCCAAACTAGCTGAGTTGCTGATGTGTGATGAAGTACCTAATGTAGAGGCCATATCCTGATAACTGAACTGTTAATTATATTTGAATTAAAAAAATTATAGTAAACATTACTATATAATACATTACTACATTACTATATAATTAGGTGAGTTCCAAAACATCAGTTGCAAAGCTACTCGCTTTTTTTAAATAAATTCAACAATGCAGTCGTTAAACTTGATTATGAGGTTTTGGAACTCGGCCATTCGGACGGTAGCTTACTTGTGGGAAATGTGGTTCTTCGGCTATTGAACCAAGAGGACCCGTAGGATCAGGAGGTGTCAGTTCAACACTCTCACCGGTGAATTCTTTGTCAAAGTAACGCGTGTCAGTATCTGACGTAACTTGAGGTTTAAATGGCGGTTCGATCTACAAAACAAACATTACAATTGCTTTAAGTATAATAAATACATTAAATATTTTACTGGCGCTGTACCTTTTTTTGCACCAAATCAGTCCAATTAATGCAGGCGAAGAAAGGATGTACTTGAATTTCTTTTACATCGCCTGGTCCGCCACCTAAACGTTTTTTAGGATCTTTTGCCAAAAGACCGGCCAGCAGACTTTTGGCCTCATCTGAAATCATACGAGGAAATTTAACTTCTTCCATAAGAATTAATGTAAAAAGGACGTCGTGATCCCGATTATAAAATGGAAGACGTCCGCAAATCTGAAATGGTAGATTTATAGCTAAAAGTTGTGGGTTAGTTTTAAGAGGTTAAATATTCTTCTTACCATTTCATACATAACAACACCAGTGCCCCACCAATCAACAGCACGACCGTAATCGTTATCCTCTAATACTTCTGGCGCCAAATATTCTGGTGTGCCACAGAAAGTTTTCGTCGTGCGCCCATAGGTAATATCTTCCTTACATAGTCCGAAATCTGCTATTTTTATGTGACCATCTTTGTCTAACAGAAGATTTTCGAGTTTAAGATCACGATAAATAATGCCCTGTGAGTGTAAATAGCCTAGAGCTGATATTATCTCAGCTCCGTAAAATCGTGTTCTTTCCTCAGGAAAAATACGATCACGACTTAAATGAAAGAATAATTCTCCGCCATTCACATACTGCATTACGAAGCAAAGTCGATCGTTTGTTTGGAAGGAATATTTTAAGGACTAAAAAATTAAAACAAATTTATTATAAATATAAACGTAACGCTACAGCAATTGGTTGATAGAAACATACTATTAAAAATGGATGATTTGTTGTTTGTAAAACTCGACTTTCCGTTATTGTATGTGCTACTTCATCCTTTTGTATTATAACTTCTTTTTTGAGAATTTTAATGGCATACAATTTGGCTGTTGCTTTTTCACGGCACAAAATAACTTTGCCAAATGTTCCTTTTCCCAAAACTTTTAAAAATTCAAAATTCTCCAGAGTCTTCAATGAAATAAATAAACAAATAGAGAAGAAAAAATATATATTAAATACTAAAAAAACATACAACTTTCTTTATTCCACCGCTGCTACGTGTGGATGTGCCCTGTACTGAGAATTTTTCACACAACTCATTTTCAGCAATAGAAGCCATATCCACATCTGTCATATCTGTATTATCTGAAGTACACATCGCAGTCTCTCCAAGTTCACTTAAGCTGCTTGCCACAGTTCTGTGACAAAATATATACAAAGTTATTTCGACTCGGAAGATTTATGTTTAATTTAATTTTACCTTATGGCGTCGGTCCATTCCTGTCTCTCCCTTTCAGTGTCAACCGAAAATGTTCGCTCAACCACCGTGGTCCATTGAAGACCGCGTATGACAAATGTAAATGGCCTTGGCCGATCATATGTCATTATTTGGCAACCTTTAATCGTGAAGTCATTAAGAGGCCTTTCGGGCGGAGCGTTTTCATTAGGTTTGGAACGCCAACCGTGAAGTGTGCCATCACTTCGCAATATAAAATAGCGTGAACGCCACGTTCTGATGTGTTCACCACGTTTTTGTACCCAACCTTCTTTGACTATGGTTGCATTCGAATGATTGCCACTTGCTTCATTTGATGCTGACAAAGATCCAATATTTGACATGGCGACTTTTGGAAATATTTGTGAATTACTGGAGGTTATAGATGATACCTGTTCTTGCTGTTGCTGTTGCGAGTTACTGTTATTTGGTGTATTTTGACAGTTCGGATTGCTGCTATTGCTGCTGCTACTGCCAAAACTACTAAACGGACTGGTGAATGAAAAAGCTACAAAATTTGAACCGAACAACCCAGTAGAGGTAGATCCGGCACCAGCAGCTGATGCGGTTCTTTTACCACCGGCTGTTGCAACCACTGTTGATCTCCTCGGCGCTGCAAACGGTAAGTAATTCGTGATGAAGCCGTAAATTGAACTTCCGATAGCTTATTTAATTAGTTTTTAAGCACACGTTGTTCAAGTTGACAATTTCTAAAAATATTCATTAATAAATTAAATTAAAAACCAACGTAAAATGAAGTAAATAGCAAGTTTTTTGAATTCAGTGTAATTGCACTCCTAGAATTGGTAATCAAATGTTATTTATTTAATGGAAGTCCCTTTTTTATACCCTTCACGACAGGTGGAAAGGGTATATGTTCTTATTTCTAAAGCATCTTAGATCCTACCCTATAATATCGTCCCCTTAATAAAACAATAGCGTATAATACACTATACACTATACGCTATTGTTTTATTAAGGGGACGATATATAACTGTATATTCGGGGTCCTTATGAGTAACGAAGTGGATTTTGTTATTTTTTAAACCCTCCACCTCCACTAGTAATTCATAAGGGTATACTAAATTTGTCATTCCTTGTGAAATGTTTTTAATATTCATCTAAGACCCCATAAAGTATAATAAATGTACTTATATAATCTCGGTCCTATAGGAGTTCTAAGTCCATTAAGCCATGTCCATCCGTCTGTTGAAACACGCTCACATTCAAAAGGCTCTACAGAAGAGAACAATATTGGTGCCAATTTGCTGCTGTGAACGATTTTCGGTATGAAAGCAAAAATTATAAACCTCCTGTATATGTATGTATATTTTTACGACATGCGCAATTGCATATCGACCTCAAAAAAAGCCACTCTAAAATACAAGTCTTCAAAAACCAGCTTAAGCAGTTTCAGATTGAAATCCAGCCCAATCGGTTTAGTAGGAAAAGATTTATAAATCCAAATACATATGAAACAACCACCCTAAAAAATTTTATATTTTTGTTACAAAAACTACCATGAATTGGTGAGAGAATTCAACGATTCTCATTAAATTTTGAACAGATTATTTTTTTATGAATCATACTATAAAGTTTCTGGAAGAGCAGTTCATAATTTACTGTAGAACCCATATAAAACCCACTCTCGGAAAAGACTTTGGTAACGCCTAAAGCCGTAACGAATCATGCTGTTGCAGTAAAATTTGCTTAATCATAATTTCAGAATTAGAAATTAAATAATTTACTATAGGACTTATATAAAGCCCACTCTGGGATAACATTTAAATAAAACTAAACCCGTGGCAAATATAGATATTGTGATAAAATTTGGTCAAATTTAACATTATATGCCATAATATGCCAACATTATATAACCATATTTTAAACATAATGTTAAGTTTCAAAAATTTATGATGAGAGTGATAATATTGTTATTCAAATTTTAATAATATTACATGTAAATAATATTAAGTATTTTGTAAGCGATTTTTCGAAAAACACTATTATATGTTAATAAGAAAATTCGTAAATATTTCTAATTATAAGTTATTTCTTAATTTAATTTTGGGAAATTATAAAACATTCCAAATATTAAAATTAATATTGAGCACCAATGAAAATAAGTATAAGAATCATTGAACATTTATTGGTTTTCATTCGAACTCATTTTAATTAATATTCCAGATCAGTGAAACCCTTTATCTTGTCACTGAACTCTCTGCAGTCATTTTAATGACGAGCCGTTTACCTAAATGCGAACCCATGCTCGCTAATGATAAAATCATGCATGTTTCACCTAAAAAGAACCAGTGCGTTACCCTACGAACCCATGCATTTACTACTTAATGCTTATTAGAATTTTTTCGATTCGGAGCAGGCCAAAATATATGAAAAGTTAATGTTCTTTTTGCCTTTTGCTACATTTATCGAAATTTCCATTTAAAATACAGCTGGCAAATCGGCCGCTCAATACTGGTTTGACCTACCGACCATTTTGAAAAAAATTCATTTAGGTATGATTATATGTATAACACCATTCTTAATCCACAACCTATTTCGCGCAATTTTTATGGTTTCTGAGATTCATATCAACTATTTTAAAAGTTTTTTTAAATATTGTTTTCATAGTTGGGGGGAGTGCACTATCACTAAATAAAACTGCAAAAAAATTAGTTTGCACTATTTTTTACCAGCTTTAGTAATGATTGCTATCTTTTTCACTATTGAGTGGTATTGCAAATTTGTTCAATATCACTAATGCTGATTGAATGCATAAAATCTGCACTCAGTTCAAATAGTGCAAAATTTGTACTTGCAATCAAAAAAGCTGCATATAAACAGACTCTCACTAAAATTTAAGAAAATATAATTTTGTATCCGCAGTGTTTTTGATTCTTGTGATGATATGCATAAGCAAAAAAATAAGACAACATGAAATTTTGTCAATAACGGAATATCACCTGGCTTTAATTATGAAAAACAAGTTTTTTGTTTGTAAATTTAGTGTAAAGTTTTAAGTTGCACTTACATGAGTGAAGAACAAAAAAGATGCAATAAACTGATGATTGATTGCTTTTTCTTAAATCGAACTATTTTATTTTTTGAGTGCAAAATTTTTTAACATCACTATCACTCATGATTAGTGTGACTGCTAATTTTCAATTCATCACTCAACATCAGCAAAATGATTGCAATAATTTTGCACTATCACTAATTTTGAGCTGAACCTGAAAAATTAGTGCACTAATCCCATCTATGATATATATATATAAAAAACGATTCATTATAATATCCTAAATTGGTATCTTCGAATTTAAAGAAAAAAAAAATAAAAATGGCTGAACTCTTTTACGGCGCACAGTGGCTGAAAATCGTTTTTCATTGGCCAAAATTCTGTAACTTTTGAACCGAAGATATTTTAGTGAAATTTTTTTTTAATCGACAATAAAATAACAAAAAGTTATGTGTGTGAAGTTAGCTCCGTCAGTTAGCTTCGTTTTCTTGACTATCAAGTTTCCTGTACACAAGCAACTTGTGTTAACATTGTTCTCACTCAACGACTGTTAAGACAACAGAATGGATGTTTTTTGCCAAAAATAAATAATTTCAGACAAAAAAAAAATTAAAAATGGTAATTCAGAATAACAAATAAAACATATATTTTTTATTTAAAGAATTTGGCCAGAAAATTAATTAAAATAAAAAAAGGCCTACTTTAGAACCCGAAAATGGGTATAAATAGAAATAGTGCTCTAATATGGACTAATAGGGTTGATAGCTTAGGTATTCTAAATTTCAAAACTATATAGTTTATATTCAGAATTTGTATAGATTTTTTGTACTAGAGCATAGCTGAAAGTGAAATTATGAAATTTCGTAAAAAAAAGCCCTATTTTCAGAACCCGAAAATGGGTCAAAATCGAAATGGTGCTCTAATATGGACTAATAGGGTTGATAGCTTAGGTATTCTAGATTTCAGAACTATATAGTTTATATTCAGAATTTGTATAGATTTTTTGTACTAGAGCATAGCTGAAAGTGAAATTATGAAATTTCGTAAAAAAAAGCCCTATTTCCAGAACCCGAAAATGGGTCAAAATCGAAATGGTGCTCTAATATGGACTAATAGGGTTGATAGCTTAGGTATTCTAGATTTCAGAACTATATAGTTTATATTCAGAATTTGTATAGATTTTTTGTACTAGAGCATAGCTGAAAGTGAAATTATGAAATTTCGTAAAAAAAAAGCCCTATTTTCAGAACCCGAAAATGGGTCAAAATCGAAATGGTGCTCTAATATGGACTAATAGGGTTGATAGCTTAGGTATTCTAGATTTCAGAACTATATAGTTTATATTCAGAATTTGTATAGATTTTTTGTACTAGAGCATAGCTGAAAGTGAAATTATGAAATTTCGTAAAAAAAAGCCCTATTTTCAGAACCCGAAAATGGGTCAAAATCGAAATGGTGCTCTAATATGGATTAATAGGGTTGATAGCTTAGGTATTCTAGATTTCAGAACTATATAGTTTATATTCAGAATTTGTATAGATTTTTTGTACTAGAGCATAGCTGAAAGTGAAATTATGAAATTTCGTAAAAAAAAGCCCTATTTTCAGAACCCGAAAATGGGTCAAAATCGAAATGGTGCTCTAATATGGACTAATAGGGTTGATAGCTTAGGTATTCTAGATTTCAGAACTATATAGTTTATATTCAGAATTTGTATAGATTTTTTGTACTAGAGCATAGCTGAAAGTGAAATTATGAAATTTCGTAAAAAAAAAGCCCTATTTTCAGAACCCGAAAATGGGTCAAAATCGAAATGGTGCTCTAATATGGACTAATAGGGTTGATAGCTTAGGTATTCTAGATTTCAGAACTATATAGTTTATATTCAGAATTTGTATAGATTTTTTGTACTAGAGCATAGCTGAAAGTGAAATTATGAAATTTCGTAAAAAAAAGCCCTATTTTCAGAACCCGAAAATGGGTCAAAATCGAAATGGTGCTCTAATATGGACTAATAGGGTTGATAGCTTAGGTATTCTAGATTTCAGAACTATATAGTTTATATTCAGAATTTGTATAGATTTTTTGTACTAGAGCATAGCTGAAAGTGAAATTATGAAATTTCGTAAAAAAAAGCCCTATTTCCAGAACCCGAAAATGGGTCAAAATCGAAATGGTGCTCTAATATGGACTAATAGGGTTGATAGCTTAGGTATTCTAGATTTCAGAACTATATAGTTTATATTCAGAATTTGTATAGATTTTTTGTACTAGAGCATAGCTGAAAGTGAAATTATGAAATTTCGTAAAAAAAAGCCCTATTTTCAGAACCCGAAAATGGGTCAAAATCGAAATGGTGCTCTAATATGGACTAATAGGGTTGATAGCTTAGGTATTCTAGATTTCAGAACTATATAGTTTATATTCAGAATTTGTATAGATTTTTTGTACTAGAGCATAGCTGAAAGTGAAATTATGAAATTTCGTAAAAAAAAGCCCTATTTTCAGAACCCGAAAATGGGTCAAAATCGAAATGGTGCTCTAATATGGACTAATAGGGTTGATAGCTTAGGTATTCTAGATTTCAGAACTATATAGTTTATATTCAGAATTTGTATAGATTTTTTGTACTAGAGCATAGCTGAAAGTGAAATTATGAAATTTCGTAAAAAAAAGCCCTATTTTCAGAACCCGAAAATGGGTCAAAATCGAAATGGTGCTCTAATATGGACTAATAGGGTTGATAGCTTAGGTATTCTAGATTTCAGAACTATATAGTTTATATTCAGAATTTGTATAGATTTTTTGTACTAGAGCATAGCTGAAAGTGAAATTATGAAATTTCGTAAAAAAAAGCCCTATTTTCAGAACCCGAAAATGGGTCAAAATCGAAATGGTGCTCTAATATGGACTAATAGGGTTGATAGCTTAGGTATTCTAGATTTCAGAACTATATAGTTTATATTCAGAATTTGTATAGATTTTTTGTACTAGAGCATAGCTGAAAGTGAAATTATGAAATTTCGTAAAAAAAAGCCCTATTTTCAGAACCCGAAAATGGGTCAAAATCGAAATGGTGCTCTAATATGGACTAATAGGGTTGATAGCTTAGGTATTCTAGATTTCAGAACTATATAGTTTATATTCAGAATTTGTATAGATTTTTTGTACTAGAGCATAGCTGAAAGTGAAATTATGAAATTTCGTAAAAAAAAGCCCTATTTTCAGAACCCGAAAATGGGTCAAAATCGAAATGGTGCTCTAATATGGACTAATAGGGTTGATAGCTTAGGTATTCTAGATTTCAGAACTATATAGTTTATATTCAGAATTTGTATAGATTTTTTGTACTAGAGCATAGCTGAAAGTGAAATTATGAAATTTCGTAAAAAAAAGCCCTATTTTCAGAACCCGAAAATGGGTCAAAATCGAAATGGTGCTCTAATATGGACTAATAGGGTTGATAGCTTAGGTATTCTAGATTTCAGAACTATATAGTTTATATTCAGAATTTGTATAGATTTTTTGTACTAGAGCACAGCTGAAAGTGAAATTATGAAATTTCGTAAAAAAAAGCCCTATTTTCAGAACCCGAAAATGGGTCAAAATCGAAATGGTGCTCTAATATGGACTAATAGGGTTGATAGCTTAGGTATTCTAGATTTCAGAACTATATAGGTTATATTCAGAATTTGTATAGATTTTTTGTACTAGAGCATAGCTGAAAGTGAAATTATGAAATTTCGTAAAAAAAGCCCTATTTTCAGAACCCGAAAATGGGTCAAAATCGAAATGGTGCTCTAATATGGACTAATAGGGTTGATAGCTTAGGTATTCTAGATTTCAGAACTATATAGTTTATATTCAGAATTTGTATAGATTTTTTGTACTAGAGCATAGCTGAAAGTGAAATTATGAAATTTCGTAAAAAAAAGCCCTATTTCCAGAACCCGAAAATGGGTCAAAATCGAAATGGTGCTCTAATATGGACTAATAGGGTTGATAGCTTAGGTATTCTAGATTTCAGAACTATATAGTTTATATTCAGAATTTGTATAGATTTTTTGTACTAGAGCATAGCTGAAAGTGAAATTATGAAATTTCGTAAAAAAAAGCCCTATTTTCAGAACCCGAAAATGGGTCAAAATCGAAATGGTGCTCTAATATGGACTAATAGGGTTGATAGCTTAGGTATTCTAGATTTCAGAACTATATAGTTTATATTCAGAATTTGTATAGATTTTGACCCATTTTCGGGTTCTGAAAATAGGGCTTTTTTTTACGAAATTTCATAATTTCACTTTCAGCTATGCTCTAGTACAAAAAATCTATACAAATTCTGAATATAAACTATATAGTTCTGAAATCTAGAATACCTAAGCTATCAACCCTATTAGTCCATATTAGAGCACCATTTCGATTTTGACCCATTTTCGGGTTCTGAAAATAGGGCTTTTTTTTACGAAATTTCATAATTTCACTTTCAGCTATGCTCTAGTACAAAAAATCTATACAAATTCTGAATATAAACTATATAGTTCTGAAATCTAGAATACCTAAGCTATCAACCCTATTAGTCCATATTAGAGCACCATTTCGATTTTGACCCATTTTCGGGTTCTGAAAATAGGGCTTTTTTTTACGAAATTTCATAATTTCACTTTCAGCTATGCTCTAGTACAAAAAATCTATACAAATTCTGAATATAAACTATATAGTTCTGAAATCTAGAATACCTAAGCTATCAACCCTATTAGTCCATATTAGAGCACCATTTCGATTTTGACCCATTTTCGGGTTCTGAAAATAGGGCTTTTTTTTACGAAATTTCATAATTTCACTTTCAGCTATGCTCTAGTACAAAAAATCTATACAAATTCTGAATATAAACTATATAGTTCTGAAATCTAGAATACCTAAGCTATCAACCCTATTAGTCCATATTAGAGCACCATTTCGATTTTGACCCATTTTCGGGTTCTGAAAATAGGGCTTTTTTTACGAAATTTCATAATTTCACTTTCAGCTATGCTCTAGTACAAAAAATCTATACAAATTCTGAATATAAACTATATAGTTCTGAAATCTAGAATACCTAAGCTATCAACCCTATTAGTCCATATTAGAGCACCATTTCGATTTTGACCCATTTTCGGGTTCTGAAAATAGGGCTTTTTTTTACGAAATTTCATAATTTCACTTTCAGCTATGCTCTAGTACAAAAAATCTATACAAATTCTGAATATAAACTATATAGTTCTGAAATCTAGAATACCTAAGCTATCAACCCTATTAGTCCATATTAGAGCACCATTTCGATTTTGACCCATTTTCGGGTTCTGAAAATAGGGCTTTTTTTTACGAAATTTCATAATTTCACTTTCAGCTATGCTCTAGTACAAAAAATCTATACAAATTCTGAATATAAACTATATAGTTCTGAAATCTAGAATACCTAAGCTATCAACCCTATTAGTCCATATTAGAGCACCATTTCGATTTTGACCCATTTTCGGGTTCTGAAAATAGGGCTTTTTTTTACGAAATTTCATAATTTCACTTTCAGCTATGCTCTAGTACAAAAAATCTATACAAATTCTGAATATAAACTATATAGTTCTGAAATCTAGAATACCTAAGCTATCAACCCTATTAGTCCATATTAGAGCACCATTTCGATTTTGACCCATTTTCGGGTTCTGAAAATAGGGCTTTTTTTTACGAAATTTCATAATTTCACTTTCAGCTATGCTCTAGTACAAAAAATCTATACAAATTCTGAATATAAACTATATAGTTCTGAAATCTAGAATACCTAAGCTATCAACCCTATTAGTCCATATTAGAGCACCATTTCGATTTTGACCCATTTTCGGGTTCTGAAAATAGGGCTTTTTTTACGAAATTTCATAATTTCACTTTCAGCTATGCTCTAGTACAAAAAATCTATACAAATTCTGAATATAAACTATATAGTTCTGAAATCTAGAATACCTAAGCTATCAACCCTATTAGTCCATATTAGAGCACCATTTCGATTTTGACCCATTTTCGGGTTCTGAAAATAGGGCTTTTTTTTACGAAATTTCATAATTTCACTTTCAGCTATGCTCTAGTACAAAAAATCTATACAAATTCTGAATATAAACTATATAGTTCTGAAATCTAGAATACCTAAGCTATCAACCCTATTAGTCCATATTAGAGCACCATTTCGATTTTGACCCATTTTCGGGTTCTGAAAATAGGGCTTTTTTTTACGAAATTTCATAATTTCACTTTCAGCTATGCTCTAGTACAAAAAATCTATACAAATTCTGAATATAAACTATATAGTTCTGAAATCTAGAATACCTAAGCTATCAACCCTATTAGTCCATATTAGAGCACCATTTCGATTTTGACCCATTTTCGGGTTCTGAAAATAGGGCTTTTTTTTACGAAATTTCATAATTTCACTTTCAGCTATGCTCTAGTACAAAAAATCTATACAAATTCTGAATATAAACTATATAGTTCTGAAATCTAGAATACCTAAGCTATCAACCCTATTAGTCCATATTAGAGCACCATTTCGATTTTGACCCATTTTCGGGTTCTGAAAATAGGGCTTTTTTTTACGAAATTTCATAATTTCACTTTCAGCTATGCTCTAGTACAAAAAATCTATACAAATTCTGAATATAAACTATATAGTTCTGAAATCTAGAATACCTAAGCTATCAACCCTATTAGTCCATATTAGAGCACCATTTCGATTTTGACCCATTTTCGGGTTCTGGAAATAGGGCTTTTTTTTACGAAATTTCATAATTTCACTTTCAGCTATGCTCTAGTACAAAAAATCTATACAAATTCTGAATATAAACTATATAGTTCTGAAATCTAGAATACCTAAGCTATCAACCCTATTAGTCCATTTTAGAGCACCATTTCGATTTCGACCCATTTTCGGGTTCTGAAAATAGGGCTTTTTTTTACGAAATTTCATAATTTCACTTTCAGCTATGCTCTAGTACAAAAAATCTATACAAATTCTGAATATAAACTATATAGTTCTGAAATCTAGAATACCTAAGCTATCAACCCTATTAGTCCATATTAGAGCACCATTTCGATTTTGACCCATTTTCGGGTTCTGAAAATAGGGCTTTTTTTTACGAAATTTCATAATTTCACTTTCAGC
This sequence comes from Pollenia amentaria, assembly GCA_943735925.1. Taxonomy (NCBI): domain Eukaryota; kingdom Metazoa; phylum Arthropoda; class Insecta; order Diptera; family Polleniidae; genus Pollenia; species Pollenia amentaria. Next base: position 3,289,552 of record OX031006.1, on the reverse strand, counting down.
TATGCTCTAGTACAAAAAATCTATACAAATTCTGAATATAAACTATATAGTTCTGAAATCTAGAATACCTAAGCTATCAACCCTATTAGTCCATATTAGAGCACCATTTCGATTTTGACCCATTTTCGGGTTCTGAAAATAGGGCTTTTTTTTACGAAATTTCATAATTTCACTTTCAGCTATGCTCTAGTACAAAAAATCTATACAAATTCTGAATATAAACTATATAGTTCTGAAATCTAGAATACCTAAGCTATCAACCCTATTAGTCCATATTAGAGCACCATTTCGATTTTGACCCATTTTCGGGTTCTGAAAATAGGGCTTTTTTTTACGAAATTTCATAATTTCACTTTCAGCTATGCTCTAGTACAAAAAATCTATACAAATTCTGAATATAAACTATATAGTTCTGAAATCTAGAATACCTAAGCTATCAACCCTATTAGTCCATATTAGAGCACCATTTCGATTTTGACCCATTTTCGGGTTCTGAAAATAGGGCTTTTTTTTACGAAATTTCATAATTTCACTTTCAGCTATGCTCTAGTACAAAAAATCTATACAAATTCTGAATATAAACTATATAGTTCTGAAATCTAGAATACCTAAGCTATCAACCCTATTAGTCCATATTAGAGCACCATTTCGATTTTGACCCATTTTCGGGTTCTGAAAATAGGGCTTTTTTTTACGAAATTTCATAATTTCACTTTCAGCTATGCTCTAGTACAAAAAATCTATACAAATTCTGAATATAAACTATATAGTTCTGAAATCTAGAATACCTAAGCTATCAACCCTATTAGTCCATATTAGAGCACCATTTCGATTTTGACCCATTTTCGGGTTCTGAAAATAGGGCTTTTTTTTACGAAATTTCATAATTTCACTTTCAGCTATGCTCTAGTACAAAAAATCTATACAAATTCTGAATATAAACTATATAGTTCTGAAATCTAGAATACCTAAGCTATCAACCCTATTAGTCCATATTAGAGCACCATTTCGATTTTGACCCATTTTCGGGTTCTGAAAATAGGGCTTTTTTTACGAAATTTCATAATTTCACTTTCAGCTATGCTCTAGTACAAAAAATCTATACAAATTCTGAATATAAACTATATAGTTCTGAAATCTAGAATACCTAAGCTATCAACCCTATTAGTCCATATTAGAGCACCATTTCGATTTTGACCCATTTTCGGGTTCTGAAAATAGGGCTTTTTTTTACGAAATTTCATAATTTCACTTTCAGCTATGCTCTAGTACAAAAAATCTATACAAATTCTGAATATAAACTATATAGTTCTGAAATCTAGAATACCTAAGCTATCAACCCTATTAGTCCATATTAGAGCACCATTTCGATTTTGACCCATTTTCGGGTTCTGAAAATAGGGCTTTTTTTTACGAAATTTCATAATTTCACTTTCAGCTATGCTCTAGTACAAAAAATCTATACAAATTCTGAATATAAACTATATAGTTCTGAAATCTAGAATACCTAAGCTATCAACCCTATTAGTCCATATTAGAGCACCATTTCGATTTTGACCCATTTTCGGGTTCTGAAAATAGGGCTTTTTTTTACGAAATTTCATAATTTCACTTTCAGCTATGCTCTAGTACAAAAAATCTATACAAATTCTGAATATAAACTATATAGTTCTGAAATCTAGAATACCTAAGCTATCAACCCTATTAGTCCATATTAGAGCACCATTTCGATTTTGACCCATTTTCGGGTTCTGAAAATAGGGCTTTTTTTTACGAAATTTCATAATTTCACTTTCAGCTATGCTCTAGTACAAAAAATCTATACAAATTCTGAATATAAACTATATAGTTCTGAAATCTAGAATACCTAAGCTATCAACCCTATTAGTCCATATTAGAGCACCATTTCGATTTTGACCCATTTTCGGGTTCTGAAAATAGGGCTTTTTTTTACGAAATTTCATAATTTCACTTTCAGCTATGCTCTAGTACAAAAAATCTATACAAATTCTGAATATAAACTATATAGTTCTGAAATCTAGAATACCTAAGCTATCAACCCTATTAGTCCATATTAGAGCACCATTTCGATTTTGACCCATTTTCGGGTTCTGAAAATAGGGCTTTTTTTTACGAAATTTCATAATTTCACTTTCAGCTATGCTCTAGTACAAAAAATCTATACAAATTCTGAATATAAACTATATAGTTCTGAAATCTAGAATACCTAAGCTATCAACCCTATTAGTCCATATTAGAGCACCATTTCGATTTTGACCCATTTTCGGGTTCTGAAAATAGGGCTTTTTTTTACGAAATTTCATAATTTCACTTTCAGCTATGCTCTAGTACAAAAAATCTATACAAATTCTGAATATAAACTATATAGTTCTGAAATCTAGAATACCTAAGCTATCAACCCTATTAGTCCATATTAGAGCACCATTTCGATTTTGACCCATTTTCGGGTTCTGAAAATAGGGCTTTTTTTTACGAAATTTCATAATTTCACTTTCAGCTATGCTCTAGTACAAAAAATCTATACAAATTCTGAATATAAACTATATAGTTCTGAAATCTAGAATACCTAAGCTATCAACCCTATTAGTCCATATTAGAGCACCATTTCGATTTTGACCCATTTTCGGGTTCTGAAAATAGGGCTTTTTTTTACGAAATTTCATAATTTCACTTTCAGCTATGCTCTAGTACAAAAAATCTATACAAATTCTGAATATAAGCTATATAGTTCTGAAATCTAGAATACCTAAGCTATCAACCCTATTAGTCCATATTAGAGCACCATTTCGATTTTGACCCATTTTCGGGTTCTGAAAATAGGGCTTTTTTTACGAAATTTCATAATTTCACTTTCAGCTATGCTCTAGTACAAAAAATCTATACAAATTCTGAATATAAACTATATAGTTCTGAAATCTAGAATACCTAAGCTATCAACCCTATTAGTCCATATTAGAGCACCATTTCGATTTTGACCCATTTTCGGGTTCTGAAAATAGGGCTTTTTTTTACGAAATTTCATAATTTCACTTTCAGCTATGCTCTAGTACAAAAAATCTATACAAATTCTGAATATAAACTACAGTGGTTTCCCGATTTAACGAACAATTGATTGTCAGCCCTGTTCGTTAAATTGAAAAGTTCGTTAAATCCAGTACTAAAAAAATGTAATTGAGCAATCCTAAACTACTATTTCTTACTATAAGGAGATCTTCATCTTCTCGTAAAAGTCTGGCCAATGGTATATCATCATATTCATCAAAGTGTTGGCCGTTTCTGTACAAAATTTTATTCCAGCATTTTGATATTGATGTTTCTGAAACACGTTTCAACGCCAATGTGAGCATTAAAGAGGCTTCGTACAAGTTAAATTGTTTTACAAACTTTATAATGTGACTTCTCCTGATGTAATTATTTTAGACAAAAGGCTGTTTCTATAATGCAGCTTTACAAGACGGATTGCATTTTAGTCCATCGGTTGTATTAGAGGAGTAACATTTGGTGGCATATAAAGTGCCCAAATCTTTCCATTACGTGTTTGTTTAACTAATTGATCTTCTGGAGGGTGGCAAGGAGCGTTATCCAAAATTAATAAAGCCTTTTGGGGTAAATTATTTACGATTTGTTTATCAGAAACTAAAAAAATCAAAAATAGATGGCAGTAGTACATAATTCATTGTAAACAAAATGAAATATGTATATGTCTGGAGGTGTGTGTCAAGACTACAACTGTTTGCCTGACTGCTCCATCTATGTATTTAAATAAGTTTTACGAATTTTTTGTATATTATTTATATTTGTTCGTTACATCGAGTACCAGATTGGATTTTAATTCGTTATACACAGTACCTATGGTAAAATGTTTGCCTGTTCGTTAAATCCCGAATTCGCTAAATCGAGAGTTCGTTAAATCGGGAAACCACTGTATATAGTTCTGAAATCTAGAATACCTAAGCTATCAACCCTATTAGTCCATATTAGAGCACCATTTCGATTTTGACCCATTTTCGGGTTCTGAAAATAGGGCTTTTTTTTACGAAATTTCATAATTTCACTTTCAGCTATGCTCTAGTACAAAAAATCTATACAAATTCTGAATATAAACTATATAGTTCTGAAATCTAGAATACCTAAGCTATCAACCCTATTAGTCCATATTAGAGCACCATTTCTATTTATACCCATTTTCGGGTTCTAAAGTAGGCCTTTTTTTTATTTTAATTAATTTTCTGGCCAAATTCTTTAAATAAAAAATATATGTTTTATTTGTTATTCTGAATTACCATTTTTAATTTTTTTTTTGTCTGAAATTATTTATTTTTGGCAAAAAACATCCATTCTGTTGTCTTAACAGTCGTTGAGTGAGAACAATGTTAACACAAGTTGCTTGTGTACAGGAAACTTGATAGTCAAGAAAACGAAGCTAACTGACGGAGCTAACTTCACACACATCAAAAAGTTAGCCACAGTTTGTACACTACGTACAACGAGCTGCTAACTAGAATGCCGATTAAGCTTAGCAGCTTGTTAGCACAGAGTTTATTCATAACGAATTTTATCCGTCTGCTAACTTTTAATAAAACAACTCTGAATATTAATGATGCCACATTAAAGTGTTCAAAATGCAACACGTTTTGCATAAATCATCCATCGCTGGTTTGTCATTTCATTTTATAATTTTTTTTTGTTTTTGCCTCCCCATATAAAAATGTTAAATGTTTTTTAATTAAAATAAATATTAAAAAGGACTTATTTAAAAAAAAGGCAGTGACTTAAAAAAGGTGGCAAACGTTTGGCAGATCGTTAACAAGAGTTTAGCAAATCGTTAGCCAGAGTTTAATTAGTTTTTTATGAATGGACTTTGTGCTAACTTCATGCCAAATTTTCGTTATGAATTCGGCTGTTGAACTTTTCTCCACTTTCAATTTCATTAAAATCGGTTGAGTAGTTATTGGGGAATTTAAGGGAAATTTTGCTATTATTACTGAAAAATTAACAATTTTTTGCTGTCAAATTTGTTTACACTTTAAAAACTTTAGAAATATTATCTAAAATCTTGTTACAGAAGAATCTTTTATTTTTTGCTGTAAAATTTGTTAATATTAGCACGTTTTTGGCCTTAATGGCTTTGTATTACAATATGAATTAATAAATAAATAAATAAAATAAATCCGCTGAATTCTGATTTTTTAAATTTTTTACGAAAATAAAGGTATTTATTTTTTGAATATTTCTTATTTATTAAAACATTTCATACATATGTGGATAAAAAAAATTCTGAAAAATAAAAGCAGCAATAGATTATAATAGCTTTTGTAACAATGTGAGGTTCTGTTTATTATTATTTTTAACTAATAGAATGTCGGTCTTAGATCTAATGAATTATAATTATTATTAATTTAATTGAAAGATTGATTGCAAATATTCCATATTCTGATCTGTGTTAATTCTGTTCTTTAGTAGTTTTTTGACTTCTTTATCTAAATCCCGATGTTCCACTTTCCATTGATTTCGAATACTTGAGATGAACGGATCTGAAGTTGCCAATAATATATTAAAAAGATCTTCATTTGTGGAATTACGTGAAATTTTTCTAGTATTGTGCTCTCTATTAAATCTCTAATCCTTATTCCTTTTTTCCTGAGCCTACTCTGATAAATCTTCAAGTGGCACCAACTAATATTTAATGACATCTTCTCCATGGTAAAGGATTTTGTGAACTGTAGCAGACATATTTCGTTGTATATATTTTGCAGTTTCCTTAGCAAAATCTCCAAATTTTCTAGAGTCAATTTCTTCATTGCACGTAAGTACTTCTAGGATTATTTTAAATCTTAAAATGAGGTTAAAATGAACACCTGTTATTTCAGATGCTGTTTCTGGATATGAAGAGAATCTTCTTGCGGTTTTGCCATCATTTGTATTGCCTGAACTTTGTTTTGGCTGATCTATAATCAACCCAAATTTGCGATATTCATCTTAAACATATTAACTTTTTTAACTCCTTGTTGGTTTCGTTGTTTCTTATTGATCCTGAAGATCCGAAATCCAGCTGTTATGTGATGCTGGATACAGATTTGAGCCTTTTTGAATCGCACGCAATCTGAGCTAAATATATTGCTGTTTTGTTAATTTCAAATCCAGAAATAATTCTAATGCCTCCTCATTTGTGAATTGTTTTGCATCGCTCGGAGTTGGTATACTTTTAAGAATCCATTTTGTTCCCAATGGACTAGCTTTAACAACTTTTTCAATTATATCTACTTTTGTCAATTGTTTCTGTGATCGTTATTGATGTAGGAAAGTGTCTTGAATATTTTCGTATCCAATTTCTTCATTGATATCCTTAAGCTTCCGCCTCTTAGATATATCGCTACAGTTGTCCAGCGATTTTTGTGGCCTCCCACTAGTATTTTGATTTGTAGTTTCTGAAGCGATCTGGACAGAAAGTACGTTCTTTAACCAGTTTGCAAAGCTCTTATAAAATCTATCTTTGTTGTAATCCACTTTCCACTTTTAAATTTTTGATGAAAACAGAAAATTTATTTTCTAAGTCCAATTGTATTTCAGTGCTATAGGAATTTAAGTTTCCTTTTTTTCGAATGTAGTTTTAAACATCTTCCTCATTTTTATTTCTAAAATACTCTCGGGCCAATTCTTTATATCTGAAGCTCTCCATGTTTTTATGAAAAACGTTGTTATTGCTCACATATGTATATTATATCCACTGAGTTTGCATCCGAATGTCACTTGCTTTTAAACCTTTTCATACTTTTTTCATACCAAATACAGGTAGAATAATAAAGATTAAAAAACTTAAAATCCTTTTATTTATATGCTATAAAATACCTGACACAAATTTAACAACGCATTGCATAGTTATAGGGTCATAGAATATTATAAGAGTCATATAAACAGATACAATAAAAAAATTAAAAATCCCTTCTAAGGTGGGATTCACAATATACCTGTTTAGCGTAAACGCGTGTTTAAGCTCTTTATTCTACTATAAAATACGCTTGTGTGAATGTAGTGTAACGGATAAGGATGAATCAGGGCAACTATACGTTTTTCTGATTGTGTAACAATAACATTTTAGTGGAATAAAAAAAAAATTGTATAAAAAAAAATTTTTTTTGGAGTAATTTCAATAAAATTAAAAAAGTGTTTAACAGACGGGTCCAAATGGGTACAAGAGTATATATATGGTTAAAGAAATCACTTTCACCTTTCCCTCAGTGGTTTTACCTTCTTAATGACTTTTGATCCGCAAAAGTTCTTTCTACTAAAGTTGAAATTTGACAAAAATATAGTAATTTAGAAAATATGTCCTAACATCTCAAATATAAATAACACAATAGTCACAAATATTACTTTTGATATATTACTTATGATAACAAGGCTGCCAACCTAGCAAAAAAAAACGATGATAGTTTGTGAGCAATGATAATTTCTTTCGGATCACAATCACTTTTTTCTGAATTTAAAAAAAAGTTGTGTTTAACAACATGGCACGACTACAATTGCCAATATTTTGACCTAATTTTTTGGCTACCTTAGTTTTAATATGTTTAGTATTAAATAAAATTAAAATTTTAGAAATCGGTGACAAACAAAAATTGGACTTTTGGCCAATGAAATAAAATTTTCAGCCACTGTGCGGCGCAACTAAAAATGTTTGTGGTGACAGCACGCTATTATGAAACAAAGAACTACTTTGGTGTCTGCAATAACTACAGAGAGACAAAACAGAGACAATGTCAGAAGCAAATAACATGTACTTTTGCGTAAAAATATTATAAATATTCTGTAAAACAGCAATTTGACATTCACAATTACATATGACTTGAAAAGTTGACAAGTCAGATTTAAAAAAAATGTCGTGTACGGGCACCTTAAGGAACCCACAATATACATACATAGATAACAAAGATTTGACGATAAAATTTAAAAAAAAGGGTGGCCAGTAAATTGATCAATAGCCCTCAGCTTTATTTTTAACAATTTCTATTTATTTACTAAACTGAATTTGTAAGAAGATAATTGAATAATGTAATTTAGAAACTGTTAAAAGATGTTTGGTCTATCCAAACGTTTTTCAAATGCACATTTTTCATAAAACTAGTGGTTACGTGTAGGAACTCAAATATTTAATAGGTGTGAACATGCTTTAGAATTTTTGAAGAACTTTGGTTTTACAAAACTATAGGAACCCAATAAATTTATAATTTTACATTTTCTTCCAAATTTAATTTAAATGAGTTTTAATTTTTGGTGGTGTCTATATGAATCTGTAGACTTGAACCATATTTCTGAAAGGTTGCAAACAAAACCTCTTTGCCAGGAGTATATACACATATCAAATTATTTTGTTTCAGCATTATAGAAACGAATAGTAATATGAACATGCTTTTAGTATAAAATATTTGTCTATTCGTCGACCACAATTTAAAACCTTCCATGACATTGTTTGATTTCTTCAATTTTGTTTTTTAGTTCTTGGTGTTTTAATAAATAAAACTGATGAATTTTTTCCATACGATTGATTCCGCCGGAATGTTTTAGTTTTAAGAATGAAGATATACTAGAACTACTGTTTAGACTTTTTAGTGCCTTAACAGGCATTCCGTCCTCGGCAATCTTTGTCCGTGACGTATGAAAAGGGCCACATTGATGCTTTAGTGTCAAAGTGGTAACGCTGCTCGCAGCAGTATGCATCGTACGCTACGGCGGTCATACGCAGGGTTCTAGTTTAATTTTGAGCCTTATCCCAAAATTGCGAATTCTCAACCCCAAAAGTCCCCATTAAAAATAAAATACATCATATTATGTCAAAGTAAAAATTTGCATACATTGATTTATTTACATAAATCCATTTGTGTAATATTAGCGGTATTCACCCTTTGTATTAAGTGTACAACTCTGTTATATTTAATACGATTTTATACTTCAAAGCGTGAGTGTCTTTTTCGTATGCATTGTAAATTATTGAATTTGCTGAGTGAGAGAAAGAGACAGATAAAGTTTCTTCAACTGTTTTATTCTGGTAAATTCACACACTTTGTTTACTACTGCTTTTTGTGGGATTTTTCAACCACAGCGTAGTATATTTTAGTCTAATACATTTTGTTGTTGCAGTGTTGTAAATGTTAGTATTTTTACTAAATTTATAAGATTAACAAGGTCTACAAGGGACTTTACTATCAAGGGTGAATTCCGCTATTGTTAAAACTAATGTTATTTATTCTTTGAGTTCTAAATATCTACGTACACATGTATAATATGGCTGACTTCCAAAACGTCAATTGCTTTGTATTAGAACAGAGTATAGTGTTTCATAACGCCGCAGTACAAAATATATACAATGCAAACCCTTCCAAAGCATATCGGTTAAGTATTAGTAACGCAGAAAAACAGCAATCAGGGCATCGGTTTTGAAATTGATGCTTTGTGACATTTAACATTTTATTTGCAAACACTACATGTTATTTTTAATATTATCCATTGCATCACTTACATTTCAAAACGTTTAAATAAACAAAACATATACTTTTTATATGTTTATGGTTAAAATACAGTAGTAAAACTGTATACAAACTTTGTATTCGTACGTTTTGGAAGTCAGCCTATCTATGTAACAAGGGTAACGTTAAAACGGAAAAGAAAAATTATTATGCGTCAATATTTATCATTTGAAGAACTAGGGAATCAAAATCTGCTGAATTATCACCCAATGCAGGCCTGATCGTCATTTCAATTTGCCGCTGCAAGACTCTCATAGGGCGTGAGTCGTACAGAAGAGCTCAGGAGAGATGGCAGGGTGAGCATACCTGCTTGTTGGCTAGGACTTTATGGCCTGGCTACGACGCGGTGAGAACTCGAGTGCTACTTGGTCTCGACAGAGACCGGATAAGGATGGTGATATCGGGGTCATAACGGGTCACTGGGCGATAGTGACTCATGCGTGGAGGATGGGTCTTGATTATAATGACTACTTTAGAAGTTGTTATGATGAGGAGGAGGAGGAAACGGTGCTTCACTTCCTCTGCCTATGCCCCGGTCTCGAGGATATTAGGCTTAGGCATTCCGGGAGACCGGAATTGCCATGTCTGGACGATATGTCCAATGTGGAACTGAAATCGATCTATCTGTTCTGCAGGGTGTCAGGGTGGTTCGAGGCTGCTGTGACTTCTGGAGGTTACCGTGGTGAATACCGGTTGACTCTTGTCGCTGGCTAAGGGTATCACAAAGGGACCACTATAAGGACCCGAGTGAGCCGATCGCGTGTCGGCTGCCCATTGCACCTAATCTAACCTAACTTATCACCCAATGCAATTTTGTTTTACATGTTGTTTGTTTAAAAAGTGCATTTGAGATGATTGAATAAATTTGTTACAGCAAGCTGCATTATTTTTAAAGTGTTATTTAAAGAAGAGCTTCTAAAAACTCATACTGCATTCTGTTGCAATTTTTGATTTTGGTTGTTTTCATTATAGAAAAGACTCGTTTAACAGAAGTTACGCTTGTTGGTACAAAAAGCATATTTAAAAATATTTCAGCAATCTCTTGAAAAGGTTTTAAACCGCCAAAAAGACTTAAATTTGTACACACATCTTGACCAAATCGGTCTAGCCATTGCATAAATGGAATTTATAATAATATATTATCCCCAAAAAATCCTCTGGGGATTTTCACGAAATTTCTATCCCCAATTTTGGGATAAATCCCCAAAACTGAGAACGCGGATCATACGGTGCAAGTGTGTTCCTACGGTTATTGTTTGTTTTTAATTTTCTTTCACTACACTTGGCTGCTGTTTAACTGTTATCATCAAATAACAACAAAAAAATCTCTATTTAATTGTAAATTTGTTGTAATCTCACGTCTACCTTCTATTATTGTACCATGATCGGCGGTAAAAATATTTGTTTGCTTTTTCTTTTAAACGCAAGAGAAATTCTTGCTGAATTTCTCTTGTATTGAAAACCAGAATGTAAAGATAAAAGATCTACATCACAAACGATAAAAATAAATTTTTAAGAAACAAAATTTTAAAATGATTGCAAAAAATTTAAAAAAAAGAGAAGTGATTCTATTTCACAAATTTGTGAAAGAATTTCATTTGTCTAGACGAAAGACGACAAGAGTGTATGCCATCATATGTCTGCGAACTTTTTTAGATTTTGCCTTAACTGTGTGAAAAATTTAACGTTAAGAACGTTTGATGTTGTGTTGCTGATGATGAATGAGTATTAATGTATTGTATATAAATGCTAATGCTAATAGTAGAAGTGAATTGCCCTCAAAATAGTGAAAATTAAAAGTACATATCGCTCATTTTCTTCAATAGACATAACTCAAAACATTAAATTTTAGAGTAAGTGATGCAGAATTGTTCGCTTTGTTTTTCTTAATATTGTGTTTGAAATTCATCTTTATATATATTATACTTTCCCCGTTGGAAGAGTATGTGTTTGTGCATTTAGGAAAATTTCAATTACGTCAATATTGAATTGTAGGAGCGTGCGATATGTTAAGTTTTTAACAACATATATATTTTTTATAAATGAATGTACGTATGAACTAATATTTATGTACGTATGTAGAATGTATAAATAGGATCCTATAAATTTAAAAAAAGTTATCATTTGTTGGTGGTTAAGAATGTCTATTAAGGCCCAACCATAATATGCATGAGGTCGCTTAGGTCTATTAGGCAACTGTGCGAATACATATAAAACATGTATGTGGCCAACTATAATGTACTTAATGAAACTTTTGGTTAAATTTCGTTTGCTTGTGCAAAGTGCCAAACTGAACGCACATTCCGTACGAAATCAGCTTTTTTAATTTTTTCATTTTCCATTCATTTTATAAGCAGGGAAACCATAAATATGCAATTGCATGTTTTTCCTTGTGGGAGCAATGAAGACAGCAATATTATATTTATCCGTGTTAGAGCTTTTTATTAATTTTGGCATCGTATTGTTAGTGCATATTTTGACATATTTTACCTTTTACAGCATTTTTTGCATAATTTAGTTTAAAGAGCATTTTTGCAGTATGTTTTTAGTTTATAGCGCATTATTTTGCGTTTTTGAGGAATATTTTCAAACATGTAAAATTTTTTTTTAATGTTTACAAGATCTTTCGCAACAAATAAAATTGTTTTTTTTTTCAAATTCTGTTTTTTCTGCTTAAATATCTATCTGAATATCCAAGGTGTTGCTTCAATTTCGCCATCTATGTACATTCAATTTCAACTCAAAAATTTTAAACCAAAACAGGTTGTTATTTAAGATAAATGTTATTTTGAACTTTTAAATTTTATATTTATATAAGCAAAAATTAAAAAAAGCAATTATATACGTTTTTGGCGATGTAACACATAGAAATCTGGACCAATCTTTCAGTATACCGACCGACTCAGAATCACTGTTTAAAGTGATCTAACGATGTCCATCCTTCCGTTTGGCTGGTTGTCTGTCCAAGTTTACTTTGTGCGCAAAGTACAGGTTGCAATTTTGTGGGTAATTTTATCAAATTTGGTAAATACAATTTATTTGTACTCAGAACGAAGTCTATGTAAATGGTAAGAATCGGTCTATAATTTCACATATTAACCATAAAAACTTCTTTCCAAATTCCAATTTTTGTGTCCGTAAACCATCTAATTATGTTGGTATTTGAATTAAATTCGCCGCAAAAATATTTTTCTGCAAAATAAGGTCCTAATTGTGTAAAACGCAACGCAGAGCCAATTATTATATGAAAAACAAATTTAAAAATATTTCATTATTTTGTTGTTGCTTTCTACAGAAATTCATACTGCGTTTTAAAATTTTCAGCGGCACAAGAATTGTAGCGTTTGAAATTTAAAAATTCAATATTAATTTCTGTAGAAAGCAACAACAAAATTCTAAAATATTTTTGACTTTGCTTTTGTTTTCCATATAATTTTTGGCGTTGCGTTGCGTTTTACACAATTATGGCCTAAATTCTTTTCTAATCGGCTCACATTTGCCCAAAGCTCCCATCTATAAATGGCTTTAACTTCCATTTAAATGTTAACATTAATAAACAATTTAACGACCGTCCCTGAAATCCCTTTAAGACAAAAAATCTTATTTGGATGTTAACATCTAGATAATATTAACCACAAATAACTCTAATACGAATTTTAACCTCATAACATAACATTGTTTTTGTGAGCCCATGACTGTTCATCGTTTTCGAATAGGGTAAAATCTCGTCTGTAAATACTATGATGTCTGGGCTTTACCGATTATCATTTTAAATTGTTTAATTTTTGTTTCGAAATGAGCAATTTTTCATTTTTTTGGGCACATTTTAAACAATTTTTGATTAAATTGAAGTACTTGCAAGAAAACAAAATATTGCACAAATATCAGGGTTGGCAAAAACCCGGATTTTTAAGAAAACCCTAACCCATCGGGTTTTGCATGGGTTTTTTTTTTTTGGGTTTTGTTTAATGCTAGATTGTCACTTTATTAATGAAACATATTCATAAGAAGAGATGTTACATTAATGTATGCATAAGTATGCATGTAACTTCAAACTATTAATTCATTAATGCAAAATAAAAGTACAAAATAAAAAAAAATATAAATAATGAAAATTAATAAAGTAAGTAACATTTTATATTGAACTTAAAGTACATTAGATTAAGAACAATAAATAATAGAATAAGAGAGCAGATAAATCAAATATCTAGAACTAGTCAAAAGAAAACCTTCTCCGAGGTCTAACAGTCCTACCGGAACCTGTCACATAAGGTTCACTATTCCCCCCACTATCCTGAATGCAACCACTCTCGTTATCAGCGCCACCACTGTCACCTCTTTCCTCCGCATCTTCCCTAATCTCAACTCCAGTCCTCATATCACCTTTAGTCGCCGGTACCCTCTACATATGTTCCCTGTTCCTACGATAGATCGACCCCCCATCATCAACAACCATAAATGACCGAGGTTCCTCACATTTTTCGACCAACTTTCTCGGACACTAAACAGAAGTAGGCGTTCGCTTGAACATGAAATTTTCACCCGGAAATACTGGTTCCAAATCAACAGTTTTCTTATTATAGTTTTTTTCGCATGATAATTTTTTCTTTTCACGTAGTCTGTCATAACTCTCTAAATCCACTGTAACAGGTCTATAATTATCAACAATGGACGGAACTTTTGATCTCAATTGCCTGGACATTAGTAATTGGGCCGGGCTTGGCATAATTTCCTTTTCTGTAGTTCTATAGTGTAACAGAGAACATACTCGGGAATTGTACTGTGTATTTAAATTTTTAGGGCCTTTTAAAGCTAATGTTACATAAATTGTGAATAAATAAATAAAAAAAAATTTATATAAAAAAAATGGGGATCTTTTGTCAGAAATATGTGCAAGCAATCTGGTAATAGGAGGGGCATAATTTCCACATAAAAATGTACGCAAAGTTACGTGGGTCTCCCCTGACCATAGAACTGAAAATCAAATAGACCAAATAGCCATTAGTAGGACTTGGCGCGTATCTCTGTTGAATGTACGTAATAAACGGGGGCAGATATATCTAGTGATCACCATCTTGTTATCGCGAAGATCCGATAAAAAGTGGCAGCCATAAAGAGAGATAAAACTTGCAACCTACAAAAGAGATTCGATGTTCAAAAACGCAAGCAGTTTTCTGAGGTATTTCAAAATTTTTACGAACGCCTACTTAAATCTAACAATATACAATGGAATGCAGTTAAAGATATATTTCTAACAGTCGCGGTGCTAAATATTGGCTGCACTGCAACTTAAAGAAAATAATGGATCTCTGACTGCACGTGGAATTTGATTCAGAGTAGAAAATAAATCAAAGGTGAGCTTAATATGGCAAAAACCAGATTAAGCATAACAGAATTGCAGAGGAAATATTACGAGATGGACGAAAAAGTTAAAAAAAAGTGCAATAAATGAAAAGAGACGTTGGTTTAATCAATTAGCTCAAAGTGCCCAGGAGGCTGCTGGTACGAATCGTACTAGAGACCTCTATAAAATCGTAAAACAAATGACAAACAAAACTGTTAATGTCACTAAACCTTTGAAGAACGATCAGGGCTTAACCTCCTCAGGACAGGAACAGCTTGCAATCTGGGAAAAAATTACGCTAGTATGCTCTCAAACCCCCCAAAACCGGTATCAAAAATATATAGATGTCAACACCATGTAAAAAGGCACGATATTTGACACCACATGGAGGCAATAATAGCGGCCTTTTAAGCCCTTAAAAACCACAAAGCTCCAGGTTCAGATTACATACATGCAGAATTATTAAAGGTAAATCCAAGAACTAGTGCCAAAATTGTACACCCCAGCATCGATAGGTTTTGGTCATCAGAAACGCTCCAAGAAGATGGTAAAGAGGGCACTATAATCAATCTTCTCAAAAAAGGGAATTTGTCCAATTGTAAAAATTGGAGTGGTTTAATTAACATTACTTTGCATAATTAATAAAATTTGTGCCCACATAATTAGTAAAAGACTAGTGAATTGTCTTGACACGCTTTTAAAAGCGAACAAGTCGGGTTTCGTCCCCTACGGTCTTTATAGACCACGTAAATACAGTTCGCGTAATAGTTGAACAATCTGTGGAATGGCGTTCACCTCTCTATATCACCTTTATTGACTTTGAAAAAGCGTTTGATAAATTACACGAGGCCATATGGATTGCGTTGGAATGTAAGGGAGTGCCGTCCAAAATCATAATCCTAATCCAGGCGATGTATCGTGGTGCAAGTTGGGGAATCATATGTTAGAATTTCGGTAATGACTGTTGTTGGGCACAGATGCGTACTCTCACCCTACTTTTCAACATCTTATTAGACAATATACTAAGCAACGCGACTCCAAGTATTACTGACATAACATGGGGTCTGCACGGAACATTAGATGATTTAGACGGAGTTTGCACGGTGTCTTTTCAGACATGTCCAACAAACATGTTTGTTTTGTTTGTAGGATATAGGGTAAGAGAAGACAGACACAAAACAAGTTTTCATATTTGTTTTTATGAATTTTTATTTTTTTTAATTTTTATGTACATACATATATGAATATTAGAAAATTAAACATGTTCAAAAGATAATGAATAAAACAGACATTTCGAAAAGAAACCGTGTAAATGCCCCCTTAGATTATACTGACGACATTTTTCTTTTTGCTCATAGGAGTTCCCCTATGTCATCTTAATTACAGGAACTGTGCAATGTTGCAACTGAGTACGGGATAAAGATTAGTGTTAACAAAACAAAAACGATGTGCATCAATACAACAACGAAGAGGAATTTTCCTTTGTACGGCAGAGAAATAGAAAATTCACTTACCTTGGGAGCATTATTTCTTGCAGTGATGGTCCTACTGAATACATAAGAGCACGTCTAAACAAGGCTAAAGCTGTGTACGGTGTTCTCTCCTCGGTTTGGCATTCTACATCTTTATCTAGAAGCACTAAAATCAAAATCTTCAATGCGAACGTTAATCCTGTGCTTCTTTACGCATGTAAAACGTGGAATCCATAAAATCGCGAATTGCAAATAATGCAAGCTTTTGTGAATCGTTACCTTCGTAGATATTCTGGCCTAATACTTTTACAAATAGTGATTTGTGTGTAAGATCTCGTTAGACACCGGTTCATGCAAATATAAAGCGGCGCAAATGGTCCTGGCTGGAACACACCCTACGAAAATTTCCAGATAAAATTACAAGGCAAGGTATAGAGTGAACGCCTCAAGTGAAATAAAATACATTGCCACAGACAAACTCAGATGAGAGACATTTATTGAGGCCCTATGCACCTAACAGGAACCACGGGACTTTATATATGTATATACATATATATATCTTTCTATTTCAAAATACTGTATGACTTAATAAATGCAGCGTTAAAAAGCATCACTCAAAACACGTGCGTTGACAAAGCATTACAAATAAAAACATTGCACAAATTTCGCAATCGTTGTGCAGTGAATGCAGTTACAATGCAATACTGAACTCAAGGCGTTGTTTACAGAAAGGTCTAGGCTATTAATTAAATGCCTATCGGTAAAGCATTGCAACACTCTGTTTATAAAGTCAGAGTCAGGCATTGTCCCGCTATTATTGTTTTAATAACGTTTGAAAATTTCTAAATAATATAACTTATAAATATTCACTGGTAACTTTTGGTTTGTTTGTGGTGTGCCTACATTTCCAAAAAAAAGTGTACGAAGAAAGTGGATCAAAAACTTTTTTTAATCTTAAATTTAATTATGGGTACTTAACCTGATTTTTAAGCCAAGAACACCAAACGTATTTTATGCTACGTGTATTGTAAAATAAACTTAATTTGAAAAGGAGTAAATCGCTTTGAGGGTTAATTTAATTAATTAATATAATTTTTATTTTCTATTTATGTATATAAGTGCTTATTGTTAAAATAGTTTTTTATAATTAGATATTTTGTTACTGTATTCAGGCAAACTGCTTTGTAATATATATTTTAATTGGCCAAGAGTGGCTTTTTATATTACATTTAATGAAATAAATAAATAAATAATTTGGTAAGGGCATGGAGGAGTAATTTTCATTCGGTAAGCCAGTTGCATAGAATGATAAAATGGATCATATGACTGATTTCTATTTCTGCATGACCAAAGTTCAAGGCGGAAAAATTACAAAATTATATTTTAAATATTAAGCTAGTGAGTCAAGGCGCACTTTATGATTCATGTCGTAACCTAAACTTGTCAAAAGAAAACGCTTCACGTTTAAAATTTGATTAAGATCCAATTTTTCGGAGCATATGTGAAAACTGTAATAATAACTACCTATAATAAATATTTTTGTAGGTTAAAAATAGGAACAAAACTAATTAATGGATGCAGCTCCAAAAATGGTGCAAAGGGTGATAGAAAATTGAAAAATAAGAAGAAAGTATAAAATGGTAGTAGGTCATGCAAACACAGTTTTCAACTTCCGGACTTCTAAAGGCTTTTTTATTTTATTTATTTTAACCAGTATAACAAGCCTTATTAAGCCAATAAATTCACATTACAATGCAAAAAAACCTTTTTCATATACATACATACATACCTATATGGGTACATAGATTTATTTATTTATTCAAGGACAAAAATAAAATGTAGTACATAGTAATAATGAGCCCGAGCCTTCAAAATATTTCAACCTTTATGTCAACAGCTACATATCTGTACCCATGTTCTGTAATTTTGTTGAGAAGTTCTCGCTTCGAAAAGATGTGAAACAAAATATTCCATCGTTTTTCGAAAAGTGTGCCTGTAAATCATTTCGAGAACTATCAAAAGAGGTTACGTCGTTACGTTATGTCATAAAACGTTGAGAACGCCAGTAACACCTATCGTTGACGGCGGCCAAAATTAGTAAAATTGAAAAATGTTCAATAGCAGCGGCAAAATTACAACAGTCGACCATAGCAAATAATGTAAAGTGCGACTGTAATTTTTGTTGTTAAAAAACAGCTATGAATACATTAGTATATTTTTCAAAAACTAATTAAACAATAAAAAAATCAGTCAAAAACAAAATACTTATCTCTTCCATGTTATTATTTATTGTTATTATATATTTTTTAATGGTAATATTTTTCGCACCCCGTTTTTATGCGTGAGATTATTTGACAGTTCAAAGCGGGAATTTTCTCACAAAAATTTTACACAACTTTTTGTGTAAATTGGCGAGTAATTTCCTTACGTGACAGCTATTACTCGCTACAAATGTTACAGACAAAGTAAAATGAGAAAAACTCTCGTTTGTTTCAATTTATGGCATTTTTGTTTCATTTCTAGCATTTCAATCGAAAAGTTTCTCGAAGCGAGAGTTACAGAACATGAGCACTGGGTTTGTTTTGGATTTTAAGAACGCTGCATCTCTGTAAGTTGTTATAATATCGCTCTGAAATATCATGATATCCTCAAAAGAAGTGTTTTCTAACATGTTCTGATGTTTGAATAAAATTGGACAAATCAAATAATGGATGTGGTAATTTTTCATTCCTACACCTTACATCAACAGCTGCATACCCGGGTATGTTATGAATTTTAAAAACGCTGTATCTCTGAAAGTGGCTATCATATCGCTCTGAAATTATAGCCTCACAATAAGTGTTTTTAAACATATTCAAAAGTTTGAATAAAATTGGACAAACCAAACCATCGACGTGGTCATTTTTTCATTACTGCCATACCCGGGTATGTATGTACATATATGAAAAAATTCATATAAAAGTAATATTGCATGTTTATTTCATAAGATTTAAGAGTTTTACAAGTCTGCTAAAATTACCGTTATTTTAAGCATTCCTGCATAAAAACAAATCAAAATAGGAAAAAACACAAACAAATAAAACAAACAAAAACCAACAACAAAACAGAAATATACTTAGCAACGCGTGAATTCGCAGGTAAAATGTGATGCATGCCCGGGTATGCTTGTTGTTGACGTATAATAACTTCCACTTCGTTTCTGAAATTATATGGTCAATATTGATATAATTTGAAAGTATTTATTTGAATAGATCTTTCTGGATATACAAAATTTATTAAAAACATTTTAACTTTATAGCTCCCAATACCTACAGTAGATGGTCACAAAGCGAATTCATAGAAAAATGCTCGGTGAGGCACTGTGAAAAACCAAAATTTTTTTATAAAAAATGGTATCGTGGTTCAGGGACGCTAAAGTTGGTAAAATTGTACTTTTTTTGGTACATTTTGACCTTCTAAAAAACCGTGGTACTACCGTGACTCATTTGGTACAGTTGAAAAATTTGTCAAAGTTCCCTTGAATATTAAGAACAATATTATTAAATATAAAAACTTAGATAAAAAATAAGAAGTAGAAGATAAAAGGCTCCCCAGCCAAATAACTATTGTATAAAGAATTTAAACTAACAGGTTTCTACAGCCAAAGTTTTAACAATGTAATAAATAAAGGAGTTAAGAATTTAAAACAAACCTAACATTTAAAGTTGATCTCTATTAAAGTAATCAAGGAGTTTGCTTTTATATGTAAGGTAAGAATACGAAAACAATTTGAGATCATTGGGAAGTGTGCTCCAAATTCTGTGAGTTCTAATTAGAAAGGAACGATGAAAAATAGAAAGATGTCCCAGTGGAACATCAATCTGAATGTTACGTGTTGAGTTAATAAAAGAAAACATATTTAACAGTAATGTAGGTTGTCTATGTATCATAATTTTGTAAAAGTGAAGCAAAATACGTAGATTCAGATAATCATGAAATTCACATCTTAAGAATATAGGAACAAGCGACGAAACACGATCATGTTCTTGTATATTTACATCAAATACATAGCGCACAACTTTTCTGACAATTCCTTCAATAATGTGCAAATTATAAGACCATGTCCCAGAAAAAACTTCAAGGCAGTAGTTTACACGTGACATAATTAGTGAATAGGCAAGTCGACTCCTAATATATTTTGGTGTATAGGCTTTTAATCTGTAAAGTCTTTTCAAGACTAGACAACATGTGTAAGCTATGGAATTAACACGATCTGAAAATGTAAATTTAGCGTCCAAAATAATACCAAGACATTTAAGAGAATCAGAAAAACCAATTTCACAGCCACTTATGAATAGTCTAGGGAATGACAAATTTCTATCAGAAGAACAAAATTGCATAGCCTTCGTTTTTGAAGGATTAATCTCAAGCGAATTCGTATACATCCAAGTAGATATAGAATTGAGATGATCATTTAAAGAATATTCAAAATTTATATTTCTAAAATCCGCAGTATACAAAAGGAAGATGTCATCAGCAAAAACATAGGGCTGACAGAAGTTGTTGTTCATAACTGAAATGCAGTCATTTAAATATAAAAGGAACAATATAGGCCCAAGAACTGAACCTTGAGGTACACCCGAGGTAACAAGATCAGTACTAGAGCAGGACCCGTTAAAGGAAACATATTGGTAACGATTTATGAGATAAGAATATACTAATTTACATGCTGATTTAGAAAAATTGAAGTTCTCTTTAAGCTTTTTTATAAGAATGTTATGATTAATGCGATCAAAAGCTTTAGTAAGGTCTAAAGAAACCATTATGCAATTTAAATGACTATCTAATTTTCTCCTAACCGATTCAGTTAGTGAGAGGAGTAAAGAAGTAGTATTTAGATTCTTTTAAAAAGCATACTGATTTGGATTAATTAATGAAAATTGTACACAGTGGGATAAAATATGTACCTTTATTAAGTTTTCCATAATTTTAGACATAGCCGGTAAAATAGTAATGGGTCTAAAACTTTCATTATTGCCTTTTTTAGAGATGGGTACCACTTTACCAATCTTCCAATTTGTGGGAAACTTGCAGACAGTAAATATCGTATTTACTATGTGAAGAAAACTCGAGGAGATGAGGGGAAAAATTATTTTTATAAATTTAATAGGAATATTGTCATGTCCCCTGGCATTAGATTTAATGGAGTTTAAGGCTATGAGAATATCAGTTTCGGTAACCGGGTCAAAAGAAAAAGATCCTATACTATCAGAGAAGTTATCAAACCTAAATTCGCCATAAGCGTTAGGCCTCATATTATTTAAAAAAGATCTAGCTATTTCCTCAACATCCCTAATATCAGCTTCAGATTCCACACGACCAGTACAACCTAAACTACGTAATCTACTCCATATTTGATTATTATTTATCCCAGTAAACAATCGTTCACCATATTTCCTACGCGATTTTCTAATTACGGATTTAGCCTTATTTCTAGTATAGCAAACAAATTATTGAGTCCTCTTCATAACTTTTTTTTTTGAATTATTATATCTTTAATCAGGATTCAAAAATACTTCTTTTAAATTGCATTTTCTATTTATGCAAAATGCACTTAAAATTATTAACATGGATAATTTAGAAATGCAATCAGAAGATGATCGAATGCATGTATTTTTACAAAGACTTACTTTTTTATTCCGCTAAATAGCACGCATTTTCAAGAATAAAAATGTTTTGGATGAATGTGATATATCTATCTTAGACCTTTACAAAACTCACATGCCATTTGAAGAAATTTATTGCGGAACTGAATTGGATTTATATATTTCTATAAATAATATAAATATTTGTTAAAGAAATTAAAGAATGCAAACAATTTTATATAAAATTTAGCGAAGTTTTTAGAACGAAAGTCAACTTTAATAACAAAGTTTTAATGTGGTTCCATAAATTTACTCCTGAAAATTTTATTTCAGGTAAAACAAGTAGTATTGTACCACTTTTAGTAAAAGTGTTCCCAAATGAAATTGCAAATTTTGATTCAATCAATAATCAATTTAGAGCTTTAGCTGATGTCGAACAACTGCAGTGTTTAAAAACGTTGGTCGGCAGTAGCTAATTTACAAAATGAGCTGAATGTCCATATGTTTCCTGACATTTCTAGAGACGTTGCTGGAATTTTATCCATTCCAGTTTTCTCTTTTCAAAATATAATAAAAACTAAAGCTTTGTATAGACGGTGGTCAGATCTTCCAATATCGATAATTAGCGATGCTTAAATTGCATTAACATTGACTAAACATGTGTTTATTGTGTAAACATTGTAAGATTATTTGTATTTGTCAGACGTGTAAAAATAATGCATCTGATAATGGCACCATTGTCAGAAAAATATTTCTATTCAACATTATCGAGTCTCATACAAACAAAGGATTGGTAAAAATTCCAAATAGCTTATTACCTTAACAAATAAGTGCCTGATTTTGATCACATATATTCATAAGACTTTTATGTACATACCTTATTTTAATCATACATACCTATAATGTATGGAAATGTTTTTTGTTTTTTTTTGTGTACAATTGAATTTTTATGTACTCTTTTGTTGTTTTAATAATTTAAAAAAATGGTACCGTGAAGGTCCAAAAAGTACATTTTTTAAACCCTATTTAACATCCCTGTCGTGGTTAGCAAAACTGACAACAAATACGACATTGTTTACAAATCTATTATAAAAACGGTTACTGTGGTTGGCGTATTTGCTGCAAAAACTGTTGTTTTTTAATATCGACAGCGTACCTAAAGGTATGTACAGATTTTCTTCTAATTTTGCATACGACAACCATTCAAAAATATTGCTAGCAAAAAGTTTGGTTACATAAAAATACTAAATTTTGTGACAAATTTGATGACTGGACCACTTTTGCCTCTCCTGAAGATTTTTTAATTTTGAGTTGTGACTGGTTATGATTTAGCGTGCGATATATAGGGTGAATTATAAAACGTCATTTGCAATGCAACCGAATTACGTATTGCATTCTTCTCTTTCTAATCTAACGTATAGCAAACGCCGGCTTCGCTAACTAAAGCTAATCTGTATAGCCGACCTTCGTCCGGTTGACAGGATTATCTCCTCTGTTATATAACAAACACTGGCTTTGGTAACTAAAACTCTTTTTCATAATAAATTTTATATATTGTAGGTATCCAGAAAAATCAATTCAAAAGCTTTCAAATCATACCAAAATTGGACATTTAAGTTCAGAAATATAATGGAAAATCGAATAAAGGACATAAATATAGCATAAATAATCATTTCGGATTTCCATAACGCAAAAATTATTGCAATACTTTTACCTTTTAACATTTTCTTCTTATTTTATCTATTACCCTATGTACTTTTTTACTTTGGAGCTGCGTCTGTAAACTGGATTAAATCCAAAAAATTTAATTATATGAAATATTTATTCAAAATAATATCGAATGACTTAAGTATATACATATGTATCTCCCCATACCTACATAAATATACATATGTGCATGTAATTAAATATAATGTAAATATTCTGTTTTTATTCATGTTGTTACCTTTAGAAGAGTTGCCATAATTAATTTTACCCACTGCTAGGGTAAATCAAATTTATTAACATTAATTCTAATTTTTTATTTAATTATAATTAACGTACCTTGATTTATTATAATAATTATTTCTCCTCTTTTTTTAAAAACGCACTTCTTAAAAATGCAGAACATTACAGATATAACACGTTTTTGTTTTCAAATATTTTTAGGCAGTCTTTTGAATTCTCATTAAAAAATCTCCCTTGAATTTTTTTGTTTTTTTGTCTCTCTTTTCTTTCAATTGTGATTGCATTTGCAAAAAATACACAGGGGTCACACCTGTGAGACGTTTTATACTTTTATAGTAGAAAAAAATTAATCATTTCCGAAAGTAATTCATTGGTTTTTAGAACTTTTTTTTATTTACACAATACTAATAATATTGCATTTTTCTCCATTTTTTTTTAATTTTCTTCGGTTTTTACGCACAATGTCGTATGAAACGGGGACGTTTTTTCTACGCCTTCGTTTTTCACTTTTTAATATTTAGAATTAAAATCGGAATTATTTTTTTGACTTATTCAAATAAAAATAACAAACATGAACTATAAGCGAATATGTATGTATTATTTGTTTAATTATTTTAGATTTTAATTGTTTTCTTTTTACAATCTATTATCTGAACAAACACGGCGGCTATAAAAATATTATGTCGCCATTTTTTTTTTCACCGTACTGCTAAAATAGTGTTACCAAGTTTATAGTAGTACAAGGTTGTATTAAATAGTTCATACAGTTTAAAAAAATACGGCACGCCTCCACGCGCCAAACTAATAATCTCATTACGTCAACAGTGCGACAAATACAAAAAACAAATCCATATATAAAAGGCTAACTACTGCATAGGGAAAACATAAGGAAAAAACTCACAAACCAAAACGATTTAGAAAGAAGTTATTTAGAGAATCCTGGGCAGCGCCAGGAACAAACACCTAGTAGATATACACAAAATAATAAAATAAACATAACACGCAATGCATAAGAAATGGATATGTTTAGTTTAATCAAAACTTTTAATTGATTTTTTTAATATTAATATTTTTATCAGTAGTAGGTACTTATAATAATTTTAAAATGACATTTTAATTTAATTTAACAAATATAACATTCTGAATAAAATATAAAACTTTTTTATAATATTTACGGTTTTTTTCTAAAAAGATTTATATTTGATTCATTCTTTGCATCATTCGGCATCATAGGTTGTATAGGTTCAATCTTTTGCTAAATAGTGATTTTTGAATTGTATTTGTTTCTGCTCTCTGTGGTCTAAAGTCTAAGGCTATTAATTTCCATGAACTTGATTTTGTGTTCGTTTAATTTTAAATTATTGATTTTTAGCCATTTGCTTATATTATCCATATCCTGTTTTAAATTTTCTTAACATAATTCTTCAGTTGCTGCTTCGGTAAAAATCAATGTATCGTCTGCATATAGTATAATCTCGCATATCTCTAATGTATTTTCCATATCATTTATGTATGTATATAACAAAAAGAAGAGCTCCTAAAATTAATCCTTGAGGTACCCCAAAATCATTTTCTATTGCATTTTATATTACACTAGCTTAATCCGGTGCGCTTTGCTACCCCCATCGAAATAAAATTGGTAAGATTTTTTTACAAAGTAAAGCATCTTGGACTAAATTTGAATGATTTTAATTAAAGTAACCGTTCAACAGATGATATTCAGAAATTTCAAGTGTCTTCGTATGGGAGGTGCCATAGTTACTTTTCCCATTAAAACTACCTTTTGAAATATGTTGTGGATTATTATCTAAGCTATTTGTACAAAATTGGAATACTTTCACTATTACAGTACTTAAAATACGTAGAAATCGTTATTGCAATTGTGTGGGAGGTGCCACGCCCGCTTGTCTAATTCAGCCGACTTTTTGGCAGATGTCGTGTATTGAAGACTTTTGTCTTCAGATATGAAGTATTTAATATTTTCGTCCTATGGAGGGTATTTCTCCTCCTTCTTCTACCCCACCCATTTTTATTTTGGAATTTATAGCTTACCAAAGCAGTGGATTTAACAATATTTGAAGACTCTCGCTGTAATAGTTTTTCAGTTACGCGATATTAAATATATTCTTCCTATGGGGGGTATTACTCGCCCTGCGCCTTCCCCCTTTATTTATATTTTTAAAGGTGTAGTTTTCCATAAGAGTGACTAATACCAAGTTTTAACATTATCACTATAACAGTTCTAACGATATGCGATATTAAACATTGGCGTCCTATGGGGGGTAGCACTTCCCCTGCAGCTATCTTATTTCTCCCAACACCCACATACATGAAACAGTATCGAATATAAGAGGATTATAAATTTTTACTTCATTAGGCGTGCCACCGCCCATTTGTCCAACCACAACTTTACATAGCCTAGGGCTTATTAATTCATAACAACAGCCTACTGTGAGAATTTGATGACGATTGGTTCAGTAATTAATTAGATATAATCGACATAAAAGGACGTGGCCCGTCCCACTTTTTTCATGCAACGTATTTCTATTCATACCAATACAATATATACCAAATATCATCATCCTATGCCAAATAGTGGCTAAGATATGAGGATTTTATGTTTTGGGTTGTATGGGCGTGGCGCCGCCCCTTTTTCCAACCACAACTTTATATAGCTTAAAGTTCAGTAACTCAAGGTAGTCGCCTACTGTGGAAATATTATGACGATCGGTTCAGTAGCTTATTAGATATGGTGGTTTTTACTTTTTCTATAAATGGGCGTGGCTCCGCCCTCTTTTTTCATGGAGCTTATTTCTATTCATACTTATACCATATGTACTAAATATCATCATCCTATGCCAAAAAATGCCTAAGATATAACGATTTTAAATTTTGGGTTGTATGGGCGTGGCATCCCCCCTTTGTCCAATCTCAACTTTATATAGCCTAATGTCTCTTCCAGGGTCACAGTTATATTATTTGTGCCTCCCATAAGGCACAAATATATATATATATACATATATATACAAACATACATTCACTTTTAAAGGGTCCGCCATCTAACGTTTTTTTTTTTTTTGGGTCCGGCATCTAACGTTTTTTTCTTCGACTGGTGCTTATTTCGTAAATGATAACACTTAGCTCATGTCTGATTTGACAGATAATTAGTTTTATCCTTCCGCTGAACGAATATGGTTGTGTATACGCTTTAACAACGCTGGGAAATATTGCGACATTACTTTGAAAATCATGGTAATGTTGCAGAATGTGTGCGAAAATTGCGTACGGATTTTGGAAGAAGAGAAGCACCGTCAGCTCCGTATGTTCGTTATCTTGTGAAAAAAGTGAACGAAACTGACATCCTCATCGATAAACCAAAGCGTGTAAAGCCAAAAACAGTGCGTACACCCGAGAATATTGCTGCTGTGGCAGAAAGTCAATTCACCGTCGTTCTCAACAATTGAACATTTCGAAGATATCATTGAGACGAATTTTGCATAAAGACCTTGGTATGACGCCATTTGAATGAAATTATTTTCAATTATTAACCGAAAGGATTGCACTTTTAAAAAAAAAAAGAAACATAGCATTAGCGGCACACAATTGTTTATCTTCTTCGATGTGGGGGAAACATATGGCACGAAACCCCAACAACAACAATCAAGATGGCATTTATTTATAGGACATCGTTCTGCAAACAATTGTTTTAACAACGCTTTTTAAACATGAACAAAATATCGGCAAAAGCAGTCTTCACTATCCAAATTCATGTTTGCACAAGAAATTGTTTGTTGTTTTAACAAAGCGATTCCTGATCAAGACGACATCTAACTCCAACCGCACAACATGTAAAGCAAGGTCTATCCAATAGGTCTGCGCAAGTCGTCAGATCTTTATTTGATTTATTCCTTAGTACTGGTTCACACTCTTCAAGTTTTAGCCATCAAGTATTGAGCTTTGTGGAAAGAAGGGAAAAGAAAATGCCACTTAGTTTAGATAACAATTTAACAAATATGATTTCAAATGACTTATTCTCGCTATAGTTTTTGAGAATGATGTCCCGTTATTTTACGGGACATCAGATTTTGCAATGAAAAATATGACCGAGTTTTCAAGTTTGAAAGAAAATTCGGATTTGCTATCTTTGTTTTGTTTATTTACATTTTTATAAAGGCATTTTGACATTCATTGTTGCAATTCAATCAACAAAATGCATGTTTTTTCTTCTATTGTTCCATTGTTGTAGTAATGAGGTCACGTTATTGATACATTTTGTCCGTGACTAGATTTTGAAGAAATCTACTCAAAATCTAGTAGTACTACAAGTACTAACACAAGTAGTACTTGTGGACTCTCAAATAGTGTTAGTATTAATATTATAATAAATGTTATGAGACAGTTGTTATGAGAAATCTTATAACAACTCTCTTATAAGATGAGCTGTCAAAAATACACATACATACATACACATAAATTAATAATAAGACGCTATCATTAAAATGTTTAATTTTTTAAGTAAAAATAGTTGAATTCTTGTGAAAAGTGCTTAAAAATAATATTAAACACTAAAAACAGAGAAAAAACTAAAACAAGAATCAAAAACGACACAAGTTTACTGTACGAAAATCAGTAAATTATGAAATCTTATAAAGGCTAGTTTTTTACACGGTAATACAATGTATTACGACTTTGTGGAATCAAAATATTATGAAATTCTCTCCGTGTTTAAAATAAAAAAATAAAAATCTCTTGGTAAGTATTTTTCATGTTTACACGGATGGTTTAAGTAAAATAAAAGCAAAGCGAGTTAATAACAAAAAAGCAGATGGTTGCAGTTTACAATATTTACAAAAACAACATGAACATTTCCTGAGTTTATTCTGCTTGTTTTTGTAATTTTATAAAAATGTTACCACCTTCAATATACACTGTTAAAATGCGACTCTGGTGTGATGAGAATACATAAGTTTCTAAAATGGTTTACGGCCATTTTCACAATATATGATTAAATTTTAATCAAAACATTAACCGTAAGTTAGTAAAATTTGCTTTTCACAATTAATGATTAACACATAACCGAAACTATTTAACGGAAAAGTTGTTGTTAAATTTAACCGAATGAAAAATCCCGGTTAAGTTTTTAATAAATAAAAAATATCGAAAAAATGGAACAAATCGCAATAACAAAATGTGTTTTGAATATTTTTTTTTATTTGAAATGTGTAAAATGAGAAATAAAAGACTTGTTACACATCCAATTTTGTTTCCCAATATAAATTTACCACCATTAAAAGTTAAAAAAAAAATTGATAGACTATTATAATAACCCAATGTCGTCCATAACCCAATGTTACATGATATTTTGGACAAAAACACACATTCACAATGATAAACATGAGCTGGTACAAATAATTAAGAGTTATAGGGCCTTATAAAAATATATGTACATAAGTTCAACATCCCATTATATTTTTTTTAACAAAATGTTGTGCTCGCAGGAGTTATTTTTGCACAGACGTAGCCATTTAATCGTTTTTCACTATCACTTGATCAAATTTTTTCCCTAATATTGCTTATAGGTTATTTAAACTAAAAGCAAATACTTTTTAACTTATAATTTTTAGATTTAAAAAATATTTTATATTAAATATCAGTTTTATGTTTCTCCTTACACACTTTTTCGTAAACAAACAGAGGTGGTATTGCCACACTTTTTATCTAATGTTTGCGTTTAGTAACCGGAAGATGGTGAAACAGATAATCGTAACCGTTGGTTAAAAAGTGCTTGTTAACCTAACCGACAGTTTGTTAATTTTCTTGTTAAATTAATTTAATTTTATATTGTGAAAAGGGCCGTTAGAAAACGAACATTTACCGACCGATTGTCATATTTTTTATCCGTATTCTCTCTTACTCAATGCATTTTGCTTTTACATGATAAGATTTTTCTCATTCTACATCATTTTTTGACATGACGTAATACATTGTATTACCGTGTAAACTAGCCTTAAGATACATGTTCCCCTTGTTTAAGATTAACATGAAGAAATGTGCTCTCTCATTCTGCCGACGTTCTCTCACATATTATATCGGATATTATCTCAGGTGGAGACCCTGTGTTAAATACGAATAAGAAAATATAGCGAATGAGAAAGCAAAGCGTACTAACCAAAGCGAATTCAACTACAGGTGGTGTTGAAACGCCATCTAATTTTGACAGTTCGAGCCAATTTGTTTTGATTTGTTAGTGTTTTGTTAGGAATGGTTGACGTTTTGGACCGTAAACACTAACAATGCAATGCAAAAAATGTCATTTCAAATTCGAGTATCGAGAATATGGAATGCATTGCCGAGGGAATTGAGGGAGTTTACGTATTCGTATTCTGTTTTCAAATCTAAATAGAATATTCACAATTCCATGTATTGAATGTTCCGTAATATGTGCGATTTTCTTTTTGTTTCTTTTTTTTTAATTCTTCTCAGATTATTTGTGTTTGTTCAAATAATTTTGCTTACAAGCATTCATTATGATTTTTTTTTTCTTTAACCTATATTAAATAAATATTATTCATATGTATTGTTATTTATTTCTTAGCATTTTTGTACATTGCATATTGTAATTTTTATTTGCATAATTTTATATAGAAGTTTGCTATTTAGTAAGTAGCTTTAATTAACTGCATAAGGCCCTAAAGGCTCGGTTATGTAAATGAAGAATTAATAAAAAAAAACCCCTGTGTTGTTTCTGTTGTTTTTGGATTTGGTACTGACAGTACATGTATCGTTTCTTTTCTCCTCGTCTCTCTTACCCATAAAGTAGCAATCATGTCAATAAAACATGAGCCGTTTGACTAATAAGTTATTTTCTTTGAAAACATTAACGATACTTAATAAAGTACTTTTCGTTTATAGTTACTACCGTTTTTAGTCACAGCGATATAGTCCATTATCTATTTATTCTGCGGCTATAAGTAAATTTAATATAATGTATTTACGTTATAGTCCATTTAGCACATTTGCCATATATACCATCTACAAGCGGGTATCAAAGGCAAAAGTACTGCATATTATTGGCGTTATAGTCAGATTACCAAAATTTACTAAGCAATTTTTCATTTAAGAACTTAGAACACAATTAAAATTTTTTGGGAAATACATATAGATATACATATATGTATAAACACATTGAAAATACATGTCTTGTTTGGAAGTAAGCGTAAACGTAAAGTATACGAAATTCTCAGATCAAAAACTACCAAGTTCAACAAGTGAACGATTTTCTCACACAAAACGACGCATCATCACTCATGAAAATAGGTAACAATGAGATATTTTACAAAAAAAAAAAAAAAAAAAAAAAAAAATTTGAAAACAAACTTTAAGAAGAAAAATAAAATATTTGTAATTTTTTCTTGATTTCAAAAGAGCATTTGAAGCAATAGATAGTTGAAGTTCAAGATACAGAATTACAATAGATTCGATCTTATTTAACAAATCGCAGACAAATGGCAAAAGTTAACAATCTATATATATAAAGGGTCCGCCAAATAACTTTTCTTTTTTGAAAATGCTATAAAAAAACTACTAAATATTTACTCAAATTTCTTTTTTTATTTAAAAGTGCAATCCTTTCGGTTAATAATTGAAAATAATTTCATTCAAATGGCGTCATACCAAGGTCTTTATGCAAAATTCGTCTCAATGATATCTTCGAAATGTTCAATTGTTGAGAACGACGGTGAATTGACTTTCTGCCACAGCAGCAATATTCTCGGGTGTACGCACTGTTTTTGGCTTTACACGCTTTGGTTTATCGATGAGGATGTCAGCTCCGTATGTTCGTTATCTTGTGAAAAAAGTGAACGAAACTGACATCCTCATCGATAAACCAAAGCGTGTAAAGCCAAAAACAGTGCGTACACCCGAGAATATTGCTGCTGTGGCAGAAAGTCAATTCACCGTCGTTCTCAACAATTGAACATTTCGAAGATATCATTGAGACGAATTTTGCATAAAGACCTTGGTATGACGCCATTTGAATGAAATTATTTTCAATTATAATATTTATTTAATATAGGTTAAAGAAAAAAAAAATCATAATGAATGCTTGTAAGCAAAATTATTTGAACAAACACAAATAATCTGAGAAGAATTAAAAAAAAAGAAACAAAAAGAAAATCGCACATATTACGGAACATTCAATACATGGAATTGTGAATATTCTATTTAGATTTGAAAACAGAATACGAATACGTAAACTCCCTCAATTCCCTCGGCAATGCATTCCATATTCTCGATACTCGAATTTGAAATGACATTTTTTGCATTGCATTGTTAGTGTTTACGGTCCAAAACGTCAACCATTCCTAACAAAACACTAACAAATCAAAACAAATTGGCTCGAACTGTCAAAATTAGATGGCGTTTCAACACCACCTGTAGTTGAATTCGCTTTGGTTAGTACGCTTTGCTTTCTCATTCGCTATATTTTCTTATTCGTATTTAACACAGGGTCTCCACCTGAGATAATATCCGATATAATATGTGAGAGAACGTCGGCAGAATGAGAGAGCACATTTCTTCATGTTAATCTTAAACAAGGGGAACATGTATCTTAAGGCTAGTTTACACGGTAATACAATGTATTACGTCATGTCAAAAAATGATGTAGAATGAGAAAAATCTTATCATGTAAAAGCAAAATGCATTGAGTAAGAGAGAATACGGATAAAAAATATGACAATCGGTCGGTAAATGTTCGTTTTCTAACGGCCCTTTTCACAATATAAAATTAAATTAATTTAACAAGAAAATTAACAAACTGTCGGTTAGGTTAACAAGCACTTTTTAACCAACGGTTACGATTATCTGTTTCACCATCTTCCGGTTACTAAACGCAAACATTAGATAAAAAGTGTGGCAATACCACCTCTGTTTGTTTACGAAAAAGTGTGTAAGGAGAAACATAAAACTGATATTTAATATAAAATATTTTTTAAATCTAAAAATTATAAGTTAAAAAGTATTTGCTTTTAGTTTAAATAACCTATAAGCAATATTAGGGAAAAAATTTGATCAAGTGATAGTGAAAAACGATTAAATGGCTACGTCTGTGCAAAAATAACTCCTGCGAGCACAACATTTTGTTAAAAAAAATATAATGGGATGTTGAACTTATGTACATATATTTTTATATGGCCCTATAACTCTTAATTATTTGTACCAGCTCATGTTTATCATTGTGAATGTGTGTTTTTGTCCAAAATATCATGTAACATTGGGTTATGGACGACATTGGGTTATTATAATAGTCTATCAATTTTTTTTTTAACTTTTAATGGTGGTAAATTTATATTGGGAAACAAAATTGGATGTGTAACAAGTCTTTTATTTCTCATTTTACACATTTCAAATAAAAAAAAATATTCAAAACACATTTTGTTATTGCGATTTGTTCCATTTTTTCGATATTTTTTATTTATTAAAAACTTAACCGGGATTTTTCATTCGGTTAAATTTAACAACAACTTTTCCGTTAAATAGTTTCGGTTATGTGTTAATCATTAATTGTGAAAAGCAAATTTTACTAACTTACGGTTAATGTTTTGATTAAAATTTAATCATATGTATATTGTGAAAATGGCCGTAAACCATTTTAGAAACTTATGTATTCTCATCACACCAGAGTCGCATTTTAACAGTGTATATTGAAGGTGGTAACATTTTTATAAAATTACAAAAACAAGCAGAATAAACTCAGGAAATGTTCATGTTGTTTTTGTAAATATTGTAAACTGCAACCATCTGCTTTTTTGTTATTAACTCGCTTTGCTTTTATTTTACTTAAACCATCCGTGTAAACATGAAAAATACTTACCAAGAGATTTTTATTTTTTTATTTTAAACACGGAGAGAATTTCATAATATTTTGATTCCACAAAGTCGTAATACATTGTATTACCGTGTAAAAAACTAGCCTTTATAAGATTTCATAATTTACTGATTTTCGTACAGTAAACTTGTGTCGTTTTTGATTCTTGTTTTAGTTTTTTCTCTGTTTTTAGTGTTTAATATTATTTTTAAGCACTTTTCACAAGAATTCAACTATTTTTACTTAAAAAATTAAACATTTTAATGATAGCGTCTTATTATTAATTTATGTGTATGTATGTATGTGTATTTTTGACAGCTCATCTTATAAGAGAGTTGTTATAAGATTTCTCATAACAACTGTCTCATAACATTTATTATAATATTAATACTAACACTATTTGAGAGTCCACACGTAAGATAATACTCTCTGCGATTGAATTTGACGTTTGCTAATATAAAAATCTTATATCTTATATCAGGTGGAGACCCTGTGTAAACACTTTACAAAAAAAAAAAAAAAAAAAAACATGTCGTCAACATGACATGAATCATTTGAACGCCAATTCATGAGCCATTTGAACACATACTTGCAAGTTGCCCCTTTTTCCTCAGAATTCCCCTTTTTGTGCCACTTTTTTTTTTTGGAAAATCCAGTTTTGTGCCACTTTTTGAAAATTTTGAATGGTAATTTTGATTAAAATGTAATTTTTTCGTGTGCAGGGAAGTATTTTTAGTACTATATGGAAATAACCATAGTTGCATGCCTAAGTACTACTAGATTTTGAGTAGATTTCTTCAAAATCTAGTCACGGACAAAATGTATCAATAACGTGACCTCATTACTACAACAATGGAACAATAGAAGAAAAAACATGCATTTTGTTGATTGAATTGCAACAATGAATGTCAAAATGCCTTTATAAAAATGTAAATAAACAAAACAAAGATAGCAAATCCGAATTTTCTTTCAAACTTGAAAACTCGGTCATATTTTTCATTGCAAAATCTGATGTCCCGTAAAATAACGGGACATCATTCTCAAAAACTATAGCGAGAATAAGTCATTTGAAATCATATTTGTTAAATTGTTATCTAAACTAAGTGGCATTTTCTTTTCCCTTCTTTCCACAAAGCTCAATACTTGATGGCTAAAACTTGAAGAGTGTGAACCAGTACTAAGGAATAAATCAAATAAAGATCTGACGACTTGCGCAGACCTATTGGATAGACCTTGCTTTACATGTTGTGCGGTTGGAGTTAGATGTCGTCTTGATCAGGAATCGCTTTGTTAAAACAACAAACAATTTCTTGTGCAAACATGAATTTGGATAGTGAAGACTGCTTTTGCCGATATTTTGTTCATGTTTAAAAAGCGTTGTTAAAACAATTGTTTGCAGAACGATGTCCTATAAATAAATGCCATCTTGATTGTTGTTGTTGGGGTTTCGTGCCATATGTTTCCCCCACATCGAAGAAGATAAACAATTGTGTGCCGCTAATGCTATGTTCACACTTAGGTTCTTAAACGCGTTTAAGCATCTCGAACTTGATTAAGCTCCAATCATATCAAAATAGAGATGATTATCCATACATTTATGTTATTTGTAAATCACATCAAAATTACATGATTAAAACTAAATAATTTCATTAAACACATAAAATCCTCTAAACATACCCCAAACTGAGTATGATGCTGCATCGGCCACAATAAACTATTCTTTAAGATGTAATATCGGCAAAGATTGTTTATGTATGTATTTCTTTCATCCTTAAATAATCAATCAATTTTCACAATTTCAATATGTTTAAAATATTCTTCCAATAACTTTACAAAAGTACTAGCTTTTAAGTCCCGTCGCTGCCCGGAGATAAGCCATTATGGACTTTAATATATAGTCATAAAATCAAATTCTTACTTCTGAACACTTTGTAAAAATATTATAGCATAAAAGCCCAATTATTTAGACAATTTTACACTTATAGCTCTGCTGTTATACAGAATTATATATTGTGCCACGCCCACTTATCTGCCCATTTTTGGACTAATATTGCGTATTGATAGCCAAAGTATTTTCACCAAATTTGTAAATATCCGCTATTGCCGTTCTCCAGATATAAAGAAATCTATTTTGTGCCACGCCCACTTCTCCAATCCCGCCGAGATTTTGTCAGATGTTGTGTATTGATAACCGTATTCGTTCCAAATTTTTGACTTATCGTTGTACAGATATACATAAGTCTATAGTGTCTTTGTATGGGACGTGCCCCGCCCACTTAAAATTTCAAATTATTACTATAGATTAAAGAAATAAAAGTTTGTTTGTTGTTTTTATTTATTAATGAACTGTCGTCTTAATAATCTCAACGAACTGCATCTGTGCCAACGAATACAGCTGGTGACGTGGTCAAGTTGCTCTCGGCAAAAGGTGTCCTTTTAGCATGGTTGGATGTTTATTGCGATAAAATACCATTCATTTTAGAACGTAAATCGTTGACGAAGTCACTTTCTGAGAAGTTTTTCTTCAATTTGGTATCGTCTAAAAATTCACCAGGAACTCGAAGAGTGCACCCGTAAACCAGTTCTGCTGGACAAGCTTTAATGTCCTCTTTGTAGCATATATGTAAACCTAGTAATATAAGTGGCAACACTTCCACCCATTTTTCAGTTTGATTGCACTTAATTGCTATTTAATAACTCTATACTATCGCTCGATTAAACCATTAGCGGCAGGATGGTATGCAGTTGTTCTAAGATGGGCAATCCCCAAGAGACCGTTAAATTCTCCGAATGTGTTTGACTCAAATTCTTTGCGGAATCCAAATCGTGATATCCACTGTTGGTAAAATGTGAAGTCTATTGTTTCGGTGGTCATGTCTTCAAAAGGGTAAACTTCAACCCAAC
Organism: Pollenia amentaria; assembly: GCA_943735925.1. Taxonomy (NCBI): domain Eukaryota; kingdom Metazoa; phylum Arthropoda; class Insecta; order Diptera; family Polleniidae; genus Pollenia; species Pollenia amentaria. Next base: position 3,252,845 of record OX031006.1, on the reverse strand, counting down.
CTGTAAAACGATCAACACAAGTGAGAAAGTAACGATTGCCCATAGATGTCGGCAGGGGCCCACAATATCGATGCTGACATGCTCAAATCTTGCTCTGGGAAGAGCTTAAGTAGAAATGTTTCGTTATATCGATGGATTTTGCTTCATTGGCATGGAATACATTCTATAGACAATTTTGTGCAATATTTCCTCCCACCTGGCTAAATGCAACGTTCCAAAATTAGTTTTGTTGTTTTGGCTACGCCCGAGGGACTAATGTTGTGCGTTAACTTGAAAACTATTTTACGGAAATGAAATGTTAAAAATGGGCGTGCTTTACCGGTCGAAGCATCACAAAATGTTCGTGCCAGAAATTTCGATTTTTTTTTATTTTCAAATTTGATTAGTCTTCTAATAAATGTTTTAGCTCCTCGTAGTTTATTTGACTTTTCGAAATCCCAGCTTAGTCAACATTTGATGTTGTGTGCAAAGCGTTGATTCGTGATAGGCAAGCACCTATAATGTTTTTCTCGAGATATCGGTTTTGTCGTAGTGTTGCTTTTTCTAATTTCTGATGGAAAGCGTATTGTAAGAGCTTATGATGGATCGGTGTAAATACAAACATTTCTACCTTCCACCATGTGACGAAAATACGTAACAGCTTTATAGCCCCCAGCAATTCCCTATCATAGATACTTTAGATTAGAAACCTAGGCGCTGCCATATGTTGATGTTGAGTTGTTGTAAAATGGCGCACATGGCGGTATACCTGCATCTACTGTATGGGCCAGTGGGGTTTCGGAAACACAAGGAATTTGGCCTCACAAAGAGAGGTTTAAATGTTTTCAAACGCCTGTCTTGTCTCATCAGTCCAATCAATTTTATTGCCCTTAATAAATATACACAAAAAGGGCTGATGTTCGGCGGCTTTAGGCAAAAATCGACGAAAAATATTTATCATGTCGAGAAATCTTCGTAGATTACAAACACGTTCAAGTTGTTGATACTCGACGAAGTTCTTAATGCGATGAGATGGAGGCCGAACTCCGTTTTTATTTACCAAAAATCCTATAAATTGCACTTCTTGCTGTCCGAAAAATCATTTTGATGAATTTATTATCACGCCGTATTCACAAAGCTTTGCAAAAACTTGACGTAGGTGCTCCTCTATGGTCGTTGAAGCGACCAAAATGTCATCTAAATAGCGCCAGGCAAAATTATGTACGTCCTTGGGCTCTATGGTGATACGCTCTGCGTAGGTCATTGGTTGAAAAAATTTTACGGCCGTGTAAAAAAATTGTTAAATCTTGAATGCGGGGAATGGGATAGCGATCGGACTCCGTTATACTATTGAGCCGCCGGAAATCGCGGCATGGTCTCCAGTCTCCATTCCTTATCTGAACCATGTGTAAATGTGAGGCCCAAGGGCGTCACTCTTCAAGGACGATCCATAACGGTTTTTATTTCGAATTTGGCCACTTTCAAATTTATGGGGCACAGACGTCTTGGCTTAGCAAAAACGGGTTGACCTTTCATTACAATATGATGCGTTTTGTCATGCCATATGGGTTTTGTAGTCGAATTAACTTGAGTAATGTCTTTGAACTCATTTAAAAGGTCATTAAAAGAATCGTTTTGATTAACAAATGAAAGACTTTTATACTCACCACTCACCATTCTTGCACATCTGTTATTATGAATTTTCATTTGAAATCACGATGAAAATCCAAGTTTAGTGTAATTGTTTTTACACCAAATATATATACTTACCTCGGCACCAGTGTCGATAAGGAATTTAAACTCCGAATTTTTGGCATATATAATTAGACGGCAACTTGTAACTTGTCTGTCGGAAGCCGTCACGTAGGACAGACTATATAGTTTTTTACGTTGACGACACTTCATTGCTGTGTCGCCGTATTTACGGTGGTACAGCATACTTTATTTGATTCGACGTCACGGGAGCGCGATCTGCTTCGTGGAAGTTGGAACAACTTTGTTTTCAACTCAGCCACTTCTTTGACAAGTAAGGTGGTCTGTTGTTCTAGTGTTGATTGTGCTGAAGATACGTTTCGTGGCACAAAAACTGTATTGACGTGTGGTGAATCGCTTACCTCAAATATTTTGTCAGAGAGTGTAGCTAATTTGTCGAGCGGATCACTACTTATTGAAATTATGGTACGTACATACATTTGGTGGTAGTTGGCTCATCCAGACAGATTTGACCATGTTGTCGCTCATTTCGTTGCCGGCTAAATCTCGCATCTCACGAAGAAATTCTGTTGGACGCATGTCGCCAAGCTCTAAAGCCTGTAAAAGCTTTTGTATGCGTTTTTGCTCTGAGACAGCACACTGTTCCAAGAGTTGTGCCTTAAATGTCTCGTACATGTTATACACAGGTGGATTAAGGAGGAATATTATTAATTTGTGACAAGTCGCTACTTTCGATGGCTGCTACAACTGTATGGTATTTCGTTTTGTCGTTAGTTATACCAGCGGCAGCAAACGGAGATTCTATTTGTGCGATCCATAGAGCGGCTTTTGCATGTCAGAATGAAAGAATCCGTACCGACACTTTGCGATTGCGCAGCTTCGTTGTTGATAACTTGTTGTTATCTGTTGTAAGTAGCCTGGGCGGTAGCACCCACAATTTCATTGTCACCGATCATAATAATTTATGTTTTTAATGAATTATTATAATTAAAATCGTTTATTTTTAGAATCACGTCGCAATCACCATTTATGGTGTATACTGTTACATGGTTTTAATAGAACAAAGTTTATTACCAAAACCAAACAAAACTTGGGTATATTATAATTCAGGGTTGCACTTTTAGGCCATATACAATATCGTTAATTTAAAAATAGTAATAAAAGTATTATGTAAACAAAAGTAATATCTGAAACGGCCAAGCATTTTAGATTTTTGGAGCTAAATTTTGCATTCAAAATTTTTTATTTAGCTGCAAATTTTTTATTTGGCACTTGTCATTTTATTTAGCATTTTTAGAAAATATTTTTAGTTTTTTTTAGCATAATTAGTTTTACAAATTTAGACGATTAGTTCTATGGATTTTACTTAAATTTTTTTATTCGAATTTATTCTATGAGTTAAATTTCAGTTATGTATTTTATAAAGCTGTTTGTGGTGTATAAGGTCATTCCTAAAAATTGAAGGAATATAACTATTACAAAAAGCTTTATAAAATACATAACTGAAATTTAACTCATAGAATAAATTCGAAAAAATAAAAAGTGTTGAATATATTAAAGTAATTTTTGAAAAAGAAATAATTCTTAAATTTTTTTATAAATAATAATAAATTTTGACTTAAAAGAGTTATACCTAAAATAATTTTGTATGAAAAGGGTAATTCTTATGTTAAGAAACATTTTAGATGTCTTGGTAAAAAATAGAATATTCTGGGAATATTAGAAATGTCCTTATCATGTTGATTGCAAAAATTATTTGCCCTTTGATATTACAATATAAAAATACAAGGAAATTTCATTTTGTATTAAGATAAAAATTCAATAATGTAAACGTGTGAAAACATTTTTTGCTCTAAATTGCCGGAAAAATAATAATAATTGCTTCAACTTATACTATACTTAACTATAAAAACTTAAACTTAAACTATAAAAAATAAAGTGATCAAGAAATTTGTATATCATAGAAGTAAATCGTTTAAATTTAGCATGTATCAGGGGTCTGCGGGCCTCTAAATTTAAAACTTAATCTCAACTACCTGTGCTTCATATATATGTGTATCATATGCTTCACCAAAATCTATCCACTTGTTTAGATATAACCATTTATTTCAATTTCGTTAAAAAAATAAGTCACTATAATATCGAATAAAATTTCATACTGGCAAATTGAAAAAATATATCGATATATATCGTATCGATATTTTTTAAGAGTATCGATATTTATTAATAAAAAATATCGATATATCGCTGTATCGAACGTATTAAGCTGAAATTATTACCAAATTTAAAAACTTAATATATCTATGTATGTCAATATATATTTACATATGTACAAACATATTACATGTTATTCCATTCTAACTTTTCTTTTAATTTCAAATTTACTGCCTGACCCTCGATTTCGAACGAAACTTTCATTCGCTTAACTTTTTTTAAAACAAAAAACAATTTTAAAATTTTTAAGTCAAGTTATGCGAACGAAGTTTTCGTTTGAAATCGAGGGACCGGCAGTTAATTCTACAATAAAAAAATTTAAAAAAAAGTAAGAAGAGATAAGTATCGATTAATCGATGAAAAAGGGAGTTGAACTCGATAAGACTTTTATTTTTCTTTTATATGTTAATATGTACATTTTCATGATTTTTCAGAAGACTGCCTATTTAATAATTTTGAACATAAACGTTAGTATAAAATTTAACATGATAAATATTTTTAAAACTATATACTATATGTATTTTCTATGCGAACGAGCGTTAGCATTCAAAATTGTTGAACAGATAATAAATATTTTAAATTTATTCCAAAAACACGCGTTGATTTTGGTGTGTTTTGAAAATTAGTAGTTGGCAACGTATGGCGTCGCCATGTTTTAAAGCGAATTTGCTGTTTTTGGTCAAATAAATAAAGGCAAAATAGCTTATCTTGACAGCATAACTTACAATTTTCACCAAGCCGATGTCCACCAACAAAAATATATCGTTTTTTGTTTTTGTAGAACTGAGGTCACTTTAAAGTACCTTCTGGAGTCTACCTTGTGTAAATGTCTCTACTTGTGATGTTACGAATATTCGTATTCGAAATGCCGAATATTCGCCTATATTACGATATTCGTATTCGCCAGGTTCAAGCGAATATTTCACGAATATTTTGTTAATACATGTCAAAAAAAAAAAAATACAAAAGTGTAAAAACACATAAAATGAAACCAAAAATATTAATTTTTAATAATTTTTATTAAATAACCTTTTGTCTTTAACGCAAAATTAAATCTTCTTTTGGTTAAGTAAAAAAAATAAGCATTGTGCCGCCACAAAAAGAATTTATGAAAATTACTCAAGTTGATTTTAATGATTCCTAGATAATAATGATTCCTCGACAACTGGAATGAGTCAATGAAATATCAGGATAATTCTGATCCCATTACATAATTTAGAAATGCGTTCACTGCGGCTGATTAACAGTTAACATTTAAGGAAAATTGAAGAGATCTTTTCGTTCTGCTTACTGCACAATAATTAGGAGGGGGAAGCAAAACAGTTTGATATCCATTACTAAGCACTGTGTTAAGCAATGTTAAGCAAAATATATTAGATATGTGTAAAACCATCGAAATAGGTCGGTTTATTACTTGGTAAAAGCGCAAAAAGAGTGAGAAAAACGAAATTTGAAAGTATTTAGTTATGAGTATCAGTGTGACAATTTTGAGCATTTTTACAATTAAATTTTGCATTCAAAATTTTGATTAAGCTGTAAAACTTTCATTTAGAATTTCGGTATTTTATTTAGGATATTTATAGTGCAAACCGATTACACGGCAAATTTGTAGATTTAATTCATATAACAACATTTAACTGACAACTAATGGCCTTAATAGCCCTAGTTACGTGTTATCAAAATCAGTTATCCGATTATATAACCCGGCAAATTTATAGATTTTATTCTTAAAACAAAATTTTGGTAAATTTTTGATTTTTCCTTTAATATGGAATACCCTCTAAACTTTTTATTTGTTGAAAGTGACAACTGGCGGCTTTAATAGCCAAATCAGTTATGAGATTTTATAAACCGTAAAATTAATAGTTTTTTTTCGTATAGCAAACCATTTGCATAATTTTTTACATATTGTATATATGCAGTATTTCTCCTAATAATTAAACATATTTAAAATTTTCTAAAATAAGCCGTTTTTAAATTCAAATTACTATCATAATTTTTTTGCTTGTGCTTATTTCTAATAATGTTTTGTTTAACTATATACGTGCTCAGCAATATTGTTATTTCTGCGGTTGATTTATATAAACAAAAAAGTTGAAAAAAGTGGTTTTGATCACTGCGATCTATCTATACTGGACATTTTTCGTTTCTCTCTCTTACTTTTCGTAGTTCTCATCTTGTTGACTTATATCGTTTTTTCAAAGTCTCAATTTACACGTTTCATCATTTGATGCTTAACTTCTTTTCAATTCCCTTTTGAAGATGCCATTATGTTCACACGCAGCAACTGGTTTCAACTTTTTTTGCTTCAAAACAACAACACTTTTATTCAAAGCGAACCAAAGAGAAAAAGAAAAGAAAAAAATTTACATGCAGCCATTGTTGTGCATACACGTACGAATGAGAACACAAAGCGTACTGCCTGAGTACAGGCATCTCCGAACCAACCTCTTTTCTTCTTGCTTCCCTCTCCATTAAACACAAGAGTTGAGCATCAACAGATGAAACGTGTGAATGTAGACAAACCGTCGTTTCACCATGCATGGTGAAATTACTACAAGGTGGCAGCACTAGGTGTTGTTGTACAACAATGCAACAAAAACAGGCAAATTTGTTTGTGTAAAGAACGCAATGCTGTCCAAAATTATGTACAACAACGTTGCCATGGTTTGTCTTTTGCGGCCAAACCTTAGGGGGAACTGTTATTGTTTAATATACACATATATGAATTCGATCCAGTATCGCGATTTTATTGATGGATTGCGATCCATATTGCCATGATTCTGATTGCGGATCACATCGTAAATATTGAACGTTTACCATACTTCGTGATAAAAATTTGTGATATGTTAGTATGAAGGGAAAATTCAAAATAAATAAGATATTAAAATATTTTTGTAAAATTGGTGATTTAACGAAAAAGCCAGCAAGTTTGTGAAACAGGCCATACTTGCATTCAAATTTAAGGCTTTTTTTGAGTAATATTATTATATGTAAGATGTACTTATATGAAAAATTCTAATTCACATGACGTTTTAGAAGTTTTAAAAGGTACATTTATTGAAATCTTATATTGATCTTCTTAAACAATCAAAATCAAGGCTTTTCTTTAAACGTGAATACATTAAGATATTACAGATGACTACTCCTTTAAAAGCGTTTGTTTAAGTTACAGTTTTATTTCTGTTATTCATTACATTTCGCACTTGTTCAACAATAATGTATTAACTCAAAATTTTTAGTAGAAGCAAAACAATTTTTAATTTTACAAATTTTTTATTAAAGGCATATCAACTACGGTTTAATTTCCAAAAAGTACACAAAATAGGCACTACATATAGTTTTACAGCGGGTAGATATTAAGATTTCATGTTAATTTTTTCCAAATAGTGAAAAAAATATAAATTTTGAGTTAATACAGTATTGTTGAACAAGTGCGATACATTTATTTTTAAATGTTTAGAAGATAATAAAATTGTTCAGTTCCGAAGGATTTTGGTAAAAAAGTTTGGTCGAATAGAAAATTTTCAATGGCAACGGTGATCTGCAACAAATTAAACAAAAATATTATGAAAAAATTACTAAAAAATTCATAATTAAAATTTTAATGTTACATGAATTCAAAACAATTATTTTTTCACTTTTTCTTCACTGCAAGTCCTTTGGATGTTTTAAGAAATAGGCGTACAAGTGCATATCAAACAAATTTTTAAAACGTACGCACAACGTGTTCACAGACAAAATTATAAAAACCAATTACGATTTATTTTTTGCAATTATTTTAACTTTGATACAAAATTTTCATTTAAAAACCGCACAAAAATGATTATTTTTTTAAGGCACAATAATTTTTTTCAAGAATGTCAACATAAACAAAAAAAAAAATTGACAGCCATGGGTTCTCACCACAGTTCAAGGCGAATTTATTACCAGGTGGCGTTGAAAGCACAGCTGTGCTACTTTTTTTTCTTATATAGAGCGAGAAATGTCAAAAGTTGCTTGTGTTTTTGACATATCGATCAACGAAAGCAAAAAAAAAATACATTGTTGTGTTTTTGGTGTTGTTACTTGTTGTAGTATCGACACCACCGTATACATGAATTCGCCTTGCCACAGTTCAAGCAAAAAATAACCAGATACCGTAATGCTGCCACCAATGCGAATTCAACTACAGGTGGTGTCGAAACGCCATCTGATTTTGACAGTTCGAGCTACTTTGTTTTGATTTGTTAGTGTTTTGTTAGGAATTGTTGACATTTTGGACAGTAAACACTAACAATGCAATGCAAAAAACCCTTTGTTGTTTCTGTTGTTTTTGGATTGTTGTAGTACCGACACCACCTGTAGTTGAATTCGCCTTGGCTGCCACCTTGTAGTAATTTCACCATTGTACCATGGTTGTAACTACAAGAACACGACGCAGAACTGTACAAAAGAAATAAGAAGAACATTTCTGTCTGTCTTCTAATTTTTCATATGTAAAAATGACCGGCAGTAAAGTCCCTAGTGTATATTGGGACTAATATGATGAGTCTATTCTTAACACTGAAGGTATAAATACATAACTGTCAACTTTTTAACTCTGAACTTTTAAACGCGTTGTGTACTCATTACAAGTAATCAGCTGACAAAAAATAGAATAATTAAACCAATTTGGGAATCATGGAGGAAAAACTTGTTGAAGTTTAAAAAACATACAACAAAACATATGCAAATAAAACAAATTCAAGAAATAAAAAAAAATCCTGATATATTTCGGAATCCATTTTTCAATGTATAAAGTCTTTTATAACGCGCGTTAAGCATTGCATGTCTGTTGTAGACTGGGTGTAAATGCTAATGTCTGTTGTAGATTGGGTGTTACCCATTCATGTGTGTGTTACTCATTCATGCTTGCTGTAGACTGGGTGTTAACTAGTGTGACCAGATCTAAAAAATTTTACAGCTAGTGCCCGTAATTTCTACAAAGAGATATCTGTAGCTCATTTCTGTATTTCTCGCATCGCAAAATTTCTCACATTAAGTGTGAACCAAAAAATTCCATCGTTTCTCCATTTGTGAGAAAAAAGTGTTTCTGTATTTGAATGCGAGAACAGCAAACACAGATTCGGTTTTAACTGGAATACTTCCTTTTAAGTGTCAAATGCAAGCGAAACGTCAACGAAAGAAATAGAGGGAGTTTACACGGTGTCTATTCAGACATGTCTGACAAACACGTCTGTTTTGTTTGTAGGCGATCGGGGTAGAGAAGAAAGAGGGGTTGCCAAACAAACACGAAACGAGTTTTCATGTTTGTTTTTATGAATTTTCATGTATTTTGATTTGTATGTATATGTATATTAGACAATTAGACATGAAAACAGACATGTTTGGATAGACATCGTGAAAAGACAAAAGGTTTTTGGTAGCATGTTCAAAAGAAAATGTCAAAAAAAGACATGTCTGAAAAGACTCCGTGTAAACTATGCCATAGATATAATAAAAATAGGGCTTCCAGATTTGACGATTTATCGTCATTAGTTTTAGTTCAATATGATATTTTGTCACGCTTTTAAGTGATTTTTTTAGGAAAAAAAAAATCTTAAATTTAAAATTGTTATCGGAATAAAGAATAAATAAAATAAATAATTTTATTTTAAAATAGACCTCCAGCTTTAATATGTGTGTATGTATAAAATATGTATTTTACCCATGAACTTTAACAATTTTTTTTTTTTTTGGTTATGTTTTAATAAAAATCGAACAAAACTTGTCAAAATTAATTTTAAATTGTCCGATTTTTTTAAACAAAATAGGCGATTTTTTTATTTTTTCTTATACTTAATTTACACCTACGCAAAATCTAGTAGATTTTAGTTAAAATCTTAAAGAAATTTTTTTGCGCTTACACTACTGCTTTTTGACATATTGTCGGATTTCATTTTCATAATAAAGACAGCTGATTGAAAAAGGAAAGAAATTGTATTGTATACTTTTATTAGCAAAAATGGAAAGCCAAAAACAAATTTTATTATGTTTACATCCAGATCTAAAAAATACAATCGGAATTAATATTGTTGCGTGAAAAACTAGCATTTGGTAAATATAAGGTTTCTCAAACTACTGCAAATGTACTACCCGCAGTAAATGATACCTGGGAAAAGACGTTTGATAGGGAAACAGAGCCGCCAAATGGCGAGGAGTTAACTTACGACTATAACTCAACAACTGAACAAATAAGAGACAAAATTTAAAATTTTTAAATGTAACATTTTTATTGCAAAACAATCAAAAACAATATTAAAAGTATTAAAACCGCCTCTTCGTTGGAATTCCACTGCTTTTGCTTTTTGTATAAATGTTTTCCGTAAATTAAGGTCACTGTAATGCTACACCGTTTATATTAATATAATTTACATACCCTTTATTAATTATTGGTTTATCCATTTTCACAAAAAATTTTTTGTTCAACACATATTTTGTTTGGCTTTCATGTTTGTGTACAACATAAATGTCACATTAATTTCGAAAACCAAAACGACTTTAACATAATGGAAACACTTTGACAAGTTTTGCTCAAAACAAGTTGTTTTGTTCATAGTGGAAACATTGTATTAGGAATTTAACGATTTTTTCACAAATATATCTGGCAGCCCTGCATAAAACGAAAACAATGAAGGAATGAAAAAATTAAAATAACAAAATATAACAATCTATATCTATATATATAAAAATAAGTCCGTATATGTACGTCGCCGAACTAATCATAAACGCGTCGTGCGATTTCAACCAAACTTATACACTACGTAGGCAGTGGCCCATATATGGTTTATATAAAGTTTGGTTGAAATTTTCGTTCTGGGGGCGGAGGGGCGTGGCAAAATCCATAACTTGAGAACAGCTTGACCGATTTGAACGATTTTTTCTTTAAAATGATCGCCATGGTCCAACTTAGGTTTTTACGGAAAGAAAATTTTGCCCCGCCCACTTTTACGCCCACTTTTTACGATTTACCTAAAATCAGAAAACGGCTCCATCGAGTTGACTAATTTTTCTTTCAAATGTTCGTATTAATCAACTTTAAGTTTTCATCGAAAGAAAAATTTACCACGCCTACTTTTACGCCCACTTTTTCTATTAAGCGCATAACTGGAGAACGGCATGACCGATTCCAACGATTTACCATTTGAATTCAAGCGGCTCCAATTCCCTTTGCGTCTTTCCATTGCTATTACCATCAACAAAGCACAAGGCCAATCATTGACTATTGCTGGCTTAAAAGGTCATGAACAATTTGATCGAAGCAACAATTTTAAAGGGGAAGTTTAAAGGTGAAGATGTATTGATTCCACGAATTCCAATGATTCCATCAGATTTACCTTTTGAATTCAAAAGACTACAGTTTCCAATACGTCTTGCATTTGCTATTACAATAAATAAAGCGCAAGGGCAATCGTTGGAATTGTGCGGAATTGATTTAGAATATCCTTGCTTTTCACACGGCCAGTTATATGTTTCGTGCTAACGTTTTGGCAAGCCTTCAGTTCTCTTTATCTACACAACAACTCATGGCAAAACCAAAAATGTTGTCTACGAAAGAGCTCTAAGATAGTTTAAGTGATATATAATCTAAGATTGTAAGAAACTAGAATTAAAAGTTGAATAATAGGGAACAAAACCAACTTTATTAAAAACAAGTGTGTTTCTCTTCTTATTTTGTTTTGCCGTGCGAAGCAGGCAACGGGCCCGCTAGTACTTATATAAAAATAAGTCCGTATATGTACGTCGCCGAACTAATCATAAACGCGTCGTGCGATTTCAACTTATACACTACGTAGGCAGTGGCCCATATATGGTTTATATGAAGTTTGGTTGAAATCCGATAACGCATGTGTGTGCGGTGCGTATGTGAAGTGAGTGTGTTTTTGCCGCAGGCATTTTTTGTACCGCATACAAGAATTAGTATGGAATGATTTAAATTTCCATTTGTTTCTTTTCTCTTCAGAACGTGAAGTCAATAAACAAGTGTGTTTCTTTTCTTATTTTGTTTTGCCGTGCGAAGCAGGCAACGGGCCCGCTAGTTGTGTTATATTTTGTAGACAAGTTTTTCTCTTTAAATAAAAAAAAAAATAATACACATTCTTGTGTACATACATATGTACATACTTAGTGCTCCATTTTTTTAAATTTTATTTTTCTCGCATGAATTTCAAATGTGACTTATTTTGACAGTTCTGTGAGAAACTTTTAGCAAAATATTGATACAGAAACACTTTTTCTCACATCCCGTCAATAATTGCTGGAAAATTATTTAAATGATAGAAAATTCTCGCAAAGTAAAGATTCAGAAACACTTATGTGAGAAAAACGATTTTTTGTTTCATATTGCACTGTTTTTATCATCATTCACTTGTTTCATGCGGGAAATTTTACGATGCGAAAAATACAGAAAAGGGCTACTGGTCGTGTTCGTACCTAAGAGTTATATTAAACCATCCGGTAATTTGGTATTTTGGTAATTTAAACGTTAATTTTGCCTACGTGTTTTTTCTTTAAGTTTTCTTTTAAAATATGGCAACATTTGTATTTTTATTTATTTTTTGAATTAAATGTCCATAATCGATGGTGCAAAATACACTACAGTTTAGAGAGTGGTAAGACATACGTGATGAAATTATGAAAAATTCGTTAAACAATAGATATCTATACACAGCTAGATATCTATTTGTACACATTACCGGCATAAATCTGGCATTACTTGGAGGCCACACGATACATTTTTGTCTTTCAATTTCTTTCAATTTGCTCACACTCTCATTTTTACTAACTAACACACTTACACTTTTTAAATTGACCACGAAATTGCTCTTAATTTTAACTATCCATTTGTTTGGCAATTTTATGTTCAATTTAACAGCTGATTAGAAGTTTAGTGAGCAAATTTTTCGTTTGTCAGTACATATAAATTGTTTTCTTGATGGCATCCTGAAAGTAAATTGTTTAAATATTGCGTACAGCCTACGTCACAGCTTTTAATTTATGTAAATATTGACAAACAGTATATGTAAAAGACTATTAACAAAAAGGTGTGGCCGCAGGGTAGACAGGCCAAAAAATGCTAAAAAATAATTTTAAAAAATGCTAAAAATAATGCTAAATTTTTTTTCAAGAGTTTTGTTAAAAATTTATTACCAGTATGAAATATTATTCGAACCAAAATACATTTTAGTAACTTACCCCCATCTTCATAAAAAATATTTTAGGCTTATAGCAGGTTTATGAAACGAGTTTTCTATGAAAATTTGTTTAATAAACCTTTTATTAACCAAAAATATTTTTTATGAATATGGGAGTTATTGTTTAACGAAATTTAAATAAATGGTTATATTTAAAAAAGTAGATAGATTTTTGTAAAGCATCTGATACACATTAAGCCCAAAACCCTGATACATGCTATATTTAAACGATTTATTTCTATGATATAACATTTTCTTAGATCAGTTAATTTTTTATAGTTTAGGAAAAGTTGGAGCTTTCGAATTGTTATTTTTTTCAGCAATTGAGAGCAAACAGTTTTTTTCATACATTTACACTTTTGTATTTTTATCTTAATACAAAGTGAAATTTTATTGTACTTCTGTATCGTAATGTCAAAAATAAAATCAACATGATTTATTTTATTCCCTGAATATTACATTTTTTAACAAGACGGGTGAGATGTTTCTTAACATAAGAATTACTCTTTTCATAGTAAATTATTTTAGATACAACTATTTGAAGTCAAAATTTAGTAGTATATATTTTAAAAATTTAAGTGTAATCAATACAAATATTCGTCCAAATTTTTAAAATTAATAATGCTAAATATAGCTAAAAATATTTTCTGAAATTGCTAAATAAAATGCCAAGTGCTAAATGAAAATTTTGCTGCTATATAAAAAAAAAAATGTAATGCTAAATTTAGCTCCAAAAATGTCAAAATGGCCACACTGGTGTTAACCATTCAATGTGAATTTTAAGAAGCAGGGGGATAAAAGCAACTAAAAAAATTATTTGGCTCTTGCATTGCTGCAAATATGGACGTTTAGTCCAGTTATTCTGATACAGAAAATATTTGTGCGAAAAGTTGGTTGTAAAAAATCAAGAATTTATATCGTTTATAAAACTTTTGTTAACGCGTAGAGTGTTTGTTAGTTTTTATATTTTTAGAAAAGCTATTTTTGTCAATTTGCGTCTGTTTCTTTTGTTTTAATTTGCTTTATTTTCCTATTAATTTAGTTGTGTGTGAATATGTAAAGTTACATTTTTGTCGGCTCTGTGGAAAATCGAAGTTTGTTTCGCGTCTGCTTCAAAGTTGAAATATTTTAAATAGCAGCAGCATACTATAAATCTTATACCTAAATCTAAGTGAAAATAAAATCAATAAAGTAAATAAAAACAATTTAAAGCCAAAACAAATTTATACCAAAATTAAAAGTGGGCGTTGTAAAATCTGCTTATTTTAAATAACCAAGTCACAAAGAAGTGTTTTCTTTATTTCGCCTAATAAAAAACTGCAAAGTTAAAAACAATATAGAAAAAAGTAAGAGGAAACGGTAAGTCGTCGTCATTTTGTTTTTGTTACAAAAACTTAAATTCTTTTTTTCTATGATATGTCAAATTCCATTACTCTTATGCTAAATTAAGCCGTATTGCAACGAGAGGTTGATGACTATATTTGGTGAAAATATTATTTCTAATGAGTAAAAACTTTACACATATAAATACAAAGTAATAAGTATTGCAGATATTATATATGCATTATTTATATACACATGCCCAGATAGCATTTTGTATCATAATCGAATCTAAGGAATCAGCTACAAGAGCAAAATAAGCGATTGTGAGCTCCTTTTTCGATCATAAATGATACTCTCGTTGTGAGAAAACGGTACCATACCGATGAATCACCTCAAAGAATCATTTGTGATACAATTTGCTGATTTCTTTTTGATCATATGAATGAATCATATGTGAATCCTTCTTCAATCCCTCTAGTGATAAACCAGTTTTAAATTCAAAACATTTATAAATCATTTGAACATACCAATGAATCAAATATTAATAGGTACTTTTTGAACCGCTCAAGTGGTAAATCAGTTGTTAATTATCAAAAGTGATCTCAGAAGACTCATTTAGGTGATTTTTCCAAAAAATTCACCCAAATGCTAGCTGTGTGTATGCATGTAAAGAGGGTCATTGATTATAGTGTGTAGGTACTTTACTTTACATGTTCATAAATTTGTTTTGTCTAGTAAATTTTGTAATATTTATTCAAATTGATAGAAACCAAAGCAAAGATTTATATTTTAAATTGATTTAATTTGTTTATTTTAGTATTTTTTCCGTTAAATTTAATTAAGCTTGAAGAATTGATCCAAAAAGAGAATAAGAGAAGAAAAATAAATAAAAGAAAAAAATGAGTAATAGACGGTGTTTACATTTGCCAGTACTGGTAAGACATTTGCAATCAGCGTTGCCATAATTTTTTTGAAAATAACTGCATCTTAAGGGAAAAAAAACTGAATTTAACTTAAAAAAACTGCACATAAAAATAGCAAAAAATATATATACATATATATATTTACTTAATTTTTTTTAACATACGTGGAATACAGAAACAAATACAATATTACATAAATTATTAACAAATAGAATCTGGGAATTTTAGTTCTCATGCTGAGTTTAATTTTTATTACAAAAAAATGCTTTACATTCTGCTGGTATCTAATAGTTTACAATTAACTTCATTGCTACCCAAAGGATAGATAAAGTAAGCCTCGTAATAAAAATATATAAACAAAAAAATTCTCATAGTGCATAGAAAATATTCCTGGAAAATATTGAAGTTATAAGACTATTAAAGAACGAAAGCTTTATAAGTTGTAATTTGACTAAGAATATACATTCGAATTTATATAAAAATTTATAATAACTTATTAACGAATATCGGTACTTTGTAGGCTAGATGAAAAGAGTGGAATTAAGAGGGGTAACAATAAAATATAGTCTTGCGATTTGTTTTGCTTCCTCATTTAATACAAAATTATTTTTAGTTCGGGCTCATATTTACAATTTGTCAAGTGAACATACATGAAAAGATGCTGCAATAAAATAAAACATCAAAAATCACAAAATGTAAACAGGGATGTAATTAAATTCCAAAAGAAAAGCCAAATAAACTACTCAAACGGCCTGTCAAACATGAAAAAATTGTACGTTCGTACAATCCTCATGCGTTCTTAATTGGTGTATTTGACAAACGATTCAATCATGTTTGTAGAATAATCGAAATGTTGTATATTTTCCAAACTGTTTGCGCTACCTAGTGCTAAATTTAGTAATTTAAGTGAAAATTTTACAGTCAATAAGGAAACAACGGAATATAAAAATTTAAAAGAATAAAAGTATTTTATTGGAATTTATTAAAAAAATTATTAATTAGGTTTAGGTGGTTTATTTGTTAATGAAAAGTGCGTGTTTCCCACGCCGATTGTGTTTTTTGTTTGACTCCTAAAGCTTGCCTCTGTTACAGGAGTATGTGTTAACCAAATTAGGTAAGATTAGGCTTAAGAAATAAAAAATAATATAAAAAAATTTATAATAAAACATTTTAAGGAAAACTGCAAAATCAGCACAATTTACAAAAAAACTTATTTTTTTAACAAAAAACTTCAAAACTGCCCAATGCTTAGAAAAACTGTAAAATGCAGATAAACCTGCACATTTGGCAACGCTGGTTGCAATACATCCAAACTTTTTCACTAATACATGTAAACTTTTCCAACTGTCTTGTCTACTGTCTTGCAAATTTTGCAGATAGTAAAATGGACAGTAATTTGAAGTTTTGTTCGCAAAAGTAAAAAAAAAATCAACAATTAAAAGAAAATTAATAAATTATGCTTTGGTTTTTAATGTTTTACTTAAGAGCTATCTATGTTCACAAAAAATAGTTGTTAAATGCTATTTTTAATTTGTTAAGTTCATATAAACTTTATATAATAAAGCACGTTTAGCTAGAACTTGCACTGCGACATTCACGTTAGACATTTTTTTTAAAAGTGAACTGTCTGGACGCCTACCTCACGAAGACAGCAAGTAGTGTTTTTGGCAACTATTATGTATTTTCTTACTGTCTTGCCAGTATGTACTGGCAAATGTAAACGTTAGGTAAAACATGAGAAACCCCTCTAATATGATGAGTCTATACTTAAAGGCAGCGATGCCGATTTAGCGCGTTTAGCGCTTGATTTAGCGCGTTTTAACTATGCACAGCTCGTTTTTTTACGTCTAATGCAAGGCGAATTCAACTCAGATAAAATCGAACGCTACTGGACATGATTTAATCTCTATAAAATTTATTAAGCTTATATATCATCTTATTTCAAATATTCTCCTTGAAATCATGCAAGGGGCGCTGGGCGAACTGTCAGCATGGGCGAGTGATAAGGGATTGGGAGTTAATCCGGAGAAGACCGAGTTGGTTCTTTTTACTAGGAGGTACAGGGTAGAGAATTTTAGGCTGCCGGTACTAGGAGGAGTAGAGCTTAGACTATCTGATAGCGCTAAGTATCTAGGAGTTTTTCGGGACAGCAAGCTGTCGTGGGGGAGGAATACTCAGGAGAGACTTAAGAGAGGTCTCAATGCCTACTATGCTTGCAGATCATCGATAGGTAGGAGCTGGGGACTCCGGCCGTCAGAAGTGGGATGGCTGTACACTTCGGTGGTTAGACCCATTCTTACGTATGGATGCTGTGCTTGGTGGGAGTCATTGAGAGTGGCTAGTCGAAGGAACCTTCTGTCTAAGGCTCAGAGGTGTGCTTCAATCGGCATGACAGGTGCCATGAGAAGTACCCCTCAAGCGGCACTGGATGTCATTCTACATCTTCTGCCAATTGAGCAGTATGTTATGGGAATGGCAGCCAGAAGCATTCTTAGACTTTGGGAACTAGGATTGATTAGGAATTTCACCCAGGGTCACTCACGGATCTTGGGTGAGATTGAAGCTGGAGGTTACTGCCTCAGAATGTCATATACAGCCCAATTATGAATAAAAATTCCTTGGGAGTTTTTTCCCTTTTCCCATTTCTACAATTGAATTAACATAGGAAAAATGGGAGAAGGGAGAAAACTCCCGGAGAGTTTTTCTTTCATAATTGGGCTGATAGGCTTCCTGACGACTGCAGTGTTCTTCAGGCGGAGGTTCTGGGGGTCTTGAGGGCCGTGAAACTGATGAGGGACAACATTGATAGGGGCTCGGAGGTCACTATATACGTCGAAAGCCAGGCGGCCCTTATGACCGTTAGGGGCTGTTACGTGAACTCCAAGCTAGTTGACGGTTGTAGGAGGGGTCTGGAGGGAGCCTTAGGAGAGTATATGTTGAGATTGTGCTGGGTGCCTGGTCACTGCAACATAAACGGCAACGAGATTGCTGACGAATTGGCGAGACAGGGCTCAGAGATGGACGATCCTAATCATAGTGAGGCGGTTAGGCTTCCAATAGGCTTCTACTTTGGAAAGATTAGAGAATGGATTCTGGGCGCGACCAATAGGGCCTGGGGGCAGCAGATTCCTAGGCGAATTAGGGGACATCCCGGGCAGTGCGCTCGAGAGTCTCATAGGATTCGTAATGGGGATGGCCTGGCTGCGCAGCAGGAGACTGGGAGCTAACCGCACATAGGGCGGATCGGTGTTGTGTTGACTGAGGCTTTTCTCTCGGGTTTGGTCAGATCTTCCTTTTCTTATCTATCCTTATCTTTTCTAATGCTTTTGCTGTTTTCTTCACCTACTTTTCAGCTATTTATCTCTAAACAAGGCATCACAATGGACCATATTGGTCTCTTGGTGAAGGTGTGAAGGAAACTTCACACCAGTCTTTCTACCTACCTACCTACCTAATAATTTTACACCGAACAATCTAAAAATTTAGAAATTTATTATCAAAGTTGTTTTTTGGAATACTATTATTTATTAAAAGATTTTGTTTGTTGTGCTTAATTCCCTTTTTTAATAATTGATAAAAAATACTGAAATTTATTGTTGGAGGATAAGCTGTTCCTATGCGCATTTCACTGGTTGCTTAGGCCAGATCATCAGGAAACGTTCTCCTAAATAATTTTAGAAAAGCCAAAGCTATCAGCTTATCCTCCAACAATAAATTTCAGTATTTTTAATCAATTATTTAAAAAGGGAATTAAGCACAACAAACAAAATCTTTTAATTTTTATGAAATATAATAAAAAAAACCTCCTGTAAAATTTTGTTTTTGTCACTTGAGAGTTTTTTGCGGTTATGGCTTGTTTGAGACTGGATTTAATTAAGTATCATTATTAATTTCACATCAAGCTTTACTGTTTTCCGGGAATATTTCAGCCGGATTTGTGACTTGTGTTTTTGTTCTGCCTAGCAGGGACAGGCTTAACAGCTAGTACATAAATATTTATGTATGAATCAGTGTTGCCAGTGAAATTTCAAAAAAGATACAGTTTAGTTTCCAAAAAGATACACCTTTTCCCAAAAAGATACATATTAAAAAAATTTTAAAATCCAATTTTAACGTTGAAGATTTATTAACATAACATTTATATTTCATATTTAATGAATATTGTAGGGAAAATGTTATATAAATTCATTTTTATATTTATTTAAGTCATAAATATTAGGTATGTAATTTTGAAAAATACAGTCTGCAAACTTTTAAATTACTTATATGTAACTATCTTTGGATCTTATAAAAACAATTTCATTTTTGAAAAATTAATATATGTACGAGTTAAGGCGTTTATACTAAGGCGATTATATCAAAAAGTTCATATAAATTTTTCTTCTTAAATTTCACCTTAACACACATACACAAGAATAAGCAGACAACAAAACTAAGAAAACCTAACAACAAAATACATGTTATTTTTGTATTTAGTTGTCACTGTTTTTTTTAGTATTCATAACGAAATGATAACTTTAAAAAACGGAAAGTTTAATATTTTATTTCTGTAAATTTTGCGCACATATTCAAAAGATACGAAAAATTTCAGGATTATACATGGTACCCGAAATTCTTAAAAGATACGAAAAATGTATCTTTCGTATCCTAATGGCATCACCGGTATGAATCGTGAAATTCAAACATTCATGATAAATGATCTCTCTTATTATCAAATGTTTTTTGTAGAAATAAGAAATTGAAAATTCTACTTTTAATAACTTGTCGGTATAGGTGTATATTTATTTCATTTTTATAGATAATTATTTCTCTATAATTTTAATTTGTAAAAAACCTTTGACTCAGTCATATAAAGGCGAATTTTTTTATATACGCCATAATATAACACAATTTTTCACAAATTTTTCAAATATAACAATTTTGAAACAGTAATGATAACAATTATAAATTTAAAATTTAATTTACAAACAAGATAAAAAAGTTATATTATAATACTTTAGATATATATAAATTCTAAAATCTCAAAAAAAAAAAAGCATTTCGAATATCACCAACCATTTCCAATATCACCAAAACAATCGCTATACCGCCAAACTTAAAGTTTTAAAAAATCGCCACATTTGAAAACCTGATAGTTAAAAACGGAAAACCATTTAATTTTTTCTTTTTGGTTATTTATAACTGTGAAGTACAAATTTCGTTAATTGTAAAGGACAAATTTATTAATTTATCCATTTATTTATGTAATATTAAGCCATTCAGGCCAAAAATCAATATTTTAAGGCTTAAGATACATATATATAATATTCATTAATCTATAATTATAATTCACAATTAAAACTAAAAAAATGGAAAATAAGAATAATATACTATCACTTTAGTTTAAAGCTCATTCAAATTAAATTTAATTTATTCAAAATAAATTTAAATTATTAATTTTCATACTGAATTTTGTATGATAATAAAATTATTTTTTGTTTGAAAACGGCTTCAAATATATAAAAACTTTTAATTTAAGTTTTTCGTTATTTTTTTAATATAAATGAAGTACATTTCTTTTTATTTAATATTTACCTATAAAAGGGTTTCTCAATTAACAAAACCATTTCAAATTTGGTTATATTTTTTTTACATTTGTCAACTTTTTCAAAAGTTTTATTAGTCGTGGCAGCACTAACAAGAGTCTTAAAACGTTAACCAAATTTGTTCGTCTGTGTCTATTTAATACTTCAAGCATCATTACACCTTAGCTTTTTCTTATGCTATATTTGTGTTTGATATAAATACATAGAGAAGAATCGACTAATTTCTTTTAAAGGAATTTTCATGCTTCACTATGCTGCGTAGAAATTGACAGTGTAAAAGACTTAATGCCTGTTCAACAGTTTCGAACGTAAACGTTCGCATAGAATTTTATATGGAAAATATTTTTAAAACTGAGTGTTTTTCATACAAATTTTCTATGCGAACGTTAACGTCCGAAATTTTTGAACAGGCAGTTAATAACATAGAATTTATTGTTAACAGAGCTGTAAAAAGCTGCAATCAATTGTGATTGCAATCAAAATAATTTCAACCAAATTGATTTCATTCTTTGATTTTAAAATAATTTCAGATTTTATTTATTTGTTTTATTTTAATCAATACAAATAAAGCCTATAAGATCAATTTGACATGTATTGTAAGATTAGTATCCATGTTAAATACAAGAAATATCAATACATTATTATAATAACGAAATTACAGGATATAATTTATTATGTAAGTTATTGCAACGTCGCATAGTTAAAAGAATGTTCAAACAACTTTTATTAACACAAAAAGAAAATTTATTCGTAAGGTTTCAAATAAAACTAAAACTAAGTTCAAGAAGAAAAATGTATGAGAGTATGCATACATATATGAAATAGAAACAAGTGTTAATGTATAACTAAGTATGTGTAAAGTTTGACTGTGTTGCACACTCCTCCTCATGGCTGGGTTTGGGCAAATTTTTCGTAAAAACATCTGCTAAATTCTGTGAACTGCAGCAATATTGACGTTCTATGTCACCTTTTCAGAACATGTGTCTTATATAATGATATTTAATATCAATATGCTTGATTCTCTGGTAATAGACTGAATTCTTTACCAGATTTATGGCGCTTATATTGTCACCTTAAATAACAATTGATTTTGGGCACGGAAGGTGCATTTCATTTAGCAGTTTTTTTAAAACCGTAAATTCTTTGGCGGTAGATGATAGTACCATATACTCGGCCTCTGTACTGCTGAGAGCTACTGTTCTTTGATTCGTAAGAAAAAACGGCTTCAGCAAACAAAAAAATCATATCCAGTATATGAGTCACGATCAGTGGTATCATTGCCCCAGTCAGCATCAGTGAAGCATTGGCTCTCCTGTTTTTCGGTATTTCAACTGTTTATCTTGTGTTGCACATAAATATCTCAATATTCTCTTTGCAGCTGACATATGTTCCCCATGTGTGTTATTATTCCTTTGTGATAGTTTACTTACCGAGTGCAATATATCAGGCTGGGCATTACGTTCCAATTTGTGATTTTTGGCTAATCGATATTTCCCCCTTTTCGCCAACGCGGTCTACCTCGAGGCTCAACAAATATTTTACTGGACCTTTATCCACAACCTTGACTTCAGCAGCAATCAGACTTTTGATATTATTTAATTCATTTTTATTTGAGCAGGCTATTAGCAGATCATCAACATACACTGCGATTATATTAATATAATCTTTATTCGGCTTAACATATACACAGGGTTCGCCCTTTTCAGTTTTAGAAACATATGGGGGTTGAGTCATGTAGACCTCATCATTAAGCTCGCTGTTTAAAAACGCAGATGAATCATCCATCTGATCGAGAAAAAGTTCATATTCGGCCGTAACAGCAAAAATCAATCGAATAGTATCATAGCACCACAGGTGAGAAAATCTCAGTATAATTCACGCCATACCTCTGTCAGCAGCCTTTGGCAACAAGCCTAGCCTTAAAGCGTTCGACTTCACCTTTTTCATTTTTCTTCACCGCAAAAACCCACCTATTGGCAACGGCCCGTGTAAATTGTGGTCTACCTGGACCTCTTAAAGGCTTCTCATCATCCACGAGTTCTTCCTCAGCTGACTCAAAACCTTCGAATCACTATCAGTATCAGACCTAATCGAATTTACACCAGCACTACTTTCTACATCCGGAAGAAGAGGATAATCCGTAACGACAACTTTGTCCTCTCAACATTTTCATCTTTTGCCACATCTAGTAGAATTTGAAATTCCTTCTTGTTAACTTGATTTCAAGATTCTTCGATAAAGTATACGTCACGCCCCACGATGAGATGTTGTGTTTCT
Organism: Pollenia amentaria; assembly: GCA_943735925.1. Classification (NCBI taxonomy): domain Eukaryota; kingdom Metazoa; phylum Arthropoda; class Insecta; order Diptera; family Polleniidae; genus Pollenia; species Pollenia amentaria. The sequence continues at coordinate 3,229,616 of OX031006.1, read as the reverse complement.
TTATCATACAATCGGTAACCCTTAAAAGTATCAGAATAGCCCACCAAAACGTATTCTTTTCCCCTAGATTTAAATTTGCCCTTGTGACGTTTGTCCAATACAATAGCCGTGGAACCAAAACCCCTTAAATGGCCCACAAATGGTTTACCACCATTAAACATTTCGTACGGTGTTGAACCATCTAGAGCTCGAGTTGGTGCTCTATTTCGCAAGTATGTTGCTGTGTTTTTCACCTCTGCCCACAAGGGTTCGCCAAGATTTGCCTCAGCTAGCATACACCTTGCCATCTCAATTAAAGTATGGTTAAATCTTTTCGCAATGCCGTTCTGTTGTGGTGTATATTTATTATTATTATAAATTCCTGGGATTCCTAGTTGGAACAAAGGGCCAGTACAAAAGCTTTCCATTGAATTCTATCTTCGGCTAGTCTTTTTGCTTCTCTCCATGAAGTTCTGGCTGAAAGCAGTTCATTTTCTATTTGGCGCCTCCATGTATTTGCGGGTCTTCCTCTACGTCGGCTGCCCTGGGGATGGTAATCAAGAGCTTTTCTTGTGACGTCGTCATGGCTTTTTCTAAAGGTATGACCCAGCCAGTTAAACTTTTTCAAACGGATATCTAACATGATTTGATTTTGTTGGGTTTTTCGCCATAGATCATTATTTGAAATTGTTGTAGGCCAAAAAACACGTAAAATTCTTCGCAAACAACGGTTAACAAAAACCTGGAGCGCATTTGAGTCTTCACTTGTTATGTTCCATGTTTCACATCCGTATAGTAAAACTGATTTTACATTTGAATTAAAAAGTTCCCACAACAATAAATTTCAGTGTTTTCATTCAAAAATTGGGATTATTAGCACATCATTAATAAATGAATTAATTAATAAAATATTTCATTCCCGAAAATAATTTTTGACAATAAATTTGCATGTGCCCGGCAAATAAAAAACTGAAATGGCAAGTTGCTTTATTTAAGCAACTTGTTTTTTTTTTTTTTTTTTTTTTTTTTTTTCTCTTCTTTCTATCCTCTTACAACTACAATTCGTGTTGGAGAAAAAAACAGCCAATTGTAGGGGAATGTAAGAAAGAAAAATTGGTTTATTGTTGTGTCTTTGTTGAAGCTTTGATATTGTTACATGTAAGACCTGAGTGTTTTAAAATTCTTATTCACTTCATGGTCTTACTTGTATAATATTTTTAGCTTTTCTAAAGTATTTGGAAAACGCTTCCTGACGAGCTGGCCTAAGCAACCAGCGAAATGCGCATAGGTACGAGCTTTCCCACAACAATAAATTTCAGTGTTTTCATTCAAAAATTGGGATTATTAGCACATCATTAATAAATGAATTAATAAAATATTTTATTCCCGAAATTAATTTTTGATAAAAAGTTTTATTTTCGTGCGAAGAGTTATACGATTGGACTTCCACATTTTAATTGGTGAGCCAAATGATTGATTTGCTTTAACAATGCGGTAAGCTATGTATATCTTCTTTGCTACCACCGGATGTAGTTATTATACTACCGAGATAGCAAAACTTGTCTACATCAAGTAGTGGGTGATCTAAAATTTTTAGAGGCTCGGTGTTGTTGGTGTTAATTCGCAATGTTTTTGTCTTAGATATGTTTACCTTAAGACCAGCTCTGGATGCATTTTCAACCAGTATGTTAAGTTTGGTTTGCATGTTATTGAAGTTATGTGACAGAAGACATATGTCGTCAGCATAATCTAAATCATCCAGTCTACCCTGCAGCCCAAAAGCTGCACCTTGTGGTGTATAAGGCACAGTCAATTGGCGCAATATTCCCTTTTCCCTCAAATAACTGTCAAAGGCGTTGTTCACAAATTCGGTCCCATTGTCGCTTCTAATTATTTTTATCTTTTTGCCTCTCAATCATAGTTTGGAATTCCCGAAATTTTGAAAAAACTTTATCCTTGCTCTTCAAGAAGTAATCGTGGACATAACGTGTCCTTTCATCAATAAATGTCAGCATATACTTTACGCCTTTAATTGATGTTTTATTCATGTGACCGCAACAACCGTATGGATTATTTCCAAATTTTCAGTAGCACTACTTTCAGAGTTGTTAAATGGTTTTAGAGTATATTTACTCTTCAGAGAAACAGAACACTGGACATCTGACGGTATTGAAAAATTCATACCACGTACTAGTTGTTTATTAACCAATTCTCTTAGACTGCCAAAATTAAGGTGACCATATCCAGAATGGCATCGCTTCATTATATAATTACCTCGAAAGAAATAAATTGTTATCCATTTCAAATAAAAATAGATCACGTACCTTATTTGCACAAAAAGCAAATATCCTTAATATCCACTATGTTTTTGCCAAACACAACAGGCTTCCAACGTTCACAGCTTTCGAAACAGAAATAAATTTGCATTGCAAGCCAGGAACAAACAAAACATTAACTAATGTCATTTCATACTCGGTCGCAATAAACCGAACTATACCAATGCCTACAGCCTTCATGACATTTTCGACAACAAGCATGATTGTTTCATCATGTTGTTTAAACTCAACAAATCGCGGTTGCAGCACAAATGCTACGACGCCCCACTATCAACACACCATAGCCCCCTTTCAGACTCGCCAAGTTAGTTGCGCAAGTAACTTGCCGAGTACAACAAAGTCTGTACTCAATTTTTTTTCACCTTACCGCGACCTTATCCCTGACATCCACAAATCAAGAGTTGCGCAAGAGACTTACGAAAGTAACTTGCCGAGTCTGAAAGGGGGCATATGTACGTTTGCATGGAAATCATTGTCGTTAACCGTTGAAAATAACGAGCTTTTCTTGTCGTTGTGCTGTTCTTTTCTATCTAGCCCTTTCTTACGCTCTCTGCGATTAACAGCATAGTGACTCTTTTTTTCTACAGTTTTAACATTTTCCAAGTTATTGGTTTTTCTGTTTGCGTTGCTTGTATTTCTATTCTGAGAATTTCTTTTTTTGGAACTGTTATGTTCACTTGCTATAAATGCCTGTACAGTATCGTCCAGACCTTTGTCAGCCTTTTTGCGCTCACCTTCTAACAGATTAACTCTTAGAGTCGAAAGAGTTGGAAGCTCATCTCTCGATTCCAGGGCGACAACAAGAGGTTCAAAGGTCTTAGGCAGACTGACAAGGAGCATAATGACGAACAATTCTTCCTGAATAACAACTTCTATCTCTACCAACTTTTCAACAATTGAAAAAATTGCATACATAACGATGTATGCACTAATCATCTGACATACGCATGTTCAATATTTGTTTAAATAGCGTGACTTTACGGACTGGTCCCCTTGGACGATGAATTCCTTCAAGAATTTTCCACGTGTCGTTTGATGTAGTATAATTTCTTATATGTCCAAGCTGCATCGGTGTAAGAGCCAAAATAATCGTTGCTTTCGCGTTTACATCCTTGGCTTCCCATGTTGCCAGCTCTTCTGCAGCTTCTGGTTTAGTTCTAGTTTTTACCAACGACTACAACTCTTGTTTAATCAGTATACTTTTTACTTGTATATTCCACGAGTCATAATTGGACTTATCAAAATTTTCAATGTGGAACATTGAGGCACTCATTTTAATTAATTCTCAAAGAATACCTTTTTATTATGAACAAACTTATTATTTTCCATATTGACCCATAACCTATTGAGGTGCCCCCTTGCAACGTCGCCCAGTTAAAAGAATGTTCAAACAACATTTATTAACAAAAAAGGAACTTTATTCGATAAGGTTTCAAATACAAATAAAATTAAGTTCAAGAAGAAAAATGTATGAAAGCATGGCGAATTCATGTAAACGGTGGTGGTGATACTACAACAAGTACGACACCAAAAACACAACATTTCTGGTATTCACAAGGTGTGTTATCATGGTTTATTGTCATAATGTTCCAACATTTTACAATGGTTTAAAAATATTGTTGTTGGTTTGTAAACAAAAAGTGTCTTAAATAAATAGAACGTTGCTTGCTATGTTTATTGTGCTGTCGTAATTAATAGCACATTAAATTATGAGGGGTTGCTCACAACAGTCGTATTTTTTCATGTTATTATTTTAAGACAAATGACTTTATGACACCTTGTGAAGTCCCCAATTGTATTTCATTTGTTGCTTTCATTGGTCGAAAAGTGACCAGATCCAAAAAAACATATAAGTCTTTTAACGGAAGTTGACCTTAAAATTAATTTTGTAAACTTCAATATTCGAATTACGAGAAGAATTACTTACATAAATGTTTTGTTCCCCAGCAAAAATAAAGTGAGAAATTCAAGGGGAAAAGTGAACAAATTACGAGGAAAAAAATTGTTCACGATAAGGGGAATTTTTGCCCGCGAACATTTATTTCACGGTATTATTCTCCCATGAATTAATTTTTTTTTTTGGGAGTATCTCATGATCGCAAATACGTGAAAAGGTAACAAATTACGAGGGAAAAATTATTCACGATAGGGGTGAATATTAAACACTAAAAACAAGGGAAAAACTAAAAAAAGAATAAAAAACTATAAGATACATGTTCCCCTTGTTTTAGATTAAGACTAACAAAAGAAATGTGTTCTCTCATTCTGTCAACGTTCTCTCACATATTATCTCAGGTGAAGACCCCATGTTAAGTTTTGTATTTCAATTTTTTTTAGTGCATTTTGGCTCTTTTTGATTTGGGGCACGGCGCTTTTTGATCAGAAATAGTTCACAACCCTGTGTGTACATGTGATTTTGCCTCTCTCTCTAACTCATTATGTTTCTCTAACTTATTAATTCAATGTAAACTTGTTGCAAGGCGAATTCAAATACAGATGGTGTCGAAATGTGATTTTGACAGTTCGAGCCAATTTGTTTTTATTTGTTAGTGTTTTGTTTGGAATGGTTGACATTTTGGACCGTAAACACTAACAATGCAATGCAAAAAATGTTGTTTCTGTGGTTTTTGGATTGTTGTAGTTTCGACACCATCTGTAGTTGAATTCGCCTTGACTTGTTGCAAGTGTTAGCAAGGCGAATTTAAAATGTTTTTGGTTACTTTGGCACAAAACAAACGTATACATCTGGGAATTATATTTGCAATTCGCCGTGGATACAGCTGATGAACGGCTGACGAGTTGCACATACCCAAGGCGAATTCAACTACAGGTGGTGTCGAAACGCCATCTGATTTTGACAGTTCGAGCCAATTTGTTTGTATTTGTTATTGTTTTGCTTGGAATGGTAGACATTTTGGACCGTAAACACTAACAATGCAATGCAAAAAACCCTATGTTGTTTCTGTTGTTTTTGAATTGTCGTAGTTTCGACACCACCTGTAGTTGAATTCGCCTTGCACATACCTTTTTGAATTCGCCTTGTCTGTTAGTAAAAATTTTTTTTAGTTTTGGTTATTCCCCTACAAGAAATGAATAACCAAAACTACAAAAAAAATTTTTTTTTTACTAAAACACTTGCAACAATTTTACATTGAATTAATAAGTTAGAGAGAGACCGTAATGAGTTAGAGAGAGAGGCAAAATCACATGTACACAAGGTTTCGGTCAGTTTTTTCATTTTGCTCTTAATAAACTTATAGAGACTATAACCAATATATCGGTGAGCACGACTGATCATCTAACTAGTAAAATTACCGGAAGTCTTCTTGTGGGGTCATTTCTTGTAGGGAAGTGTTAATGTATAAGTATGTGTTGAGTTTGACAGTGTTGCATTGTCTGCAAAGAGCTACCATTCCACCTCCCCAACCACACAAATATTACAAAAATGAAAAAATTACTAATTCTAAAAATAATCTAAGAAATCGCCAGAGATTAAAAAACAAATTATTTACCCAAAAGAGTTTAAAAGTATTTTCTTATATGGGGAATTTCATGTCAAGTGACCCACCTTTTGAAACAGATGTCTTTCGATTGGGATGACATTTCCACCAAGGTTAGTCCCATTGGGTAGTAAAGGGTGTTTTTTAAACAGGAAATGAAATAAAAAAAGATGAATTTTTTAAATTGACATGACATTTACTTTATTTGAAAGATAAGCTTCTGGCATTATAATTTAAATATGACTTCTGGCATATGACCGCCAGAGCTGGCTCGGACGTAGTCTAATCTGGAGGTCCTTTGGAAAAAATTAAAATAATTTAATATTTTGTAAACGGTTGGTCCGATTGGAATGCAATTTAAGGTGACTATTAATTGGATCACTAGACTTATCAGGAGAGGCGCCATAGGTTCCCAAAATAGGACACTTCGGGAATTAAAAAATCTAAAACGATTCTTAATTCTTAAGTTTAGCTCGATGTTTAAAATTATATTTTAGTTAAATGCGATTGTCGAGTTCTTCATAATTTATCACCTAAAGTTTACGAAATATCCGACTTTGACGACCGACCTTGGTCTAGTACTTTGCCAATACAAGACTCAAATATATCTTAATTTGTTTTAAATTTTTTGTAAATTGTGAAAAAATCCTTTTTAATTAAGAAGTTATATGCATTTAAAGTTAAAATTCTGAAAAAGTAGATTTTTTTTGCAACTTTTAACAAAAAAGTATCTTTTTTATTTATAAAAAAAATTAGTTTAGCGACATATATATTATTTATACTTTTTTGAAAGGCTTCCTCGTGTATACTATTGCTATGCAAAAAATTTTAATCACTGCTGGCGCAAGGCTCTTCCGAAATAGACCTTTTTTTTTACAAATTTCCACTTTATGACACATTTTCTCCAATCGCAAAGCAAGTTTTAAGCACAGCTTGTATGACCCAATGTGTTTAAATTAATTGTGCAATAGGAATCCTAAGACCCGTGCTTGGAAGCCATTATATGAAAAAAAAAATAAATATGTATATTATACCGACTCAAGTTGTATGGAGCCGAAAAAAGTGTTTTAGTTACCCCTCTGAAAATAAAGGCTGATATGTTTTATGATGATTCTTAAAATATTTTGGTTCTAGCGTTGACCATCCGTGAGCTGGACCATTTTTAAAAAAGGTATTTTTTTTCAGTTTTTCGAATTTTTTTGCACTTTGCTCCAAGACGACATAAATAAAATTTGTTATCATCGAAAAGGGTTTTTGAAGCAGCATCCAATGGTATATAAAACTTTACCACTTGCGACCTACTTATTGAGATATTTAACTAAATACATATTTTCGTTTCGGGTTTTCATACAAATTCTACGTATTTTTTTATTAATTTTATATTTTTTTATTGTATTTTTCACATTTTGATAAATTGAAAAATGAAAAATTTTTATACCCATATTGCCTATACATATATAAAAAAAGATAAAATATATCGCGATTTTCGCGTTTTATGTGAATAATTACAAAAAAAAAAAAATTAATTAAAATTATTTAAAAACAGATTCAATTTGAAAAGCAGAACAGTACTTCCACATACGTAGAATTTGTATGAAAACCCGAAACGAAAATATGTATTTCGTTAAATATCTCAATTAGTAGCTCGCAAGTGGTCAAGTTTTATATGCTTTTGGATGCTGCTTCAAAAACTCTTTTCGATGATACCAAATTTTATTTATGTCGTCTTGGAGCAAAGTACAAAAAAATTCGAAAAACTGAAAAACATTTTTTAAAAATGGTCCAGCTCACGGATGGTCAACGCTAGAACCAAAATATTTTGGGAATCATCATAAAACATATCAGCCTTTATTTTCAGAGGGGTAACAAAATCACTTTTTTTTTTTTTTGAGTCACTAATGTATGTATATATATATATATATATATGTCAGTGCTGCCACTTTGTGGGTAATTACCCGAATTTGGTGTAATTTTTACTCTCGTGGGTAGAGCGTGGGCATAGCTTGGGAATAATGATTAGAAATCCTAATGATTAGCAATTGGATTAGAAAATTTTATTGTGCTGAAAAATTGATTAATTATGATTAGTTAGCAATTTAAGACGATTACTAATTGATTAGATTAGAAATAATCAAAAATCTAATCACAATTAGTGACGATTAGCATTTCTAATCAAATCTAATCAAAATTAATCCAACAAATAATTGAGATTTCTTGATTAGATTTGATTAGATCAAATAGCGCAAAGTACAGGACTCAGTTGTTAAAATAATTAAAGTAAATTTGTTTCATAAGGATCGGCGAATAATTTCACATAGCCCCCATACGAACTTTTTACCTAATAGAGTCTTTGTGCCAAAACCATCTTTTTATGCTGGTATTTGGATAAAATTTGATCCAAATACTTTTTATTTTAACCTAAATTATTTTACAAAAATAATTTTGGAATCCGTCCATATTTGACTATGGCTCCCATACAAATACCACTCACAAAAATAGCTTGTAATGCCATAACTGCATTATAAATATTTGTATGTATTAAAAAAAATTTGCTACTGTCATGGCAAAATTTTGTGGTGCTAGTGACGTACGTAATACATATGTAAACCCCCACCCATAAATCACTTGAAGGCGAAAAAATCTCAAATAATAATCGGCGTTAAGAATTCTTAAATTTTTTAAGTTTTAACCTCATAACATAATTTTGTTTTTATAGGTCCATAATTGCATATGGGACCTAACAAGGGAACACTGTAAAATTTGTCTGTAAATACTTTCTAATTGGTTCTTTTTTGTAAGTTTTCTTATAATTAAACGTTAATTTGATATCAGGTTTAATTTCATTTCAATTGGGTAATTTTGCATCATCTCAAGTGTAGTTTTGAGTTTTGCTGGTGGTTACACTGATATATGTATATTAGAGCGACTCACAAAAAAAGTGCTCGGTGTACCCTCCTAAAAATGAACCTTGGACTTTTTAAGATGACATTTAAAATATTTCGGCTCCAGCTTTGACCTCTCGTGAGCTGGACCATTTTGGAAAAGGGTCTATTTTTGCATGTTTTGTTAATTTGAGAATCTGTTTCCTTACCAACATATACAATATGGGTATCATAAGAAAGTTTTTTTAAGACGCGTTCAACTGTATATACATTTTGCCCAAGGACGATCATCCATGTCCTTTTTTTAAGGATATTCTGTAAAAAAGAACGGTTAGTAAATCCGTTTCTATAAAAAAAAAACACATTTTCAAAAATTGCAGATAGCACTATTTGAATTTAAGCCCACAATATATCGAGCCCTTAGCGCCAAATTATCGTAAGCGACATTTTCTCAATATTTTTTTTATTGCTAAAATTAAAAATTTAAGGACCAATGCACAATGTAAGCAAACTTTATTTTGTTGTAGTCGGTAGCTTGCTTGGACGTAATTATAATATGTCGCATCAAAAAATTTTTAAGTTTATGTATACATATCAAAAAAGAACTAAAAAACCTTCTCCTGTAAAATTTGTGCTTTGTCGCTTACGATAATTTGGCGCAAAGGGCTCGATATGTACATAAGTGATTTTAAAAAATCACTCAAAATCAGAAAATTTATTGTATTCAAGGCGAATTCATTAATAAATTCGCCTTGATTGTATTATTAAAAATGGAAATCATACAATCAATTTTTTGATTTTTAATTCAATCAAAAAGTCTGTAATAATTAGCGAGAAATCATGTGATACCAATTAAATCGTTTGCAATCGTGTACAGCTCTGATTTTAAACATACGAACATTCATGGAATACATATCGCTCATTTGCTGCAACGTCGTCATAGCTTAAAAAATTAAATTTTGGAGTTAGAGATGCAGAATTGTTCGCTATATATTTCTTTATATTGTGTATAAAATTCATTTTTATATCACGTATACTTTTCCCGTTTGAAGAGAATGTGCCCTTAGTTTTTTAAAACGTTTATTTCGAAATGTATTTTTTTGAGTTATGACGACGTTACAATAAATAAGCGATAAATACATGCATACTTATGCTTATTATAATTACTTTACTCAATCAAAAATGTCAATAATTTTTTTTTTCTTTTCCATGTTCATGTGGATGTATGTCGAAAATCAAATAAAAAAATAAATCGAACAATATAAACTTTTGTATATTGAAAAAGAAACAAAAAATTAAAGCTAACTAAAGTTTAGACGGCAAGTAAATATGGCAGAAGATACAGAGTATAAGAAATTGCCGGTCGATGAACGATGTGTTCATAAGCTATGGAAAGCGCGGGTAGATGGGTACGAGGAAGCTGCAAAAATTTTTCGTGAAATAGACGATGAAAAGTCTCCAGAATGGATGAAATTTTTGGGTCTAATCAAGAAAATGGTGATTGATTCAAATGCCATGGCACAGGAAAAAGGTCTTGAAGCTGCTTTAATTTTTGTTGAAAATTGTGGTCATGCTGGTAAAACGGTAGGAGATGTAATGTCTGGAATAGTGCAAAAATGCATTGCTGCTCCGAAAACTAAAACTAAAGAACTTTCTGTTCAAGTAGCTCTGATGTATATTGAAATAGAAAAACATGATGCTGTTATAGAAGAGCTGATTAAAGGTATAGAACACAAAAATCCTAAAATCGTATCTGCCTGTGTTGCGGCCATTACATTAGCATTAAAGGAGTTTGGCAGTAAAGTCATTAATGTAAAGCCGCTGATTAAAAAACTAGCACCTATAATGAGCGAGAGAGACAAGTCTGTTAGAGATGAAGGAAAGCAGTTGGCAATTGAACTGTACAGGTAAGTTGAGAAGTGTATGAAACTTTAAATATTGTAATAAAATATAAAATATCACTTTAAGATGGATTGGTCCAGCAATGAAACAACAGCTTTCTTCCCTTCCTCAAGTAACCGTTAAAGAACTTGAAGATGAATTTGATAAGCTCAAGGGGGAAAAAGTAGAACCATTAAGATATCTTAAATCACAGCAAGAGAAACAACAACAAATGTCTGCAGCAGCTGCTGAAAATGAAGGTGGAGGCAATGGTAATTATAATTACTTAAATAATAATATCTAATAATTGTGCAATACAACTATATGTATTCATTTCGCATACTAAATCATAAACAGTCACAATTCAAAATTCAAAAATGTTCAGTAGAGCCAAAAAAACTGGCTTTAATATTAAAGAAGAAAAGTTAAAGATGACAGTGGCGCAAACAAAATTTTCGTGTACGTACAAGATTTGATTTGTAAACTGGTTTATAAAAAAATAAACGATTTTGATAAATTTTAAATTAATGATTTACAGTCTTATACCTGTCTTTCGCACAAATCTATTTGAAACAAAAGCCAAGGATTTTTTAGAGAAATATGGAGAGGCTAAACCTGATGTTTAGTAGCAGAGTTATTCACTCGGACTGGGGAATCGAACGTTTAAGAAAACTGCTGACTAATGGGGACCCCACAGGGGGGAGTTTTCTCTCCCTTTTTATGACTAGGCTGTCAATGTCGTTTTAGGTAATTTTGACGGGATATAACAAGGTCGTGGCCTACGCGGATGACGTAGTAATATTGTTATCGGGCAAGTTTCTGCCGACAATAAGCGAAGTCATGCAAGCGTCCCTGGGCGAACTGTCAGAATGGGCGACTGATAAGGGTCTGGGAGTCAAGTCGAAGAAGACAGAGTTGGTTATTTTTACTAGGAGGCTTCTAGGCTGCCAGTACTAGGGGGAGTACAACTTGGGCAATCTGATATCTAGGAGTTTTTCTGGACAGTAAGCTGTTCCAGGGAAGGAAAACTCAGGAGAGACTTAGGAGGGGTCTCAATGCCTACTACGCTCGCAGATTATCGAATGGGTAGGAGCTGGGGACTCCGGCCATCAGTAGTGGGGTTAGACCCATTCTTACATATGGAGGCTGTGTTTGGTGGGAGGCATTGAGGCTGGCTAGCCGGACGGACTTTCTGTCTAAGGCTCAGAGGTGTGCTTGGTCGGCATGACAGGGACATGAGAAGTACCCCTCAGGCGGCCATGACTGCTTTTCTACATATAATGCCTATTGAGCAGTATCTGATGGGAATGGCAGCCAGAAGAATTCTAAGACTGAGGGAGTTAGGCATGTTATGAAATTTCAACAAGGGTTACACGCGGATCTTTAGTAAAATTAGCGCTAGTGGTTATTGACTAGGCTCGCCCGGCTCCACGGATTATGTGGGCACCACATCGATTTTAGGCGAATGCCAGGGGTGATATTTCCGTCTGGTCAGATCTGGGCAGATTGTATAGGGGATTTACTATTTTCACTGATGGCTCGAAGATGATGGGCACGGGTGCGGTTGTCTACATTGAGTATCTGGATATCAGAAGGTCATATAGACCTCCCAACGACTGCAGTGTATTTCAGGCGGAGATTTTGGGGATCTTGTGGCCGTGGAATTGCTAAGGGGCAACATGGCCAGGGGATCAGAGATCACTACATATGTGGACAGCCAGGCGGCTCTTAAGGCCTTGGTGGGTTATGTGAACTCCAGGCTAGTGGATGAGTGTAGGAGGGCTCTAAGGGAAATCTTAGGGGAATATGTGGTGAGGCTGTGCTGGGTACCGGGTCACTGCAACATCCCCGGCAATTAGATATCTGTTAAGTTGGCGAGATTAGGCTCGGAAATGGAGGATGCCGACTGTTTGGAGGCGGTCAGGCCTCCAATGGGCTTATATTTTGGAATAATCTGGGAATGGGTTCTGAGCAGGACTAATCGAGTCTGGGAACCGCACGGACTGCAGGGTATCGCGTGCGCTGTGGCCGGTGCTTTCGTAATGGGAATGACCTGGTTGTGCAGCAGGAGAATGGGTATTTGTAGGGCGGTTTACTGTTCAGTAAGGTTGTTCTTGCTTGTTTTGTCCGTTTTATATCTTCCACTACTTTCTCTCTACTATTGCTTTCACTCTTTATTTCTCTTAATCTTTTCTTATTAGAATTCTATCATCAGGCTAGCGCGTCCCACTGAGCTTATTATATTTGCTATTATTGTTGTTGTTGTTAATATAATAATGATTTTGGCGATGGGTTCTGCAAAGTGTACAAACGATGCAAATGTGATCAAAAATACACACATTTCCACAACACAACAACAAAATGTACATGTTTTGCAATTTGCTCGATTGCACTAAAAATATTTTTGTTTTACGGCCAGGCCCACAATGTCGACAAGAACATTTCTTTCGCATTTTTATATTGAAAACAATAATAAAAAATTTAAATTTCTTTTTGTTTTCAATATAAATATAAGAAAGAAATGTTCTTGTCGACATTGTGGGCCTGGCAGTTAATATAAAATAGAGCATTACATTTTTTTTTTTAGTTTTTCTTAAAGTTTAGAAAGCGTAGCGACACCAACTGTGAAACCGAAAGTTGAAGCTTAAAGCTGTCAATAAGCGAAATATTGAAAAAAAAAATCAGAAAAGTCGTAAAGCCGGAAAACTGCAAAAACCATAAAAAAGTAATAATAGGGTATTTTCACACACTAGTAAAAGCGCAATTCTGAGAGAAGCATCGAACTCTAATGAGCCGCAAAAATGTTGGGGTTGAAGCAAGCATTATGGAACACGTTATACGGCCGATAAAATCCAATCTTTAGCTATATAGTAAGTTGTAAGTTGTGGAAACGGGTGTTAGTGTATTGCTTAACTAACGTGAACTTTAACTTTTTTTTTTTGCATAAGACAGCTTAATGTACATATTAGGGAAATCGAACGGTTTTATTCGACCGATTTTAGCCGGTTTTTTAGTTTTGCTAAAGCCGGTAATTTTTAAATTGACATTTTTGGAATAAACCGGGTAGTTTGGCATAATAGTTCGTTTATTTTAAAAAATGTGTAATATATTAACATTTTCCTTACTTTCGTTGTAAATAGTACCGTAATTTATTTTTTTTAATTGATATATTGGGCTTCTTTTTTAATACATCTTATTAATAGGCTTGCCATATCAAAATTTTCAAAATTCTTGATATTTACTAAAAAAATCTTAATTTTGAAATAAAAACTTCCTAAATTAATCTTTTTTACCAGGGACCAAAAACAACGTTTTTTTATTAAAGTTAACGGGAAAATTCTGCAACCGCGTATGTCTTAACATCAAATTTTTCAGGAGAGCCGAAACCCCATTTCAGATCAAACTATGGGCTAGGTATTGAACTTTTTAAACTTTGTTTTAACGTATAAAAATCCGAATTGTTCCATATTTTTTCATAAATTTTAAGAACCACGTAAAAAGCCTTTATAATTAAGCAATATGGCACCAACATCTCAAAATCGAAAAAATGGACATACGATGTTACCCATGAAAACCACAGAATTCCCTTTATTTGCATTTGGTTATTTTTAACCATTATATAATATTTTAGAGTCTCAAAATTTAGCGGGTGACAGCATAAGCTATAAATAATTAAACCTATTGTTTATTTTAATTCTTGAACCTCGATACAATGCTCGAATATTGAGATACTTAACATGTCTGTGCATTCCGAAAGTGTTGAAAACACAATACGACCACCCCTACATGTGGTATAAGTTGTGACAAGTCTAAAAGAATTGGCGTTTGTGGAAAAATTATAAGAGAATCCCCGGTGAATGAGTCTCTTTTCATCCTATGCTGTGGATGTGCTAAACAATAAGTCGAAAGATACCTTAGAACTTCTAATAGGAATTTCTGGAAAAGCAGATCCACTTATTTACTTGCGCAATGACATGTTATACCCAAACAACAAAAAGAAATTTTAAAAATCAAAACCAAAGACAAATGTTCTTTAAAAACTGCCAAAGAAAAATATCAAGCACAACTATCCTCGATACCTTAGAACTTCTAATATGAATTTCTGGAAAAGCAGATCCACTTATTTACTTGCGCAATGCCATGTTATACCCAAACTTGAAGAAAATGGCGCAGAAATTCCTATGTTGTCAAATGAGTTCTGTCGCATCCACTGCAGGTCTAGTTCAAACGGACTTGCGAAATTGTCTTTCTCCAGTTCAGAACACTTTGTGTTCTAAACAAAAATCTTATAAATGCCAATTTTAAATATTATGTAATAAATAATTTTTTCCGCTGTTATTTTTGTAAAAAAAAAAAAATTTATTTGTTGTTAAGATGATCATGAGTTAATTATATTACAAATTCAATTATATAACAAATTTTATTAAATTTTAAATATTAATAATCTCTTTCACTGTAATTTTGTATAATAAAGTAATTGTTACTTTAGCTGAGTTTTGGTTATTATAACTTGAATTCAAATTCAATATGCGTATCGGTATAGATATCGACGATATTTTATTTTGAGTATCGGCATCGTATCTGCAAACGATTTCACCATATGCACCAAAAACTAACAAATTTGAGCTAGATGCAGCAATCAACACCTTCCTCTAACTTATATCCATTACACAGGGTTTCCGCCTGAGATAAGATATAAATAAGATTTTTATATATTTTTAATTTGCCCGATGAAAAGTAAGTGACATATTTAAAATCATAATTTTCCAAGTAATGGATTTTTATCCTTGTTAAGATTTGAAAGTTATTTTCGGGTTTCCTTTAAACATGTGTTGGAAATAATAGAGCCTCATTTAAAGAAAGGGACGAGATCAACGCTTGTTCCAAACACAATAAAACAGCTTCCTCCAAGGGGCTCAGCATTACCTGTTTAAATGCACCACCTTCAGTAGCTTTACTTTCTGCTTTACTTGTGGTCATTTTTCTTTTGACTTTGAATATTAAGTCCCTCAAAATCTGTAAAAAGAATTCAATCAGACAGCATAGTTAGTCCCATACAAAGTTTATGATAGTGTAAAAAATTTACCGTCAGAGCTTCTAGGATGCCTCTAGACGGGTTAAATGTATGAAGACCCGACCGCACTATATTTTTCATCTCCAACATTTTTTTCTAACATACCTCCAGTTTTTTATGAAAAATGCATAATGCAATAGGATGGACAAATCTTGCTTGATCTGCAAAACGAGTTTCAGACAAGGTACCAGACGAGGTGGCAGACGGATTGGGGAGACGGCGGGTTCAATTACCGGATAACAGAGTAATTGAGATTCCAGTTCCAATTCGTAATATTAAAAGGGATACGGACTCTACTATACAGAGGAAAGCTGAGGCGGTTTGGGGATCCCATGATCCAATATCGACTAAAATTCTTCTATCGCTACCGAGTGAGGACTGTAGGCTTCTGGTATGTTTTATAACGGGTCACTGTTAACGGCAGTATACGCCAAAATGGCGGGGCAACTGACTAGTGCCATCTATAGATTCTATGGGGTATCAGGGGAGAAAGAGACGGTGGAGCACATACTCTGCCACTGTCCGGCACTCATACGCTCCAGGGCCAACTGTCTTCCAAGATTTGGGAGAAATCTGCGGAATTTGAATATTGAGACTCCTAGCATTCGCCAAGAGGGTGCGGAGTACTATGTGTATCATCACATCGAACTAATCTTTTCAATTAGGGGTTATCTTATATTGTGTTAACGCTAACGGCCACCTAACCTAACCTTACCTAAGACAGCGGGAGGAAAGTTGATAGACTTCCTTTTATAGTCACATATAGTAGGGAGGAGCGACTCTTGGGAGTGCCAAAAATACCATTAGGTAAAGGAAAAGGCAAACGTAGTCCGGAGGCTAAACCACTAAGGCCGGGTTTTTGAGATGTGGATTAAATTTAAACCTAGTTTAACGTACTCTAAAACTCGGATTTTTCCGTCGAAATGTGATATTTTTTATTATTTCATTAATGACCAACATTTTAAGCAAAACTAAGCTGTTCCGTCAAAATTTTGTATACGAATTTGGTAATGGCGGCACAAATCTGTTTTCAGATTAACTAAACCTAGTTTAACTGGGATCCAAAAAACAGCCTAAAAAATTTTACCTTTTTATAATTACAGTCTTCGACTAACTCTTGCGCTGTACGGTTGACTTTAATACGATCGCATAAGTGTCAGTATTTATTCTGCATTTATTTTACATTTACTTTCTTGTATAGTGATCAAAAAAATTTTTCGTCGCGATAGTGTCGTTTCCTAAAACTAGTGACCGAGGGTAGAGACAATGTCCGACCCGACCTATTTGGGGGACAACCGCTATGCACTATTAGCGGAAGCCCCCCGCGCTAAGAAAAAATGTTCAAATCAAAATATTTCCGAAATATTTCCCGAACTTCCGGTTATTCAAAAGCCTGATCCTAAATATGTAGTTATCTCTGCCACATCTGGCGATAAAACTCTACAGGAATACTCATGTTTTTCAGTGTATCGCTCTTTAAAATTAATTTGCTCCGATATTCTGTCTGTATCAGAATTAAGAGATGGTAATCTTCTTCTACTAATTGGAAACAAATACAGTGCAGAAAAGCTAATTTCATCGAAAAATTTACCTGGCATCTGCAATATCAAATGTGATTATCATGGTAATCTAAAGTTCTCCAAAGGCACCATATATGCTCCATATCTTAACAGAGTCCCTGAAGCCGAAATAGTTACTGAACTTAAATCACAAGGTGTAGTTGAAGTATACAAATGTCTGAGAAAAAACACTGAAGAAAAACTAGCTCCTTGTGGGGTTATTTTGTTAACTTTCGATCGTTACCACACACCAGAAAAACTTGAAATATCCTGGCATAAGGTTAAAGTAAGGCTTTACTTTCCTAATCCAATGCGTTGCAAATCATGTCAAAAGCTTGGTCATACAAAAAAATGGTGCAAAAATTCTCCACTATGTGAGAATTGTGCACTACCTCCCCACCAACCAGATATCTGTACACGTACTTATTGCATTAACTGTACTGAAGAACACCCCTCCACCTCTAAAGAGTGTAAAGTCTTTAAACAACAAAAATAAATTTTAAAAATCAAAACCAAAGACAAATGTTCTTTAAAAACTGCCAAAGAAAAATATCAAGCACAACTATCCTCCCCCCAACCGTTTATTCAGTCATACTCTGACATTACAACTAACAAAACACTCAACAAACCAACATTCACAACAACAAACAACATAAAACCTACAACTACAACAGAAGTAAAAAAACAAACTAATCCTACAACAACAAACCTTTCACAACAAAATGTTACAGAATCAGCAAATACATCAAGTACCAATTCAATTGTTATAAACAAAACAACAACACAAGAAACAAAATTACAAAAACCAACAACCAGTTCCAGTTTAAAAACAACAATAATGACACGATCAATGACAAAAGCTACAACTAACAGTCCAACTCGGACTAAAAGGACAAAAAAATATAAAGAAACACTTAATCTTACACAAAACAACAACATTAATGTACCAAAATCTTTAAAGCCTCTAGTACACGGAATGTAAAAAGCCACATGCGCATGTGGTTCTGACGTAATTTTGACGTCAATGCAAAGCCACAATAAGCATTGTGTGTTGTGTGATGACGTCAAAATTACGTCAGAACCACATGCGCATGTGGCTTTTTACATGCCGTGTACTATAGGCTTAACAAAATATCAGCATACTTCATATGATGAACAAGAACAAATTATGTTCGTTGATGAGGAGGAGTAATTACTTTACTTATTTTGCATCAAGGATTTTAAAATTATTCAGTGGAATATAAACGGAATTGTTAACAATTACCACGAACTTCAACTCATAATAAAAGATCATAATCCTGATATTATTTCTATCCAAGAAACTCATATTCCTCACAACAACAAAAATATTATTTGTAATAATACAGCTAAACACGGTATTGCGATACTTGTTAAAAAAACAATACCGCATAAAATTACATATTTAGATTATGTAATTGCCTCTATTGCCATGAAAATAAATATAGGTTTGAAGTTTTCATTTGTAAACACATATATCCCACCTCACCAACCTATTTTAGAAAAAAACTTGATTAATATACTTAATCACGTTACATCACCGCTATTTATCGGCGGCGACTTTAACGCTTGGAGTAATCTTTGGGGATCAAATATATCCAATTCAAGGGGTAAAATCGTAGAAAATTTTATCCTCAATGAAAATTTAATAATCCTTAATAACGGTAAACCCACCCACTTTTCTTCACACAACACCTTTACAAATGTGGATATCACCTTGTGCTCATCTTGCACCCTTCTGTTCATGGAAGACTTTCAATAATCTCCATGGCAGTGACCACTTCCCCATTCTAATACACATTGAAAAAAGTGGTAACCAGCCAAATCTGAAATTAAAACCTAAATTTGAAACTGATTGTGCTAACTGGGATTTATACCAAAATCTTTGTGATAAAAATTTATATAATATGAAAAAAACATTAAACTTAAATCAACAAGCAGCCTCAATAACAAAGTGTATCAGATCTGCTGCAAACCTAAGCATACCCCAAACTAAACATAGAACGTATAAACCCCGCGTAGTGTGGTGGAATAAAAAATTGGAAATAATGAGGGAAGAAAAACAGAATCTATGGCACAAATTTAAAAATAACAGAAGTGATACAAACCTAATACTTTACAAAAAAAGTAATGCCATGTTTAGAAAAGCTGTAAGAGAGAGTAAAGCAGAATGCATATATAAATTTACATCCAATATTAATCCTTCCTCTAAATCTCAACGTATTTGGAACGATATTAAGTTAATTTCCGGGGCAAAATGCTCAAATTCAATTAAATATTTAAATGCTGGCCCTAATATAATCTCGTCCCCAGTTGTAATAGCAAATTGCTTTGCTGATCACTGGTCAACTTTGTCTGACGACAACAATTTTTCGGCAAATTTTCAATTAAACAAATCTAACATTATAAACCACAACTACAACCCTCAAACGTTTAATGCACACTCAAAGAAAGTAGAAAACACAATTAATCTAATAGAACTCGAGGACGCTTTACACACTGCAAAAGGCAAAACACCAGGTTCTGACCTCATATCTTACCCTATGCTGAAAAATTTATCATCTTTTTCAAAAAAATACATCCTCTCAGTTTATAACAACATATTCACATCTTACGTTTATCCGCAAGCTTGTAAAATTGCTGCCGTCGTGCCAATTCCCAAACCTGGTAAGGATCATTATGATGACTCCGGATTCAGACCCATTTCCCATTTACCATGCATAAGCAAAACATTTGAAAAAATTATCTCCAGAAGGTTGATGTGGTTTTTAAAGGCTAACAATTTTATAACTTCCAATCAAGTAGCATTTATGAAAAAACAGGGGACAGATGATGTTCTCCTTTTTCTCCAACATTTTACTTCAAATGCTTTATCAACAAAAAATCATATAAATGTACTATCCACCGATTTTGAAAGAGCATTTGACCGCATTGGAATCCACGCTCTACTCCAACAACTGTCAGATTGGAAAATAGGTAAAAATATGTTTTATACAATAAAAAGCTTTTTAACCTATCGTAAGTTTAATGTAAAAATTAATGATCAACAATCTAAAACGTTCCCTTTACATAATGGCATACCACAAGGATCACCATTATCAGTGGTATTATTCATAATTGCTTTTAACAACTTTAGTAAAATTATATCCTCGTATAAAAATATCGAACACGCAATTTATGCTGATGACGCGGTTATATTTACAAAAATTAAGGACAATACTAAGGTCAAAGAAATATTCTCGAATATTCTTCGTGACCAGGGCTGCCAGATTAAATTATGAAAAAATCGTCAATTTCCTGAGAAAAAATAAAAAAATCGTCTTTTTCTGTTTAAAAAATCGTCAAAAAAATCGGACCATTTAAATTTAGATTTAAAGCAAAGTTTGTTCGATTTTTATTTTAAAAAAAGCAAACAAAAACATATTCTATACATACATATGTATATCCCCGTATGTTTATGAAATTGTTTGTTAAATTTAACAAACGTTTGTTAAGGAAAATTTTCATAAAAAATTTGGTTTTTTAAACCTTTAATTACTATATTATAATAATCTATGGTTTTTTTCAAAGTCTTAAGAATAAAAGATACTTTCAATCGGGCCATTTTCTAAAAAATTTCAAATTGGTATACCGTTCACCACAGAGCGTATATATACAAGTTCGTTTTTATATAAGTTTATTATACCTTTTGTAATTGCTACAATATTAATGTTACGCCCTAAAAAGTATATACTCGTACATACGAGTATATACGTATGTATATTCTAAGTCCTTATGAGTAGCAAAGTTGATTTAACGGTGTCAATCTAACCATGTGTTTGTTGAAATGGGATTTCCGAAGACTCTTATATAAACATTGCTATAAATTTAACATAATTGTTAACAAATATTTTATCAATGCTACAAATTCATTGTTAAAAATATTTGTTGAATATTAACAATTTGAATTAACAAAAGTAGCTTTTGTATTTACAACGTCGGTTGTTGGTGCATTTTCAATTAAATAATAAATTTTATTGACGAATATGGTATTCAATATGATATGAAATTACAGAATACACACAGAAAAAATTAATGTAACATCGTCGAAAACAAGGTTGATTTTACATTTTTTGGAAGTGATTTTTCTTCATAGTCACTTCATGTTAATTTAACATGATTTAACAATAACTTGCGAACAAAATTGTTTTTCCTTTTAAATAACTATAATTCATGTAAATTTAACCCGTCAATGCCCAAGGACACCGATTTTGATATAAAAAATATATGAAGTGTAAAATGGTCCAAAAAAATCAATTGCGTAACAATTTGGTAGACAAATTGTTTTTAAGGTTATTTAGAAAATATTTGTTGTATCTTAGAAGGTACACTGAGCACTCCCCTGTAAGTACTTTTCATACGAAAGTACTAATACAAAGCATACATACATATAAAACATAAACTAGAAATTTTAAAATATTTTTATTTCATTTCAACTAAAAAATTATACAATTACATAAAATTGTTAAAAGCAAAAAGGATAACGAAAATAAAAACAAGTAAAACAGGCTTTTAAGGATTCAATATTGAACACTGTTGTTTTACTATATTAGATAAAGTACGGAATAGTGTGCTATTATATTTCCAGATCTGCCTAAGATATGAACTAAAAACCATGACTGCCAGTAATTTATACCCATAAATCTCACATTTTGACCTGTAAACAAATCTTGACTTCTTTAAATCTTCTTTAAATTCATTATTATTTTTTCTTTTTTACCTGAAATATTCTTTCTTCACGAAATTATAGTTTTGGCACCATGGCACCCATATAAGCTAGGATTATAAAATTTGGCTTAAAAATGTTTCATATACATAGGTATATAGAGTATTAAACGTTAAAAATGAGCCAAATAAGTCCATAACTTCACCTGCTCCCCACACGAGTGAACTCTCAATCTCAAAGTCAAGATTTTGGTACGAGTTTTAACTTAAATTGACTTGACTCGAAATTTTGCTTTAGCCCATAAAATTTTTTATCTGTGCTGCCTAATAACAAACATCAAAAGATTTAAAATTGTCTTATTTTGAAGACTGAAAAAAATCGTCACTTTTTAGAAAAAAATCAGCAAATCGGCACTTTGCTAATTTCGGAACCAAAAATCGTCAAAATGACGATAAATCGTCAATTCTGGCAGCCCTGTTCGTGACATAGACAATTGGTGTCAAGTTTCTGGGGCAAAACTCTCTATCGTAAAATGTTCTTTATTACACATCTGTAATAAACATAACTGCAACATCTTCGACATCGAATTCAACAATATAAAAATAAAACAAGTAGAATATTTAAGTATTTTACACGTTCTATAATTCTCTCCAAAATTGATTATGCCCTACCAATCTATGGATGGTGTGCTCCTTCCCACATAAAACTAATTAAAACTCCCTACAGTATTGGAGCTTTTCGCACTAGCCCAACAACAAACTTACTAGTTGAAGCTGGTATGCCTTCAATTGAAGATCGCACCTCTTTACTCACGCATAAACTTATACCAAAACTTTTAACCTGTCGCAGCAAGATTATATTTGAAGAAGTTTCAAAAGCAATTAAATACAAGAAAACACCCAGAATAAAATCCACAATATTGAGATGTATCCACTTCTCCCGCTCAATGGACCTATAAAACAATCATTAGAGCCTCCTTGGCTTATTAATAATTCTTCCTTCATTTTATCCCTGGTTAGTCTCCCGAAAACAGCTACTCCACCTAATGTTTATCAACAAATGTTCAAAAGTACAATTTCACAACAAAACTGGAATATTTTATTTACTGATGGATCCAAATCGAACAACTTTACAACATTTGCAGTCGTCCAACAAGATGGCACACTTATCAAAGCTGGTTATATTGATAAATACTGTTCCAACTTTACAGCCGAAGCTTTAGCTATAGCTAACGCTACTGAATTTGCCGATGTAAATGAGGCCAAACACATAATATGTACTGATAGTCTTTCATCTATCCTTGCATTAAAAACTCTTTACATGAATCTCCGTTAATTAACAAAATTCGTAACATCATTAACAAAAATCCGAACACAATTAAATTAATGTGGGTTCCGTCGCACGTTGGTATCCTCGGCAACGAATATGCAGACACTGCTGCCAATGAAGTCAGAAGTAGACCTCTTATCACCTTTCCTACTTGGGAACATCGTGACATTATAAGCAACATTTTCTCTCATTTAAGTTCAGCTCAAAACTTAAGGTGGTTGTCGTACCAACATCCATACAAAAACATAAATCCTCTCGGTATTAAGCCAACATTTTCCACATCGTGTTCCAGGAACGAGGCTTACATCATAACGCGACTCAGAATAGGCCACTGCAAATTTTCACACAAACACCTCTTCGAAAAGGAAAATCCTCCCATATGTTCAACTTGCAACACTCAACTTACCGTTAAACACCTTCTAGACGAATGCGGGTCATTCAGTTACACCAGAGCCAAAATATTCGGATCAAATCCACCTTCAAATTTTTTACAAAACACTTGTGATAATAATGTAAAGATAATCAATAATTTTTTGATAGAAAATAATTTAAAAAACCTAATCTAATTTTAAAAGTCGGAGTTGAAAGCCTTAGTAGCTAGTACTCCTTATTTTTTTTTTCTTTAGTTACAACAATTAATATTTTTGTAATTAAATTTAAATAAATAAATAAATAAATATAATTAATTTGGAAGAATATCTCAAATAAATTTATTAAGTTCCTATAATTTTTTAAAACTAAAATTCATAACAATGAATTTTGTTGGTTCGTTTGTACTCAAATAATCTTTATTAAATTATTAATTTGATTTTCGAGCTATTATTTTTTTGAATAAAACCGATTAACCGGCTATTTTTTAAACGCTTAACCGTAAACATGCTTATTTAAAAAAAAAAACTATTCGGAATAACAGAAACCGGTTTTTGAAAAAAGTCGAATATACATATGCACATATGAACATACATACATATCAAAATTTTTATTTTTTTCTTTATGGAAAAAAATCGCCACGTAATATTCATATCTAACCGCTGTAAAAATATCGTGCTATTATATTGTCTACTTTTTGGTAATGAAATGATCGGGTTAAACAATCTTTTTTCATATGCCGTTAATGAAAATTTTTTTTTGCTTCTACTGAATATTTTTAAATTTTGAGTTAATACAGTATTGTTGAACAAGTACGATTTGTACTTTTTCGAATTGAACTTCTTGCTAAGATGTGACATCTATTGATTTTTTTGTTCATATTTTTCAAAGGTAACTACTTTTTTTTTTAAATCTCTCTTTAACATTTTTTTTCTATATATTTGCGGTTTTTCAATATGCCCCTATAACGGTTTACTACTCAACTAAGTTGAGTTGAAATTAAAACAAAACCGAACTGTAACACAGTTGTAAACCGTAATACAAAAACTGCAAAATTTCAACTGAACTAAAGTTGAGTTGTAAACCGTAATTGGGGCATTTATTTTTGATTTTTTTAATACAAAACAAATCGCACATTAAGGAAAGAGCTGTAAAGTGTTTAAATCAGCTTTTTTGATGTGTGAAATTGGCGATTGAATGAATTATGAAGCTTTAAATAGAGTTGTATTGAATGATTTTTTTTTACTGTACAGATTTTCATTATTGTGCAGAATAAAATCATGCTTGCATAACATTTCACAAGAATATGTTGAACTCCCGAGGTACTCTTATTGATCCACTTTTAAATGCAATGGTATTAAAAAAATTTATGATAAAGGTTGCTATAAATTTTATTTTAAAGATCATTAATTCGCATTATGAAGGGTAAGGGTCCGGGTACTGATCCTTGAGGCACATCACTGTGAACTGGAGGCAGTCTAGAAGCCTGATTACCACTAATCAAATATTGACTTTTATCAAACAGATATGAAGATGTTAACTTGCCGGCTGATCTGGATAGGTTATAGTTTCTATGCGGTTTTTGACCAATAGTCGGTGGCCCTGGTAGAGTCTAGTGACAATGAAACACAAACACCCTCGTTGGTAAATTGCTGTGAATGTTGCCTGTTGGACCATGCAGTGGTGGGGTAGTGCTCCCATTTTATTATTTGCAATATGTTTTTAAGTGTTGAGTCTTCATAAGGTGGTACACAATTTTGGATAGAACAGGCGATTTGGATGTTGGCCTTAAATTGTTGAGTTATTTTATACTTATAGGAAATTTCTTTGCAATCTTCCAAAATAACGGGAAGTTTGACGTTATTGTGTATTGACTGATGTGGTATATGAGTCCCAGTGATTGGCATCGGAATCCGGATGGGCTTGTGTCTGAAATCATCGAATCTAATGGCATTCGATTTGATAAGGTTGATGGACGAAAATATTTTGGACAATTCAGCTGGATGAAGTGAAAATCCACTTTGATTTTTAGCAGATCTATTGACTGCTATATTGTTGTTATTAGTTTGATTGGATGAGGAGGCAAAATGGTCAGGATCATTGTGATCTAAATTGTCATCATTATCACCAATTCCATGCCTATTGAAGATTGGCAATGTCCTTTCGTTTTTATTTTCAAGTATCAGCTGTGTACCCTCTCTTTTTATTTTTCTTATAACTGATTTAACATGAATCCTATAGCGGCAGAACACTTTTAAATTACCATTGGTCTTATCAGATAGATGTGACCTATAAGCCGGGTCCCTAAGAGAAACATAGTAGGTGCTTATGTCAGATAATTTATAAAATGTCTATGTATTTTAGATTTTTTGGAATTTTGGAAACCCTGCTAGTAACTTTTTTTCTTTAGCTTTATAATTGTTGGATGTCAAAATTTTGTTTATTATCTTCGTATCTGTTTTCTGCAGTTAGCGACTTCCTTGGCGTGCAAGCCAAGGATGCATAGGGGCAGGGATCGTCCACCGTGGTGGGATCCTGATATTGCGCAGGCAAGAAGAGACTGTCGTAGGTTGTTCAATATGGCTAAGCGCCATGGTAATTGGGCGGAGTACAAGTCTTCACTGAATAGATTCAGGAACTTGGTTAGATCGGCGAAAAGGAGTGCTTGGAGGAACTTCTGCAGCGGCGTGGAAGGATCCTCTGAGACAAACCGTTTACGTAAGATAATGGCCTCGAGCCCTGTTGTCCCGACCTATATCCGTAAATCGGACGGTTGCTGGACTACTACTAGTCAGGAAACACTCGAGGTGTTAATTGACACTCACTTTCCTGGAAACTCCCAAGGGAGCTTGCGGGATAAGGTTTGTGAATCGATGCCCGGTCCTCTGTTCATCCCAATGGACTACGACAGGATTAAATGGGCTGTCGACAGCTTTGATCCGTACAAATCTCCGGGTATGGATGGTATAATTCCGGCGGACCTGCAGAAGAATTCGACTGTGATAATACCCTGGCTGATGGCTATATACAGGGGATGCGTTAGATTTTCGTATGTACCTGTGAGCTGGACCTTGTGTAGAGTTGTCTTCATCCCCAAGGGAGGGAAGACTTCTCACACTGAGGCGAAGGATTACAGACCGATTAGTTTTGCATCCTTTCTTCTTAAGACTCTTGAAAGAGTTATCGACATTCACTTAAGGATGACCATCCCAAAGTGTTTACTCTCGACCTCTCAGCATGCCTACACAAAGGGTAGGTCTGTTGAGACGGCTCTTCACTCACTAGTTGGAACTATTGAGAGATCACTCGAATTCAAGGAGTGTGCTCTGGTGGCCTTTCTCGACATTGAAGGGGCCTTTAATAATGTCAACCCGGATTCTATCGTTGCATCCATGAGGAGTCTGGGGGTTGATGACGGTATATGTAGATTTGTGGATAATCTACTCAGGAACAGGGTCATCTGTTCCACGATAGGTGAAACCAGCGTTCAGAGGCTGGTAAACAGGGGTACTCCCCAAGGAGGAGTACTATCCCCACTATTGTGGAACCTGACTATGAATACCATGTTAACGAAAATGGACGACATGAGGTTTAAAACTATGGCGTACGCTGACGATGTTGCAGTGGCCATCACGGGGAAGCATTTGAATATAATGTCTCAGTGTATGGAGGCTGCACTAAAGGTACTTAGCACCTGGAGCGTATCATGCGGCTTGGGTGTTAATCCGTCTAAGACGGAACTGGTACTCTTCACGAGGAAGTATAGGACTAAGGCCATGAGACTTCCGAGGCTAAATGGGACTGAACTTAAGGTCTCTTATAGCGCCAAGTATCTTGGCGTAATCTTGGACAGTAAGCTGTCATGGGGGCTGAACATCCGGACGAGGATGGAAAAGGCAATTGTTGCTATATATGCGTGCAGAGGTGCAATCGGCAAGAACTGGGGCATGGGCCCGAGATGTGTCAATTGGATCTTTGAAGCTGTAGTAAAGCCGACTCTGTATTACGGTGTTATCGTATGGTGGACTGCGCTGGACAAGGGCAGGTACCGTACGATGCTTGAGAAGGTTCACAGACTGGCCGCATTGATGATCACAGGATCAATGCGGAGTCCTATGGATGAAGCATTCATTGATCAATTCATTGGCCTTCCAATGGCTCACTGTAAGTCACTCATTCTGCGCGAGAATTATAGAATTGCGCAAAAGGGATGGACCCGTGAGTCCACCTGCTCCATATCCAGGGCCCTTTGGCCTGGATATGATGAACGGAGAACCAAATCTCTACTTGGGTTCAATAGGAACCAAATCAGGACCGTGGTGTCGGTCATAACTGGACACTGGCCTGTTGGGACTCATGCTAGAAGAATGGGTCTGGTATTCAATGACTACTGTAGAAGTTGTCATGATGAGGAGGAAGAGGAAACTGTGCTTCACTTTCTCTGTCAATGCCCTGGGCTACGGGGTATCAGGGGAAAATACCTGGGAGAACCGGTGTTTTCCTGTTTGGAGGATCTATCAGAAATAGAACTAAAATTGCTTCTTCTCTTCATTAGGAAGACGAATTGGCTCAACACTGCAGTGACGCCATCTGAGTAACTGCTCTCTGGGATGGGCATTGGCGCTGGGTATCACAAAGGGACCGCTATAGGACCCAAGTGAGCTGTCTCTTGATGGCTGCCCATGGAACCTAACCTAACCTTCGTATCTGTTTTGATTTGCTTCAGTTTTTCACATTGGACAATGATTTTACAAAAAAAAAATTGCTTGTGGTTTTTGTACGAGTTGTACTTGTTGTACTACCGAGATTACCTAGAATGAATTCGCCTTGGTTTTGTTTTTAATTTTTGTGTAATTTAATTGACCTTTTAATTTAAATATATTATTAAGATATTTTTTTAAGTACATATGAATTTGTTTTTAAAATAAAAAAAAGCATATTTAATTTTTTTGTCACATTTTTATAGATGATGGAGATGACGTTGGCGGAGAAGAAATTGATCCCATTGATCTACTTGACCCCGTAGATATTCTTTCAAAAATGCCAAAAGATTTTTTCGAAAAACTTGAAGAAAAAAAGTGGACTTTACGAAAGGAGTCGTTAGAAGCGTTAGAGAAACTTTTAACGGAAAATCCCAAACTTGAGAGCGGTGAATATGGGCCAGTGGTAACTGCTCTGAAGAAAGTAATAACCAAGGATTCTAATGTAGTGTTAGTGGGTATGGCGGGCAAATGCCTTGCGATGTTGGCAAAAGGTTTAGGAAAACGATTTTCTCCATATGCCATGGTGAGTAAACCCTATCACATTTTTATACCCACACCACCATAGTAAAGATGGTTTTATGCATTTGTGCTGATGTGTGTAGCACATAAACATATTGGTTCTACACCACGTTTTAGTATACGGATCGACTTCGAATCACTTTATAAGTCGATCTAACGATGTCTCACTTTCGGCTGTCGGGCTGGCAGGCTGGCTTTCTGTCCTTTTAAACTTTAAGCGTAATATGCAGGTCGCAATTTTAAAAATGATTTGTTGAAATTCGGAAAATAAGTTTTTATTAGCACAAGGACGAAGCCTTTTGAATATGGTAAGAATTGGTTCATAACTTCTCATATACCCACCCACACAAACTTCTTTCCGAAA
Organism: Pollenia amentaria; assembly: GCA_943735925.1. Lineage (NCBI taxonomy): Eukaryota > Metazoa > Arthropoda > Insecta > Diptera > Polleniidae > Pollenia > Pollenia amentaria. Next base: position 3,200,338 of record OX031006.1, on the reverse strand, counting down.
TAGAGACTTTGTGCATACAAACCATCTTATTAAGATAATTCACGTCACAAGTTTCACCCTTGCGAAAATGCAAAAGTGCAAAAACATAGCAACAACCAAATTGTCTATGAGGTGAATGACATTATTATGTTGGTGTTTGCATTAAATTTGTTCCAATCGGTTCGTATTTGGTTATACTTCTCACACAAATTCCACTCCCTTAGAAAGCTTTAAATCAGTGATGTATATATAATTCATCAGCATTTTAATTACGGTAAAAAAATATGTATATACTGCTGAAAATCCTTTTAAAAAATTGGACACGGGATTTGCTTTTATAAAAAACAATATAAAATTTATTTAAACAAAACTATACTATTGAAGTTCAAAAAATATTCTGTGTGAAATTTTCAATGCATTAAGGCCGTGTCAGATACAACATTGTCGCTTTGCGTGACGTTTCTTCCTTTGGCAGAAAAACGCAAAGCAAAATGTGTATGACACAATAGGTGCGTTTGAGTACTTTTACAGTAAAATGCAGTAAATTAGTAAACTTAAAAATTTTCTCTCACAAAAAGCTGTTGTCCAAAAAAGTACGCGAACGCAAAATTTGTAAAATTTCGTAAAATAAAGGCAACAGCTGATGGCAAATAATTGAAGTGTTGAAAAATGTTTACACTTTTGACTACTTAACTCGTTTTCTTATCGGTACTCGATTAAATGCTTTTTATAACACGAATATTTTTGAAAAATACAAACCAATTATTTTATGTAATCTTTCATATTTGTTTGTTTTTTATTTTATTTGAATTTGATAATTTGTATTTTATTTACTTTTTATTAATATTGATAACTTTAAAAACAAGGGCTGTTCTAAGTACCCGAGTACTGACACTTTTACAACTGCAAAAAATTAACATAACAAAACAAAGTTTCAAAAGTTGGTATTTAGCCATATAAATTCTTCACAAACATGTTTAATATTTATTAATTTTTTTGTTTTTATTTTAGTTTTATTTCAACTTTTCTTTTTTTAAACAATTTTTTCACAATTTGTATGCCTTTTGTTTGCTACTTTTGTTTGTTTACCTTTTAAAACATATGTTTTTTTGTTTTACTAAATTTTACTGCATAAATTTCTGCAGTAAAAATTTGTAAGTACTCAGTCAAGAACTGTCACTTTACGCTCTCAATTTGTGTTCTCATTTACTGTATTTTGTGTACGCGAACGCAATTTAGTAAAATGCAGTAAAGTTCAGTAAAAAATAGTAAAAACTTTTGTGTTCTCGAACGCAGCTAATGAAAACTTTAACAACACTCAAGCATTGTTTATTTACTTATAAAAGCGGTTGGTAATTTGTACATTTAATTATTTATTATAAAAATAAAAGTTTAAAATTTAATTGGACGGTTTTTTGGAATTGAATTTGGCAAAAAAATAAAAAAAAAGAAAATTATACTAGCGAATTGTCAAAGAGCGCAAAAAGATGAGAGTTGGCTAACTTTTTGCTTCGCACCGCTTTGAAAGTACTTTATGTGTCATGTTTCGTATAAGTATGTATATTTTATCTTAGATGTCAAAGCGAATCGGTAACCGACGCGAAGGAAAAGTTTTATCTGACATGGCCTTTAAAAACAATAAAGTATTTTTCACAGCCAACTAGAAAAATATAAATGTTGAATATGTGAAGTGTTTTAGTGTAAAGTACATTTTCTACATATATATATACGAAAGCTATAATTTGTAAAAAATTCATAATATATCCCACATGACTACGGAAAAGTTTTAAATACATGCTGACACTAAAATATATATAATCATAGGCTTGATCTCAAACTACATAATTTAAAAAAATAAAAATATTCGCAACATTCCGCAACAACTGTCTAGTAAGCTACGGAATTAAATTTAACAGCGGTTTTTACCCTTGATAGTAAAATACCGTTGTAGACCTTGTTAAAGTAAAAGTACTTACATTTATCAACACTGCATCAACAAAATGTATTAGACTAAAGTTGACTACGCTGTGGTTGAAAACTTCCACAAAAAGCTGTAGTAAACACGTGTGTTATATTTAACAGAATAAAACAGTTTACAAAACTGTATTTCTCTCTTTTATTAATAACAATATATACAGGGTTCATTAATTTACAATATATACGAAAAAGACACTCAGTCGTTGTAGTATGAAATCGTATTAAATAAAACTGAGTTATAAACTTAACACAAAGGGTGAAAGCCGCTAATGTTTCTCTCTCTTTGGTAGTGTTATTTTTATTTTTTTTCATTCTTTAAATACAAAGAAAGCCTATAAGGTCAATTATACATGTACTGCTGTTACTATAGATATATCTGTCCAAAGTATCATCAAGAGTTCGAAATTTCGAAATTTACAAAATTTCAACATTTTTTTGTGTTAAATGCAATTTTCTATGCAAACGTTAACGTTCGAATCTGGACGTAGAGATAAGGGAGGGAGATGTAAAACCCCCCTTATGTCACTACTATGGGGTGATACGGGAAAGATTCCTTGATGCTGTTAACCGGTCCTGGAGGGATAGAACGGATTGCAGGGTGTCGAGTGACATATAGCCCGGATTGGACGCAGGGGCAACCAGGGTTCTATTAGGATTGGATAGGAGTAGCCTCAGGACCATTATAGGGTTCCTGACGAAGCATTGTTCTGTTAGGGCTTTTATGGGTAATTGGGACAATACCATACCGGAATCTGCAGGCTGTGCGAGGATGCCGAGGAGAAAAAAATTTGAACAAATGGTAAAGAATATGGAAGCTTGTTAAAAGGAAATATTTGCGTTAGAAAGCCCAGAGAAATTAAATCTGGGTACACGTATAAAATAAATATTGCGAAAAAGCTTCCTCTTTTTCCGAAATTATGCAAAAGGAAATATTTGAATGTTTTTGGCAGATGTCATCGGACCGAAAGAAAATTTATGTAACTAGTGGTATTGATGTTTCTATAAAAAAGCGGATTTACGTAGAAAATTCACGGCTTAAAAATTCAAAAGCATGTTTTCTGTATTAAGGAAAATTTAATTTATGTATTAAGGAAAATTTAATTTATGTATCAAAGAAAATTCAATTTATGTATTAAGGAAATGTATTAAGAAAAAACTGGTATTTTAATGCGCGAACGTCTTTACTGCACGGCGTCTTCTTTTCAACTCAACTCAATCGTGCATTTGCACTCTCTCCCACATTTCGGCCATCCTATCAGACATTCGCCTCGAATGCCTCATCATTGTTTAACCATGGTTTGATATATTCAGCGCAAGTTGTAGATCGGTTAGGACCCTGACAGCCTCCATCTTTTTCAACATCATAGGTATCATTGGATTTAACTCTTGTTATTTTATATGGGCCCAAGTACTTTGGCTTTAGCTTTAGGCCACCTCCAAATTGAGTGCGTTTTATAGCTACGATGTCACCTTCTTTATATTTCACAGCTGGCTTACTGGCTTACGGCGCAAATTGTAGGATTTCCTATTTTCGTTTTGTATTTTAAGTATTTGCTCTTTTGCATGTTGTCTTTTCTCGTTTCTCTCTTCGTTGAAATTGCAAACTGTTGCCTTGTCTATAAGTTGCTTTATCTGTAGGTCCTCAGTTGTTCGCATCTTGACACCAGTGAGAAGTTCAAAAGGCGTCATATCAGTACTTCGAGAATACGTAGAATTTATTACTTGTTGAACTTTAGAAACATGCTTATACCACTTTGATGGATCGTTGATGCTTAATTTGGCCAAGACTGTGCTAATTACTGCATTAAGCCTTTCTACTTGACCATTTGCACGGGGGAGTCCAGTTGTTACGGCTGTAAGATTTATATTTTCGCTTCTAGCGTATTCTTTGAAATCCTCAGAAGTAAATGCTGCACCTCGATCAGTTATGATTCGTTCCGGATTTCCAAAAACCATACTTTGCATTTGTAGTCTTGATATAACCTCGTTCGCTGATGTTGCTTTGGTTGGATATAACCAACAAAATTTCGTAAAAGAATCAATAACGGCTAGTATATGTTTGTAATTTTTATTTGTAGATTCTAATGGTCCAAGAAAGTCAATGTGGAATGTGTGGAACGGCGAGTCGTTCTTTGGCAATGGATGTAATTCACCCTCCTGCTTACCTCGCTTTCGATTTATTACTATACACGGAATACAATTGGTGATACAGCATTGGATTTTTTCATCCAGTTTTGAAATGTAATAATCGTTAATAAGGAGCTCCTTTGTCTTCTTAATCCCGAAGTGACCTTTCCCATGGGCGATTCTTATTACATCTGTTTGCATATTTCTTGGGACTACTACCAACTCACGACCGTCTACTAATTTGCACAAAATTGAGCCTTTCATAAAATAGTCATTGTAGGTGGGATTACTCTTAAGGATCTCCATTATGCAATTCAGATCGTCATCTTGAGATTGAGCTCTTGAAACCTTTGACATAACATCATCTTCCATAATCATCATGACGGGATATCGGCTGAGCGCGTCAACATGCCGCATTTGTGAACCCGCACGATGCTCAACTACGTAGTCGTATTCCTGAAGAAAAAGTATCCACCGGGCAACTCTAGTACAAAGATCCTTCTTTTCTAATGTTTTTGTGAAAGCATTGCAGTCAGTTACCAATTTAAATTTGGTACCAAGTACATAAACTCTAAACTTTCTAAGGGCTTCAATAACAGCCAGTATTTCCAGTTCGTAGCTGCTATACTTCCTTTCGGCATCTGTTGTTTTTCGGCTCATATAATAAATGGGATGCAAACCACCATCTTCAGCGGACCTTTGTAGCAAAATAGCGCCATATCCATCGATTGAAGCGTCAGTATGAATTTCCGTTTCTCGATTCTGATTATAAATATTTAAAACTGGTCTGTTGCTCAAAATTTCTTTCAATTGGTTAAAAGAAATTATCTGTTCTCTTCCCATTTCAAACTTTTTATTCTGTTTTGTCAAATCGCTTAGAGGTTTGGCTATAAGGGAAAAGTCACGAACAAACTTCCTAAAATATCCTGCCAGTCCCAGAAAACTTTGCAGTTGTTTTAAATTTTGTGGCGTCTTGAATTTAAGCACTGCCTGCACCTTATCAGGCGATGGAGATATTTTTTGGTCTTGGATTACATGTCCCAAAAACACAACTTTTCGTTTCAAAAACTGACACTTTTTCAAATTGATCTCTAAGCCGTAATCACTGCACTGTTTAATAACCAGTGCTAGGTTTTCTAAGGCTTTTTCTTCGTTCTCAGCTGGAATAATAACATCGTCTATGTACGGCAGAGCAATGCCCTTGAGGGATAAATCACGGAAAATAGAGTTGACATACCTTTGGAAAACAGCTGGTGAATTGGACAGACCAAAAGGCATCTTACGGAATTGGTATTGCCCATTATGAGTCACAAAGGATGTATATTTTCTGCAACTTTCGGCAACCGAAACGTGAAAAAACCCGTTCTTTAGGTCAATGGTACTGAAAACCTTTGCTTCTTGTAGCCTGTCGAGTTGGTCCTCAATCAACGGCAACTGAAACCTATCCTAGACAATTACTTTATTCAAACGCCGAAAATCGATACATAACCTTGGCGAACCATCACGTTTTTTTACCAGTACTATTGGACTGCTGAATTCTGACTCGGAGTTTTCGATCACACCTTCGTTCAACCACTGTTCGATCTGACCATCAACGATATTTCTTTCAGCAAGAGGCAATCTACGCGGACGCGAACTAATTGGACTTTCGTCCCTTAAAACGATATTCATTTCAACATTTGTTGATTTTATTATTTCCGGCGGTTTATAGTTTTTAATTATCTTGAACACTTTTTCTTTTGCGTCTTTTCCGGCTTGATCATCGATAGAAAGTTCTAAATGTTCCGAAATAGTATTGATTCGCATTATAGGTACTACGTTTTCGTCCGACACAATTTTATCGAAATAAAGTCCATTACGATCTATTTTTATTTCAACGTTCTTACAAAATTCTTCACCGATTATCACATCAATGTCTATAAAATTATTCGAAGAAAGTTCACTTCATATATCTCATTATCAATTTCAATGTTTAGTTTTATGCTACCAAGCGGTTTTATTTTGTCCTTACTCTTCCCGAAACCGACAAGAAATACGTTTACTTCACTAAGATTTTGTTCATTTGAGTTCTTATAAACATTTTCTGTTATAATATTAAATTTGCTTCCTGTGTCAAAAAGAGCAATGTATTTTTTACCATTTATTTCAACGTTTTTATTCATTAAATTAAGCTCAGAAGGTTTTATGCAATGCGTATTCGATTCATCCTTTTTTCTTAACGAACAATTTTTTGCAATATGCCCGAACTGATTACATTGAAAACATTTCGTGCCTTTGCCCTTATCTTTACACTCCGACGACTTGTGGCCTTTATCCCCACAGTTATAACAAACAAAATCTTTCTTTTCACTTGGCAACACTTTTTTATTCACGTTCTGCTTTGTTTCAAATTTGGGTTTAGATATCTCGCGTATTGTTTCGTAATCTTTTAGTTTTAATTTGAACTCCTTTAAGTTTTTCGCACCGTACAAAATAGTTTTATTTATGTTTATGTCTCGTATACCGTCGATTATGTATTGTATTAAAGAGCAATTATCAATGTTACCACGCGACGCCAAATCCTTCATTTCAAAAAAATATTCCTGTACATTTTCATCTTTCTTCATTTGTCTCTCCATCAATGCCTTATGAAGTTGAGCGCTGCTAACCGTCGTTTTGAACTCATCAACAAGAGCATCTTTCAATGTACGCCACGAAGTAATTCCCCTCTCACTCAAAATAAAACGTTTTGCCACCCCTTTCAACGACTTTTTTGCAAGTACAAATTTTTGGAAATCGTCCCAACACATTACGGCAGCAGTCTCCTCGAATTCGTCAAGCCACGTCTCTATCAGTATTTGCTCACTTCCATCAAAAGCTCTTACCGAGTCCTCTATATCACGAAAACTCAAAGCAAACCGAGACATCATTAAAGTAGGGGGTTTTCTCTCGTCTACGTCGAGATTATCAATTGGACAATAAACATCGCTCTCTCTGTTATTTCCCCTGTCGTCGTCTGCTCTATTTTGTCTTTCTGTTTTTGCAACATCGTCGTTGAGTTGTTCGTCGTCGTCGTCTTCATATTGGCTTTCATCGTCTTCTCCTGCTCTTGTAAATATAGGCTACCTTTCTTTAGGTTTAAAAATATGTACTCCTTCAAGTCAGCAGCGTGGTGGCTTATGTTGAGAAAATTGCAAATAGATGTTAAATCGTTCGCTGTCAAGTTTTTATCTATGTATTCACATTTAGCTATGTATTTTCTATCATTTTCATCAAACGTAAAACCTTCGAACATACGCAGCCGTTTTCTGTTGTCCCTATCACCTTCACTTTCATATACAAACTTGTGCAGCGCTGCCACTGTTTCCTTTCTGCTGCGACGCAAATTCTCTCGAACAAAAGAGAATGACTGCAACGTCGTCATTGCTTGTTGTTTTTTGGGTGTTTTTGTAACGAGTTTTTTCAAATTTATTCTTGCTTGTTACCACGAACTACGAAACAGGTTTTTTTTTTCTATAGATTCTCAGCTTTTTAATTTTTCGTTTTTACACAACGGCACTCTTCTTCTTAATTTTGGCTGAGCCCCCAAAATTTGTGAGTTTTAAACTTTTATTTAAAGTTAACAAAATATGTATTAAGGAAAATTTAATTTATGTATTAAGGAAAATTTAATTTATGTATCAAAGAAAATTCAATTTATGTATTAAGGAAATGTATTAAGAAAAAACTGGTATTTTAATGCGCGAACGTTTTACTGCACGGCGTCTTCTTTTCAACTCAACTCAATCGTGCATTTGCACTCTCTCCCACATATATATATATATATATTAGGGCGGGCCAATTTGTCTGGAGCCGAAAAATTCGATTAGAGCCGCCCCAAGGATGATTCTATGGACAATTCTAAGAAACTTTGGTGAAGGAACCATAGGTCTATCTCGATTTTCGAGTCTCCCACTTTTCAAAAAATTATTTTTTCCCTATAACATCATTTTGATTCAAAATTCGATATTTTATTCATCGTTATATTATCTTTTTTATGTGTATATGGGGGGTTTTTGGGGTCGAGAAATTCATCTTTGATCCTTATTTTTACCTATGACCACCACCAGAGGGCGTTTCATGCATATTTTAACTATTTTTCGTCTATTTCTCGAGATATGCAGAAAAAAGAATTTAAAAAACAACAACAACATGGGATTTATGAAAAAAATTAGAGGTAGTCGTGGTTTTTTGCTCATATCTCAGCCATTTATGGACCGATCTTCCTGAATTTCAATAGCAAACAATTCCGGACTATATGTGACATAAATGTATAACAACCTAGCCTTCATCATATCTGGGGTCTTCGGAAAACCCATTTCAACGGACGGACAGACGGACAACCAGATTTGAACTTCCCTTCTCATAAGAAGCCATAATATATATACTTTATATGGTCTTAGATCAATATTGTAGAAATTACAAACGGATAACAAAGTTATATATACCCTTTTACCTTCGGTGAAGGGTATAAAAAAGTAAATATTGGTATTTCAGTAATTTGGTCATAACTCGGGCATTTTTCAATCGATTTGATAGATTTATTCACCGACGTCTTTAGGAAGAAATTTACCATTTACTTTGGTAATAAAACTTGGACTCGGAAAGATCTACGGTTCCCGAAAATAGGTATTTTTCTTAAAAAAATGTTTTTAATTGACTTGAAAAAATCATTTTTTGAAAAGTGGGAGACTCGAAAATCGAGATAGACCTATGGTTCCTTCACCAAAGTTGCTTAGAATTGTCCATAGAATCATCCTAGGGGGCGGCTCTAATCGACAAAAAATTTGGCCCGCCCTAATAAGGGTCCGCCATCTAACGTTTTTTTTTAAATAGTGCTTATTTCGTGAATGTAACACTTAGCTCATGTCTGATTTGACAGATAATTAGTTTTATCCTTCCGCTGAACGAATATGGTTGTGTATACGCTTGAACAACGCTGGGAAATATTGCGACATTACTTTGAAAATCATGGTAATGTTGCAGAGTGTGTGCGAAAATTGCGTACGGATTTTGGAAGAAGAGAAGCACCGTCAGCTCCGTATGTTCGTTATCTTGTGAAAAAAGTGAAAGAAACTGGCATCCTCATCGATAAACCAAAGAGTGAAAAGCCAAAAACAGTGCGTACACCCGAGAATATTGCTGCTGTGGCAGAAAGTGTGCGTGAAGCGCCATCAACATCAATTCACCGTCGTTCTCAACAATTGAACATTTCGGAGACATCATTGAGACGAATTTTGCATAAAGACCTTGGTATAACACCATTCAAAGTCCAATTGGTTCAGGAGTTGAAGCCAACTGACCATACAATGCGTTTTCGCTTCGCTAAGTGGGCCTGCGATCGACTTACAGAAGATGCCGATTTTGCCAAAAAAAAATCATCTTTTCAGATGAAGCTCATTTTGATCTTGGCGGGTATGTAAACAAGCAAAATTGTCGCATTTGGGGCACAGAAAACCCGCACGCATACATTGAAAAGCCGATACACCCAAAACGACTCACTGTTTGGTGCGGATTTTGGTCCAGAGGCATGATTGGGCCATTTTTCTTCGAAAATGAGCAAGGAGTGGCCGTTACAGTCAATGGCGATCGTTATCGGGCCATGTTGAACGAATTTTTATTCACAAAAATTGAAAAGGAGGATATTGGCAACATTTGGTTTCAACAGGACGGCGCTACGTGCACACAGCCGAAGCTACACTCGATGTTTTGAGCCCTGTTTTTGAAGATCGCATTATCAGCCGCAGAGCTGATGTCGTTTGGCCACCTCGGAGCTGCGATTTGACACCGTTGGACTATTATTTGTGGGGTGCCGTCAAAGATAAGTGTTACGCCGACAAGCCAGAGACAATTGACGCTTTAAAGGACAATATTCGTGAAGCCATTGGTGAAATACAGCTGCACACAATCGATAATGTGCTTAAAAATTGGACCGATCATGTAGGCAACTGCATGGCCAGCCGAGGCAGCCATTTGAATGAAATTATATTCCATTATTAACCGGAAGGATTATACTTTCAAATAAAAAAAGAAATTTGAGAAAATATTCAGTAGTTTTTTTTAGAGCATTTAAAAAAAAAAAAAAAAAAAAAAAAAAAAAAAAAAAAAAAAAAAAAGTTATTTGGCGGACCCTTTATATTTATATATGTATATATATATATATATAAATATATATATATATATTTGTGCCTTATAGGAGGCCAAACCACTTGACCGATCATCTTGAAATTTTTACAGAATATAACTGTGACCCTGGAAGAGACATAAGGCTATATAAAGTTGAGACTGGACAAAGGGGCGATGCCACGCCTATACAATCCAAAATTTAAAATCGTTATATCTTAGGAATTTTTTGGCATAGGATGATGATATTTAGCACATATGGTGTAAGTAAGAATAGAAATAAGCTACATGAAAAAAGAGGGCGGAGCCACCCCCTTTATAGAAAAAGTAAAAACCACCATATCTGATAAACTACTGAACCGATCGTCATCAAAATTAGGCGACTGCCTTGAGTTACTGAACTTTAAGCTATATAAAGATGTGGTTGGAAAAGCGGCGGTGCCACGCCCATACAAGCCAAAACATAAAATCCTCATATATTAGCCACTATTTGGCGTAGGATGATGATATTTGGTATATATGGTATTGGTATGAATAGAAATACGTTGCATGAAAAAAAGTGGGAGGGGCCACGCCCCTTTATGTCGATTATATCCAATTAACTACTAAACCGATCGTCATCAAATTCTCACAGTAGGCTGTTGTTATGAATTAATGAGCCCTAGGCTATGTAAAGTTGTGGTTGGACAAAGGGGCGGTGGCACGCTTACGATTACAGTTTGATGTTCGGTTAGCGTTTGCGATGACTATAAACAAAGCCCAAGGGCAATCTCTACACGTTTGTGGCTTAAATTTAGCAAAACCATGTTTCTCGCATGGACAGCTTTATGTTGCATGCTCGCGTGTTGGAAAACCAACTGATTTATATGTTTATGCTCCAGATGGAAAAACTAAAAACATTGTTTATCCTAAAGCATTGCAATAATTAATTAATAATTTAATAAAAAAAAAACGATTGGAGTAGCAAAGCAAACCGGGTTAAGCTAGTTTACTATAAAATAATAAAAAAAATGTAAAAGAACCTGGGGCCTAATTCTGGCAGTCGTGATCTAGTACTTTCTCGATTCGAAAGCAATTTGATTTCTAATTCTTTTAGTTGATACTGAACGAATCGAAATTATTTTTTCAAATTGATGCTTTACAACACTGAAAAAATAATTCCGATTCGTTCATTATTGACTGAAATAATTAGGTATTAAATTGCTTTCGAATCGAGAAAGTACTCGATAACGACTGACAGAATCAGTGCTTATATGGGTACAACATACATACATATATCATCTGCATACATGTACAGTTTTCTAAACAATTCTAAATTTTTTATATCGTTAAGATATATATTAAATAACAGAGGACCCAACACACTCCCCTGTGGTACCCCATACTCTACTACACCAGTATAACTTTTACAGTTTTCAATATCTACATATTGTCTCCGATTTGATAAGTAGTTCTTCAACAAAACCAGTGCTTTTTCATTAAACCCTTTTTCATTACTTTAGTTTTTCAATTAATATTTATGGTCTACTAAATCAAACGCTTTAGAAAAATCGTAAAAAATTCCAGCCACACCACTGAACCCATTATCCAAACCTTGACAAATATTATTAACTACATTTACAACAGCTTCTTCTGTGCCACAACCTTTCTTAAATCCGTATTGACAATTATATAATAAACTATTATTATTCAAATGTAACGACAACTGTTTATAAAGAATTTTCTCAAAAATTTTATTGATTATCGGCAGCAAAGCAATAGGACGGAATTTTTCTAAAATTAAGCATTGTTTTCCTTCGGTATTGGAACAATTTTGGCAAGCTTAAGATCGTCTGGATATGTCGAAGTATCAATTATCCTGTTAAATATTCTTGAGAGAAATGGAGAGACAAGATTTTTGCATTCAAATAGCATCCTGGGTGATATTTCATCCCAACCAAAGCTCTTTGTTAAATCTAGGTTTGAAATCATATGTTTAATTTCTGAGGAATTAGTATATGAAAAGCTAAATGTTGTTTGACAACGTGTTAAGGTTCTTAAAGCGTTACATGAATCAGCAGGTGAATAACTGATTTGTTCCTTTAGTGTTTTTGGAATTTCAAGAAAATACTGATTAAAGAGATTACTTTTGAGTTGATTGTCAACTACCAATATATCATTCGAATCTTTAACATTTATTTGGCTCTTTGTTTTCCTACCAAGATTTTGATTCAAAAACTTCCAGCATTTCTTCGGTTCCTGCTGAATTTTTTCTAAATGGTTGTAGTAATAATTATTCATTAACTCTCTACACGATTTCTTAATTACGTAACTTATTCTCTTTAACCTATTCTCTGTATCAGCACTTTTTCTTTTTCTTCTCATTTTTAATAATTTATCTTTATAAATTATCAGGGCTTGTAAATTTTTATTTATCCATGGTACCAATTCATTCTTAAAGAACCTTTTACCATTTTTATTCTCAGTAGCATTTTGAGCCGAATTTCCCATATAAGCTATAATTTGTGACAAATCTGTACATATATTATCCGATTCCTGATATACTTGCAAGTAGTAGTTCAGATTTTCTCTTACTTTATCATAATTACAAATTTTACGCACTGTTTCCACATATTCAGAACAATTGCTTTGGCTCTCAACCTTACATGTAATTAAATTGTGATCTGTCAATAAACATTCAATTGTATCTGTAAAAATGTAAATGTTAAATGGAAAATATCGCATGCTCTGCTCATGTCTCAGGTGCGTTATTGTTTTGAAATTTACAGTGGTACCACAGCGTTGAATTTAAGACGGATAACACTTATTTTTAATCGAATTATAAGGTATATTTATGGACTTAGGATTTCTGATCATGTTTCTCAATATTCTAGAAGTTTCCTTTATTGTTCTTTTCAAGACTTTATAAAGATAAGAGTATTAATTAAATTTTTTCAAATAATAACTAACCAAACACCATCAGATTTAGTTAGTATATTTCATTTTTCTAGATCAACAAGGAACCCGACACTAATTTATCCAAGAATTACTAATTCAACGTTTGAAAAATCATTTTTTATAAGAGCGTGTAGACTGTGGAACACGTTACCGGTAGATTATAGAAGATTTAACTTCTCAAAATACGCTTTTAAACAATTATTAATGAGCTATTTTGATCACTGATGCATTTGTTGCTTGTTATGTGCATTGATTCCCTAAAAAAAGTTAATAGAATTAAAGTTATTTTAATATATATGTACATTATATTTAGTATATACATTATCATATATCATTACAAAGTTGTAGCTAACTATATTAATCGAAGATGGCCTAAGGGCTCGATTAATTAATAAATGAAATAAATAAATAAATAAAAATAAAAAAAACAGTTTCCGTAATGTTACTAAAAACATTGTCAATAGATGTTCCAGATTTTGGCCTAGTTATCAAGTTATGACAGTTTCGATAATTAAAACTTGATATTATTTTTAACAGATTTACTGATAAGGGACTTTTTAAAAAATCAACATTTGAGTCGCCAACAATAATACTAGGACATCGTCCATAGTTGGTAACTAAATTTTCAATAAAACCTAAGAATTTTACAAATACACATTTCTGAGACCTATAACACGAAGTTACTTTTAAAGGTTTTCCCCTGATCTTAATATTTTCTAAAGTAACTGTAATCGTTTCAATTAAATTCTCACTTTTGCACAGTTCAATACTATAATTAAAACAATTTCTAATATAAACCAACGTTCCACCATAACTATCCGCTCTACAGCAATGCACTACATTATATCCCGGGATATTATAAATCTGAACTAAATTTGAACAAAACCAAGTTTCCTGAACAGCAATTATACTGGGTAGTTTTGAAAAATTTGAAATCATAAGTTTAAACTTATTAAATTTGTCAATAGCTGAAATGCTTCGTATGTTAACAGACACAATGTTTAATAAAGGAAAATTTATTTGATTAAAATAATTATTAAATGAATCAAAATTAGAAAAATGATTATTATTAGACATAAAAAAAAGAATAATAAAAAAAAAGTTTTATGCAAACTAGGTTATACTTAAGTTTTTAATTAGGTGACAAAAAAGAAGCACGGTTATCCTCATCATCAGTATCTTCCTCAGGTATAACAGGCTGTTGGACATGAAGACCTGATCTGCGTCTTTGCAATCTATTTGTTGTAGCTTCCATAAGCAAATCATCAACATAATCCTCACTCTTTATTGGTCTTGGCTTTGATAGTTCACTTTTTCTTACATAAACTCTTCCGTTGAAAGTATAAACTGACTGGTATCCAACTTTTTTTTAAAGATTTGGCATGGTTAAAAACGTTAAAAGTTTCCTTGCCCAGGCAATCGTTAACATAAATTGACTTGGTTTTCTCATTCTCTTTAAGTTTTGATTTTTCTTGCATAAGCTTATCCTTAGATTTTTTGGTTTCAAATTTAACAATCATGGTTCTCTTTTCACTTGCGTTTTTCTAATCTTTTTTTTTTTAAATAATATGCAGACTCAACGTCACCTTCATTTAAGCTTAAACCAACACCTTTAGAAATATCCAATAGAGTATCAATTGCGTTTGAATTTTCTTTAATTTCAATACCACTAATCAGGCAATCTTTACTAACTCTTTGATCATTAAGTAGTTTCACAGAATCTTTTAACGTTTTAATTTCCATTTTTAATAAACGGTTTTCTTTTTGCACAACATCAATTTGCCGTTTATTCTCAGCCACCCCACGAGTTTTATTTATTTCTTTTTTTAATCCTTATATCTATCATTCATAGGTATTTCCAATATAGAATCTTAAAAGCTCTTTTTTTTTAAAAAGTATATGTGTACGTAATCCGTCTAAAATGTTAGGTAAATAATACCAGATTCGGCATATCCTAATTTGAAAAGAACGTTCAAAAGATGTATTTGTCGTATTTCTAGTTGCATATTTTGAGTCGAGTGCATAAAAGTGAATTCATCCATTACCTAAATAGATAGACAGTCAACATTTCCTAATCTTGTAGAAATTAAGTAAAGGACGTAAATGTATAAATTTATGAAAAGAACACCCTAAAAATTGCGAGAGAGAGTTTATGTGGCTTTCAAAATTAAGTTTCGATTCAATAACAACACAAAGGCATTTATAAGAGTCGAGAAATGTAATTAATTGATTATTTAATATTTGGATACCTAAAAACTTGTGAAGGCAAATGAAAACAAACTGCCTTAGTTTTACGACAGTGTTGCCACTTCATGGGTAATAACCAGAATTGGGAGTAATTTTTACTGTCGTGGGTAATTTTTTTAGGTGTAGATCAGATGTAATTTAAAATTCTTTCTTTATATTTATTTCGGCCTTTGTCATTTTGTTCCGATGTCGGAAGGACAATAATATTTAAAATTTGTAGAGAATTTTATATTAAACAAGATACCCAAATAAAATCAGAATATGATTTCAAGGATTAAATTTACACAATTTAAAGTATTGTTGATGCAAAATATAAACACCATTTTCAACCAAAAACAATTGCGTAATGCAAAACATCTTCTATCAAGTCATATCGTCATAATGCCCTAAATAATATTTTACAATTGTTTAAAAAAATATTGTTGTGTTTCGAACAAAATAAAAATTTAAATGCTGTGTTCATGGATTCGCCATAACTGTACAGTAGAAATCTAAATTATAAGCGGTTTCCCACAGCAGTGCTATATATTGCTAGTAATTGTTTTAAGATATATGGCTTTACAACTTTATGACTTCCTTGTGAATCACCCAATTGTTTTTAAGAAAAGATTTACATCGTTTAACATAGGTTATTATAGGTAAATGGTGCCAACGTTGACTCTAGATTAAGAACACAAAGTTTGTTGACAAACTGTATTCAAATTGAAAAATGACCTGGGGAAAGATACATATGTTTCCAATATTACAAAAACGGTTAAGTTGATAGAATAGTGATTGCCCTTAGCATTTGTAAAACTGACTTGAGAAACAGACTGTCTTCGGACACCATTACAGGATTTTTATTTATTAACATTTTAGAGTGCTATATCCGACTGCTATGCCGAATCTTTGATATCTTCCACCGAGAGGAAGAACATTTCAGGAGTGTGCCAAATTATTCATTTTATTTATTTTAATCAATACAAAGAAATCCAATAAGGCCAATCATATGAATCGATCAACACAAAATTGATTGGAGTGATTTCTGGTATTAAAAAACTTAAATTGTACCAAATTTCAATACAAGAATGCAACTTTTTTTTGCGTTTTGAAGTGGTTTTCGAAAGGCAGCTTTATATGGGACCTATGGTTAATTATGACCCGACTGTCACAAAATTGCATAGTGTTATATCTAGCCATATACCGCTAAATTCGACCAAATTTTAGCACAATAAAGAAGCGATATTAATTAATATTCACTATTCAAAAGTTGTATGTTTTGATGACAGAACAGTAATTTTTAAGAATTCACACCAATAGGTTTCCGGCCTTTTTTTACTGTCTTTCTTTTTTTGGGTATTTAAATACCCAATAAGCAGGAGTGGTTTAACCGCAATGTAACAGAGTTGTATGTAAACCATAATACAGAAACTGCAAAATTTCAAATGAACTAGAGTTGAGTTGTAAACCGTAATCGGGGCATACAATTTTGGTGGTGGTTATACTGATTTAGGATTGTCTTTGTTACTTTTTATACATAAAACAAAGAATACAAGAAGTTATGTTCAGTGATGCCAACGTTTTTTTTGCTTAAAAAGCACATCAAAATGAGAAAAAAGCAATAAAAAGCTTAATTTTGAGATCAAAAACGCGCACAAAGGCACTAAGTTAATTTTATGTCAATAGAATAGTAAAACAGTAAAACAAAAAAAAAAAAAATCCTGTTTCATTTTTCCCAATAAGCAATTTTTCTGGAATTCAAGTGTAAATCAAGTGTAATTCCAGTCCTGTTTTAAATTTTCAAGTCTTGAATTATACTTGAATTACTAATTCAGTAACATACTCTAGCAAAATGGGTACTGGAAATCCAGTCAAACATAACAATGTAAAAACAGTGTAATTCAAGCGTTGAACTACAATAAAATTCCAGCCTCAAACACATAATAATTTAAATAGAATTCAAGTATTGAAATCAAGTATAAAGCAAACTTGTCAAACCAATATAAATCAAGCCTACATACAATTCCAATGGAAATCAAATTAAATAAAATTGAATATTGAATAAAGAAAAAAAAAAAATGGTGTATGAAATTATTGATCATCTTAAAGAGTTTGGTGGTTTATTCACATTATACTCACATTATATGTGATATCATTGGAAAAGAATTTTAAAGTGCTATACGAGGGTATAATTGTTTGTGCTCGAGTAATATTATACAGTATCAAAGACAATAACGCAAATGGTACCATTATATTTACCTTAAAATTGTTCCGTAATACCACATAAATATTACATATGTTAATATACATATACATATGTATGCATGTATATTTGTATTTGTTTTTTTTTTGGAGACCTCGTTACGTTTGATTAAAGTCCAAGGAAATTAATAATTTACCCTTATATTTATAAACAATTATTAAATTATAAAAAACATCTATTTAGGAATATTTTCATACACAATTTTTTTTGTAAACCTTTATTAAATTTAAAAAATGTTTATGAGTACGGGCGTTAATATTTAAATACATTTAAAAAAATATTTTTTCACAAATATTTTTTTTTGATAGCTTAAGCAATACAAAAGTTAAAAAAAATAGTTTCAAACATTTTTGTATGAACTGGAATTTGACTGGGCATAAATTAAAGCCGAATTCCAGCAATATTTAAAAAAACTGATTATCTAAAATTTGAGTGCTTATTGGGTTTATTAAACGTTATTACTCTTAGCTACAAAAAATCAGAATCCAAGTTCATTTATATCGGGCCATAAAACTGCATTCAAATTGAGTTTTATTTTTGTGTGTTTCTTTTGATTTGTATGCAGTTGTCTTGATTTTTGATCGGTACAGCATAACTTATGGTGACGAAATCCCTATATCATGGGCAGTCACTATACCAAAGTTCAGAGATAGTCTGTTTATGATTTTGGACTTACACAAATTTATTGTGTATGTACAAAATTTTTGCAATTGTCCTAAATACAACATAATTATGATAAATATACATATGTATAAAGTTTTTGTAGTCTATACATTTCCTTAAGAAGTAAAGACACATACCCGTTATCGCCAATGGCATTCAAATAGGTTTTCAGTCCCAGACACACTTTTGGTTTACTTTTAACAGCCTTTTCAATCGATAGCCATTTGGTATTTGATACCTGTGTCCCCATTAATAAGTTTGTATATTTTAACGGATATGTCAGATCCTTCATCTAAAACTAAGCTAAAACCTGGACAACCTGTCCGTGAAAAACTGGGTTCAATTATCAATATCAAAATTATCAATAAATTTTAATTATTTTCATGTTATAAAATTCCTTTCTTCATAAAAATTATTTAATGAAAATTAAATTAAATGAACTTTAGCCTGAATAAAATATTATAAAATAACCACAATACTAATTGCTAAAATGTACATATATTCTGTATATCATCCAACAAGTTTTCGATAAAATGTGGACCCAGTATATTACAAATTATGTTAACTTATTTGGAACGACATTACGAATTGGAGGCTTTGCTGTCATTGGAGGCTTTGCTGTCACCTAATGCAGAGTCTACCAAATGATAAACGGAAAGTATGCTTTACTTACCTACAGTAAGTTTTTAATTGGAAAATGTTAAAAATTTACAAATTTCTTAAAAGCACTAAAGGCGTCAATGAAAATTTAGATAACAACCCAATTAGTGCTTATTTTGGTACTAAAGCTCAAAATTTGGCGTTTGAGCCATCAAAAAGCACTAAAAATAGTGCCAAAAGCACTGTTTTGATTGGCTGGTTCTGCAGTAGTAAAATATCGAGAACACCATCACACAAGCACGTGTATTCGGTCTACGGCAAATTTGTTCACAAATTGTTAATTTTTAATTTAACTGCTAGAAATAGTTTTTTAATTTATTTTCCCGATTTCAAAACTTCTTTTTTTTTAAGTTTAAAAGGAGTGTAATAAAACACCATACACTTGTTTTACCATACATTTGTTTAAGTTTTGGGGATTTGAAGGAACATCTTAGCAGGGAAATTGTTGCCTTTGTAGCAGCTCTGGTAAAATAACACGATGAGTAAATGAAACTATTAGAACAACCTCGTAATCCAGGCAAACCAACGCCCATCACTGCTTTAAATGCCATAACTTGGGAGGGCCCAGAATTGACCATAGGTCCAATATAAATCCCCTCTCTAAAATCGCGTTAAGATGAAAAATCTCATTTATGTAGATAATAATTTATAAGAATTTTGTTTTGCCGGATCCATGATTGCCAATGGGCCTTTAGAACGATGCACTGCCAAAAATTTGCCTGTATATACTGTGGTGTAGGGTAACAAATGGTCAGGCTTGACCGACTATACTTTTTGAATGTTTTAATATGTGTGTATTTAAGAAATACAAATTTTTTCTGATAAGGCATGTATTCCATCACTGTTGGAGAAGTTTAAGGAAAAAAAGGCGAATGTCGTATCAGCATTACGAGAAGCAATGGACGCAATTTACTCATCAACAAATTTGGAAGCGATGCAAGAACATATTGTTGAGTCTTTAGGTAATAAAAATCCAAGCGTGAAATCTGAGACAGCATCATTTTTAGCAAGGGCTTTTTCGCGCACTCAACCGGCATCAATAAATAAAAAGTTGTTAAAACTTCTGGTAACTACTCTTATAAAAACTTTGAATGAACCCGATCCCACAGTTAGAGATTGTTCGGCCGATGCCATTGGCACTCTTGTAAAATTAATGGGAGAAAAACAAGTAGGACCATTTCTGGTTGACGTCGATGCTTTGAAGATGGCAAAAATCAAAGAATGCCAAGAAAAGGCTGAAATAAAGGTTAAAATAGCAGGAGCTAAAAAGGAAAGACCTGTCACTGCACCGTCTAGCAAGCCAGCAGTTTCAGTACCACCGAAAGCTGGTTCCTATGATCCAAAACCGGTTTCACGACCCGCAACAGCAGGAGCTAAGAAAGCTACTGCAAAAAAAGTGACAACAGTTAGCGGTGGTAATAGTTCTGGAGCACCACTGTCGAAGAGTGCCAGTACAACAAAAGTCTTAGCTTCTGAACGAGAAATGTCAGCCGAAGAAGTGCAAGGAAAAGCTGAAGAAATAATAGATCCAACTATACTCGCTGGTTTAGGAGATTCTAATTGGAAAAATCGTTTGGCTGCAGTTGAAAATTTTCAGCAACAAATTATAGACCTCGACACAAAAATGCCTGGAATTTCACAAGTGTTAGTAAAAACAATAAGTGGCCGGAAACCTGGTTTAAAAGAAATGAACTTCCAAGTATTAAAAATCAAGCTGGACATTATACGCGCGATTGCCGAAACGTTTCCAATATCACCCACAACCATTGATGTTGTCGTAAATGAAATAACAGAAAAACTAGCAGACGTAAAAAATGGAGTTTCTGCTGGTGAAGTTTTAACAGCGTTTGCAGAAGCAACTAAACTGGAATATATAGTTGGAAAAGTATTCTCATTTGCGTTTGAACAAAAGTCACCTAAAGTACAATCGGAAGCACTGAATTGGGTTAATAAAGCAATATTAGAATTTGGTTTCCAAATTCAACCAAAAATACTGATAGAGGATGTGCGAAAAGCTGTACAAAGCACTAATCCATTAGTTCGCGTTGCTGCTATAGGTCTAGTTGGTACAATGTCTATGTACATGGGAAATACTTTAATGATGTTTTTTGAAAATGAAAAACCAGCATTAAAGTCTCAAATACAATCAGAATTTGATAAGAACGCTGGTGAAAGGCCTCCTAAATCAATAAGAGGTGTAAAAAAATCTGCATCTTCGTCCAAATCTGGAGAAGGAGAAGTTGATGCTGATTCTGAAACAGTAGATGATGCTGACGAAGTAGAAACAATTAACTTGGTCGACATGTTGCCAAGGGTTGACATTTCTGGTCAAATTACTGAGTCTTTGTTAAAGGAAATGTCTGATAAAGATTGGAAAACCAGAAATGAAGGCCTAAACAAACTGCAATCCATTATCAATGATGCCAAGCTTATTAAACCCACAATTGGAGACTTGGCGCCAGCTTTAGCACTACGATTAGTAGATTCAAATGCAAAAATTGCACAAACTACCATGTCGATTTGCGAACAATTGGCAAATGCCATGGGACCAGGCTGTAAGAATCACGTTAGAGTTCTCTTCCCAGGCTTTTTGCATGCTTTAGGTGATAGTAAGAGCTTTGTAAGGGCAGCGGCCTTAAACTGCATTAATAGTTTTGGTGAAAAAGGAGGCTACAAGGAATTTTTTGAAAATGAAATGATTGCCGATGCTCTAAAATCTGGTCCTCCAGCATTAAAATCGGAACTTTGGGCTTGGTTGGCCGAAAGATTACCACAGATGCCACCCAAAAGTATTCCAAAAGAGGAATTAACATCAATGGTTCCTCATTTATACGCTCATATATGCGATCGTAATGCTGATGTACGTAAAAACTCAAATGAAGCTGTTTTGGGAATCATGATTCATTTGAGTTTCGAGGCTATGGTAAAAGCTTTAGACAAACAAAAACCAGCCTCCAAAAAGGATATACAAGCGGCACTTGACAAAGCTCGTCCAAACTTACCAGTTAAACCCTTACCAAAAGGAAAACAACAGGCACCCATTTTAGAAGAGCCCAAAAAGTCAATAAGAGGCGGCGGAGCCGGCGGAGGTTCTGCCATTCAAAAACCAGGTGCAAACAGAAGTTCTGGTGGAGCCAGAAATACAAACACATCTTCCACACGTAAGAAGGAGGAAGATGTAGATACATCTCCTTTGTTGGCTATTAATAACACAAAGAATCAAAGATTAATAGATGAACAAAAAATGCGCGTCTTGAAGTGGACTTTTACCACACCTAGAGAAGAATTTATTGATTTACTAAGGGAACAAATGACGATTGCTAATGTCAACAAGGGCTTAATGGCAAATATGTTTCACGATGACTTTAGGTACTACCTTTCAATATCTATGTGTATATATACATATATTTGTGTTGTTACATATTTCTTTATTTTTGTATTTTCTACTTAGGTATCACTTAAAAGTGATCGAATCATTGATGGAAGACTTGCCCCAAAATCCGAAAGCTTTAATATGCAATTTGGATTTAATTTTAAAGTGGCTTTCACTGCGTTTTTATGATACCAACCCTTCTGTTTTAATCAAGGGTCTTGAGTATCTTCAACAAGTGTTTGTGACGTTAGTTGAACATGAATACATTTTAGCAGAAAACGAAGGTAGTGCATTCATACCTCATTTGTTATTGAAGGTGGGTTCCAGTTGTAGCTATTGCCTCTTCCAAGAAATGTGTCTTGATGTAAACATCTTATATACCTGTATATTTTGTATTTCAGTTGGGTGATCCAAAAGATGCTGTACGTAATGGTGTCCGCTCACTTCTGAGACAAATTCTTTTAGTTTATCCTTATACAAAAGTGTTTGCTTATGTTATGGAAGGATTAAAGTCTAAAAATGCGCGTCAACGTACCGAATGCTTGGATGAATTGGGTTATTTGGTTGAAAATTATGGACTTACGGTCTGTCAGCCATCTCAACAGGTTGCACTGAAAGAAATTGCTCGTCACATTTCTGATCGTGACAACAGCGTAAGAAATGCTGCTCTTAATTGCGTCGTACAAGCTTATTTCCTTGCTGGAGATAAGATATACAAACTTATTGGCCAATTGAATGATAAAGATCTATCCATGTTGGATGAGCGCATTAAACGTGCTAAAAAGCCACAGAGAAAACCAGTTGAAACAAACAATGTAAGCGCAAAGTCATCGGGTCAAATTGTACAACAAGACAGCATAGAAATCGATGAACCATCTTCAAATGGATGCGATGAATTACCACTACCCGAGGAACACGACCAAAGGTACTTTTTATATGTTAAAGCATTTTAATTGAAATTTAAAATTTTTAATATTTTTAGCGTTTAATAGTTTTCTTTTTTATTGCTCTTTAAGTTTATTTGATAAATTGTAAATTTTTCATTTTTTTGCTTTAGTTCTGAATATGAAACAAACGAAGCTAATTCCTCAATGACTGAAAAAGATGTTCGCGCTACATCGCTCATAAGACAAGCGTAATTTTTTTTTTTAAATTAGTAATATTTTTGTTTTGTTCTGTTTCGTTTTGAGTATAATGCTGCATTATTTGTTTGTTATTACCGGTTTTCACTCTTGGTAGCAAAGTACCCTTGTAGTAATCTTGTTAAAGTACTAGTATTTAGAACACCGCAACAACAAAATTTAGTAGACTATTATTTACTTACACAAAAGGCTGTAGTTAACACGTGTGTTAAAATTACCAGAACAAAACAACTGATCGTTTTGCCGCCTCTTTGTTCTGTTTTGTGAGAAAAATTTCATAAATATAAAAATGAATATTAAAAAAAGCAAAATTTGCTTAACAAAACAATATTAAATTTATGCATAAATAAAAAATAAATGTGTAAATAATTGATCGAAAAAGGCAAAACTAACATCAGATTTTTCGATTTGTTTACAATACCTACAAAAAGTCGCTCACACTTTGTAGTTAAAAATCCTAGCATGTCTAAAAGGGTTTTAAATGTCTATCAAGCGTGAATTCCGCTATTGTTTTGAAATGCGTGTTAATACACATCTAAAATTTTATCTGATATAATATTGAATATAATATAAAACACAGATAGTACAAATAGAATCAATCGATAGTTCATATTTGAGACCTAACTCAATTGTCAAAAAAAAAAAAATCATCTTTTATTGAAAATAAGTGTTGGTAAAAAGACAATAAATTGTCTTTTGTTGTTGAATTGTATGTGTGTGTAATCGTTAAAAAAGTAGTTTTTGAAACACTCCGATGGGTTATTTTGAAATTCGAATACAGAATCGAAATTTAGAACCTAAAAATTCTGCATATAGAGACAATTATTTATACACTTAAATTTTAAATTAAAACTTAAACGAGAAAATGAAATGCCTTATAAACGTTAATACAAATAGAAGAAAGTCGAGCGTCTCCAAAGTACATTTTGGCCTTAATGGCTTAATATTACGTAAATAAATGAATAAATAAATAAATAAATAAATAAATATGAAATGATTAAACCAATATATACATATTGCATGCTGATTAAGTTAATAATTATGTACGCCTCCATATGTATTTATATTCTGTAAGAAATGAATTTCAAAGTTTCCTTTTTCTTATCACAATATTTCAGAAAGTCATAGATACATATTGCTCATTTATGAATAGATTCTTATAATTAGAAATTTGAAAGACTAAATTTATTTATTAAAAAAAATTTAAATTTAAATTTGTGCTATATTTGTGTTATATCGCAGTGGATAACGAAAGATTTATCATAAATGAGCGATATATAGATTTTGTTTATTTGCTTGATAGTTTAAATGCTGTAATTTCCAATTACACTATGCGACAAATGGGAAGTTTTTTTTTTTCCTTGAATAACCACTATATTTTTTTGATCCGCTATAGTCACCTAACTGATGGGAGATTTTTTTTGGTTTCTTACAAGAGAATCAAACACAGAAAAGCATAGGCGACAAAACAAAAGTCGAAATTATTTTAAAATTATGCTTTGTAAATCTTGTTGTTTAAAAAATAACTACTTGATAACTTTGGTTGTACTTTCACTTTATCGGGAATAAAACAGGAATTTATACATGGATTTTCATGAAATAAAATTTATTTTTTTTTTCTAATATATGCAGTTTTATAAAAAAAATAAAAATAATACTGTGCAATAATCAGGGTAAAACCGTTTAAAAATCATAACACTTTTAGCTCTACATAAATTTGCGATAACAAATGTCAAAAGTAGGTACTTTCACTTTATCGGGAATAAAACAGGAACTTATACATGGATTTTCATGAAATAAAATTTATTTTACTTCTAATACATGCAACTTTGAGCTTAAGTACTAAAACTGGTAAGTATTTGTTGATTTAAATTTTTTATGAATTTATAGAATTTAAAAATTTTATAAAAAAAAACAAAAAAAAAATATTTTTTTTGCCACTTCGGCCTCAATAACTCCAAAAATAATGGCTGAATTAAAAAATGAATTAGAGAAACTTAAATCTGGCGTAATTTAAAATGTTTTGACGGATTGCATACAAAATCGGGTACGTCGTTCCAAAGTTACGATAAGATGTAAGGAGCAGCCTTTTCAAAAATCTCAATTTTTAGAAAAATTTTTTTAAAAAAAAAACCTTTCCATAGAATTTCAAATAATGATGATTTTTGCAGTTAGGTGACTATAGCGGATCAAAAAAAAATATAGTGGTTATTCAAGGAATTTTTGCTTGTTGCATAGTGTTATCAATAGCGGAATTCAAGTTTTGCTTTTATAGACCAATAACATCTCTTAGGTCTTTTAAATCTTGATTTGAAACAAGACAACAACAAAATGCATAAATTTTAAATATACTAGAGTAATTCACATATACTTTTTTAGTCTTGTAAATTAATCTACTATGTTTACGCTATCTACAATATTTGAATTTAAAATTTATATATTTTGTTGTGTTTAAATGAAGATTTACAAGACCCACAAGATGTACAAGGTCTACAATAGCAAACCGTGAATTCCGCTCTTGTAATGCTAGTGACAGTAGTAAAAACTTGCAAGCAAACACACAAGTAAGCTAATTCACGTCACAATATGCACCTTTGCGAAAAGGCAAAAGTGCAAAAGCATAACAACACCCATATACAATTATTTGTGTACAACTAGATGTGTATGTGGTTGTTGTTTTTGCACTTTTGCTTTTTCGCAAGGGTGCAAACTTGTGCCGAGAATTACCTTAGTAAATAAAATATATAATTTTTTTCTTTAACACAACCTACATTACATATCGCACTGATCATAAAGAACGTATTAACTCAAAATTTAAAAACTTTCAGTAGAGGAAAAATAGTTGTTAATTTTATATTAATTTGTAAACCAACCGTTTTATTACCAAAAATTACAAAATAGCATGATATTTTTACAGCGGGTAGATATAAATATTACGTGCCGACTTTTTCCAGAAAGTGAAAAAATTAAAACTTTAATTTAATATCCTCTTTATGATCAAGTGCGATATATGCAATAAACTTTTTTTTCGTTTTTAAATATTATAATCCAAAATTTTAATTTTGTTTTTGATTTCTTTTATTACTGAAGAACATTCGATCAACCTTCGGCACCTGTGATTAACATTATGCCGCAGCATATACAACCCGCAAAAACTACTGGGCCATTTGGTTTAGATCCTAACAAAATAGCTGAAATTGAGAAAGATTGGATACGAGTTGATCAAATGGAACGTGTTGAAGTTCCAAAGGTAGACATTTCTCTTCTCTTCGAACCAATTAAAATAATTGCAACAAAAGATGGTGTAAAATATCCACAAGAAAAATTCGAGCAATTGCTTTCTCGTTCACGATACATGCAACAAACTCATACAACACCACCTCCTCTTTCCGCTGTAGGTGGAATGGTTGGCAATAAGGGTTCTCCATATTTAAGTCCACAACAACAACAACAGCAGTTTAATGCCGCTCTTTATCAGCAAACCATGGGAATAAACTCACCAAAGTAAATATTAAATTATATGTATGTTTAAATACGACCAGTTATATGTATGTATACATTTTCAGTTTGGCTGATGTCTTACCTAAACATGATCCTCATTTAATTAAAATTATAAAAGCAACCAGCAGTACAGACACTGTTAAAGCTCGAGCGGCTATTAATGAGTTAATTGAAATAATTGATTCCCCAGAGAAACAAGCGGTTCTAAAGGATTATGAAGAGATATTTATTCAAAACGTGCTGGCACAGTTGAAGGTAACATGATTCGAACATAAATTGTACTGAAGATAATATTATTTTTTTCTATTTTAGAATCTCTCACAAATACCTATTACTGAATCTTTAGTAGTTTATCAGCCATTGTTATCTATTTTATATTCATTTTTCCACTCAAAAATGTTGGGAAAAACTTTGAGTGTTGCCTGCATTAAAAACTTAATGTCGGCATTACTTCATTTATTGGCAGATCAAAAATTGAATACAGGCGATGATGGCCAATACAACAAAGTAATAAACGGAATATGCTTAAAAGTGTTGGATAAATCAAATTTTACAAATATGAATTGGTAAGTTAGCTTATCGGCCATCTTCTGACAATCGCTCGATTTGAAATCGCAAAACGTCAGTTTTATATAACGGTGTTCTGAAACCCGGGTTTTGCTTGTGATCTGTCATAGTTTCTTTAAAATATTCTAGTTTCCTGTATCATTCGTTTGTGAATTGAAGTTACCAAACTCTTTGCGATAACGATTATTAGTACACCTATTATGCGATTTCAAATCAGAATCGCAAATGTTAAGCGTTTTCCGATTGTCAGAACATGTTCGTATACATAGTTCTAAAGTGTTATTAATACAAATTTGAAAAAAAATAGCGCTTTAATACGTCTACTACGCGAAACATGTCCTGAGGCTGGACTACCGAAATTTACGGATCTTTTAATGAAATGCATATGGCGCAATGTCAAAACGTTGCCTGAACGAAGCAACGAACTTAACTATGATGCAGTCATTCTTGAAGTCCACGAATTTATGTTGGCACTACCAAGTTCTTGGTGGCAAACTCGTCCCTCTGATACACCTTTAAGAACTGTGAAAACCATTATACATAACATGGCAAAAGTTAAAGGAAATGCCATATTGCAACACTTGAATCAAATCCCAACACATTCAGAACTTCATGCGTATTTGATAAAAATTTTAAAGGTTAGTATTCACTAGAGGTCTACTTTGAATAACTCACTTAATTGCCTTTACTCAAAGTGCACAACATTTATTCAAATATAAACACTCAAAAAGATAAGAAGAGAGTAAACCATATACAAGAATAAGAGTGAGTGTATTGAATAACAAATTCGTTTACTGTAAATGAATTTGCGATGCATTCATAAATAACAAAACATTGGAATGACCCGTTATAGAGAGCAAGTTTACAGAAAACATTCAAATAATTTTTGAATTATTGAATGTGTTTATATTTATTTGAGTATATTGGCATAATATGTGTGTAAGCTTGTAGCTTTTTTTATTTATAAGGGTTTAGCTTACGCATACATACATAGATATGTATGTATGCGTATTAAAAAGAGAAGTTAAAATTCAAATAATTTTACATTCAAATATTATTTGAATATTTAACTCATTTGACTTGCATTGACTGAATTGAATTCGTTTTTGTTTGTTTTGTCTTTGGTTATTCTTTCATTTGTTTCGTTATTATTGGATGCTTGACACATTGCAGTTAAAAATCAAATGAGTGTATTGAAATTTCTTTTTATTCATTCTTGCAGAACTCTTGTATTCACTGTTAACAATTTCATTTTTTTTAAATATTGTGTAATTTTCGAATGTTTTATTTTAAGAACCTGCAAAAAGAGGGTAATTTACCCAGTTCATCCCCACAGCGTTCAGCCTCTTCGAGAGATCTGCAGTCCAAACAACGGATTTCAAATCAAGCTCACGAAACCATGTCCCAAATATTTAAATTAATTTCAGACAAAGAAACTAAGCAGCAAGGCCTGCAGAATTTATATGAATTTAAGGTTTGATTAAAAATATTTTTTATACTGTGATATCCACTTACAAGTTTTTATTTTTTATATTAGACAAAAAATCCTGAAATTGATGTTTCGGCCTTTTTAAAAGGTGCAAGTCCTAGCTTTCAAAAATACATTGAGGAAGGTTTGGCAGAAATACAGCGAGCAATTGCAATTACTGGTGATGGTAATCCAATAAAAATTACACCACAATTAAATGATAATCGTTTGGGTGAGTTCTATAAAAAAAGTTTAGTTAGTTTTAATTAGTTAAATATTTTAAATACACAAAGATCGATTGTATTACACATAATTACTAATATAATACGTTTTTTATTATTATTATTTATGCCCCTATTACGGTTAACCATAAAACTCAGTTGAGTTGAAATTACAAGAACTGCTAGTGATAGTTGTAAATTTGATGTTGTTTGTTGTTTTTGTTAACCGCACTATAACTGAGTTATATACCATAATACAAAACTGCGAAACTTCAACTGAACTAGAGTTGAGTTGTAAACCGTAATAGGAAATTACACTCGAATATTCGGGTCGAAACATAATAAAATTCACTTACATAAATCTATATACATTCATTCATACAATACATATAAACGACTATTTTTATTAAAAATGTGTATAAAGTCGCACGGTCTTCGTATCTAACAGATGCAAACTATCAAAACCAACACGCTTCCGCAATTGCTGAAAATGTTGGCGTTAAGCCAGATCCAGATTTTTGGATGGATCGTTTAAATCAACTAAGAGCTAAAGCAAATCTAGCTCCTCATCGCAATGCAGATGGTAGCATTTTAACCAATTCACATTTAATGATGATGGACAACAAAGTTATGGATGAGAACGTTAGTTTAAATACAATGAATGCCCAAAAAGTGTCTTTAATACGTAGAGATGTAAGTACACAATCTAATATATTTATTCATATAAACTTTACATAAATGTGCAATTTTCTTTTGCTAATACAGCAGCCAGAAATGTCTCCCAATCGTCTACAACATATTCAAGCCAAGTTGGCCCAGATAAAGAAGGAAAGTCATACTTAGATCTATTGACTATTTTAAATTTATTATAAAATCTCTATAAAGTGTCTCAGTTTGGGCACAGTGACTTGATTTATTTTATAAGGCTTTTACCATAAAATGTAAACCTTTGCTTCTTTTTCGCCCGAATAAAACCTTATTAAGCAGTTCCAATCCCTACCATTCTAATACCCATCATAGTCAAATAAGGATTTGTGCGAGCTTAAAATATCTCAAATGAGTTTTAAACGAATATTTTCATTTTGACATATGTACTCGTATTTGCAATGGCATCAAGCACTTCAAACAAAAAAAAAAAAAAAAAAAAAAAAACTTATTCCACAAAACAAAATAAAATGTTACATTCAATACGTATAATAATACGACGTATATATTAATACAATAAGAATATTCTTATAACCCATGCATGGGGTGTAGTATTATAAATAACAGAAGTAATTATTGATATTTTAAAATTCTTATTTTGAGTGCGATTATTCTTACTCCAACTTAATAATTAATAAACACAACAAAATATTAAGGGTATTCAGTTCAGTTTTTTTGATTGCAAAAATGTAAAAATTCAACTTTTTATTACATGAAAACCAGTAAAAAGTTTTACACTTAAAAGTTGCAAGTTGAACAACCTTTAACCAAGTGTAAACAAATCAGGCTTAAAAGTTGCAACATAAGATAATTTAATCAAATTAATTTTTACACTTTCGTAAGGCATCTTGAAAAATATAAATTTTTGACATTTGATTGACAGGTTGTTTTACTTTTTTTTCACACATCAACTTTATACTTTCAAATTATAATAAAGACCATTCAACAATTTTTCATTTTTTCTCTTTTTTGCAAAAAAAAAAAAAAAAAAAAAAAAAAAAAAAAAAAATCTGAACTTAATACCTTTATTAAATTAAATTAATCCTAAAAGAAAAAAATATGAAAATAGTTAAGCCATTTATGTAAATCATTTATATCTTTATATGATGATATCGGAGTGTTGTGGGTATGGAATATGGGATAGTACTAAAATAATTTATTTAACTGTAATCGGTTAATTATACAAATCCTTAACCATGATTTTGCATTAAACTACATATTGTTATATGCATAAAATATTATAAAACTAAATACAATATATATTTTATTTAAGTTAAAAAAAATTTGATTAAGACAAGGAATTTTGCCTGTTATTCTCAATAGTTTCCCATTGTAGAAATAACAAATACTCACAGCATTTTTCATTTTTCTCCACCCAAAAAAAAAAAAAAAAAAAATTTGTTAATGCTTTTCTATATTTTTTGAGTTTTTGTTTATTTTTTCATGTCATTCTTAGTTATCTCTTTATGTATATTTTTCAATAGCGTGTAGTACATCCTTTTTTTCTTGTAGATGTAAGTTATCATTTTTTAATATTTTTTTTTTACTTAAAATCAATGATGAACCATTTAATTTAATCTAATTAATAAATTAAAAAAAAATCAAATAAAACTTATATTAAAACAAATATTAAATAAAAATGTTTTCTTTTCGCATTTTTTTTACATTAGAGTCCCTTATTATTAAACATCAATGGCTGAGATATGAAAAAAAGCTACGACTGCCTCTAATGTTACCCAAAAATTCCTAGTTGTTGTTTTTTATATATCTTAAGTACGGCAAGTGCAAAAGTTTCCATATTAGGTACAAGCAACTTTGTTATTAATACACATCCGAAAAAATTTGAGCGGGATTGGATAAGTTGGCGTGGCACTTTCCATACAAATATCTTAAAGATTTCTGTATTTAGAGAACGGCAAAACGCCAAAGTTTCCAAATATGAACAAGCATTTTTGTTATCAATACACAAAAAACGACAAAATTTGGGCGGTATTGGAGAAGTGGGCGTGGCACGAAAAAGATTAATTTATAACGAAATTTTTTTTTTATTTATTTATTGCTTGTAAAACAAAAAACCCATTACTGGAATAATCCATACATTTTTTATCTTAAAAATAGTATAAAATAAAATATTAATTTTTCGATTTTAACAAAAAGGAATTCATAAAAAATGTTTCAGGTTAACAAAGGGATACCAATATGATTTTACTTCAATTGTACAATTAAGGTTTGGGCATATACGATGCAATCATTTAAAATTCCATTTTTTTAATTCATTTTCTAAAAGCTTATCTATCACTGAAGGCAAAAATACATAAATCAAGGCAAAAATACATAAATCAGCTATGTGATAGAAACGTTTTAAGAAGCGAAAAGATTAAGACCGATAATATCGCTTTCAGTATCTTTAAAAATTGATTTTATATACATTTTCCTGTTATTTTCTGTATACATATCGTAAGAAAAGCCCTAACTAACGTTAAGTAAAGACTCCTATTATATTCTTCATAAACATTGAAGAAAACGTCCCATAACTGCGTCGCAGTCGCCACTAGGGGTGTAAAATGTATAACCGACCTTAAGTTTTTGTCCTTAACATTTTCTCAAAACATACTTTTATCACCATCCATTAGGGCTTCCATACAAATATGGCGGTTTATTGAAATTCTGCTATGGAACGTTTTCTTCAATATATACGAATTATATTGAAGAAAAAGTCCCGTAACTGCCTAGTTTTTCGTCCTCAACATTTTCGCAAAACATATTTGCCCTTGATCTCCACCCCTTTGGGGGCTCCCATACAAATATGACGTTTTATGAAATTATTAGTTAAAATTTTTCATCTTTCTTGAATAAAATCAAAAGTTGTACTCAAATTTTAATAATTTATGGCTTGTTTTGTTTGGAACTTTGTTTCTATACATGTTTGAGCTGGATTTTTCAATTTTTATCCGTTAAAAAAAATATTTCCAAATTTTGGTAATATGTAATTTGTAAAAAAAAATGTGGCCGGCATCTCGTGTTTTTCATCCCCAACATTTGTTTAAAACATAACAAACCGCTGATTCTACTAAGGGGGCTCCCACACAAAAGCCATCCCAGTGCATTATACAATTGTCATAAAAACGTGCGTGAAAACTTTGATTATTCTTCACGGCGGATTGAATTGATATAACAAAAAAAAAAAAAATAAAAAAAACTAAGTGTCATTTCTGAATTTATTAGAAATAAGAGGATGTTTTTGGAAAATTAATTGGGAAAATTAAAATAAAGTCAAGGTCAATAACGGTAAAAAATCTAACTGAAATATTCTTAAAAATAAGTGATTGATAACCTATGGCTAATAAATCAGTCAGTGTTTAAACGCTGGTTTAGTTGAACTTAACTTAAATTTATATGTAGTTTAAACTAAACAGTTGTTAATCAGTGCCCCATGTATTATATGTAATTTAAAAATTAAAATTTGGCAGCACTACGATAAATGATGTCAAATTCATACGGTCTGCATTGGAAGTTTAAACGTCCAATTGTATGCGTTTAAAGCTGGTTACATGTTTACTGATTTACAGATATGTTGGTTTAAACACATTTTAACAGAGTTAAAATTGCTCAGTGGTGCGATTCACTCACTTAAAGAACCGAAAATCGTAATTTTTGTCGACATATACATACATATATCCGCTTGCAGTAACGGATAGTGTGATTCTGCAATTTCTTTTTAACGATTGTAAACAGCTGTAGGTTTTGTAACGGGTCTGTCTACAAAAAGTTAAAATAAACGAAAAGCACAAAAGAGAATATGAAAAAAAAAACAAACGAAATTGTGCTTAATTTACTGTTTTTATATTTTTTATAATTTGCTTTTTTTGTACATTTTGAACTTAAAATTTTGTTTTTGGCATAGTTTACACGGAGTCTTTTCAGACATGTCTTTTTTTGACATTTTCTTTTGAACATGCTACCAAAAACCTTTTGTCTTTTCACGATGTCTATCCAAACATGTCTGTTTTCATGTCTAATTGTCTAATATACATATACATACAAATCAAAATACATGAACATTCATAAAAACAAACATGAAAACTCATTTCGTGTTTGTTTGGCAACCCCTCTTTCTTCTCTACCCCGATCGCCTACAAACAAAACAGACGTGTTTGTCAGACATGTCTGAATAGACACCGTGTAAACTCCCTCTTTGTTCATACAAATGTATGTAAAAGTCGGGCCTCAGCCACTTTAAACATAAAATACTCTTTATCGATTAAATAATTACTGTCGCCAAAATAACGAAAAATAAACTGCTTAAAGTAACAGCTGACTTAATGTTGCTGAATAGCAAATTCGATAAATTTTCGTAATATTTATTTTAACGATGCGATTATCCTTAAAAAAGTTAGTGAATCGCACTACTGATTTATTAGGTCTTAGTGAAATAAACCGAAATTTTGTATCTTACTAGTATATTATAAAGTATCATTCAATGATATCTTTCAATACTTGCACAAATTACAAGCTTTACAAAGTTTGTATAATCCAGTATGGTCAACTTTGACATTCTGTATCTCATCTTTAATTCTAACAGGGTGGCCACAAACCAATTTTTAAAGCCTATGTCCCCTACGACTCGTTCATACATCATTTTGCAATCCGACCAGTAGGTTAGGAGATTCAGGTTTAGTCTTTTTATTGCATTTTTGGTTAAGCACATTACTGTGCATATCCGTATATTAATGTTTTAATTTGAGCCTGCAGGTGCCTTTTTTTGGAAAGATGCACTCATAACATGTAAGAATTATGTTACCTTGGGGCTAATTCTGGCAGTCGTGATCGAATACTTTTTCGATTCGAAAACAATTTTACTTCTAATTCTTTTAGCCAATACCAAGGCGAATTCATACAAGGTGACCTTGGCTTACTACGTAAGCAACATCTGATAACTAACCATGTGTCAAAATCGAACACCATCCTAGTGGTTCTGAGGGATCTTTCACAAAATTTATAATTTTCACTTAGAATTATTAAATTTAAAACGCTTTTATATTATTACATTTCAAAACACACTATTTCAAATTAAAAACAAAAGCAAATATTTGTTTAAATTATTAACTACAGTTTTGTATTATTTCGACACAACATTAAATTATTTTACTGTGTTGAATGCGTTTTCAAAATAAGATCACCTTGTATGTTCGTTAGGTATCGACTGAAAGAAATATAAATACAATTGCTTTCGAATCGAAAAATTATTCGATCACGACTGCCAGAATTAGCTCCCAGGTAACTTAATTCTACTTTTTTAATAAATTTACTTTTGTGTGTTTCTTTTAGTAAGAATAAATTAAAAATAAGAATTAAATTTATCAAAAAGAAAAATTGGGAATTTAGCAAATAATTTAATAAATTAATAATAAATTTTGTATTTCCGAAAAAATTTTTTTTAATTAGTGCAGGACAATATAAAAGAATATCTACAGAAAAACGGAAAAAAATGTATTGAAAGTCTTTAATGTGAATTTATTTTTGAATTTAAATATTCTCTATTTCTTTATATATTTAAAATAGAATTTTACTTTGTTTAATTTTCGGAATTTCATATATTTTACTTAAAAATTTTCAAATAAAACAATTCAACAAAACTTTGTTTGAATATATGATACAATTTTCTTTTTTTTTAATGAACAAGCCCACTAGAACTTTCAAACAAATAAAGAAGCTACCACAACAGCTGTTTTCGTAGTAGACACAATTAAGAACAATCGTGTGACTGTGCTGCGGCAATTATTGTACTCATTTCGCTTTGTACCAACTAGCGGCAATTAAATTTGTTTAAAACATGGCAATCGTTTGGTTTCAGACTATTTTATTGGGTAAATTTCATTATTGTGCGTCAATAAAGCACAATCAAAATTTAGTCATATTGGTGCATTTGCGGCAATCGTGTGATCCCAGCTTAAGATGTTATGAGTGCATCTTGCTTAAAAAACATGTGCATGCCAGAATTAGGCCCCTGATACAAAATACGCCTTTCAAATTCTACACATGTATTAACAATTTAAATGCATTTTTAATCATTCTGCCAATAATCAAAATTTTTTGTTGAAGTCAAAATAATTTCCAAATCCACTCTCATTTTGGCAGATGTGTGCATTAATAACGAAGCTATTTGTTCAAAACTTGAGAACTTTATATATTGTTCTCCAGGTATTCATAAATGTCTTGTGTGCCATGCCCACTTTTCCAATCCCAATTTTAGCAAGTCTATGTATTGATAACTCCGAACAGTTTACCAAATTTGGGAACTTTAAGCCTGTTCGCAAATGCATCACTGCCCTGAATCATACGAGCAAGCATTAATTTGCACAGCCAATGCGAGTTTGCTGATGACCTGGAGGCTTATTCTGAATTGCGATGCGAAAATCAATGCGATGCGCAAATGAAATTCGATGCGAAAGAAAATTGGTATTCTGTTAGACTTTCGCAATCGCATTCGCAATTTATTTCAAATCGTGGCAGCGCTGCTCAAATAAATGTCAGTGTTTGTGTTTGGTTGTGAAAATTGTTTATAAAATTTATTTAGGACATTCTGTAAGAAAAAAAAAATAATAAAAATTGATTCTGTGGCACGTACGTTGTGTGTTCAAATGGCCTCTTGCCAATTGGCTGTGCTTATTCATAAATTCTATCATTATTTCAAATTGACGCGGTTTGATGGTCTTATTGCTTGCTTCCCTGAATTAAATAATAAATATGTGTATGATGAATAAATAAATAAAATATTATCTTTCACTTTCATGTTTGTACTTTGCGAACGCTATTTTGTTGTCGAATAAATTTTGCGAATTTGACATTTGTTTTCGCAATGTAGAATACCGACTTGCCACCTTTTCGCATTTGAAATGCGATTAAAAAAAAAACTTTGCGAATATCGCAATACAGAATAGCAATTGTTCGCATTTATGTGTTTTCGCATCGCATTCATTATCGCATCGCAATTCAGAATAAGCCTCCTGTTATAGCAGCATCCATTTTTTCTCTATCCATATTTGACACTTGTTTGTTAGTCATCTGTCTTAGCAAACATTTCAGGACACACACATTTTCATTAGCAGCGAATTGATGCATTTACAAAATTATGTCTTTTAGCTCTTATTATTCTGCAGATATGCATACGACTACGGACGCCACAAATTTAAAATGCGAATAAAGCAACTCAAAAAAAATCGGTTATTAGTATTTCGCATTTCTTCTCTTGTGCTAATGCGTAAGTTCTGTAATCGGTAGTAGAAAATTTGTAAATTAAAAAGAAAACAACACATAATATTACTTTTAAGCTTTTACAAGACTAATGGCTAATTTCACCAAGTTCAGTTAAAACTAACTATTTACTTTAACTTCCAGTTAATAATATGTTTTTGACAATTATAACTTATAGTTAATTATAACTGAAGTTGGTGAAATTGGACGAAAAAAAATATTTTTAGAGTTGTATATTTTGCTCAAAACACAATTGCACCGTATGAACGTAGTTACGTATGACGTAGATACGCTGTCAAATTAAAACGTATAATATTTAAAACAAAGGCACACAATAGTTAGCACAAACATAAAAGCATAACTACGTCGTACGTCGATCTAATCTAATTTTTGTGTTTCGAATATTCGAAAACAATTAAAAAGAAGGAAAAAAACAAACAAACATTTCAATTAAATTGGATTTTTTAATATTCTCAACGAAAAACGAAATACTTACCTATACGATGGAATTGTGGGTAAGTAGAGCGTGTTTTTAGAAATTTACGGCGTTGCGCCTTACGTTCTTACAAATTACGACCCAGTTTTGTTCCTAGCATAAGTTTTATTACAATTTCCACTTTTCACTCGTGGTTGAACTTTTTCTGGTATTGCCCATATGTCAGCGATATGTAAGTATCGCACTGGTTCAACAATAGTGTATTAACTTAAAAATTTTATGTTTTTTGGAAAAAATCTAAATTCAATATGAATTCATATCTAACCGCAGTTAAAATATCGCCCTTTTTTGTCTACTTCTTGGCAATGAAACGGTAGGCTTAAAATTTCTTTTTCATATGCCCATAATGTAAAATTAAAAATAGTTTTGCTTCTACTGAAAATTGTTTAAATTTTGAGTTAATACAGTATTGTTGAACAAGTGCGATATATAAAGGCGTCTTGAAATTTTTTTAGAAGTTTATTCGCATTTAAAAAGTGTTAAGCAAAAAATCCTTTTTCCATTTTATTATACCCTCCACCACCACTGTGGTGAATGAGGGTATACTAAGTTTGTCATTCCGTGTGTAACTTTTTTATTATACGTCTAAGACCTCATAAAGTATATATATTCCGCCTCCTTGAGTAATTCTAAGTCGATTTAGCCATGTCCGTCTGTCTGTCCGTCTGTTGAAAACACGCTCACTTTCGAAAAACGCAAAAGAAAAGAACAAACTTGGTCTCAGCAGTTTGGGATTGAAATCCAGCAACATCGGCTCAGTAGGATCAGAACTATGAATCAAAATGTGGAACCACTATCCTAAAAAAAATTTATAATTTTGATACAAAAACTAACATAAATGGTGGAATAATGCACGGAATGACATACAATTTTGCACGAATTCGCTTTATACGACTCATACTTCTCGCGGAAAACAGTTTAGTACGCCTAAAACCGCAATAAATAACGCTAGCATACTTAAATTTGGTACGTCACAGTTTTATAGGACCAACATTTGTTGAAGATCGGTCCATAATTTACACTAGGCCCCATATACACCCTGCTCCCGGAAAACAGTTTATTGCCCACTTTGGGAAAATAATTAAATTCGCCTAAAACCATAACAAAAAATATAATGCAAATTTGTGAAATTTAATGTTAACGCTAAAACTAATTACACTGCTGTATTGAAATTTATTCTAATTTATTTTTTGTAGTACCAGAAATCAGTCTTTAGAATTTTGTTATGATTTACCATAGGTCCAAAACAAATTACCCTCATAAAAATCATTTTATTTCGGCTAAAACTGTTACGAATCATGATATTTTACTCAAGCCAGTTCAAAGTACTAACAATAAACGCATACAACTTTCTTATTGCCGGTCAATAATTTAATATATGTAGATCCAAACCGCAACCAATTTTAATGCTGACGTTCGTTTTTGTGAAGCTTGGTTAATAATATATATGTATTTATCATATAGAGCCCACTCCTGTCTGTGGAGGGTATCAAAGATTCGGCACAGTCGAATATAGCACTCTATCTTTTTTCTAACTTTCTGTAAAAGCTTCAAAAGTGTGCTTGCTTTTGCATTTTATATGACCATAATTAAAGAGAAAACAAATATATTTTATTAGTTCAATAAAACAAAACGTTTAATTATGTGCTAATGTCTATGTACTAATGTTCTGCGCAAAACTAAGAAGCTGTTTTATTTCTACATCTCGTGTGATATTACATATTCTACTTTAGTGCTTGGTAAAATTCAAAAAGTAACTTTTAATCTGCAGTTTCTGCATTATCGAGATCCGTTTTTACTTCGGTTTTTTGTTTAATTTTTTGATGATCAAATCTAGATGATATTGTAGCAACGCGAATGGCTGCTTTGAAGCCGACCTTGGCCTTCATTTTGGCCAACTTGGCCTTCCAATTTTCATCTCTTGACGGAAGTGCATTTAGCCAGTCAATCATTACATCATTTTTAGGATCTACAATGGCTAAAGAAGACATGCAGCCATCGACTGTGCCCAAAACAATACATCGCCCGTCTTTTGTACTCTTAATAGCTGTTAATTCCGCCTGCAAGCGATAATTAGCAATCATTTCAGTGTCGGAAGTTCGAAAGACGCGAATGGTTTTTCGACCACTGTGATAATAGCAAACGTACTCATCGTTTTCGGTAAAAATACAAATGACTGAGAATACCCCTTCGGCTACTTTTGGTATGAATGTTTTTACTGTTGTACCTTTTCGTAGCTCCAACATCTCCAAACCTCCTCTTGAAGGAGCATAAATACCGTACTTTCCGTCTTTTGTAATACTACCACCCCATTTTGGAATTGAACGTACATGTTTTTTCGTTTTTATATCCATAACACTGCCCTTTTCACTATTTATGACTGCTACTTGACTGGACTTGTGAGGCATGGGCACTAATGAAATAACTTCCTTAATAGAACAACCTTTTAAAAGTACTTTTGAAATAAAGTTTCCATTTGCTGCACTATAGACTGCAAGACAATCCTTGTTGTTCTTATCTACAGAACATACAATAATGTAAGCGGCATCAGCAGATATTGCAGCTTGACGAAAAGGTAAACCGGGAACCATGCGAATGGGATATTCAAATCGAAATAAAACTGCACCTTCTGTTATGGAAAAATAAAGAAGTATAATGTGAATTTAATAATAATAGGGGTTTGTTTTGAAAATCGTACCTGGAACCA
The DNA here is from genome assembly GCA_943735925.1 of Pollenia amentaria. Lineage (NCBI taxonomy): Eukaryota > Metazoa > Arthropoda > Insecta > Diptera > Polleniidae > Pollenia > Pollenia amentaria. Next base: position 3,159,931 of record OX031006.1, on the reverse strand, counting down.
TTCTTACTGTTGTAGTAGCCATAAGTCTGTTTGTATCTTCTCCTTCCTTCGACTCTTTTTGATTTATATTTGGGCACGAAACGATCATTGCTTTATATCCATAGTCCATAAAAGTAATTTGTTGTATACCAGGTTGATCATCGCGGTATACAACTTGCTCGGAAACTCTGTTCCAAATAAGAAGTTTTCCCGTTTCCGAGGATATTATATAGCGACCATCAGGAGTAATTTCTGCATGTGTTACAATGGCTCCTAAAGGACTATCTGCTAATTTAGTTATAAGTCTGCCAGTTCGAGTCTCCCAAACTCCCACACAGTTACGAGTAACCGTCACAGCAAAATCCACTTCAGATAAGCTAAAAATATATGTATGTATTATAATTTACATACAGCTACTCCCACTAAAAATGGGACATCTCATAAAAATAGTTAGTTTTCATCTTTATGTTAATTCATGTACAAACAAATTTCATACAAAATGAATGTTTATTAAATCAAAATTCTAAAATTAAACTAAGGCTTTTATGTTGAGTTCCAAACATATCAACATAAGATTTTTTTTATAAAAAAATAAACAATATTTTAATTAATTTTTTATAAAAAGATACCTACAGCTTGAGAAAAATATGTGAAAATATAATATTTAATAAAAAAGGTCGAAGTAATAAGAACGGATATACCAACATCTCATATAATAAAACCCTGCTTTAAGGAAAGTATGGCAGAAACACCACCTCTTTTTCAATAACTTGTAATATAAAAAGAATTCCGTATAAAGAACGCGTATAAGAAAAAAAAAATAACACAACACACAAAAAAATAATCTAGGTAATTTTACCAAGGGGTGCATAGGTATTATATTTAAAAAACAAAAAACTAAGTTTAATTATCTAAAATAGTTGGATATACATATATACAAAACGTATTGCCTAAATTTTTTGTTTATATTACTCGTACTAATGGAGTTGGGTATCTTCTTCGATTTTTTAATTTATAAAATTTTATTTTGCATAAATGTTACATGTTCTAAATTTTTGTATTCGATTGTACAAAAAATACAACTGTGGGAAACATTTTTCAAGTTCTTTTATGAATATGTTGATGAAAAACATGTTGCATATTTTACCCTCACTTTTACTTAAGGTGTTCATTAGGGTGGCCCATATTTTCAAGAACAAATTTCAAAATTACTTTGGACATCTGGGCACCCCCTAATTTTTTTACTAGCAATAAAATTAGTATGTATGCAAAGTTTTAAGATAAAATTCCAACTGAAAGACAGTGCTCAAACCAATGAAATATTAATAACAAATTAAAATTTTTGTTATTTTAAATAAGGTACAATTAACTGAATAGTAGAAAAATAATTAATTTTTCAGTAAAAAATGGATTAATAATATAAAAAAAACTTTTAAAAAGAGGTAAGTTACGTATAAAAATACAGGTTTAGTTTTTCGAAGATGACGGCTTCAAACTCTCAATTACGGCTTGTTTTGTCGTTTTGGTTGGAATACACTTTCTGTTTGCTTCAACCACTTGCAAAATCAACTGTTTCTCTTCTTCGTCGTTTGTCAGAAGCTTATTGAACTCTTCAAAGAGTTTGACACCACGCTACATCACTAACAACTTTCAAGTTTTTTGCGATTATTGTGCCATTAATGTAATGTTCATTATTGTGCCATTCATTTGGGTTAATTTTCAAAAAATCTGAATTTATTAATAATTTGTCAAACAGCTGCAATGATCTTTTATTTACAAAGTCAGATAAAACGGCTTGGTCAGTTAAAAGTAACGAATCTCCTCTTATTTTCCGTCCAGAGGGCTTACACTTAATCTTTTTGACAATTTCCTCCTTTTCCTCATTTGATATTTTCTCAGAGAATAAACTTAGTGCAACTAGTTCATCCGAGAGGTACCACATATGAGACTTTATTGTATTTTTGACCACTTCACCAACTTGACTATCAATTGCTTCATAATTTGTCATATCTTTCCAAAGAGATAGGTCTGACCAAGCTGCATTTGTAGCCAAAGGAGCTTCAAACCAATATTTAACGTACACAAGGACTCAAAAGTTCACAAAGCGTTCTAGCTGAGATTTTTCTTTAAGAGTAGTTTTGAAACCGCTTTCTTCACGAAATAAGTAAATTTTTATGGCATATATCAGCTTCGCCATCCAACGAGCGTAATGTACCGCACCTGGAGCTCTCCAATGAATTTTGTCTTGAGTATGACCCAAGGTAAGTAATGACAGTTCTATTAGCTCCATGTAATCGTCTCTGGGCTGCTTTTTGCTCTCTAAGGCAATTAGTAAAACTTTTATTGCAGCAAGTTTTAAAATTTCTCTGTCTGCAGCTTCTTCTAATGGTTTATAGTTTTCTCTTCGTATAGATGCCCATGATGCGTTGAATCTTTTGAATAAGGAAATATCAGGAGAACTGGATGGTCCGAAGCAAAGAACAAAAACTTTACTCAAAACAATTTCTAAAATGTGGTGCCTACATGCTAGCCATAAAAATTCTTTTCCAGCTTTTTGTTCCAGCATTACACAAGCTCCATTTTTAAATCCAGTATTAACGGATGTAGTATCAAAACACATTCCAACTATTTTCTTCTCCAAACCCCATTCAGTAAGTGCATTATAAACTGCCGTAGAAGTATTTGCGCCGGTACCACTTACAAGTTTTGGCACTCTAAGTAATTTTTCCTTACCATTTGCTGATACTAGAATTGGCAATCGATCTACTTTTTCAGTTCCCAAAATATCATGTAGAATTTTTCCGTCCCAATGAACAATTATTGGATCATCAAAAGAAACAGACTGCTTTATTTCTGCAAACACACATTTTCTTCCTTCTTTTCTTTTGTGTTGAATGGTACTTCGTGACAATGGCAACGAATTTGGTTCATGTCCCAATGCTGCCGCAATAGGGACCATTAGTCTTAGGGCTTGCCTATCAGAAATCTTATTGCGATCTAATGCACTATTAACGTGTTTAGAGAATAATAATTTCTTTGTAGTTGTTTCAGTTTGCTGGTCTGTTTGAACTCTTCTTTTAGTGGGGAAAGAAGACCCTGTTGAGCTTGACGGCTTAAATAGCTCGTTTGATTTAATTTCAGCAGAATCAGAGTACTCTGGAGATTCATCCTCGGTATCTAAACTTGAATAAGTCATATCTGGAGATGTTATGGAAGCGGAGTGTAGCTTATTCCCTTTTTAAAGTCGCTCTTGTTCTTTTTTCCTTCTTTGAAAAATTCTTTCTTGCTTTTTGTTGTATTTTTTGTCTGCTAATGAAATAATCATTTTACGTTCCGTCCTCTGGTCTATTAAAAACTCTCTGTCTTCGCCTACTTTGCACATAGTAAGTGCATCATTATGAGCAATGTTAAAAAGTATATCCAACTGATCTTGAAATTTTAAATTACGACTCTTTTGGGTATCAGATGTTCTGCCTTTATTTTTCTTTAAGAGAAGCCATTCAGAATGGTGTTTCTCGAGCTTATCAATACAATGCTTCGCAAGTCTAATCGGAATAGTGGATTTTTGCCACACTAAAATTAATTCCTCTACAGTACTGTGACTTGCATTTCGAACTGAATTTTTTTCTTCTAGGAAGAAGTGAAATCTAAGAAGATCTTGTCTTAGAGTTGGTAGTTGATTACACCTGGATATTGGCTCTAAATCTTTTACGCCAATCAAAAATATTGTGTCTGCTTGACGAGTTGAACTTGATGACAAAGGCATATTTGCAATTTTTATTCGGGTGTTTTTTATTTTCTTGATAAAAACAATTTCTGAACAAAATATTTACACTTTCAAACTAGAACCTTTCTTTATAAACTTTCTTAAACGAATGAACTAACACAAACTTTTTTAAAGTTAGTTTTCATATAAAATCACACACAGCAATATTTCGGGGAATACCCCAAAACAAAAAACTAAATTTTAAAATAGCTGCTCAGCGTATACACAAAACGCAGCACTCATATACATATATCTGACAGTGTGAGGGAGACTAAACAATATAAGCGTTGAGCACTGCCTTCTGTCTCACGTAGGGCATTGAAATTTTTACACAATACTACTATTAACTACAGTAAAAAAACCAGTGGGTGCCCGGGGGTATCAAGTGAGTTTGAAAATTTTGGGCCACCCTAGTGTTCATACTGCCCTGTTTTACAAATTCGGTACTTACTACTTCGTTTGTACAACCAATGTTTTATTTTGCTTGTCTTAATTAATACCGTACACAACTTAAATATTAAAATTCTTACATTTTAAAATGAATAATATCTATGTATGAGTATTATTATCGTTTTCATTTTTCCAAGCCAATAGTGATGTCAATAGTTGCTTCCAAGCCGAATAGCGTGCAGAAACCGCCCAACTAGCTTTAAAAAGCGCTAATAAAGTACTTTACTGAAAAAAGTTACTGATAAGAGTTGTAAATAAAAGCATCTCATTTTGTTCTATTGAAGTTGCACAACATGTAACACTTAGAGTGATTATAATGTCGATTTCTTTTCTGAGAAAAAAATGTTACAGTATATACATGTAACACATTCTAATGTAACCTATAATCGTTCGAAGTGTAACATGTTGTGCAATTTCAATAGAACAAAATTAGCAGTTTTTATTTACAACTAATACACTTTTATCAATAATATACTTCATAGCGATTTTTAAGGCTTTTTGAGCGGTATTTGCACACCATAACGGTTTGAAAACAAATATTGACATCACTAGTGGCCTGGAAAAAATTAAAACGATAATAATATTAATAGAACTTTTTCATTTTAATATGTTAAAAATTTAATAAAATTTGTTATTATTCGACCTTTCCAATTTTAAATAAACAAAAATTAATCAACCTCGAGGCCAGTGTTTTTTTTGTAAATAAACATTCCTTTTTATTAAGTTCCGATATTTCGATCTTCGTTGAAGATCATCACCAGGGATTGTTTCAGTGAATATTTATTAATACAAAAACTTAAAAATATATTGTGTACATATCAAGAGTGTTATTTTAGATGTTGATACGTACACAATATATAAACTGTACTTTGAAAATTTTTTTTCAAATTGTTTAATAAAATTCAAATTTGAAGTTTACAGAAGCTCAATAAACACAACATCAAGGCGAATTCATCACAGTTATTCTTGAAACTACAACAAGTACACCTCGTACAAAAACCACAAGCAATTTGTTTTTTTAAAATCAAAATTAAAATTAAATTAAAAAAAAAAACAGGAATAAAACAAAACAGAAACAAAGATAATAAATAATAAATATGTATATTATTTCTGTTTAGAGGCCTCAAAACAGGCCGTGCGAAATTTCCCGCTGAATGAGAGTGTTTTGCAGTAAACAATTATATTTTACGCTCGCAAAATAAAAGAGCGTAAAGGCCATGTCAGATAAAACTTTTGCTTCGCGTTGCGTTACCGATTCGCTTTGACATCTGAGATAAAATATACATACTTATACGAAACATGTCACATAAAGTACTTTCAAAGCGGAGCGAAGCAAAAAGTTAGCCAACTCTCATCTTTTTGCGCGCTTTGACAATTGGCTGGTAAAATTTTCTTTTTTTTAATTTTTTTTTTGCCAAATTCAATTCCAAAAAACCGTCCAATTAAATTTTTAACTTTTATTTTTATAACAAATAATTAAATGTACAAATTACCAACCGCTTTTATAAGTAAGCAAACAATGCGTGAGTGTTGTCAAAGTTTTCATTGTGGCATACACCTTTTGCTTTGCGTTTTTCTGCCGAAGGTAGAAACGTCACGCAAAGCGACAAAGTTGTATCTGACGTGGCCTTAAGCGTACATGTGAGTTTTGCTTACACAATTGTGTATGACGCTGACATTCCTGATACAAAGCCACAGATTACACACAGATATGTAAAAAGTGACGTGTGAAAAAGGCCCAAATCAGTTGCGAGGGCAGCTTTCGAAGAAAGAGGCAAAAAGCGTTTTTTGGTAGTGCAATGGAAATGTGTAAAAACTGGTCGCTAAAATCAACACAAATTGCGTGATCAAGACAAAAATAGCAAAACATTAACCACGTTGAACAAATGCATTAGTTCAACAAACGTTTTATTTTGTGCAAAAAAATGTATTTAGTTATATTGTTTTGTAAGTAAATACCATTATAATACTTACTTAAATATTATCTACTAGTGTTGCGGTAAACTTAAAAGTTAATTTTTACAACAGTTTTGCAAATAAATCTCAACTAAATAAATTTGTGTTCATAGTATTGCGGCATAAAAGATGGTTCAAAGAGGAATGAAAAAGGGCAGCTTTCTAAGAAAGAGACAAAAAAAAAACGCAAAATCTTCCGTCTCGTTACATATCTGTGTGTAATCTGTGCCAAAGCTTACAGTGCACAGTGACAACAGGAACTTTTAATTTGTTTTTTATTTAAATAATAATGTTTTTATTGTTATTCGTTATTTATTGTTTGGTGTTTTTTCTAATAATTTATAAACAATAAATTTGTGTATATATTTTTGATTAAATCCCCTGAAGATTAGCAACGGAGTTGCCTCATAATATTGGGTACAAAACTAAAAATATAAAAATTTAAACCAAAATTGTTTTTTAATTTATAATAAATGACCTCAAATTATTTAAACCAAATTTTTTTTAATTTTTATGAATTCATTAAATTGTACTTATTTAAATTACCTGATATTGTCAATTTGTAGTTCATGTCTATCAATAACATGTACTTTTTCGAAAATATTATTAATGTTCCAAACTTTTACAGAACGGTCAATAGAAGAAGTCACCACATTATTCCAATTTCCTACAGTTAGTGCCTCCAGTTGTATAATGCGACCAAAATGGGCATCCAAAACTTTAACCAATTGGAGTGTTTTCAAACACCATACGTAAAGATTTTTTCGCACTCCAGCAACAGCATAATCCAATTTAGAACTGGTCATTATCGAGTTTGATTCCATTATTTTAGTGGCGATATTTCTGACTCCATGTGGCAACGCTAAATACATGGATTTATCACTTAATCTGTTTCCATCCAAGTCTCCGAAATCCCAAATGACAAACCCCTTTCCGGCTGTACCTAAAAGCATACGATCTTGCTGGTCCAAACGCAACTGTAATAACATCTCCTTTTCATCGTTTTCAAAGCGAGGCAGTGTTTTTTCGAATTTCCATTCAATTAATGAATTATCAAATGATTTCTCAAATCTGTATTCACTAACTTCATAATTATTCTCATTCGCACAGCCGTATATTTTTGTTCGCATTTTATTAAGTGATAATGCACTGAAAAAATATAGAGAAGGAGTACAAAGCTCCTCTTTATACGAATCAAAGCGCAAACGCGATTCATTTATCGAACCAGACCAAAAAATGAGATTATATTCATTAGAAGTTAAAAACTCTATATGTAAAAGCTCCCATCCAACACAATTTCCAGATGATAAAAATATTTCTACAAGATTCCCACGCATGTCGAATTGGGCCCATTTCAATTTGCAACTTATGAACAAGCTTTATATTCCAAATCATATTAAAATTATTATTAGTTAAGCTTTCTTCAAGGTATGTACCTTGTATATGAATTACCTTTGATTTAGCAAATATAGACTACCGATTGGTCCATCGCATTCTTCGAATGGGGAATTAATAATAACAAACTCACTGGATAGCATGTTCAATAAAACTGTTTGATTATTGTTTGAATATGCGGCGGCCCATTTATTATCAGGGCTCAACACTAATTGTTGCATAATTCCCTCGATTCCAGGGTTAACATCTCGAGTAAGATCTGACGTTGATAAATCAAATGTTATGAAATGAGTTGATATGGAGACCATGTAGCGCATGTCACTAGTTAAACGAAAAGCGAATACTGCAAATTGATGTCCTTCGAGAGAATACTAATTATAACCAACAATTATCGTTATTATTAAAATTATCGTTATTATTAAAATTATCGTAATTATTAAAAAAGAAATATAAAATATGAGAATTTACCTTGAGAGGACCTCCTGGTGTATGGAGGCAGTGGTTGACTGGTATAAGCGCACAGTCTTTGGGACCACATTGATCGCATGCCCTCAACAACATTTTTATATTTGCATTTCCTCCAATTTCTGGCAAGAGTCGTCCCACTAACTGGGGAGCCAACATATTTGGATATATTGCTAAAATAGCTCCTCCTAAACGTAAAGCATCCGCCACTAACATTAACTCTCGTTTTGCTTCTTTGTCTTCTGTATTTGATGATGCATCTTCAAAATCGGCTAAAACCGCTTGTAGTGGACAACTAGAAAGTTTTGCATGCAACCACTCATAATTGAAAAGAACGTGCTCAAATAGATCTTTAAAGCGGCGAGATCGAACGAAATGAAACGGCAACTCACCGAACTATTAAAATAATAGTTTTTATAATATATAAAACAAAATAAATTGGGTGCATTAAAATTCGATTTTACCTTTCTTAGATTGTATCTTTTGGAACTACCATCTTTACTTGTAAACACTAAAGGTTGTATAGGCACTTTACGGTCGGCAGAACCTTCCTTTTCCGTTAGTCCAAAACGATGCCTTTGTATTTCGGTAAATTTGAACGGTTTTGGAACTCCTCCGCCCCATATACCCAAGTAATAATCGGCTATCATAGAATGAAAATACATAGCCATGTTCATATTTTTAAAATACCGCTCCTTAGCAGTGTCTCGAAACTGCCTGTGATACCAATTCATAACATTGACACCATCAGCCTCACGTTCACTGAGGTAATTGGGTAAGTCGTTGCGTATACGTGTCCATAACAAAGGAGGAATGCGTCTAACGGGCGGTAAATGATATTGGTAAACATCGTCTAATACTTTATCATCTAACGATATAAGATCTTCAAGTTCACTTTCCGATAAACCTGACTTTGATGCCGTTATGTATGCTAATGCATGAAATACTAAAATGCGACCATGTTGCTTTTCAATTCTTTCAAACAGCATCATAATTGAATCCATAACATTATTGGCCAAGTGGGTTTCCTGTGGCCGCGTATAACTACGCCATCGACATATTTCCGCAAACACCAGCTTAACAAAAATTGGCAAAGAACATTTGCTAATAGCATTTGCTACCAAACGCCACTGGTAGTTATTAAGATCTCGGCATGCAGTTTTCATCCACATCTTAATGACATTCATAGCTAAATCTTCACCTAAAGCAGTGACTTCGATAAAATTTTCCTCTACATCTATCATTTTTCGCAAGACATGATATTCCTGAGACACAACCGGATTGTTTTCTTCTTTTGCACATGATATTATTATCTAATAAAAACTAATGGATAAATACGACGTACTGTATGTTTTGATAAGTGAAAATAGTTTTGTTTTGACTTTCATCATTAAAAAAAAGACATTGACAAACCCCTTTCAGACTCGGCAACATAGTTGCGCAAGTCAGTTTCAAATCGCGACCAATTTCTTATTTTTAATTTAATAATAATGATTTTAAAAATACAAACATTTTGCCACAATAAAGGCCCAATTACACGTAACATAATCATAGTGCCATATTCAATTGGTTTGTATGGTTATGGTTATGGCGTTATGACAAGTCACCTACTAATCAAATACAGTACTGCCCATAAGGTTGGTTCAAATCGCTTTGCGCAAGACATTTGCGCAACTAACTTGCCGAGTCTGAAATATTCATATTCTCTTGGCATTTTATTTTATGTATGCATGTATGCATGTGGCAGTACTTTTTTCAGATAAGTCGAAAAATTTTCATCTGGTTTTAAATCTGGACTCTGAGCAGGAGTACTTGTTACTTAAGTTTGGGGCTTTTATCTTGATAAAATTTTAAACTCGGCTTTCCATCAGAATTATAATCTGTGATCAGAAGAAACCCAATATTTTTAACTAAATGACGATTTAATATGTAATTAAATTAAAAAGTTGTGATTTTAGTTTTTAATTAAAAAAAAAGGAATATTCTATTTATTTCCATTGTCTTCCAACTCCAACTTAAAACTTAACTCAATTTTATTCTATACTTATTTATTACTACCAGCAGTAAACATGATTTTGATTACGCGGCAATAATCAATAATTGTTGTTGAATTGCAATTCAGCAAGCAATTCTACATAGCGCGTGATAAGTAATTTTATTTATAATTGAAAATAATTTTTTTCTGCGGCAAGCGTCAGCAAAATTGTTAAATTTTTATGGATATTTGAAGTGGTCAATAAAAAGATAAACAAGTTAGAGTGCTATATTCGGCTGTGCCGAATCTTTGATAGCCTCCATCGACAGGAGTGGGCTCTATATGATAAATACATATATATTATTAACTAAGCTTCACAAAAACGAACGTCAGCATTAAAAATGGTTGCGGTTTAGACCTGAATTAAATTATTGACCGACAATAAGAAAATTTTATGCGTTTCTTGTTAGAACTTTGAACTGGCTTGAGTAAAATATCATGATTCGTAAAAGTTTTAGCGGAACTAAAATAATTCTTAGGAGCGTTATTTGTATTGGACCTATGGTAAATTATGGACCAATCATCCCAAAATTCTGCAGACTGATTTCTGGTACTACAAAAAATAAATTAGAATAAATTTCAATACAACAGTGTAATTAGTTTAAGCGTTAACAGTAAATTTCACAAATTTGCATGATATTTTTTCTGGCCATATGAATTTAAGTAAAAAATTTCACCGCAATATCTATATCTGTTATTGTTTTAGGAGAATTTAATTATTTTCCCAAAGTGGGATTTATTTGGTTTTAGGCGCAATAAACTGTTTTCCGGGAGCAGGGTGTATATGGGGCCTAGTGTAAATTATCGAGAAATCTTCACGAAATTTGGCAGTGTGATTTCTCGTCCTATAAAACTGTGACGTACCGAATTTCAATTTGATAGCATTATTTATTACGGTTTTAGGCGTACTAAACTGTTTTCCGGGAGTAGGGTTTATATGGGGCCTAGTGTAAATTGTGGACCGATCTTTAAAAAATTTTACAGTGTGATTTCTGGTCCTATAAAACTGTGACGTACCAAATTTTAATATGATAGCGTTATTTATTACGGTTTTAGGCGTACTAAACTGTTTTCCGTGAGAAGGGTTTATATGGGGCCTATGGTCAATTATGGACCGATCTTCACTATGATTTGCAGTCGTATAAAGCGGATTCGTGCAAAATTTTATGTCATTCCGTGCATTAGTCGACCATTTATGTTAGTTTTTGTATCAAAATTATCAATTTTTTTTGGGTAGTGGTTCCACATTTTGATTCATAGTTCTGATCCTACTAAACCGATGTTGCTGGATTTCAATCCTTAGGATAACTACAAGCAATTTGAGACCAAGTTTTCTCTTTTCTTTTGCGTTTTTCGAAAGTGAGCGTGTTTTCAACAGACGGACAGACAGACGGACATGGCTAAATCGACTTAGAATTACTCAATGAGCCAGAATATATATACCTTATGGGGTCTTAGATGTATTATAAAAAAGTTTCACACGGAATGACAAACTTAGTATTACCTCATTCACCACAGTGGTGGTGGAGGGTATAATAATTATAAAAACTAAGTTGATGACAAGTATTACTCTAACACGGGTAAGTAAATATTGATATTCTCGCAATTTGACTTAAGGCCAATTACAATGACTTAATTTGATGACAGTTTGTCATCGCATTGATGACATGCTTTATAAAACCAACTCCGATTCGTGATTTCAGTGGTGCCAATGTGTTATCCCATTGATGACATCATTTAAACTTTTGACCCTGATGACAATTTTGCCAAGTAGTGTTAAGGCTGACATCACAGTGATGTAAAGTGTCATGGGTTAAAAAACGAAAACACTTGTAATAGTACTGATGTCAAAATACATCAGCGTTATGACGCCTTTTCTATCAGTGTTGTAAAAGCGGAGTTATGAATATAATTGAGGATGTTTTTTTCAAAACTTGATTATTCCACTTTCGACAGAAATGGGTTTTAATTTTTTGTTTGTTTGGTAACATTGAAATGAAAATTCTGCGAAAATAAAATTGAGGTAAAAATTATATAATTACAACCGTAAAAAGTAATAAGAGGAATGATTTCGTCAAGAGTAGATTATTCCACTTCAAAATCACATTACCCATTTCAAATATATAGTTTAGGAACAAAATATGATTGATCCAGATCATTTTAAGGTGAAACTCATGTTACTTTAATTCAAAATAAGATTTCTGATGCCTAATTAGTTTCAGCAGGACAAGATTAATCCACGGAGGTTTGAATCAAAACTTGATTATTCCAATTAGCCGCGTCTAGATTATTCCATTTCAAATTTTAGATTTATTCAAAATATATTATTGCCAAATTTTTAAATCTTGTACAAAGCAATGGCTAATATTGTCGTCTTTAATATGCAACAAAAGTTCGGTGTAAATACATAGTTACATTTCTAAAAAACCATTTTCTCAAACTGTGCAAAAGCCCAAAAAGTGGAATAGTCAAGTTTTGAAAAGAACCTCCTCAATTATTGGTAGTTTGAATAAAATGGAAAATAAAAACCACACACAAAAAAGAAATTGTAAAACATTTTCTTGACAACTCAGTTTGTATATCTTTAATTTTTATAGGTATTATTACTTTAGATTTTCTCCCTCTCTTTCAGCTGTTAGTTAATTAATTTAAAGATAAATCGAGTTAATAAACAAATTAGTTAAAAAAAGAAAACTAGTACTTTTTTATGATTACATCCAAAACAAAAACTATTTTCACCATTTCAAAACATTTTCTGACATACTTTATGTACAGGCATGAATCGTTTTGGGCTTTTTGTTACTCATGAATATACACTCATAGTCAGGTTTATTTGCACAAAAAGTAGCAGGATAATGTTTTGTTCGAAGTTGGTCAACATTTTTAATTTGTTTACATGTATATTTATACATATATGGCTATGACTGTTTATATCTACATAAATAAAAAATGTTAAAACACAAAACGATTCATTAAATTAATTGAAAAAAATTCAACTCATTCGATTCTTTGTGTGCGTAAATAAGGATGAAACGATACGAGTGAATGCAAGTACACTAGACCCCCGTCTTGCCTTGATCTTATTTGCGTCGCTTTTTAAAATTTGGTTTTATCTGCTTTGCGTTGTTTAGTTTCGAATTTTTCTCGCTACGCTTGCCTCTAATACATACATACGTACATGTATACGTTTGTGTAAAAGAGAAAACAGTAAAGTAAACAAAATAACGGGAGTAATATCTTTTCAATACCAGGACCTTCATAACCTTCATATTATCAAAGCAATTCAATTCGTAATAAAAGTCAGATTTTTTTTTAAATTGTTATGATTTAAGTGCAACAAGAAAAAGTGAAGCAATTTCGAAACACTTATGTATGTTTTGATTCAATTATCTTATACACAGAGAAAAATGGGATGATGTCATGATTCTTCGATGGTGATTAATTATGGTGCACTTACCTTGCAGTGTATTGGCAACCGGGTAGGTATCCAGGAAACACTATTTGAATCTTGTGTGCCGGTTAGTTGGTCAACAGAGTCAAGGTATAACGTCAAAGGCTGATTCGCGTTAGCATAAGTTAATAATTGCTTAAAATGTGCTGTTAAGGGTACCAAGTCATCAGGAATATTTTCGAAAGGCAACATATAATTATAGGAAATCTATAACATTCAGGGATATATATGTTTGTATGTGCATGGGCAATATCGAAATATTTATAATATGTTTTATTCTTATGATTTACATTGTCTGAGCATTTAACCCACCTGTTGGCATATCGATATTAGAGTAGGTGTTAATGCACTAGAGTCTGGCGTGGTGCCTAAAAATCGTATAATATTAATTGGCCTTTTTTCCGGAAACCATTCTGTAGCAACTAGTGAAGCACTTTTAGCTAAAAGCGATGTCTTTCCACAACCTCCTTCGCCATAAAGGACAAGTGGTTTATCTGAATCCCCCAGCATATAACGCTTGATGTGTTCTAGACTTTCCTCTCGCCCATAAAAGACCTTCACAGAATTATTGCAAGCGTGCAAATGCTGAAGGATTTCAGTGACTATCTGTCCCTGTGCACTGGAGTCTTCTTTGCGCATAGCTCTATCAACTAACTTGATAATATTTTTGTAAAAGTGTGATATGAAATGGTTAAGATACTCCTCATGCGTTTCAATGTCAAGGCCTTCACGACCGATCCACTCCACTGTGTACTTTTGTGAGTTACTAGACTCAATTTTAGCGGGCAATCGATTGTCTCGTAAATCACCTAAAAGTTTTGCCGATTCAGTATCCAAACTTCGGTTTATTATATCGACAAAAAGAGAGGCCTTCTTAAGATTTTGGAGGTTAATATTATTAATATAACGCACATATGAAAGACAATGGTTTTTTGTATTTTTCACATTTAAAATGCCATTTATGACCTCACGTTCAGTAACTAACCCAAGCATAGAAATATTGCACAAAGTCAATAAAATTTTATTTTTTTTGAAGTATGAATTAAATAAAAAAAATCTATGTATGTATGTATGTTTGTATGTACCAAAGAGCAGCACAAGAAAAATGACTTACAAGCAATCTCAAATTTAAAATAGTGTGTGTATATGACTCTCTCATTATAATACACATACTTCCAAAAATATGTATTTGTTTTGCTTTACGATAAAAATATTGAAGAATAGAACAAAACTGCAATTGAACAATGTTGGAATATAATAAAGCAGAATCAGAACAAAGATGAAGTAGAACATTAAAACTGAAATAGAACATTCAAAACAATTTGGTACTACGGTATTCAGTTATGGAGCACTGCCTCGGCCTCTAACATCGACACAAATTAAAAGGCGCCAAAATAAACTTCTTCGAATAATCACAGCCGCCCTCTGGTACGTCAAAAACTCAAATATCCACAAGGATCTCAATGTGCCATTAGTAAAAACTATGATAACGAAATATGCAGTAAAATATTTAAGAAGGCTTGAACTGCACCCAAATCCATTAGCTCGAAATATTTTATATTATGGCGGCCACACTCGCTTAAGAAGAAGAGACACTGCAGCACTCACCCAATCAGATGAGCGATAAACAATGTGAACAGAAACCGTTTTGCTCTGCCTAAATGCATTTATTTGCATAATTACAATTACATTTCTTTATTTCATTGTTGGTTTGTTTCTTGATGTTCTACTTGCTTTGAAAACAGAAGTACTTATAAAGCTTCACAGAAATTTTTTTTGGATGATGCTCGATTTATTTTAGTTATTTTGTTGCTTTTGTTTTGATATTTATGTTAACACAGAAATACAGTGATTGGAAGTAGTGTGCAATAGAAAACATTGCTTTTAAAAGATTTTGCGCAGCTCTCTAGTATGTACCTACATAAGTACATAAATATGTATATTGGATATTTATTACCTGACATAAAATAGTTGTGTACTGCGTCCTTATTCATTTTACCACTGGCTCCAAGTGATGCAGCCGACTTTCTTAGCAATTTTTGCATTTTTCCCAACGTATCCCACCAAATTGCCTGATCTTCAGCCTGTAACTTTGGTACTCGTTTATTATTAAAATTTATTAATATCGATGAAATTGGCTGAAGCACTGAAATCGGTGGTACTGCGTTACTGTCCTTTTTGTACCATAAATCTAACAGGGCACGGTCTACACCCATTGATGTTAATTCTTCGCAAATAATTTGTAATTCCGATGAAACGATATATGTGGGTATGGGGCGGTATCCATATTTTTGACCCAAAAATACCACGAAATTCGGACCCATTGATAATCTTTGACAATTTTTTATTTCTCTCATACACAGCTCTGTGGTCATGTGATCATCTGTAGCTTCGTCACGCACTCCCCAACGCATGTCTACCACCTGTACATGTATGAAGATGAGGTGTTATTTATTAATGACATTACGTAATATTTCATCATACCTGAAACTCCAATCCATGCTTTTCGCGACAATAATCTTTAATGCGCGGATAACATTTTGCCATTAACGAATTTCGTTCCATTGTTGTATCTGCATATAAAGTATGCAGAATTTTATTTATTTCCAGAAAAGCTAATCTATTTTATACGAATTCGATTTTTTAAAACTATACGTACCTGTAAACGTAGAACTTGTAAATATACGAACAATTTTAGAACTGACTGGTGGAAGCGACTCTAATGATCCAGCAAATATCGAGTCTATAGTCCGATCATCCATTGTACGAGTATGTAATAAGTATTTAACCTATTAATTTTCTTTCGTTTGCTTTGAGGGATAAACATGAACCTCTTTCAATGAATTTCATTTTAAATTTAACTTAATCTGAAGTCACACAAATAGCTAAAAGTTTTCTGTTTGTTTGATCGATATTCTGGCAATCAAATTAGCAAAACACGAATCAAATATAGAATAATCAAGATGTGAGTGATGGAAGACAGGAGAAAGTATTTGCATGCATCTAATTTACACTTAATACTAAAGGCTATACAGGCTACACATACAATGTGTATGTACATACATATGTATGTATTTACATAACAAGTCGAACGTTGCTTTAACGAATATTACGTTTAAAAAATTTTTTTCGATATAATTAAAATTTTACGACATCGACAATATAAAACTCAATCATGATACCAATTTGTTAAAACTACTGGTTTCCGACTATCACAACGGCAGTCATAAAAAAGGAGGATTTTTTGGACCTCTCGTTTTTCTCCATATCATTGAAATACTACAACAACTACAATATAGAACATTTAGGTAGTTCGTCTTACGACATTTAGTTTTTACATTTATATTTAACCGATGTAAAACAAGTAAAAGTGCTACATTAGGCTCTACCAAATCTTTGATACCCTCCACCTAAAATTAGAATATTTCTAAAGTGGGCTTTATATGGGACCTGTTGTAAATTATCGGCCGATGTTCACAAAAGTTGACAATGTGATTTCTAGTCTTATAAGACTATGTTTCCCCAAATGTTGTTATAATAGCGGTTTTACGCGTAATAAAGTGTTTCCCGAGAGTTGGCTTTATATGGGGACTATGGTAAATTCTGAAAAGATCTTCACGAAAGTTAATTCTGTTATTTTTAAATTTTAGACTGATCTTAACGAAATTTGTGCGGAATCTTCTATTAATCCGTGCATTATACCACCATTTATTTTAGTTTTTGTAACAATATTATCAATTTTTTGGGTGGTGGTTCCACATTTGGACTCATATCCTCATCCTACTGAACCGATTTTGCTGGATTTCAATCCCAAACTGCCTGCGATAACTAGTAGTAGCTTAACAACAATATTGTTCTTTTCTTTTGAGTTGTCCGAAAGTGAGCTTGTTTTCAACAGACGTACATGGCTAAATCGATTTAGAATTATTCAAGGATCCAGAATGTTTATACTGTATGGGGTTTGAGATAAATAATAAAAAAGTTTCAAGCGGAACGACAAACTTAGTATACCCTGAGAGACTTCTAGCATATAGCATTTTTCCAGCATTTCCCCAAAATTATATAGCACTTTTCTAGCATTTTTAATTTTAAGTGTTAAATTTTTATTTTTTCCATTAATTAATATTTACATACATATATGTAAGTAGATGTACAAATATGTAAATATATTTATTATAAATATTTATTGTATACATTGTAAACGTAATGGAATTTAATTGTTTAAACCAAAGAAATTTAACTTTTGAATGTCATTCAATATTAAGTTTTAAAGCTGCATAATGTAGAAAGCAACAACAAAATTGCAAAATATTTATGACTTTGTTTGTGCTTTCAATGTAATTCTTTGGCGTTGCGTTGCGTTTTACATGATTTGGGCCTACATTTTGCACAAATTCGTTTTATATAACTGGAAATCGAACTAAAATTTTGTGAAGATGGATCCATAATTTACCATAGGCCCCATATAAAGCGGCCTTCCAAAAATCTTTTTAAGAAGCATTTAATTCTCTAAAATTTAGTCTAATTTAAGTATTTTTTTGATATTTTTAATATTTGTGATAAAAGATATATAATTTACGATCGGCCCAAAATAAAATCCCCTCCTAAAAATCACTTTAATACGTCTAATAATATTTCTGAGACAAATCAGGAAATTTTATTTTAATTAGGAAACGAATTTTAATACTGTGAGGCCAGGTTTTATAAAGATTGGCTAATAATTTATATAACCCATATACAGCCCACTCGTGAACTATTCGAACTCTCAGTGGAGGGTATTAAAGTTAGTCACAGCCGAATTGGCACTATTACTTCTTTTTTATTTTATTTCCCAGTTCAATTGTAAAAGACTACAAAATACTAATTCAGGTAAATTTATATTTTGTTCTGTTAAATTTAATCGTTTTTCTTTGTATTTTTATATATTTTTTAGCACTTTTCTAAGCATTTTTTTTTTGCATATTTTAGCATGTTATTCGAAAAATCTACCATTTTCTCATAAGTTTTGGCAACACTGCTGCTCATAACGAACTGAAACAAGTGGCTTTGAGTTCGTTAAAATTGTGTTCGACTGAAGAACGTACGTAGTAACTGTATTTTTTGATGTAGGCACGTACACATGTACGTATGAACATATGTATGTATGCATATTTTTTTCATTTTCGGTTGAAAATGTTTACATCCTTAGGAATTTTTTTATAACCTACTTTGACGATACAGCAACAGGTAGACAAATAAAAATCAAGGGGTTGCTCACTTACAATTATAAAAAGTGTTGCGTGTTGACTCCAATTTCAATTCTGAGTCAGACGCATTCAATGAATTTTTATTTAACCCTGTTATAATAAATAAACAGGGCAAGTTTTTGTAGCTTTATTGTGTACAATTTTCCGGATTTTAAAAATATTTATTTGCATATACATAATTTGAAAAATATGTTTTTTAAACCATTAACGACTAAATTGGGATCTGGTATTTAATCTGTGATCAACGATGGAAACCAAAGTGTAGATATAGTGCAGATATAACAATACTGTCAGTAAAATGTGCTAAGAATGTCCTACAACCGTGTGAACTTGCAATTTTTGTTGACAACGTTGTCAGAAAAAGCATTGTCAGTCCAGTGTAAGACAACAATATTGTTAGATATCTGACAATCGTGTGAACACTCTTCGTTGCCATTGGCAGATCATTGTCAGACGTTGGAAGTTTAATTTGTATTGTAAAATGTGCGAAGTTTATTCATCTGACAATGTCATCATTGTCAGAGCTTTTTCTGTAGGCAACGCTGCAAATACGTACGTATCAGGGATGGATAATGGCGTTTCGAATTTTGTACCAATTTTCAATAACAAAATGTACATATCGATTAGGGAGATCGATTATTCGACTTTTTTCAATAACCGGTTTTCGAATATTACGAATAGTTTCTATTTTAAAAAACCCGGTTTTCGGTTAAGCAATTTTTAAATAACCGGTTTTAATTCGAATACTTAAAAACACAAAAATCAAATAAGTTTTTAAAATAAAACGTTAATTTGAAGAAAAACAAAACAATTTGCAAAGGTAAGGAACCAACAAAATACATAGATATGACTTAGATCAGACCTAACAAATATTTTACGATAAAATCCAAGAAAAGTGGGACAGTAAATTGATCAAACTTTAGCTAAGTTTTCAACAATTTTTTATTGATTTACTAAACTTTATTTGTAAGAAGATATTTGTATAATGTTAGTTAGAAACTGTTGAATGATATTTGATCTAGACAAACGTTTTGCAAAAGCAAATAAATTATAGGAATTTTATAAAGTTATTATTTGAAATAATAAATAAAATCATTCAAATTTATTTTTAATGAGTTTTAATTTGTTGGTGGTTAAGCTATCTATATAAATCAACCATATTTTTCAAAAGTTGCAAACAAAACCTCTTAGCCAGGATTATCTATTTTAAATTATTTTGATTCAGCATTATATATATATATTTATATATATATTTACATATATTTATATAGAAACGAATACACTACAATTTAAAACATTCCATGACATGGTTTGATTTCTTCATTTTTGTTTTTTAGTTCTTGGCATTTTAGTAAATAAAACTGGTAGAAATTTTTCCCATATCGTTGATTCCGCCGTAATGTTATAGTTTTCAGCATGAAGAGATGCTAGAACTACTTAAGAGTTGTTAGTGCCTTAACGGGCATTTCGTCCTCGGCAACACAACGGTCTAATATTTCACCCAATGATTCATTTTTGACAGCATATTTTGGCAAAGTATTATTTGTCGTGTCTTTGGAACTACTTCGAGTTAAGTTTTATTTGGATCACATCAATGTCAAGCATGTTTACTAATTAAAGGTGATTAATAAGTCGTGACATAGAGGAACCTTTGTAACCTAACTTTGTCTTTTTAATCGCGTTCGAAAAAGAAAAAGCTATCTCCAGCCTTTATATAAAAATATATTTAATATTTAGAATACTCTTGCACAAATTACTATTTACTTTTTAACTGCACACGTTTTTGTATTTTTTTTGAATAGTTTTTGGTTTTTTTTCTACAAGAACACACGCTTTTATAAGCGATTTGTATTTACAGTGCTCATAATGTTTTTTGACCTTTGTTACATATTGTTTTGACATTTTTCATAAAAAGTTTAAGTTTGGATTATATTCAATTACAAAATACTTAAATTACGGGTACATCTACAACAAGAGTAAGGAAAATGTATATAAATTACACATTACTCAAATAACCGGGTTATTATACCAAAATAACCGGTTTATTCGATATTCGAAAAATGGGCATTTTAAAATAACCGACTTGGGCAAAGCTAAAATAGCCGGTTAAAACCGGTCGAATAATAACCGTTCGATCCCCCTAATATCGATGCCTTACTTTCTCAACCTCGTAACTTATAAAAATACGGTTTTGACTTTTTCGTATCAAACGATTGCTATTTTTGTGTTCTGTTACTGCAACAACTTATTATTTCAATACTTTGTCTCAATTCTGTAAATATTAATAGATTCTTTGTATTTTTTTAAGTTACGAGGTTGAGAACGTAAGGCATCGATATGTAGTTTTGAGACCATGACGATACCAATTTTATATTTGCTGCCTCATCTTTTGAAATGTATATGCACTTATTTAGAAAAAGACTTTATTAATTACGAATATTTTTTAAAGACAGCCACCGATGTATCAAAAAAAAAGTACAACTGCACCACAGCTTTATTCCCTGATATGCATGAAAAAAACAAAACAGTTTAATTTTGCAAAATTAAAATTAATTTAAACAAAATCAATGAAACCCGTTTAAAAAGATATACAAAAGCTTAAACACTTGCTATTGCTTTTTCCCTTCAATAAAAATCTTTTCACTTTTTCAATTTATAAAACTACACGCAACTTTCATTTTCATACCATGTCTTAAAACAGGGGGCTCCTCTCTATTGCGATGCGAACATATCGATGCCTTACTTTCTCAACCTCGTATCTTAAAAAAATACGGTTTTGACTTTTTCATATAAAACGAGTGATATTTTTGTGTTCCATTAATGAAACAACTTATTATTTCAATACTTTGTCTCAATTCTGTAAATACTAATAAATTATTGAAATAATAAGTTGTTTCATTAATAGAACACAAAAATATCAATCGTTTTATATGAAAAAGTCAAAACCGTATTTTTTTAAGATACGAGGTTGAGAAAGTAAGGCATCGATATGTAATTTCGATGCGAAAGCTAAATGCCAACTTAGAACCCTCTATCACTTTTGCAAAATTGTTTGAAAATTAAGCATTACTGGTAATAAAAATCAAAGATAGAGCAGATTTCCACTAATGAAATGACAAAATATGTAAAAAAATTGAAATTGGAAAGTTTAAATAAAAGAAATAATGATGAATTGCGAAAAGAAAAAAATAAAAAAATGCGAAAGACAAATGCGCAAACGCAAACGCAATAGAGAGTAGCCCCCCAGATCTGGCAATTCTTGCCATTCAATTATCTGACAACCGTGTGAACTGACGATTCTTGTTGGCAGACATTTGTCTGCCAATGAAATTGTATGGGTTTCTTGAATTCGTCTGAACCGACAATTAAATTTTGGTGGCAATTTTTCTTTAGCAGTATATTGTCAGCATATTGACAGTCCTTACATTATTATAAGATCTGACCACCATCTGTACGAAGCTTAATATGTTTATTTTTACGTTTGGCATGAAGGCAAGGGAAAAGCTTGTTATATTATTTGCTGTTACTTTTCCCCTCATTTTATTAAAACTTACTGTGCTTTGTATAAAAAGTTTTCTTATATCAGATAAATGTTGCTGCCAACACCTTTCTGCAGCTATTAGTCAAGAGTTTAGGCAGATTATATTTAAAAAGGTCATATTAATAATGATGGAAGGCGATAGCGTTCACTCAAACCTAGAAAAATTGTATTCTCCACTTGATTATGTTATGTTAGTCGCATGAGGCAGGTTTTATTAACACATCCATATAAAGAAAACTATTCTTTAAGAATTACGAACAAGTTTCAGGCAATTTCATTTAAATCCGACCTGCTGGTGATGCAAAGTCAACAACATCCGTGGATTGCTTTTTAAACTCAACGAAGTTTATTTCAAGCTTTGTGACCAATCTCGGTTAAAGATTGATAAATCAAAGTATACGCTCTGTAGGTTAGGTAAGGTTAGAAAGGCCGATGCAAAATAAACTTCACACCCTCACCCAGAGACCAATATGGTACATTGTGACTTCTTAATTAGTGAAAGAATTCTAGTATGAAAGGATAGGCTCATTTTTAACATTCAATACTCCGTATATATGAAAAATTTTCAAGCCAAATTTAATCTTCTTAGCTTTTTGCCAAAACTATAATTTCGTACAGAAACATTATTTCAAATTAAAAAGAAAAAATAATAATAAATTATATGTAGATTCAAAGAAGTTAAGGTTTACAGGTCAAAAATAGAAATTTATGGGTATAAATTACAGGCAGTCGTGGTTTTTTGTTCATATCTTAGGCATTTGTAGACCGATCTGGCTGAAATATAATAGCACACTATTCCGTACTATATCTAATATAAATGTATAGCAATGTTTTTATACGAGTCTTCGGAAATCCATTTCAACAAACACATGGTTAGATTGACATCGTTAAACCAACTTTGCTATTCATAAGGACTCAGAATATACATGCATATATACTTTATAGGACTTTACATTAATATTGTAGCAATTACAAAACGAATGGCAAACTTATATAAAAACGAACTTGTAAAGGTTTACAAAACAAATATTTTATGAAAATTTTCCTTAACAAACGTTTGTTTAATTTAACAAACAATTTCATAAACATACGGGGGTATATTTTTATATATATAACATGTTCTTGTTTGCTTGTTTTTAAATAAAAATCGAACAAACTTTGTTTAAAATCTAAATTTAAATTGTTCGATTTTTAAACAGAAAAAGACGATTTATTTATTTTTTTCTCAGGAAATTGACGATTTTTTCAAAATTTTATCTGGCAGCCCTGCTTGCAGGCTAGATGACGATGTAAAAATAGTCTTTAAGTTTTTTAGTTATATGGCCTTTTTATTACAATTTATAAAATCTATACTAATATTTTAAGGAGCTAATGTTTGTTTGTTTGTAGGAAGTAATCTCCGTAACTGCTGAACCTAAATGATATTCCTATAATATAAAAAAAAAAAAAAATTATCTCTGTTAACGAATAAAAAAAAAAGCATTTAATTAATGGTTTTTGAACGTATTTTTATGAATTTTCAATATTTTGAGCATATTTTAAAATTGTTATGTATATAAAAATTTGGCTTGGCAAAAGGAAGTGTTTGATTTTGATTGCTTGAACTTGCTGAAACATTGATATCATAATGTACATATTTGCACTTGTGCAATATAAACTTTACAATATTTTACACACTGTTCGAAAAATTAGTTCAAAGTCATGTTTGTTTGTTTCAGGAGCTTATTTAAGTGGCAATTAATTAAATTTCCCTACATCCAACACATCGATATTTTTTTTGTGCAAAGGTTACTGAACATATAGCAAGGATATTGGATTGCTTTTGCTTTTAAAAAAGTTTCGACTTACTTGTCTGCCTACACCGTATAACACAAAAAAAAAACAAGATTTCAACATAAAAAATATATGAGTAGGTGCGTTGCAAAACTCGTTCGTTACAAAATTAAAAATACGAGATGAAAAAGGGTTCTCACAGTTCCTTGGCGCTTTATGATAAGGAATATAATAATTGTAACAATGCATGTCAACATTCCTTTAGGAATGGTGACGTAGATACAAAAGTATTAACCCTTAATGGAAAATCTTCAATTTGATTGGTTTTTGGTGTTTGTGTTAAGTTTTGGGTGTGTTCAGTCATATGCATATAGTAAAATTTAATGGGCAACATTTTTGTAGAACATTTCATCTCCGTCCTCCCCCTTTTTCGAGGTGTTTTTCCGATTTGTTAGAATAAACCCAAAAAATTCCGTTATATTAATTAATATGTTCCACAAATATATTTGCCATAACATATAAAGAAAACATAGGGTGCAATCGTAAATGCATCACTGCGGTGCATCAGAAAAGCAAACTTTTTTTAAAACCGATAAAAAAGTGATTATAATTTTTTTTATTGTATGACTATTATTTTTGTGGAGTATTTGATAATTTTTTGGTCCACATCTACTTCATTGATATAAATATGAAATCACTTATGCAGCGCAGTGATGCATTTACGAACGTACCCATAGTTTTATAAACCGATAACCTGCAAGAACAGTCCAAGGCTGGGAAACTTTAATCGCCTCTAAAATAAAATTCCAATGTGATCTTTCAAAACGCCGACACAAGTATATTTTTTTTGTTTCCTCTACCAGAATCCGTTACCAGAACACCGGAATTTTTCGTGTTGAACTGTGTAATTGTAGAATGAATAACCAAAATCAGTAACATACATATATACAAACATTTTCAGAAAGATTAGAAAAATCAAATATATACATATGATAACAAAATACGAGTATACAAAATAGCACATACATCTTTTACACGGCATTTACATTTGCCAGAAACTTTTTACTAATATCGGGCGATTCATCGTGAGGTTTGATTTATAATGTAATCGTAAAATCTGTCCAATCGACCTATTATTCTACCTACCGTCTATGCAAATGTACTGCGGGAGTATCGGTTATGGACCTACAAGAAAATAATTTTATTATTAAGCCAATTTTTGAATCTAGTACCTGCACAAATGTCCCTTAAGCTACTTTTGTTAATAGTTAATTAGATTAAGGCCCCTATTGCGGTTCACTGCGTTGAGTTGTAATTAAGAAAACTGGTTGAGATGAGTTGTAATTATACCCTCCACCACCACTGTGGTGAATGAGGGTATACTAAGTTTGTCATTCCGTGTGAAACTTTTTTATTATACATCTAAGACCCCATAAAGTATATATATTCTGGGTCCTTGAGTAATTCTAAGTCGATTCAGCCATGCCCGTCTGTCTGTCCGTCTGTTGAAAATACGCTCACTTTCGAAAAACGCAAAAGAAAAGAACAAGCTCAAATTGCTTGTAGTTATCCTAAGCAGTTTGGGATTGAAATCCAGCAACATCGGTTTAGTAGGATCAGAACTATAAATCAAAATGTGGAACCACTACCCAAAAAAAATTGATAATTTTGATACAAAAACTAACATAAATGGTGGAATAATGCACGGAATGACATAAAATTTTGCACGAATTCGCTTTATACGACTGCAAATCATACTGTTAAATCTCGTGAAGATCGGTCCATAATTTACCATAGGCCCCATATAAACCCTTCTCGCGGAAAACAGTTTAGTACGCCTAAAACCGCAATAAATAACGCTAGCATACTTAAATTTGGTACATCACAGTTTTATAATACGTCAAATCACACTGTAAAATTTTTTGAAGATCGGTCCATAATTTACACTAGGTCCCATATAAACCCTACTCCCGGAAACCCGCTTAGTACGCCTAAAACCGCAATAAATAACGCTAGCATACTTAAATTTGGTACATCACAGTTTTATAATACGTCAAATCACACTGTAAAATTTTTTGAAGATCGGTCCATAATTTACACTAGGTCCCATATAAACCCTTCGCCCGGAAAACGGTTTAGTACGCCTAAAACCGTAAAAAATAACGCTATCATATTAAAATTTGGTACGTCACAGTTTAATAGGACCAGAAATCACACTGTAAAATTTTTTGAAGATCGGTCCACAATTTACACTAGGCCCCATATAAACCCTTCTCGCGGAACAGTTTAGTACGCCTTAAACCGCAATAAATAACGCTAGCATACTTAAACTTGGTACGTCACAGTTTCATAGGACCACAAATCACACTTTAAAATTTTTTGGAGATCGGTCCATAATTTACACAAGGCCCCATATAAACCCTTCTCGCGGAAAACAGTTTAGTACGCCTAAAACCGTAAAAAATAACGCTATCATACTAAAATTTGGTACGTGACAGTTTTATACGACCAAAAATCACACTGTAAAAATTTTTGAAGATCGGTCCATAATTTACCCTACGCCCCATAAAAACCATACCCCCGGAAAACCGTTTAGTACGCCTAAGACCGTAATAAATAATGCTATAAAATGGAAGTTCGGTGCGTCACAGTTTTATAGGACGAGAAATCACACTGCCAAATTTCGTGAAGATTTGTCCATAATTTACCCTACGCCCCATAAAAACCATACCCCCGGAAAACCGTTTAGTACGCCTAAGACCGTAATAAATAATGCTATAAAATGGAAGTTCGGTGCGTCACAGTTTTATAGGACGAGAAATCACACTGCCAAATTTCGTGAAGATTTGTCCATAATTTACCATAGGCCCCATATAAACCCTACTCTCGGAAAACAGTTTATTGCGCCTAAACGCTGAAACTAATTACACTGCTGTATTGAAATTTATTCTAATTTATTTTTTGTAATACCAGAAATCAGTCTTCAGAATTTTGGGATGATTTGTCCATAATTTATCATAGGTCCAATACAAATAACGCTCCTAAAAATCATTTTAGTCCGGCTAAAACTGTTACGAATAATGATATTTTACTCAAGCCAGTTCAAAGTTCTTACAAGAAACGAATAACATTTTCTTATTGTCGGTCAATAATTTAATTCAGGTCTAAACCGCAACCATTTTTAATGCTGACGTTCGTTTTTGTGAAGCTTAGTTAATAATATATATGTATTTATCATATAGAGCCCACTCCTGTCGGTGGAGGGTATCAAAGATTCGGCACAGCCGAATATAGCACTCTAAATTGTTTTTTGATGTTTTTGTTCGCCGCAATATAGCAAAGTTGTAAACCATATAATAATACAAAAATTAAGAAATTACAACACAACTGAGTTGAGTTGTAAACCGTAATAGGGGCTTAAATAAGGTCTTAATATCACAAAATAAAACTAATTAAACAGCAAAAAACTGTTTTATGTAAGATGTGGTATTATAAACAAAATAAATATTGGAATTAAATAAATTATAATTAAGTTTACCTGTTGGTCCCGTTTTTTCGTCACATATTTGACGTGTGTGACCGTAGCTTTAGGAATAAGTGTTTTATATATCGTCACCTTAAATGCAAACGGACGTAAATACAAGTTTATTTTTGTTTACAAGAGAAGCGAAACACATTACAATATTAATAATAATAATGTATTCTTGGTGTTTGAATTTCTTATATAAAGTCGTCACTTTTTTGCGTGAACATGTAGTTTGAACGACACATAATCGATCGAAAACTCTATTTCGAATTTTTGTGATGTTACGTTTGTTAGCAATTAAGGTTACGATATGTAAACGGTTAAATTGGTAAAACCGACAAATTTAACACTATAAAAATTAAATTTTTAATATTATTTGGTATGTGATGGAAATCGATTTTGAAAACAACGATTTAAAATCGAAAATTGATTTCTAATATATTTTATATTTTTCCGGTCTTTCTTATTTAAAGTTTTATTTTTAATATGTTTATTGAATTAATATTTAGCAAAAAATAAAATTAAGACCAAATAGATATTGGGAATTATTTCTTTTTTTTATAATCAACTTTATTATATTCAACATTTTTTATTTTTCGAATTTATTCTATGAGTTAAATTTCAGTTATGTATTTTATAAAGCTTTTTTGTAATAGTTCTATTCCTTAAATTTTTAGGAATGACTTTATACACTACCAGACTATTATCTTGTATCTTATTGTAACATTTTACCTTAGCTTTCCGTTGGATACAATCATATTGTATGTACAGAAAAATTTACAATTATTAGACACCAGCAGAATGCAATGCATTTTCTGGCCCGCTACGGCCTTCGTCAGCATTCTTTGTGTCACACTGGATAGTGATACTTTATAAATTGAATGTATTTAACTCAACTATTTAAACAAATAGATATTGGGAATTATTTCTTTTTTTTATAATCAACTTTATTATATTCAACATTTTTTATTTTTTGAATTTATTCTATGAGTTAAATTTCAGTTATGTATTTTATAAAGCTTTTTTGTAATAGTTCTATTCCTTAAATTTTTAGGAATGACTTTATACACTACCAGACTATTATCTTGTATCTTCTTGTAACATTTTACCTTAGCTTTCCGTTGGATACAATCATATTGTATGTACAGAAAAATTTACAATTATTAGACACCAGCAGAATGCAATGCATTTTCTGGCCCGCTACGGCCTTCGTCAGCATTCTTTGTGTCACACTGGATAGTGATACTTTATAAATTGAATGTATTTAACTCAACTATTTAAACAAATAGATATTGGGAATTATTTCTTTTTTTTATAATCAACTTTATTATATTCAACATTTTTTATTTTTTGAATTTATTCTATGAGTTAAATGTCAGTTATGTATTTTATAAAGCTTTTTTGTAATAGTTCTATTCCTTAAATTTTTAGGAATGACTTTATACACTACCAGACTATTATCTTGTATCTTATTGTAACATTTTACCTTAGCTTTCCGTTGGATACAATCATATTGTATGTACAGAAAAATTTACAATTATTAGACACCAGCAGAATGCAATGCATTTTCTGGCCCGCTACGGCCTTCGTCAGCATTCTTTGTGTCACACTGGATAGTGATACTTTATAAATTGAATGTATTTAACTCAACTATTTAAACAAATAGATATTGGGAATTATTTCTTTTTTTTATAATCAACTTTATTATATTCAACATTTTTTATTTTTTGAATTTATTCTATGAGTTAAATGTCAGTTATGTATTTTATAAAGCTTTTTTGTAATAGTTCTATTCCTTAAATTTTTAGGAATGACTTTATACACTACCAGACTATTATCTTGTATCTTCTTGTAACATTTTACCTTAGCTTTCCGTTGGATACAATCATATTGTATGTACAGAAAAATTTACAATTATTAGACACCAGCAGAATGCAATGCATTTTCTGGCCCGCTACGGCCTTCGTCAGCATTCTTTGTGTCACACTGGATAGTGATACTTTATAAATTGAATGTATTTAACTCAACTATTTAAACAAATAGATATTGGGAATTATTTCTTTTTTTTATAATCAACTTTATTATATTCAACATTTTTTATTTTTTGAATTTATTCTATGAGTTAAATTTCAGTTATGTATTTTATAAAGCTTTTTGTAATAGCTCTATTCCTTAAATATTTTTAGAAATGACTTTGTACACTACCAGACTATTATCTTGTATCTTCTTGTAACATTTTACCTTAGCTTTCCGTTGGATACAATCATATTGTATGTACAGAAAAATTTACAATTATTAGACACCAGCAGAATGCAATGCATTTTCTGGCCCGCTACGGCCTTCGTCAGCATTCTTTGTGTCACACTGGATAGTGATACTTTATAAATTGAATGTATTTAACTCAACTATTTAAACAAATAGATATTGGGAATTATTTCTTTTTTTTATAATCAACTTTATTATATTCAACATTTTTTATTTTTTGAATTTATTCTATGAGTTAAATTTCAGTTATGTATTTTATAAAGCTTTTTGTAATAGCTCTATTCCTTAAATATTTTTAGAAATGACTTTGTACACTACCAGACTATTATCTTGTATCTTCTTGTAACATTTTACCTTAGCTTTCCGTTGGATACAATCATATTGTATGTACAGAAAAATTTACAATTATTAGACACCAGCAGAATGTAATGCATTTTCTGGCCCGCTACAGCATTCTATGTGTCACACTGGATAGTGATACTTTACAAATTTAATGTATTTAACTCAACTATTTTAACAAATAGATATTGGGAATTATTTCTTTTTATAAGCAACTTTATTATATACAACATTTATTTATTTTTCGAATTTATTCTATGAGTTAAATTTCAGTTATGTATTTTATGAAGCTTTTTTGTAATAGTTCTATTCCTTAAATTTTTAGGAATGACTTTATACACTACCAGACTATTATCTTGTATCTTCTTGTTACGTTTGACCTTTAGAATCGCTCAAAATTTGTCACACATGTTAGTGGTATATTCGGCAAAGCCGAAAATACTATACTATGCTATATGTACTATACTATTCGGCAAAGCCGAAAATACCACTCCTACTTGTTTCACTTAAAAATGGGTTCAGTCGAAAAAGTGATAAGGTTTTTTATACCCACTCCAGAATAGTGGATAAAGTTTGGTACATAGGTTCGAATTGGCACAAGGACCAAGACTATTGAAAATGGGACGAATCGGTCCATAATTTCGCATAGCCCCCACAAAGGCTTCTTTTCAGAATAGGGTCTTTGTTCCCATAAACCATCTTATTATGTTTATTGTTCCAAATTATTTTATTGCAATCAAAATAATCTTACAAAATTTCATTGGATTCGGTCCATATTTGACCAAATACTACTCCCAAAAATAGCTTTAATGGCATAACTTCGTTATAAATGTTGGTATTAACATAAAAATGGGCGATAACTTTTACGTAGCTACAACTCGTATGTCATGACAAAATGTTGTCCTGGTAAGTCCAACATTAACCATAGGTCCCATATAAACACCCATCCTAAAATGCTTTATACAAAGAACTTTTACATGAATCTTAACCTCAAAAAACATTTTGTTAGGGTACACCAGCAAAAATTGTTTGTATATACTGTGGTGTAGGGTATCATTTGGTCGGGCTTGACTGATTATACTTTCTTACTTGTATTTTTTTTATCAAAGATAATTTGGTTGAAAAAGCACTTACCAATAAAGCTTTCTTAACTTGTATGTTTAAATTAAAGAAAATTGTATATTAATGCAAGTAAAATGATTATAATTACTTAGTGTTTTTTAAAGATTCAAATAACAAAATTTGATTGTATTGTTGTTAAAATGTTTATTTTCATTTAGTATTTTGATACGATTATTAATGAGGTTTTAGCTAATTTTAATAAATTTAATATAAAATTTCTAATGACAAGTAATTTTTGAGTTTGTAAAAAAATGTTAAATCAGAAAAGATTTATTGGAACTTTAGGATTTTCACGATATAGGATGTGTGGTTGGTTAATTGTTATTGCTTTATATGACTTAAATAATGTTTTCCTATATTCTCTTTTTTTTAAGTTTCTGTTATTTTTTATATATTTAATGTATTTATTAATTTATAAATGTATAAATTTATTTTATCGATTGTTTTGGATAATATATGTATGTATATGTATGTTTATAAACGAATTTTTTCATTTTATTAATAAAAATAATTAATAAATTAACCATAACTATTTTAATGAATACATTTATTAATATAAATAGATCATTAATAACAAAAATAATTAAATAAATCTAAGTTTTAATATGTATATGTTTGTAATTAATTTCATTTTAGATTATTTATTTGCTTATTCTCATTTGTTTTCTATTATATATTTAGTTCGATTATATAATTTTTTCTTAAATGAAGATTTTTAATACAAATAATTGAAACAGATATTTATTAATAACAAAGAAAAGAAACTATACATTCATAAATACAAGATGAAGTAAAATAATACACAATAAAAACAATCAATTCAACTAAAGAAAAATAATAAATTAAAATAAACTAAATTTTATAACTGTAATAATAGAGTATATAAGAATATCAACGTTTATTTTTTTAAATTCATATTCTTCAAGTTTTTTTTTTGCTTGATTTCAATACTCATTTTCAGTTTGATCTGATTCTTCGTAAACAAAAAGTCTGAATTTCAAACGTGTTATAAAAATAATGCTATTTCTGTGAACATTTATATAATAATTTATGTTAAAAATTAATCTTAGGTGGTGTTTTTTCTTTTGTTTTGCATATGTATGTTTGTATAAATGTATATATGTAAATATATATTTATATATATTATAATTTAATTGTTTAAAATATAATCTTCAATGTATTTCACTTTAGCAATCGCAAACACGTAATGCTTCAAATCTTTAATTTTTTGTTTTTATTTCAAAGACTTAAGCCTGGTGAAAACATTGTGCCAGTTTTTTTTTTCTTTCAAATAGAAATACAACCAATTTGTTTATGTACTTTGATTCATAGTACTCCATAGAAGACTTAAGGATCGTCCCTATTTATAAAATAAATAATTTCTGATGTTGTAAATACAGATGGTATGGGTTCATCTTCATTTAATTTCAGGCACTCAGTGCCACTTTGTGTATGTGTGGAGAGGATGGTGAGGTCAATATGATTCTATAACAAGAAAATGCTTTTTTGTTGGTATACATTATAAAACGGATGGCAGAAAATAAGCAAGGGATTAGTTTGTAAAACAAAGCAAAAAAGCGAAGTTCTATTGAAGTTCTCGAATAGTAGAGAAATGAGCAATCTAAAGTCATTCACAAAAAGTAATATTGACAAATGTTAGCATTTAAATGCTGTTGGTAGAATTTAATTTCATCTTTAATTGTGTTTATTATTCAATGACCTCTAAGTGCTGGCAACTTGCTGCTTTAAACAAATTCCAAATAAAGTTGCCCAACACCTACCTTGGACTATTATCGGGTTTCTCGCGGACTAGGGTTGTTGTGGTACTGACTGTGCCACCGTTATGCTTCTGGAGTGATGATCTTCGTACATGAATCGGTTTTAGGCGATCTTCGAGATCACTTAAAGAACCCTCCGAAGTCTGGGAATCCTCGCTAAAATATTTAAAATAATTTTTGATGCAAAAATAATATAAAAACAATTTTTTTTTTAATTTTACCTTTCTGTCAAATCATCGTCACCCTCTTCCATTGCTTGTTGTAAATCAGCAATACGTTGCAAAGCTAATCTTAAATCATTTTTCAGGGCAGATGCTTCAGATTCCACTTGTTCAATTTTCTTTTCCAAATCCTTGCGTTTTGTTACAGACTCTTGTTCTCTACCAGAGACCACATGAAATTCTTCTCGTAATTCCCTAAGGCTCTTCTGAGACTTTTTGAGGGTGTCTTGCGCTTGTAACTCTCGGACTTTTGCTTGTGAAACCTCATTTTGCAAGCGTTCCAACGCTTCTTTGTGACGATTTACTTGAACTTCTAAACGGGACCTAGTAGCCTGCTCTAATTCTAGTCGAGATTCCAATTCTTT
Organism: Pollenia amentaria; assembly: GCA_943735925.1. Lineage (NCBI taxonomy): Eukaryota > Metazoa > Arthropoda > Insecta > Diptera > Polleniidae > Pollenia > Pollenia amentaria. The sequence continues at coordinate 3,126,258 of OX031006.1, read as the reverse complement.
GGTACGTAACTCCAAACTTAATAAAATAAAAGAACACATTATTTTATTAATAAAAAATAAAAATAAATAAATATAAGGTTTTATTTACCGTTTAGACATCATAGCTGCTGACGGATCAGTCAAATTTTCAATATTTTCAAGTCTATGTTGTAGTTCTGTTATTTGTTCTTTAAGATTATTACGTTCTGCTTCTAATTCCGATAATTTAAATTCATATTCGGAAGCTGCAATCTGTTCAGTGTTAAGCTGTTTGACGGTTGCACTATACTTTTTCATTAGTTCGGCTAATTCTTCCTCATTTTCTTCTATTTGAGCCTGTAGTTCTGTACGATCGCGCTGTGCGGCATTTGCTCGATCCTCTGCTTCGTTACGGGCTCTGTTAGACTCTTCATACATTGCCTGCATTTCTGCCAAATCGACTTCAGCTGTTTGGCGTGCTTTCATTGCTAAAGTGCGGGCTGACTCGGCGTCTTCAAGTTGGTTACGAAGCTGACGTATTAAAGTCTTGCCAGGTGTGTCGGCCTTTAATCTTTCTAACTGAGCGTGAGCATCTTTCAGTAAGGCCTTGTACTTACGCAGATCTCTTCGCATCTTCTGGTTAGCTGCTTCTTCAGCCTGACGATCAACACGATCTTGGTCTTCCATTGAAGATAGGCGGCGCTCCAGTTCATGTTTTTCTCGCAATAATAGAGTTCTTTCCTCGTGTTCAGTCTCTAGTTGGCATTCAAGGGCTATAATTCAACAAAACAACTAATTAGCGAATCTTTCTTAATCAAACATATGTAATTACGTATTGTTAGATAAAACAAACCTTTGATTTTCTTATATGCACTACCACGAGCTTCTTCGAGTTCTTCGTCCCTTTGTTGAGCTTCTCTTCGCGCTTCTTTGCGCATTGTTTCCAATGTCATCTCCAAACGCAATTTTGCCTGCTCCAATAACTGCACTTGACCTGCCATTTCATCCAATTCCTCTTCTTGTTCCTTGACTCGTCTGTCTAATTCATTTTTGGATCTTCTTAACTGCGCAATCTCTTCTTCCGTACCGCCACCAAATGTCATTTCCTCCAATTCTCGTTGTAAGGATGCCAACTTCTCCTCCTTGAGATCAAGCTCAAGACGAGTGTCCTATCAAATGAACAGTGCAAAATAAATTAATTTTATGCCAAGTTTTAATAAAACTACAGTATGTAATTGTGAAGATACATAAGTAAATAAGTATATTATGTATATTAATTTAATTAAACAAGTTCTTTGAATTCTGAAAATATGCCATGTTACACATTTCATAAAGTATAAACGTTCTACATGTCAATAACAAGTTGCTTGTTTGTAAAATAAACTAATGGCTGACAGTTTATTAAGTTCATTTAAAGGTCTTGAATATTTTTTTTATCTTTTACTATATAATAATATGTCAACATACATACATATCGCTCATTTCGTGCAAGACCGTCACAACTCAAAATTTGGCATTTTCGAGTTAGTAATGCAGAAATGTTCTTCTCTTAAATCTCTACAAATTGATCTAAGAACGGAGAGAATTATCGAAAAAATAACGGTAATACAGATGCTTGTGACGCTATGACCTCTCGTAACAAACTTGAGCAATTAGCATCAACAAGGTCACATTTCAGTTTGTGTTTGGCATTCCTCTTGTACATGTGGTTTTCTTTGTAGCAAAAAAAGAAACATTTGATTTTATAACTTTATTTTAGTGAAAAAGAAGGTAAAAAATAATAGGTTGGAATCTTAAAAAGGCTCTCCTGTAAAGTTTCAAATTTTGAGTTGTGACGGTCTTGCACGAAATGAGCGATATGTATTTATGTATGTTGTGTGTATTTTTAAATAATTTCCCAGTTGGTCAGATTGCCTCGTCGTCTATGATCTTTACACGACTTGTTTCCTATCGTTTAGGTTTTCTAGAAGACAATTTAGAGGAAATCGTCGTGTACGAAAGTATGGGCGACAATGTGTTATAAGTTGTCTTTTATCAAAATCTATGTAAAATAGTATGAGCAAAATTGTCTAATAAGTTGTCTTTTATTATCTCTGTGTGGGACAGTATAAGCGACATTGTCTGAGAAGTTTTCTGCTATCAAACTCTATGTGGGACAGTGTAAGTGACATTGTCTTGCATAAAAAGCTATTGCCGAAAGCTTTCTTATGCCGTTGTTGAATGCTTTTCAATCACTTGATGGGGTTTGCTTAAAATTCTCACATTTTCAAGAAATAACAAATTAGTTTTAAGAATTTCGTAAATTTGTATCTGTTTTAATCTTTTCGTACCTGCATGCTGTTCCAGGTGGTAAACGGGTGATATATTGATTAAATATATTGCTTTAGATCACTTTTGTAATTTATTCAAAAATCAACCTCCCTCTAAGTGTACAGAAATAAGTGAGCGAAACACATGTGATGAGTTAACACAATTGCGGAACGATATAAAACGCACTATTGAAAAAGTCCGCACCGTTCATATAAGGGAATCAATCGTTCATTGGAACTAGGTCGTTCCGGAACGAAACAACTCTAATTGATAAATTTTTCGATAGTGATTTTGCTTCATAGTTACTTCAGGATAATTTAACATGATTTCATAATAACTTACAAACATTTTTTTATTAATCAGGTCTGTTCTGAAAATCACGTGATTTCAAATCACGTGCTTTTTAAAATCCCACGTGTGATTTTGTGGTGTTCTGAAAATCATTTCGTTTTGGTTTCTCGGTGTGCCTTCGGCAATTGAAAATCGCACCGAAACACACGAAAAACAGAACACAAAAATATCAAACGTGTGATTTTTAAAGGCACATACGATTTAAAATCACGTGATTTGAATAAAAATGATTTTCAGAACAGGCTTGAATAACTATAATTCATGTTAAATAAACATTCCAGTAAAGTAAGAGAAATATGACGATTGATATTGAAATAACACTACGAATCACGTTGAACGAAAGATATTTCAAGTTGAAACAACTTAAATTTCATGCCGAATCAATTTGATTTAAGTGTAGACCAACAGCGAGAAGAAGCTTTATAGACAACATATCGCTCAATTACTTCAATAGTGGCATAACTCAAAAAAAATACATTTCGAGAAAAACGCGTTTAAAGTTATCTTCAGACAAGGAAAGTATAAAAGAAAAAAAATTAATTTCTTGAGTTATGTCACTATCAGTGTGGCCATTTTGGCATTTTTGCAGCTAAATTTAGCATTAAAAATTTTTATTTAGCTGCATAATTTGCATTAAGCATTTTTCAGCATTATTTATTTTAAGAATTTGGACGAATAGTTTTGTTTATTGAATTTAAATTTTTTATATATTATAAGAAACTTGGACTAAAAATAGTTGTACCCAAAATTAAATTTCGTATGAAACTGGATAAATCTTATGTATAAAAAATAGAATATTCAGGGAATATTAGAAATGCCCTCATCATGTTGATTGTAAGTATTATTTGCCCTTCGATATTACGATATTAAAGTATGTACAAAGAAATTTCACTTTGTATTTAGATAATAATTCTATAGTGTAAATATTTGACACATTTTTTTTGCTCTAAACTGCTGGAAAAATAATAATTTTAAAACTTAAACTTTTCTATAACTTTCAACTATAAAAAATAAAATTATCTAAAAAAATGTTTATAGCCATAAAAGTAAAATCGTTTAAATTTTGCATGTATCAGGGGTTTGGGGGTCGCCTAAATTAAAATTTTTATCTCAACTACCTGTGCTACATATTTATATGCATCAGATGCTTTACCAAAATCTTTTCTCTCCTTTTAATATAAACATTCATTTCCATTTCGTTAAAAATTAAGTCACTAATATGTATTTAGTTTCGAATACAATTTCATACTGGTAATACATTTTTAGCAAAAATTTTTAAAAGGTTTAATCATTATTTTTTTTAGCATTTTTTAAAATAATTTTAAGCATTTTTTGGCCATGTCTAATGTCAGATTTAGCTGTCAATTGTCAACTGGTCAATATCGAAGTAATTTAGCGCTATGTATTTATATGCATACTTTGATTTGTTGAAATAAATCCATTTGTGTAATATTATTAAAGCTAATGTTATTTATTCTTTGAGTTATAAATATCTACGTACACATGTATAGTATCTATGTATGTAACAAGGGTAACGTAAAAACGGAAAAGAAAAATAATTATGCGTCACTATTTATCATTTCAAGAACCAGGGAAACAAAATCTTCTGATTCATCAGCCAATGCAATTTTATTTTACGTGTTGTTTGTTTAAAAAGTGAATTTGAGATGTTTAAATAAATTTGTCACAGCAAGCTGCATTATTTTTAAAGGGTTATTTTAAGAAGAGCTTCTAATAACTCATACTGCATTCTTTGGAAATTTTTTGTTGTTGTTTTCATTATAGAAAGGACTCGTTCAACAGAAGAAGCGCTTGTTGGTACAAAAAGCATATTTAAAACTATTTCAGCAAGCTCTTGAAAAGGTTTTAAGCCGCCAAAACTTAAATTTGTACCCACATCTTGACCAAATCGGTCTAGCCATTGCACAAATGGTATTTATAGTAATATATTATACCCAACAATCCACAGTGAAAAAGTGCTTTTCCCTAAAAATATCTCCTGGGGATTTTAACGAAATTTGTATCCCTAGTTCAAAATAAAAATCCCCAATTTGGGGATAAATCTCCAAAACTGAGAACACTGTACCCCCTGAACCAGCGAGAGAGAAAGAGAGAGAGAGATAATTATAATATAATTATTATTATTTAGACACCAGCAGAATGGTCCGATATGGTTTTCGTCATCATTCTACTTTCAAAATTTGAATTTTTTCTTTTTTCTATAAATTATTTTAAACATCAAATGAAAAATTGTATGCTTTTATTTGTAGGTACTTTTTTTCTGCGGGGTGACCCGGTAGGCTAGCTGGTAGTGAGTTAGTCTATCAGTACTGGGGTTGCGGGTTCGATTCCCGTCAGAGACTCTGGTCTCCTGCAGACAAGCAAAAAGCTTCGCGGGATTTAGTGTAGGAATAAAAAAAATACGCACAAACCAGTAAATCCGAAACATGCTGATGAAGGTCGTCGCGGGCTGAAAAATGGATTACATGCAGTTTATACTTCACTGTCAATTTAAGAATTGATTATAAAAGTCGAATATATAACATGTAACAGAATTTCTGTATGAAAACTTCGTCGACGACTTGTATTCAGTATGTCTTCTACGACTTGCTGTTGTCTTGTACTCGCCGTTGAAGAAAAACGTGGTCAACTGGGCAATTTTACATTGTTGAAGTAGTTAGTTATAAAAATGTGAAAAACTAAAAACTTTGTTTATAAAGGGGTTTTCAACAAGAACTTTGTTTTTTACAGAGTTGCCGATTTAGCGCTTTTTAATAGTTGAAAATTCTCATATGTAATAATGTAATCACGAAGGGTAGAGCAAGTGTGCAAAAATACACACATTTGCACAACATAACAACAAAATGTACGTATTTGCAATTTGCTTCATTTTACTTCGTTTGCACTAAAAAAACCTTGAGCATAAATAATAATGCATATTTGCTCAATTGCAAATAAAAGCAAACAACAACTTTTGACTACGGACCGCCATATTTTTTTTATTTGTAAAAAATAAAATTTTAATTAACATTATTTGTGAACGCTTTAGCGCAAAATAAAATAAAAGCTAAAATGCTTGTGTATAATTGTAAAAAATGAAGATAATGGACAACTTATTCTAGTGCTGCCAGAAGTTTTTCGTATTGCAAGAATACATTTCAAATTGCAAATTTACAAATTGCAAATTTGCACAATGACCATCGTGATTACCCTAATAGTAAACTTATCAGTATACTTTATATCTACAAGTGTATAGTACATTTCGTCAGATGGTGACTGGTATGCCGCTTGGGAAATTTTTTCAAAAAGTTTGTTAAAGTCAATTCTATATAATAAATGGGCTCTATTTTCAAATGCTTATTTTATTTTTTATATATCTTGAATATATTAAGAGATATCGAGCGCAAACATTGTCTCATATCCATGTTAATCCTATAAAGCCATATTGACCTTAAGGAAACTTTTTCTTAAGTTTTATTGAACTGTCGTTTGCTTAAGAAAAGTGCGACACTGATCGCACATTCCGAAGAAACATTTTGTTCCATGTGTAAAACCAGTAACCACTCGACGATTTGTATTAACCCGCAAATTTTTCCATAGAGAAAACAAATTTTAATGCTTGAATTATAGAGATCTTAAGAATGTTAAAATTGTTTTTTAAGTGTAATTTTCTATTAAAAATAATTTTTGATATTATTTAACTTTGCCTGAAATAGCAGAAACAAACAGCTTTATAAAGATTTTATTTTTTTTAATAATTATGTAATAAAACTTACTTCTTAAGCATTTCATTAAAGGTATTCATTTCAAAAGATGCACCCTTGCGAACAGGCAATATGACAAAAACAACAGAAACCACATTGAAAATTATACCGTTCAAATAATTGTCTTTGTTTTTGCACTTTTGCTCTTTCGCAAGAATCAACTTTTGACGTGAATACCTTTACTTGGATTTTTTTAAATTTTACGTGAATACCCTATTTGAGTTATTTATTTAGCGCTTTTTGATTAGAAAACGTTCACAATCGTGGTTTTTTACAACAAAATAAAACAAAGGATTTTAATGAAACTCATTAAAATGTATTATTTTATTGGACAAGCTTAACAATTATAAAGGGTGGTCCAACGTCAAGTTTTTTGCCCAACTTAATTTGGCATTTCTTTGTTTCAGTGTTTGACAAATTCAACCAATGAGAGGTACAAAATTGAGCAGGTTTCAAATAAAAATACAAATCGTAAACTTCGTGATTTTTTTGATCGGCATAATCGACCAAATGTGTCCACAATCGGGGGAATTGGTCTCAAATTTCAGAAAACCCGGAAATGTAGGAAATGTCCATGCTCGCCCAGTTCGTTCTAGGCTGGCTGTTACCGTGAATGGTGTTCGCTATGGTGAGATGATAACGGACTTGTGGCCAGAAATTGTGAATATGGACCTAGACGAGAACACGCGAAGCGTAGTAATTCATATTACAATACTATATAAGATATGGCCTAATTTTGTTATGTATATTTTTCTACTATCTTGCTGGTAGCTTCTGAAAAAGTAAAATAAGATTCAACCCCTATACCGATTTTTCATGTTTTTTTATGGAAATTATTTAGATAATAGAAGAACAAAATAATTTTCAAAGAGTTCACAACTGATTAGATAGTAATATAACAAAATTGAGATAGTTGCCGTTTTAGCTTCTGATACATCCAATTATAAAAGTATTAAGAAATTCAAACCATTATAACTCATTTTGCACCACCCTGTATAACACAAACAAACATTTTAATACATATAAGTTGTATACATGTTCATACATCCATACATATGAATGTATGCACGTTAATAAATAAATTCCCAGCTAGAATTTGGGTGATCTTTTTTTTGTAACAATCACCTAAATTAGTCTTCTCAAACCCCTTTTGATGATTAAAAACTGATTTATCACTTGAGCGATTGAAAAAGGATTTATATTAAAATAATGATATTTAAATATTTTGAATTTGTGCTAAATTTGTTAAAAAAAAAAGAAAGAAAGAAACTTCAGTCAAACAAATAAAAAGATTGACTAAAACAGAAGCCCAAAAATAATTTACAGTTTAGGAAAATTTATGTAAGTGCGACAACCCGATTACTTTTGTTTGGTTCAATATAATCAAAAGCCATAATGGTGCTGCTTCTATCGGAAAAAATTAAAAACATAATGATTAAAATATTATTTTTAATATACATAATCATAAAAAATGTATTAAGTATATAATTTACGATTGAAAATGAGACGAAAACTACTCTATTATGAATATAAAAACTACCATTCAATTGCTCAAAATGGAATCAGAAAATGTTATCTCAAACGATTCTTTGGGGTGATTCATCGGTAGGGTAACATTTGCTCACAACGAGAGTATCATTTATGATTTTTTTTTGTTCTTAAAGCTGATTCCTTAAAGATTCGATTATGATACAAAATGCGAGCTGGGTAATATTATTTAAAACAAGTAAGAGTGCTATATTCGGCTGTGCCGAATCTTTGATACGCTCCACAGACAGGAGTGGGGTCTATATGATAAATACATATCGCTCATTTCGTGCAAGACCGTCACAACTCAAAATTTGGCATTTTCGAGTTAGTAATGCAGAAATGTTCTTCTCTTAAATCTCTACAAATTGATCTAAGAACGGAGAGAATTATCGAAAAAATAACGGTAATACAGATGCTTGTGACGCTATGACCTCTCGTAACAAACTTGAGCAATTAGCATCAACAAGGTCACATTTCAGTTTGTGTTTGGCATTCCTCTTGTACATGTGGTTTTCTTTGTAGCAAAAAAAGAAACATTTGATTTTATAACTTTATTTTAGTGAAAAAGAAGGTAAAAAATAATAGGTTGGAATCTTAAAAAGGCTCTCCTGTAAAGTTTCAAATTTTGAGTTGTGACGGTCTTGCACGAAATGAGCGATATATATTATAATTAAATTATTGACCGACAATAAGAAAGTTTTATGCGTTTCTTGTTAGAACTTTTAACTGGCTTGAGTAAAATATCATGATTCGTAACAGTTTTAGCCGAACTAAGACGATTTTTAGGAGGGTAATTTGTATTGGACCTATGGTAAATTATGGACCAATCATTCCAAAATTCTGAAACTGATTTCTGGTATTACAAAAAATAAATTAGAATAAATTTCAATACAGCAGTGTAAATAGTTTTAGCGTTAACAGTGAATTTCACAAAATTGCATGATATTTTTTCTGGCCATATGAATCTAAGATCGGAGAAATTTTAACAATAAATATATCTGTTATGGTTTTAGGCGAATTTAATTATTTATTTGGTTTTAGGCGTACTAAACTGTTTTCCGGGAGTAGGGTTTATATGGGGACTAGGGTAAATTATGGACCGATCTTTACGAAATTTGGCAGTTTCATTTCTCGTCCTATAAAACTGTGACGTACCGAATTTAATTATGATAGCATTATTTATTACGGTTTTAGGCGTACTAAGCGGGTTTCCGGGAGTAGGGTTTATATGGGGCCTAGTGTAAATTATCGACCGATCTTCACGAAATTTAATAGTATGATTGCAGGTCCTATAAACCTGTGACGTACCACATTTTAGTATGATAGCGTTATTGATTACGGATTTAGGCGTACTAAACTGTTTTTCGGGAGTAGGGTTTATATTAAGCCTATGGTCAATTATGGACCGATCTTCACGAAATTTAACAGTATGATTTTCAGTAGTATGAGGCGAATTTATTATATCATTCCGTGCATTATTCCACCATTTATGTTAGTTTTTGTATTAAAATTATTAATTTTTAAGGGTGGTGGTTCCACGTTTTGATTCATAGTTCTGATCCTACTAAACCGATGTTGCTGGATTTCAATCCAAAACTGATTAGGATAACTAAAAGCAATTTGAGACCAAGTTTGTTCTTTTCTTTTGCGTTTTTCGAAAGTGAGCGTGTTTTTAACAGACGGACAGGCAGACGGACATGGTTAAATCGACTTAGAATTACTCAAGGAGCCAGAATATATATACTTTATGGGGTCTTAGACGTATAATAAAAAAGTTTCACACGGAATGACAAACTTAGTATACCCTCATTCACCACTAGTGGTGGTGGAGGGTATAAAAATGTAATACATATTAGGCATTATTCGTGAACATCTGCATAATCGGAAATTAATAATTTAATTTAAAAATTTTCTAACTTCGACCGATTTTTTAAAATTTTTTTTTATCAAAATTTGTCATTAGGCGGACGTTTCTGTACCCGTAACGTAATGTACCGGACTGCTAGCACTTTCGTGCACTTATAGAACATCTAAAAAAGTGTCATATGTTTTTCACATACATAAACAAAAAAGCAATAGTATACATAAAACAACACACACAGTGATGGGAAATCAAAGGGTTGAAATTGTGACCGCTGTGCAGAAAAAGTGCAAAGTGATTAAAATGGTATTAAAACAGTATTTAGTGTATGTAAAAACATTAATAATTCAATATCTGATATTTATTAATTATATTTGAATATATGGAAATATGTTGTATTGTAAGTAGTTTTGTCGAAAGTCTATAGATATACTGAAATAAGGACAAAAAAAGAGCGAAAATACCCGCATTCAATTTAACATAGAAGCAACCCATCACTGTTTTAAAAATGTCACGTAACAACGGCATGAAATTCTATTTTATACAGAATGGAACGTTACAACTACCGCACATTACATTTCGGTTAGCTTTTGCATTGCTTTTCATATACCAAAAAGCAAACAGCTGATTGATACAGAACAGATATGGTACAGCAACGTTCGCCTAACTGAGCCTTTTAACTGTATCAGAAAATCAACAGAATTGTTAAAATTTCGTTTGAATATTTTACAGAATTTTGTTAACATTTAGCGCAAACAGTTTCTGGACATATTCTGACGTTTTAAAAGTCTAATTCAATGTTAGTTTGCACTTGCATACATACATACATACACACATGTATTTTAAATAAAAATTATATTTTTAAAAAAATTGTATTTTAAAAAAAAATTATATTTTTATCCTGCATTTATATGAACCTTTTTGAAAATATCGTAAGTTGTATTAACGACTTGCATAAACATCGTCTAAAGTAAAGTGCACATAATGAAAGTGGATGCTTTATTTGTTTGTTTTTGTCTTACGAGCCTAAAAGAATGAAACAAATAAATTAAAAAAAAAATCGATTTACACGTTACGCTTTTCAAACCCGTGGCAATAATCCAAACAAATTTAAAACATTTCCAAAGATTATTTTTGAAATTTTGTTAAGAATTCGTATAGAGTTCTCTTTGACAAATCTTAAGTTTTTTAAATTACAAATTTCACCTATAAATCGGCAACTTGTACATTCTATTGTTAGGAACTCTGACCAAAGTCGACAAAAATGGCTACAGGGAACACCTACATACATATATATATATACAAGTGTTGGCACATAATTTTCGCCAAATCGCAAATGCTTAACATTTTACGGAAATTCCCCCAAACATATTTTTTTTAAAGTTTCTTGAATATTTTCATTTCATAAAATATCTTAAAAACAATTTATAAACAGTTTAAAAAAAGAGTGTAACATATGTACAATCATATACAAACTGTGTATGTATCTGATCAAAATAGAGTTAGTAAAAATTTGCTATTTTTTAAATATTGGAATAGTTACTTCAAAAATATCGAGTGTTGCAAATCATTTTCGTTAATTTTGTACATCTTTTCAATGAATAGGTACTTCACCTTTAAAACGCTTTCTTTTTTTTAATTTTTTCAAAAACCATTTTTGCTCAAGCAAAAACAAGCTGTAAAATATATCTTGTATTACTTAGTTATTGTTATGTACAGCAAAGCAAATAATGAAACCCCCTAAAAACCCTCTTAATACAAATTGATGCCCCCTAAGAATTTGTACCCCCAAAATATGCCCCTAATTGAAAAAAACCACCTAAGTCTGGGGGAATCCCCAAAACAGGAGACTCTGGTACATACATACTGCACATTCACTTGAAAATACAGTGTTGCCAGAAATCGTTTGGCTCATTTCCGCAATTAAACTTTTGAAGTCCTCAAAAAACTCCCATTTGAATACATAATCCCTAATTTTTTCCGAATCAAATTTGTGAAAGAGGGTTAACAAATTTGCACCCATTTCATATTATAAAGTTTTGAGAAAAATAGTTTTAAACTAGGAAATTCATAATATCAAAATGTTGAAATCCCCAATTTTGGGACAAATCCATCTATCTGGCAACACTGATAAAAGTATTCAGATAAATAAAAGCGGTAAACAGCAGCACCACATACTTGCAACAGCGTACCACCAGGGTTGTCAGATTGATTTTAATCTTTTTCGCCAAATTCAATGTCAAAAATCGCCAAAATCGCCAAAGCATTTATTTTTTTCGCCTTCGACAATAATATATGTATTATTAGAATAATTAAAAATATTTTTTCATAAATCCCAAAAAAAATTTGTTCCGTATCCCTAAAATCCGCCAAAAATTCAAAAAAAGTCGCCATATATTTTGTTTAATTTTTATTTAACAAAAAAGGTGCAGTGTTTAAAAAATTTTATAGAAGTCTACTTAAAGTAACAAAAAAAGGATTTTGCGGTAAGTATTAAACAAATATTGGATGTACAATATATTTGTATGTAGTTGCAGTTCTATTATATAACTAAAACGCTATATAGTTCACCAAGAAGACTAACTTGTTGTCTTCTTTTTTGAAATACATTGTGAAGGTAGAAAAGAAATGCAACATGTGCTATTTATATTCATATAACTTTTGGCTTGTAAAAACGTGTCGAAAACTTCATATCGCATTCTACTTCAAAGCAGATATTTAGTGAATTTCAATATTTCAATACAGGTACCTGCCGTATCCTTGTAGCTATAAATTGTTGGCCTTAACTGATCTTAATTAGATTGAATATCATCATTACAATTTTCTTTTAACAAACTGTATTTTTTCTATTGTATTTCATTAACATCCAAGGGTAAGTTAGGATTCATAAAAAATCTTTAAAATATATTTAAAAACAACAAATTTTATGTGATAATTTGTCACATTTTATAATGGAAAAATTTTCATAAACTTATTACTTCTTTCAAGAGCACATTTAAATGTGAAAAAAAAATTCTCGAAGATTATCTTCATCAGCCATTTCAACATTATTTAGTTTTAAATACTGGCCATACACATGAATGCATCAAATTTCTAACATTGAAATACTAGAATAAAAAAAATATTATTTCTTCGTTTTGAATTTAACAAATTACAAAACATATAGATGGCTCATCAAAAATAGCCAACAAAATCGCCAACTATTTTATAAATCGCCAAAAAATCGCCATGTCGCCAAATCGAAAATTAGGTCGCCAAAAGAGTTTCAAAATCGCCACGTTTGGCGAGAAATCGCCACATCTGACAGCCCTGCGTACCACATGAAGTAAAACGTATAGCCATGTTTACATAAGTAGATCAGCATGGATAAATGAACTCGATCTTAGTAATTTACCATAATAAACTCACACACACACACTTCGAGATTAATTGTTATCAAACAAAGTTTTATTAAATAAAAGAAATACACTTAAACACTTTTATATTTTGTAAATACATATCTTAAAAAAATTTAAATTTATTTTTCAATACATAAATATAAATAAAGTATGTAGGTATGTATGTACATAGGATTTATTTTGATCCTAATTAAAATGAATCAAAACTAAAATTTTAAATTATGCGGTACTGCGAGGCGTAAGCGTCAATATAGGCGTAAAGAGGGTTTAAAGAATAATGAGAATTGAAGAACGCAGAAAACAATTGCCAGCCTACAGTTAAAAAAGCAGAAAATAAAAGCAACAGTAAGAGGATGAAAAACAAATCACAAGATATCGGGATACATATGTACATGTACATACAACATACATACTACATAATATTATATACAGCATAGGGATGCCTAACAAAAAAAATCCCGTTCTTAAAGATTGGGATTGACAAAATCCCGATGCTTGGAATACACTCAAATAAAACAGGGAGTGCAAATAAAAATTATTTTTGTTACTTCTACTTAAAAAATCATAGTTAAAAATTGCTGCATTGCTGCACTACTATTAATAGAATTAGGGTCAACTTTATGTGTAAACTATATTTGTAAAATTAAAATAAAAAATAACTTTTATTATCTGAGTAAAAAAAAAAAATGGAGTTGTTTTAAGCATATTATGCCGACTCTTTGACAGGTACACAACTCAATTGTCAGTGGTACCTAACTTATGTTTGCATTAGTAAGATTTTTTTTCAAATCTATTGGTGTATAAGGCTAGATTCAGACCGTGAATTAAAAATCATGTCTTTTTTTTAATTCCTTTTGAAAATTGCTTCCAAAATCACAACAGATTTAAACGATGATTTTTTAGGGTTGATTTTTTCTCCATTATCGGTAATTCTTCTTTACTTGCTTATTTAAAAAAACAAACAATTTAAATGCGCTCCATGTTTTGTATTGTAAAGAGATTTTGCCACATTGAAATAAAAAATAAAATGAAGCAACATAACAAAAATACGAATGTTTGCAAAGAAAAATATAAAATACGACACAAATAAAAGAAAACGTGTTTTTTTCTCTACACCGTTCCCCAACAAACACAAAAAATCATGTCAGTGTATTCAATAGATTGAAAACGCCAGTGCATAAGAAGAAACCAATAGATAAAAGCAAAAACCCTAAACTGATACTATTCGCCTTTAGAAGTCCGTATTTTTCCCATAGAAATAATGACGCCTGAATCTATTGTTAGCTCTTGCTTCTTAATAATAAGCTTTATTTTATATGTACATTCATATGTACGTAAACATGCTTCAACTGCTAAACCTCTTTAATTCTTTAATTTGTTCTTTTTTTGGTTTTTTTAAGGTTGGATAATTAAAAATAAATAAAAAACCTTTTTAATTCAATTAATTTAAAATTCCTGGGTAGTTTGTTTCATTCCTAATACGTCAACTCACTTCAATTTACTGTTGCGGTTTAAACTTGCTAAGATTTTTGCAATTTCGTATTACGGATCAAATTTTTGGTAAGTTCAAGTCATAGTCGCATATGTTATGCGAGCGAAGCTGCTATTACGCTTAAAAATACATATCTTAATATAAGTATTTAGCGCTACTATTTGGGGGATTAATTATTATTTTTTTTATTCGTTGGAAAATTTTTCAATAATAATTCCATAAACTATTTGAGCAATTTTTTTTTCATGTATTTGGGAAATGTTTTTTTTTATCAACATGTATTACTTTCCTTTTCGGTGATAATTTGATATCTTTTTTTTTTTTTTTTTTATTATTCCTATACTAAATCCCGCGAAGCTTTTTTTGCTTGTCTGCAGGATACCAGAGTCTCTGGCGGGAATCGAACCCGCAACCTCGGTACTGATAGACTAGCTCACTAACAGCAGCTAGGTATATGTACATATACCTATATCTAATTGATTTTTTTTTTTTTTTTTTTGTAAATATCACTTTTTTCATATTCTTTTTCCCCGAGATTTTTAAAGTCCAATTGAAAATGGCATCCCTAATACAGTATACATACACACAATACTATTATTTCTATTCAGGTATAAAAAATACAAAAACATACTACATATCATGAACGAGTAGATACATAAATACACTCAAAAATTGCCTACAGTAATGATACCGAACCGAAATGACAAACCCAACAAACATTTTTTCCATTAGCACAAGTGTTGAACATTTGAATTTGTGTTTGCTCTGCAATTTATATATTTTATAATTTAAAATATAAATTTTGAATAATAATACAAGTTTTACAATGTTTTAGAGAAAAAAACCTTTAATAATTGCCACCATATACAAAATGTATTATCCAAGTCGTTTAGACCCCATTTATGTGTCTGTTTTTATGTTAGTTATTGTTTGGTTTCGTTAATTAAATTGTACCGGTATAAGGATACCGATATATTTAAAATACTGAACTAAATAACAAATAGTTTAATACCGATACCGAAATTCGTTTCGGTTGACAACCTTGATAAGATTTTTCTGTCAGTGATTGGAAAAAACTGATGTACATATTTTGTCGAATATATGTTTGGGTGTTTGAATGTTATTTATTAAAATTTTTTTGGAAGAAAAAATAAAAAATTATTTAATAAAAATGTTTTGAAACTATTAGCATTGCTGTTCGTTTAGTTGTTGACTTTGTGGAAGATTGTTCGAAAAACGAGCGACATGTACAAAAAACTGTTCAAAGACTGGGCAATGATGTTGAAGTTTACAATATTTCGATTTCGTGGTGATTGGAAAAAACGGATGTACATATTTTGTCGAATATATGTTTGGGTGTTTGAATGTTAATTTTTTTATGTAAAAATGTAACCGCCTGCTCTACAATTTCGAACGTAAACGTTCTCATAGAATTTTATATGGAAAATATTTTTCAAACTGAATGTTTTTAATATACATTTTCTATGCGAACGTGAATTTTAAGCAGACTTTCAAGGGATACTCCGTACATATTATTGGCAACAGAGGAAATATGATTAAACTTACTTAATCCATATATATATATCTTATTATGTAATTGAACAAGATATTTAATTTTTCCTTAATAACTGAGTCACAGCTTTCAAATAATTCACACCCACAGAACAGGAAAGGAATCAAGTACTCAAGCTCGTAGCATTACATAAGTTTAACCAACCATTAAGTTTATATGATCAGTCCATGCCAAATTGCTATTAAAAATTGTGCCAAGATTCTTCGCTGTGTGAACAATTATAATTTTTTCGCCATTTAAAACAATATCCGCAGAAATGGAGCTAATTTAGCTGTTTTATATATTAAAATGCTTTAAGATTTGTGTGGATTTATACCCGACGCAATATTTGGAACTGGGCTACTTAAAGTGAGTTGCACGTCGCCCGCGTATAAATGTATGTTACATTTAGTGAGTTGTGTTGGCAAATCATTTACATATAAGGAAATAAGAGTGGACCTTCAATAGACCCCTGAGGCACTCCCCTAGTCATGGATATGCTATCTGACCATACATGGTTTACAAATACCGATTGTGTTCGTTCTAAAAGATAAGATACCCCCTGTTCATCGATTTCGAACAAAGACTTCGTTCGCTTTACTTACACGTAAAACAAACACAATATTTTATAATTTGTTTTTGAATAAAAGTGTTTCAGTTTTCTGATGCCCAAGAAGCACCATAAAGTTCATATTTCCTCTTTTCCAACCCTTGCCATATACATATTTTCACTATATTCCACAAAAGCCGTTATGCAGCTATGACTCGGACTAATACCAGATTGTGTACTAGAATAATTCCCCCAAAAACGTATACAGAAAGACGTTTTTTGGAGTCTTTTTTCATTTTGGTTTTGGGGACTTATTTGTTAAGAAATAATACCACAATAATTAAATATTAAATAAGACCACAAAAACATATTTGGGGCCTTATTTAATTTTTCAATTTCAAACAATGCAAATTATATACCGTTATGTTTACTAACTACATACTTTTACCATTTATATAAAATGGGATAGTATCAAAATTCCGAAATGTCAAAATGAGGAGTTTTTTTAAATTCCGAATTTAAGAATTCGGTATTTCAAAATCCCAAACTTTATAACTTTAGTTAGCGAAGCCGGAGTTTGCTATACCATAGAGGAGACGAAGGCCGCTAATGTAGAGATGTTTAAGTTAGCGAGGAAGATGGCCGGCTATGCACAGAACCTTAAGTTAGCGATACAATTGTTTGTTTTACCATAGAGGAGAAAACCTTTGCTCCCGACCGAAGACCCCACCATGCTATCTATCGCGTGATTTTTAAAACCAACACTGTACAATAAAATGTATTTTATGCTGGGGTCTTATTTCATTTTAGAAATTGAGTTTTATTTCATATGAAGAAAGTTCCAAGTTATTTCATTTTAAAAATTGGGGATTTAATACATTTGAAATAAGACCCCAAAAATTGGGGAATTATTTCATTATGTTTTGGGTGACTTATTTCGCGGGGACTTATTTAATGGATTTATTATTGATTTTGATAACAAAACGTTATAACTATTGTATTTTTGAAACTAAAATAAATTTAAACTATACATATTTTTGAAGCGGACAAGCGGATTTATCGTTTATTTATCGAGTTATGGGGTGCTAGGGTGTTGCCGTTTTTGAAAAAATGTTTTTATATAATTCTGGAAGTAGTGGCATCCTAAGTGCTGTGCTGGCTAATTTTATTACAATTTTATAAAATTGCATACTCTGTAGGGGGTATGCTTGGGTCGTTCTACATTTTGCTGCTCTAAAAGTAACTCTGTGGCGGTTTTGGTTTTTAAAGAGTGGTGCTTTCAGAATCGTTAATTAATTTAGCTTTTTGATGTTTGCTTTAAGTTTTTCTGTGTATTTCAAACTTTTGTTAAATTTTATTTCCTTAAAAAGTTTTCATTAGATATGTCGCTTTCAATATTCATATATTTTATCGAAAATTAATGCAAATAGCAAAAATAGGCGAATAAATTGTAAATACATATTTACAGTTAACAAAAACTTACCGCTAGTGACTGTTCCAGTGTAAATTTTTCAGCAATTAGTACATCATTTTCTCGGGATAAACGTTCTTTTGATTGACGTTCTTGTCGAGCAGTGTCCTGGAATAAAACCATTAAATATATTTAAATAATTGGCATATAATAAGTCTTATAGTATATATTTATTATATATCTTAATATATAAAAAATCCGTGTCATGTTTCGAATAAACTCAAAAACGAGTCAACTGATATTCATGAAAATTGGCATATATATGTAATTTGGTCCAACTTAGATAGTTATTATTTAAATTAATGGCCTGGGGGCGGAGGGGCGTGGCAAAATCCATAACTTGAAAGAAAATTTTGCCCCGCCCACTTTTTTCGATTTACCTAAAATCAGAAAACGGCTCCACCGAGTTGACTTATTTTTCTTTCAAAATTCGTATTAATCAACTTTAAGTTTTCATCGAAAGAAAAATTTACCACGCCTACATTTACGCCCACTTTTTCTATTAAGCGCATAACTGGAGAACGGCTTGACCGATTTGGACCATTTTTTCTTTAAAATGATCGCCATGGTCCAACTTAGGTTAATACGGAAAGAAAATTTTGCCCCGCCCACTTTTACGCCTACTTTTTCGTAAGAAAAACTTTATGATAGGTATTTCATGGATTTTTATTTAAAGGCCATAAATTTCGTTTAAAGATCAATTTAAGTCGTCTGGTAATACAACACTAATGTTTGCTTAGGGCCAGCAACGCGGACCGGGTCAGCTAGTATTTTATATATTTTAAAAAACTGACAATATGTTTTTATTCACCTTTTTGGCAACTTTTATAAATGTCAAAATTTGGTTAATTCATAAAAGTAGCAAAAATGAGTAAGCGAGTTATATTGAGTGATTTTATTGAAGAAAATAATTTTTATATGGTACAAAATGTGGATTACACCAGGATTAACTTATTATCCATAAAATGGCGTATTAAAAAATTCGGTTATAGTCCAAAATTACTAATAGTCCACAAAAGTTGTGTTATGTTATGTTTTAGAATGAACTTTAAACATTCTATCCCCATTTATATAAAAATATTTAGGGGTGGTACATATACATACATATGTCGTTGTGCACGTGTACTCAACAAGAAAAAAAAGAAAAAACTGGAACATTTACGATATGTACGCAGTGCAACATTCCAAAATGCAAAAATTGTTTTAAAATTTATCACTCGCCGTTTTTTTAAGTGTGGCTAAAAGCTGAATTTATCGTAATTTTTTATTTCAGTATTATTATTTTGAATAAATTTATTTTGTTTTTCAATATTTATCGGAAGATCCAAGGCGAATTCATAAAAGGTGGTCTTATTTTGAGACGGATACAACACTGTAAAATACTTCAACGTTGTGTCAAAATAATACAACAAATAACATTAAAAAATTAGCTGTATGTCAAAAATATATGCTGCCACATTCATTTGTGTTTTAAACACATACATTGTGTGTTTTAAAATGTGATACTCTAAAAACGTTTTAAATTTCATAATTCTAAGTGAAAATTATAGAATTTATGAATAGTTCGCCAGACCCACCAGATCTTTATTTTGACATATGGTTAGTTATCAGCTGTTGCTTACGTAGCAACCTAAGGTCACCTAGAGTGAATTCGCCTTGGCAAGATATCATAAAAATTTAATAAAGGAATGGGTTTATTTTGTTTTTTGGTACATTTATTTTTATATTTTTTTTGTTATTTATTTATATATGTTTTTAGGACGGTTGGTACGTATTTACGTAAGTATGTTTTATGATACTCGTATTAATAACACTGTGCAAAAAATTGACCCTTTTTTTCGTGACAAACTGGGCACCTGGCTTTTAACATAATTCAGGTACGCTGAATTCAGTGGTGCCCGCGGTTTTTTAAGGTTGTCTCCGTTATTACGAAAATGGAGGAGGTTGCACAACATATGTTCGCGTAACTCAAAAACGCTTAAGCTTATTGAAAAAACTGAACCGAAATTCCGCAATAAAATTTCCTTTAAGAAAAGTAAAACTAAAATCCGCAGTCGTTTTAGAAACATAATTTTTTTTTGGAAAAAAAATAATTTTTTTATCAAAATTTCGAAATTTTTGTTTTTTAAAAATTCATAAAAAATTGGAAAAACGAAGCTGCAAACAAAACAAGTCGACTTGTTCACAAAAGTCGACAAATTTTAATTAATTTAAGAATTTCATTAAACGCAATATTTGTATGGGAGCCCCCCTAAGAAGTGGAGATAAGGGGCAAGTATGTCTCGAGAAAATGTTAAGGACAAAAAATTAATTGAGGTCGGTCATATATTATATACCACTAGGGGCGACTTCTGGGAATTTATAGGATTTTTTCTTCAATATATATGAAGAATATAATTTATATTAAGCATTTCATAGGATTTTTTTTAATTATTAAATTCTTTATTCAACATTATGTATATATGAAGATTGTGCCAATGCAGAAAATTTATTTTCAATGACATTTTGACGTAAAATGTTTTAAATGCGGTTTTTGTGCCATTTACAATACAAAACAAAAGAACAAATATTCAAATTTATGCTATTCCAAAGAAATATGCATGCATTATTACCACACTTTCACTTTGCGGTAGGAATTTTGAAAAATTCACAGTTACCGATTAAAAAATTCTAAGAATTAAGAAATAAAGTCATAAATGCTTACATTTTTTTATTTTATTGTGCTTACAAAACCGCACAAATCGGTCTTTTATTGTGCAGCCAAAACCGCACTAATCGGTCTTGTAAAAAACTTAAATAACATATTCTATTGTTATACCTGGTAGAAATATTAATCGTCCTGGCTTTGTTTTTTTTTTTACAAAACATGGTCATGAAGGTCTCGACAGGTACTTTGATTAAAACATTTTACAGTATAAATAAGAGTTCCTTAACCCCTTCACTGTCATATGGAAAGTGCTTGCGAAAGTGATTAGTGAAGTTTAAAGCTTTTGACAGTCTTGTATCTAATCAGTTATATTGAAATATCTAAGATGGGGGCGTGTAAAAAGTTCAATTACTTTTGTTATGAGTGTGGGAACATATTCCCTCAAAAATTCATTATGTTGAAGCGGACCAGCTACTTCAATGTATCAACCGTCATGCATCACGGTTCCATGCAGTCACAATGAAATCACGCAAGATCGTCTGGATATAATGGTACAGCGTCTAAAATTATCTCTTGACAAAAGAGTTAAAACGAGATAATATTTAAGCAACAGTTGAGAAGAATTCTATCGCGTATTGTACTGACATCCGCGGCTTGGTTGGAGAGTGGCGCTTATTCATTGATTCTTCCAAAAGTAGCTTTGCTACATGTCACTAATTTAAAAAGTCCTCTGGCGATAGCACTAAGCAAATACTAAAGAGACATACGCATCAATTAAGCGGCATGAAAGTAAAAAAAGGTATGAACTCTAACTACTTTATTAAATTAGATTTATATTTCATATCATAATGTTTTTATTTTACAGGAATTCTTAATGGACCGGACATTCGTCGTCTTATGAAGGACCATCAATTTGAGGTTGCATTGAATAATATCGAGCTATTGGCCTGGCATTGTGTAAAATCAGTAATAGAAAATGTATAAGGAAATCATCGGACTGAAAACTGGCGAATTTTAATCAAAAATATGCTAACCGCAAAAAAAAATAATGTTTCTAAAACGACTGCGGATATTAGAAAGAAGTTTTACTTTTCTTAAAGGAAATTTTATTGCGGAGTTTCAGTTTTTTCAATAAGCTTAAGCGTTTTTGAGTTACGCGAACATATGTTGTGCAACCTCCTCCATTTTCGAAATAACGGTATATCTCGAAAACCAGAGCCAATCTTAAAAAACCGCGGGCACCACTGGATTCAGCGTACCCGAATTATGTTAAAACGCCATGTGCCCGGCTTGTCTGTTTTTTCAACTAGCATAGTGTAATTATAGGATGGCTCATAAAACGTATAGTACATCAGATAGATTATTTAGTAAAATAAAAGATAGGACGGATAAATTAGATAGATCTAATATTATTTACAAGATACCTTGCAAGGGTAAGGATAATGAAATATGAAGTAAAGTATATTTAGGTACCACAAAAAAAACAAATTAAAAACTAGATTAGCAGGATATAGGTCTGATACAAAAATACACCAGATTTTGAAAATACAACAGTTTTAAATACAGAAACAAACTACAAACGACGCTTCATTTTAAAAATGTTACAAATTATCAATATCAATATCGATATACCAATAGAACAAAGAATAAATTTAAAACAGAGACAGACAATGTAGCTCAAAATTATAGCCATTTAAGTTATAAGAGTAAGATAGGAAATTAAATAAGTTTATAAAAATGTAATAGAATAATTTTTGTTTCCTGTGTATGTTGTTTTACTGAAATTTTGTATTAAGAATTTGTTTAAAATTTTATAAAAGAAAAAAAAAAAACCAAATATCTGAATCCCATAAGTAGCTATCCATTGAGATAGCGAAATATTGGATAAAAAATAAATAATTTTTTATATAATTGACCTTGCGCTTGAATATTAATTACATCAAACTTATATTAAAAGGCCGAAGAAAATAAAACTAAATAATTAATAAATAAGTTTTGTTATGTTTTTAAATCCATAAAATACGAGGAAAAATTTTTTTGCCCGGGAAATTACTGACCATGGCATCTATCG
The DNA here is from genome assembly GCA_943735925.1 of Pollenia amentaria. Lineage (NCBI taxonomy): Eukaryota > Metazoa > Arthropoda > Insecta > Diptera > Polleniidae > Pollenia > Pollenia amentaria. Next base: position 3,103,303 of record OX031006.1, on the reverse strand, counting down.
TACGATTTAAAAACCAAAACTGTATAATTATTCGGGATATTAAAATTCAAGGTTTCAAAATTCTGAAAATCGGGATTTTAGTATTCATGACCTTGAATTTGGGATTTTAGGTTTCGGACATATGAACTCAACCCAAATTGTTAATATAAATTACTTTGCTTTTTTTTAATTTTAACTTTTGTGGAGTAAAAATTCATTAAAACATTTAAGGAGAATTATTTCCAATTTCGTGTCGTACATATTTCATTTTATTTTAAATTTTTTTGGGTAAAAATTTCTTAAAAAAAATTGGGTAATATTGCATTTTGCGAAATAGCCGTAAATTTGTGGTCAATTTTAATTTTCTTTTTGGGTCTGCATTTCGTCACAGAAACCTTAAATAAAAGCCACCAGGATCGTGTGATTTCAATACACTAGATTTTTTTTTGGGGATTTTTAAAAGTTACTCTTCACCACCGATTAGCCAGCCACAATTGAACACAAAGATTGGTTCGAAAGAAAAAGTTTTTGAGTTCGAACAATTTATACTGTGTATTACAATTTTTTCTCGATGAGTTATTGCGCTTTGAACGCGTTGGCCGTGGCAGCCTCAAGGCCCAAATCATATTTACACAATAATTAAATTCAATAATTGATCCACTAAAGTCAGTTTAATTGATATTAAAAATATTTTTCTTTTCTAAAAATATTTAAAGTTCTGTAACTCTAAAAAACCGCCCTGTATCTTAATATAACAAAAGTTTTGTGCTACGTACTGTTTATGTTTAAAAAAACTTACTTGTAATGCCTGGCATTCAGAATCAAATTTTCGTTGTTTCTTCTCCAGCAAATTATTGCGGCCGCTTTGTTCTTCCAACAGCATTCTCAGGTCGTTCATTTCGTTTGTCATTTTCTGAGCCTTGCGCTTCCACTGACCAACGACCTGACGTTGTTCTTCGACCTCTTCATAAGCATCCGATAACTAAATAAATAGGGGTAAATTTTAATAATGTTAAAATTACAATAAAATTAAAATTTATTGTTGCCCGGCAATACAAACGGGTTTGAAATTGTCTTATTTTTCTTTAATAAAAACCATAAATAAGAAAACTTTATATATCACGACAACAACTTAAACTAATTAATTGTCCAAGTTTGGTGTCAATCGGTCCAGCTGTTCTTGAGTTTAAGTAACACGTACCCGGAACAAATGTTTTTATATATATAGATTATTTTTAATTAAATTTTAAAGCGAAGAATTATGTAAAAGTCATACATTTATGAAAAATTGTATTTGTAGAGTACGCAGCTCGATAGACAACAAAAGTCTACATCACTTTGTAAATTTTCTGGACTTAAAGGTAAGATTTGTAAACTGCTAAAGTCAAGAAAGTGAAGAAAATTACATGCGTTTTAAAACATTTTTTTTTTCGGTTTCAAGATGTTTATATTCTATTTTTTAGGGGCTGTACTTATTAATGCATTGCATTGATTTTTTTGTGTTGAAACAATTCGTTTAAAAAAAAAAAAGTTTTTCTATAAATTTTTTTCCAAAAAAAAAAGAAAAAAAAAAAAAAAAAAAAAAAAAAAAAAAAAAAAAAAGTAAATATGCCCAAAATTTTTATTATAGCCGTTTTGTAACCTCAAGAGATAATATGGAAATAGTTTACACAAGATTATTACAGTTATTCCAAATAGTACAGGAATCCGATGCTGAGACATTGACGAAAAATTGCAGAGAATGCCAAGGATATGGGGATGTATTCGAGCTAAAGTAGTGGTGGATCTATTTCAAAAATTGTTTTAAAAATATTGGCATTAAGCACAACGAAAATAGGACGCTAAATGGCTGGAAGGAACTGTGACAATACCAGTATTTAGCAGTTCGTCATCAAGGCAACCAGAAAATTAATTTAATGAAGTTAGTAAAAGAACAAAACGATGAAAAACGGAAGGTATTCATCAACAGTTAACATCAGAGGAGATCACATTTGCTTCATCAATGATTTAAAGTGCGGCTTAATTAATAATGAATATAACGGGATCTCCAAGAAAAGCAAGAAATTGCAAACGATCGTTAACAACTTCTGAGTCTAACCCTGTAAATAAACTTTCAACGAAGGAAGTTTTAACAATGTTTAAAAATGCAGATCTCACGAAAAGCCAAAATGACGTTTTACATAATGCCAACTAAAATAGGTACACCATGTAACTCATTACAAAAAGAAAAAACATTTTTTTTTAACATCCACCGTTTTATACAAACAACACGAACCCACTAAAAGTCTGCTATTAAATGTTTTATACCAAACTGAACCTTAAACTATTAAAAAATTTAAACTCTTAATTCAGAAAACACGTTTAATAATTATAGCCAGCTTTTTTGCGTCAAGCCCCGGGGCCCACATGTGGGTAATTTAAAAGATGATATTGCAAAGAAATTAAACAATATTTTGACGGATTGCACCACCAAAAAAGAAATGCTTTTAATGATTTTTCGGTTTATCAACGCTAACTGCTAATTGCCAATATATAATTTGCAAAAAAAATTTACAAACCAAAATTATTTATGTTTAACTTGTTCTTAATATTAAATTGATTCATTTTTAGAAAATCTATGTACTAATGTAAGTGGTGTTTTTTATAGTGGTATAAAACTTTAAGTTGGCAACACTTTTTGAGTGTTGGAGGCCATTTTGTCTGCTGTCAAGTGATTTATGTTTGGTTTGGCATTTCAACATGAATAGACTGACGACTAAACAACGCTTCCAAACTGTGCCCAATTGGCCCAAACCAAGATTTCCCTTGATCCTGATTTTCATAAGCGAATTTTGTTAGCGACGAAGCTCACTTTTGTTTGAATAGATACGTCAATAAACAAAACTCCCGTATTTGGAGTTATATTAATCCTCAAGTGTAAGTAAATTGAGTTTTACGTTCCGGACCCGTGAATTGGCCACCAAGATTTTCTGTGGGGATATGTGAAGTTGCTAGTCTGCGCCGATAAGCCCGGAACGATTGACCGCTTTACCCGTAAAACTGCCTTTTGTAACGTTCAAAGCTTAAAACCAATATTTTTATGAAAAATAATAACTTATTTTTTCTAAATAATGGATGAGTTCCAAAACGTCAGTTGCAAAGCAAATATACAAAAGTATCGCATTCTGAAATGCAATCGTGTACAATATTACCATTACTAAGGGGTTCAAATGGGACATTTGCATAACACAATAAAAAAATGTACGTATTTTCATTTTGCATAATTTTACTTTGCATTAAAAAAAAAATAGTAGTGCCTTTTGCAAACAAATGTAAACAATAACATTTGACATATTTAGCGGCATTTTGTTTATTAAGAAAACGTAAATTGAATCGTGGGCTTAAAATAAAATAGAAATGTAAATTTAAATTATTTAAAACGAAAAAACTTATTTTTGACAAAATATGATGTTGTTGTGCTGCTAGAACACATTTTTGGAAAAATAGCACATTTGCACAAAATAATACCGGTATGTCATAATATGCACTGCGAATTGGAAATTTGCACAAGAACATCATGAAAACAAAAAAGTTATCGATGCGTACATAATAAGCAAACTGTGCATCATTAAACTTAATAATATATTTCTGACTTTTATTGCAAAGTATTATAATGTTTTGGAGCTCAGCCGTTCTAAACGTAAAGTATTTTCCAATAGTTTTATCAGTATTGTATTTACCTTTTTCTCCAACTGTTTTTTCAGACCAATTAATTGCTCCAGGTCATGCTCGTGTTGTGTTTGCAAACGTCTTTTGGTAAATTCTAATTCTTTAGCCACCCGTTCATATTTAAGTTTGTAAACACCACCTGTTGAACCATTATCCTCGTTCTCTAGGTCTTCTTCTTCTTCCGAAATACCATTTAAATCGGACTTAGCACAAATTAATTCCATTTCAAGTTTTTCTGTCGATTCTTGCAGACCCTTTACTTTAGTTTCTTTTTCCGACAATTCTTTTTCTAGACGTAGTCGTTCGGCAGTTTCAGCTTCTAAGCGTTCTGTTGCCATATTAGCAGTAGATCGTTCCTCTGCTAGATCTACTGTCATTTCGGATAACTGTAAAATAAAAATAAAAGACGGACATTTAAACTTTTTTTCATCCAAACGCCTAAAATTTAAATTGAATAAACATTGGAATAACTTAATTATTAATACACACAGACCATGAATCATATAGAAATGTTTTTCATTTGATTTACTATATACCTACTTATTTTTTTTTTATTTTTATTTTTAAACATTCCATAGAGAACTGTGTTTGTTGCTTTTTTTTAAGTTAAAACAGATAAATTTTTTTCATCCAATGTCGTATGTTACATACACTATACACAGATATAAGTATACCAAAATAGATATCTAGATTCTAGATCACTTAGTTTTATATGTAAATATTTTTGTAGAACCGTGAACTTGACATATATTTCTTTTAATCGTACAACATGGAGTGACAATATGTGTATTTGATAGAAGTTCATTATTAATATTTCATTAATACTTAAAATACATTTTACACGGATCAAAACAGTTTTTAGACAGTGGGGAAATAAAAAGAAAATGCAATTTTGCAAAGTAAAATTTTCAATTAAGATTCTCTGCTTATTTTAATTTAATAACAATTCTGATATAAATTTATTTACTGGAGGTTTTGTCAATTCCCTATAATTGACTTAATAAAAATGTCAAAGCCATTGTCGATTTTACATTGAACCTATAAATACTTATATTTTTTTTTTAATATTTTAAGCTGTATTCACAATGATAGCAACAAAAATGTTTTATATACTTAAGGCGGCCTCGGTATTTAAACAAAAACATTTCGAGTATTTTTTAAATATGCAGTTTGGTAATCAAATCCATCGTGACGTGCATAATATCCGATTTGGCAAAACTGCCGTCGACGATATTGTCGTCAACGATTTATGCACGATATGTCCTCTATCACTAAGGATTTCTGGAAGACAATTTTGAGCAAAATGTCGTGGACGACAAAATAAAGAAGTTTTTAAACGACGACATAGCCGTCATTGTCTTTCAAGTTGTCTTTTATCAAAGCCTAGCTACGAAAACAAGACCGACATTGTCTTGTAAGGTATCCTCTTTCAACAACTATACACGACTATAGGAGCGACATTGTCATGTAAGCTGTCATCTAAACAAACAAAAGTAATTTGTTCCCAATTAAAAACAAAGACTTTAATATGATCCCAGTTGGCCACGTCTTTAAGACATGCTTGAAGATGGATGCACGACCATGTTAATTCCTGCACGACATGTGAGGGACAGCCAGAACAAATTGTCAACGAAATTTTAGAACAAGAGTCGCGAGAATCGTGCACGACACAAAGAAAGACATTGTCGCTCTTCATGTCGTTCATTCATAGATTTTTATAAGGGACAACTTACAAGACACTGCCACTCATACTGTCGTGTATAGTTGTGATATTGTCGGACAAGTTTTCTTAGATAGGCTTGTATAAAAGACAACTTGAAAGACAATGTCGGTCATGTCGTCGTTTATAAACTTCTTTAAAAGACAGTGCACTAGACATTTTCGAGTATTTTGTCGCCCACGACATTTTCCTCGAAATTGTCTTCCAGAAATCCTTGGTGATAGAGGACATTTCCTGCATAAATAGTTGACGACAATGTTGTCGACGGCAGTTTTGCCAACTGGGATTATGAAAATATGTGCTATTGTTAATTTTTATTTATTTGTATAGGTTTATAGACGACGATGATTTGTCTAACATTGTCTTATAGGCTGTCGTTGACGACAAAGTAGAATCCATTATAGTCTATATAGTCATAAAGACAATATGGACGACAATGTGGTCATAAACGACAAGTTAGGCGACATTGAGCTGCTCACATTCGCTGACGAGAAATGATATTGTCATCTATGTAGTCGATCTTTGTGTGTACGAGAGGCTGAACGACATTGTCTTTATTTATTTCGTGCACGATTTAAGCGACACTTGTTTAAAAATGTCATCGACGATTTTCATTGGTTGTCCTTTACGTGTCGTGCAGGAATTAACATTCCAACTGGAATACCAACTTGAATTCACTTAATACATAAACACATTCAAGCAAACAATAAACAACTTTCAGTTTGCAAAACTGCCGTCGACGACATTGTCGTTAACAATTTATGCACGACATATCCTCTATCACTTAGGATTTTTGGAAGACAACTTTGAGGAAAATGTCGTGGACGACAAAATACTCATATTGTCTAGTGCACTGTTTCTTATTTATTATTTAAAAATTTTGCTATTAACTGCCTATTTCACTAAATGCGAACGAACGCTTTCGTTCGCACAAAAACATGTAAAACAAAAATTTTTGAGAATTTGTTTTGGTTTTACATGTATTTGCGTTCGTTCGCATTTAGTGAAATAGGCAGTTAGATTAGATGGTTGGCGTAATTGTATAAGGCGTTGTCGTTAACGTCTAAGTCGCGTTTGTAATAGATTAAAGAACAAAGTTTGTGTGTTACTTTAATCTATTACAAAAAGGTCGTTAACAACATACACAATAAGGCCGATTATTTAAGTTGTTTTTTTTATTAAGACAGTCGTTAATAGAAAAGTTTCCCCAAAAAAAAATTTTTATAGTCGCAAAGATTCACACTTTACTTTTTTAAATGTAAGAAAGTTACAACCAAAAAAAAACTTTGAAAAAAGAAACTTTTGGAGGAGTAATTAAAAAAAATAATGTCCAAATTCACCAAATTGGGTTAATAAAAAAATTTTTTTTAAACCATCCGATTTGGTTTCGAACGACGCAAATGAAAAGGAAACAACCAAAAAAAAAAAATTTGTTCAGTAGGAAAAAGAGTTATGAAATCAAATTTAGAACAACCCAACTGAAAACTTGGTAATTTTGTTGCAAAAACTAACATTAATGGTGGCGAAAAGCATGGATTGATATAAGATTTTGAAACTACTAAATCTCGTGAAGATCGATCCATAATTTTTTATACGTCCAATTTAAAATCCGCTCCTGAAAATCACTTTAATGCGGCTAAAACTGGTAGAAATCATCAAATTAGATAAAATTAAGTTTTATATAAAAGCGTAACATTTTCTGATTTTCGGCCCATAATTTACCATGGGTCATGGATAAAGCGTACTTTTGGGAAAGCGGTGAGGTCAGCTTTTATAAAGATTGACTGATAATGATCCCATAAAATGCTCACTCATAAAATATTCAAACTCTCGGTGGGAGCATCAAAAAATCGGCACAGCCGAATATAGCACTGCTACATGTTTTTTTTACTAAAAATAAATATAGGAAAATCTTTTAAATCAGTTTGTTTTTATTTTGGCGAGTTGCCGTTTTATAACTGAAGATTTATTTCCTTTTGTCAAAATCGATACAGTCCGTAAAAAATAAAACTGTAAGTAGAATCTTTGCAGAAATTTGAATGGTATTGCAAGAATTACTTAAATATAGATATATATCTATAACAAATGATATTTTCATACCTCGTCCGAATCGTTGCCATCACCGTCTCGAATAGTGCGATCATCGTCGGCATCATCGAAGCTAGAGATATCTCTGGCCAAAGAATTTGCTCGTGATGTGGGAGTTTTTGGCAAAGTTTTTGAAAGTTGAAAAGCTTTAGTTAAAATGTTTTGCGACGATTTTGAACGTCCCATGGAGGGGCATCGTTCCATACTGTTGCGCTCTCGTTGCCTTTCTATAAGACTTATTGTTTCTGATAATGGGTCATGGTCGTTGAAAATAGAGTTAGTGGGTGTCGTTCTTCCACTGTTGGATACAGATGCCGTAGAACGATTGCGACTGCGTCTTCCCATAGCTGTCCACTCTTCCTGGACGTGATCGGTTCTTTTCAGAAAGTTTTGTATTTTTTCACTTAGAAATGCCGATGCTGTACGAGGATCTTCGAACGATGGCGAAGGGCGAAACGATTGGTGCACAGGTTGTTTGCGGCAGCCCAACACAAACGATAGATTTGCATCAAAAACTACAGGAGATTGTTCCATGTTTCTCATTTCATAAGCATCAAATTGATCGCCTTGAGCGTATGTTTGTGGGAAGACGCGTCTCGGAGGTGTTTGCAATCGGGAAAATGAAGAACCCGATATACTTGTAGCTGCACTGGAGCTTATAGAAGAGGCCCTCGACGAAGTACTTTTCCCCGAAAAAGCTGGACTTGGTGAGCGTGTTACCAATCTGAGACGCTCAGAAGAAGAGCGTGTGTAGTTTCCATTTGTTAAATATGGCGAAGATGAGCTCGTTGTTGTATCTAATTTAGGAAGAGGTAATTTTAATTTTACTTCCACAGGGACTGTTGATGAATCGCCGTTAGTGCTATCAACAACAGTCTCTGTTTTGTTTGATATTCCATTACATAATTCTTTGGATACATTACGAGTAGAACTGAAACCATTATCAGAATTGTAGTTCGACGATCGCTTTGAAATATTGACGGGTTTGTTAAAAGTTTGGGCTGGGCTTCGTTCACGTTGTTTTGTTATCAGTTTGACTTGTTTACGTAAACGATTGGGATCTTTTGGTGGTATAGGAGGACGCGGTAAGGGAGTGGAAGGAGGCGATGTACAAGACGAAACATTTGTTGCATTTGATGATAAAGATGAATTGCTTCCATCTTTACATAATGGACCAGACACAGAAGAATTTAGTTTAGAATTTAATTGAATCGATGGTTTGGAACTACGCATCGCTAAACGGACACGTTCTAAAAATGTTAAATTTGATATTTCGTGTTCATTGTTGTGTGTATCATTGTTAGTATGTTTGTTGCTACTGTTATTGTTTGTGTTTGTTTTAATTTTAACATCTACAGATCCGGGGATACTGTTGTTAGGTTGTGAGTTTGTTTCAGGTGTTTGAGAAGCGGTCACTTGTGAAGACCTCTCACTTTCCTGTGTCACCACCGAATCTTTCTGAAGTGGTGACATAGGAACAAATGTTTTATTTCCAACTTTGATATAGTATATAAAAAGGATTAATTGGATTACAGCCAATCAAGTCGATTTTAACAGTTCGTTATTCGTTCAATCGTTAATTTTGAATTTTGATTCGGTTTTATTATTATTTTTCGATATTTAATATTAAATGCAATATGTATTTAATTTTTCGGTAGGAAAAAATCCTTTTCATTTTTGTATTTCTATATTATTTGTCACGCATTTAATTTTTTTTTGTCACACGATCAATCTACTTCTAGTTGCAAATATATTTTTTTATATTTTTTCTAATTTAAAAGAAATTCTGTGGTTTGCAGATAAAATTAAATGGCGCTCACGATGGCACTTAGAGGTTTTTCTTCCTCTACTGCTATACGATGACTGAGTGCACTGATTTTAATTTGCCAATTGAAAATTTAAAATTGTGGACGAATTCAGCAAATCCGAATGAGATTTTGTGCGTATTTTTTCACTTTTCTTATGTTCTACATACATACTCATGTACAAATATAAACATATGTACAAACATTTGCCTAGATATATTAACAAAAAGAGAAGAGCAAGTGTTTCATTTGTTGATTGAAAGAAAAGCGAAAAAATAAACATACTTTTAACTTGTTCAATTGCCAAAAATAATCATTATGAAGTATTTGTTACAACACTCAGAACTAATTAGACATACATACATATTTACGTACATACAGTATTTTATGTAAATTGTCAATGTGCAACATGAATGGAGTATACGAATATTAAATAATTATAATCAACTTTGAATTTAAAAGACAGAATTAAAAAAAGCCACAGTAAATGTCTCAGCCTTTCCGGTGATGACACACTTTTTTTGGACGTAGGAGAAAAAATTCGCATGTAAGTTGAACCAATTTATTGTGAACCCATTTTATTGTTTTATTAATTCAAATTTAACAAAACCATTAAACAGAAATAAGTTTTCGAACGTTAACAAAATATTTAATTTATATAATTTTTGTTTGCTTTTCTATTCAACTGTAAATACAAACACTTTAATTTAGAACGAGTCTAGTTTCGCATTAGTTTGCATCTGTGATACTTATGCACGTTTACTCATATAACAAGAGTGCTAAATTCGGCTGTGCCGAAACTTTAATACCTTATACCGACCGTTAGAATATTTCAGGAGTGGGCCCTTTTTGGGGAATATAAGTTATTAGCCGATCTTTCAAATATTGTTCTTTTCTTTTCAGTCTTTCGAAAGTTTGCGTGATTTCAACAGACGGACAGACAGACAAACATGGCTAAATCGACTTAAAATTACTCAATGACCAAAAATATATACACATTATGGGGTCTTAGATGAATATTAAAAAAGTTTCACACGGAATGACAAACTTGTATAAAAAGGTATAAAAAGCGATAGCAAATGTCGAAAAAACGAAAGCTTTTTTTAAGAAAAATATTACAGTTTTTTTTTTTAAATTATTTTTGTATAAACAAAATCGAAGCTTTTATTGTCAATAAATATTATAGATACATATGTACATATATTAAGAATCTATAGTATAGATGGAAATTTAAATTTTCAATTAAGCCTATCTGGAAACAATATACTTTGGGTACTCAGCAATTCTTTTTTTTTTATAAAAGATTTAAACTCAACTATTGAAGCAAAAGTTTAATGAAATCATAAAAATTTATAAATCGAATGACATTTATCCATTCTTTTTATAATACATACAGGGTGTTTTTTATAGAGGTATATAATTTTGAAATGGAATAAAATAAAGATGAATCTTTTAAATTGACATGAAATTTACTTTATTCGAAAGATAATCTTCTGGTATTATAATTTAATTATGACTTTTATCATATGACCGCTACGGCTGACTCGGACGTAGTCTAATCTGGAGGTCCAATTTGTCTTCTAAGTGGTCAATCGTTTCGGGCTTATCGGCGTAGACTAGCGACTTTACATATCCCCACAGAAAAATATCTAGCGGCGTTACATCGCACGATCTTGGAGCCCAAATCGAGGGTCCGAAACGTGATACTATGCGGTTGCCAATTGTGGCACGAATTGTGTGTCATGTTGCGCCGTCCTGTTGAAACCACAGCTACTGCACATAATTTTTGTTCAATTGATGAACGAAAAAGTCCGTAATCAAAGCTCTATCGCGGTCACCATTGACTGTAACGTTCTGACTAGTATCGTTTTTAAAGAAGTTTGGTTTATTGACGTATCCATTCTAACAAAATTGAGCTTCGTCGCTAAACAAAGTTCGCTTATGAAAATTGGGATTAAGGGCAATCTTGATTTGGGCCCATTGTCAGAATTTGGAAGCGTTGTTCAGGCGTCAGTCTATTCATGTTGAAATGCCAAACCAAACTAAACATAAATCGATTGACAGCTGACAAATGGCTACCAGTTAAAAAAGTAATGCCAATTTAAAGTTTTATACCTCTATAAAAAACACCCTTTGCATATGTATGACTTTAGCTGCATTAATTTAAAAATACTTTAAAAACATATTAACAAAATTTTTTTGGCTGTTAGCCAGTAATTCATACATTTATGTACTTAACTTGTATTATTTTGTCGATTAAGATCTGTTTATGTGACACTACTGAAATTGGATTTTGTACAATTTTATTAATCAAATATACACATCGCCAAAGGCAAAATAGTTAAAAACAATTTCCTCCTCTGTTTGTCAACCGATTTGAACAAAAAGTACACCATTTGAAATGTATACATACAGAAGTGCACAATATATATTAATTAATTAAAATCAGAAGGGTAAATTCGTTAGCCTCATCTGCAAAACTAATAATTTAAAACTCGTTGTTCATTAGAAAAATAAGCGGACAGGTGTCTGGTACTTTTTTGAAATTTGGCCCTATTGGGGAGCAAACGGGTATATAAGATGATATATAAGATAAATAAGATGAATAATGTTGGAACATGTTTGTCCTTTAATTGGTACTTTTTGAATTTTCGTTATATTGGACCTAGGACGCAATATTAAACATGCATTGCCCTGAGTGAATAACAACATGTTAGGGGAGCTTTTTAGTAGTTTTTCGTTTTACAACTGGTCCTTTTTATAATCGCTGATATTGGACCTATAAACATAAATTAAGCATATCCTGAGTGGATGAGAACATATAAGAAGGAACTTTTTTGTTCTTTAACTGGTACTTTTTGAATTTCCATTAGTATTGGACTTAGAAAGATAAAATTAAACATGAAAGATTCTGAGTAAATGAGGATCTGTAAAAGGGATTTTTATGGTACTTTTCTGTTCTTTAACTGATACCTTTTGAATTTTGAAACCTAAAAATTTACATGCTGCGTCCAGAATGATTGAGAAACTAAATGGGGACACCTTATGGTACTTTCTTGTTTTTCAATTGGTACTTTCATATTTTTTTTATATTATTGAACATATTCGAACTTGAGTGGAAGATAACATATGGACGGGAGGTGCGCCCCTCGCCAAATCGACCCACTAAGACAGAAAAAAAACAAATTCTTGAAACATGTAAATTAATTTTTACTTAAATGTATGTTTTCTTTATATTTGCGTAAGTAATTATCGTCGAATTTCGACACCTGGGCAGGCGCTAGTTCATTTTAATTGACAATAAAAAAAAATAATATGAACTGTGCAAGCATTTTCGTTAACTTTCTTTTCGCTACAAACATGCAGAAATTTTAAAGAAGTATGCAAATTTTTGGTATTTCTCTTCCCGCAATAAGTCAATCGATTGTATAAAAAACAAGTGGTTGGTGGAGGGTATAACAAGTAAGAGTGCTAAATTCCGCTGTGCCAAATCTTTGATACCCTCCACCAAAAGTTGGAATATTCCAGGAGTGGGCTTTATATGGGATCTACAAATTATAAGCCTGTCTTTATAAAAACTGACACTCTAATTTGTTTCAGAAATATTAAAGGGCGTGTTAAAGTCATTTTTAGTAGGGGATTTTATTTTGGATCTGACGTCAATTATGGATCGTTCATCACAAAATTCGGTACAGTAATTTTAAGTATTAAAAAAAAACCTAAATTAGACCAAATTTCAATACAGTAACACAAATTTTTAATATTAATACCGTTTTTTAGATATAAATAAATCTATTTTGTGCCACGCCCACTTCTCCAATCCCACCAACACTTTGTTAGATATTGTGTGTTGGTGACCAAGATGCTTTCGTACTCCAGTACCCATGTTCTGTAACTTTGGTGAGAACTTCTCGCATCGAAAACATGTGAAACAAAATATTCCATCGTTTCTCGAAATGTGTGTCTGAAACTCATGTCGAAAACTATCAAAAGAGATTACGTCGTTACGTAATAAATGTCATAAAATTCCACTCGAGGCCGATAAGAAATTGCAGATGTTGTGAACGCCAGTCAAACATACCAAATTATAACATATGGACGGGAGGTGCGCCCCTCGCCAAATCGACCCACTAAGACAGAAAAAAAACAAATTCTTGAAACATGTAAATTAATTTTTACTTAAATGTATGTTTTCTTTATATTTGCGTAAGTAATTATCGTCGAATTTCGACACCTGGGCAGGCGCTAGTTCATTTTAATTGACAATAAAAAAAAATAATATGAACTGTGCAAGCATTTTCGTTAACTTTCTTTTCGCTACAAACATGCAGAAATTTTAAAGAAGTATGCAAATTTTTGGTATTTCTCTTCCCGCAATAAGTCAATCGATTGTATAAAAAACAAGTGGTTGGTGGAGGGTATAACAAGTAAGAGTGCTAAATTCCGCTGTGCCAAATCTTTGATACCCTCCACCAAAAGTTGGAATATTCCAGGAGTGGGCTTTATATGGGATCTACAAATTATAAGCCTGTCTTTATAAAAACTGACACTCTAATTTGTTTCAGAAATATTAAAGGGCGTGTTAAAGTCATTTTTAGTAGGGGATTTTATTTTGGATCTGACGTCAATTATGGATCGTTCATCACAAAATTCGGTACAGTAATTTTAAGTATTAAAAAAAAACCTAAATTAGACCAAATTTCAATACAGTAACACAAATTTTTAATATTAATACCGTTTTTTAGATATAAATAAATCTATTTTGTGCCACGCCCACTTCTCCAATCCCACCAACACTTTGTTAGATATTGTGTGTTGGTGACCAAGATGCTTTCGTACTCCAGTACCCATGTTCTGTAACTTTGGTGAGAACTTCTCGCATCGAAAACATGTGAAACAAAATATTCCATCGTTTCTCGAAATGTGTGTCTGAAACTCATGTCGAAAACTATCAAAAGAGATTACGTCGTTACGTAATAAATGTCATAAAATTCCACTCGAGGCCGATAAGAAATTGCAGATGTTGTGAACGCCAGTCAAACATACCAAATTTGACTAAAATTGAAAAATTTTCAACGACGGCGGCGAAAATCAACCGTCGGCTATACCAAAAAATGTAAAGTGCGACTGTAATGTTTGTTGATAACAAAATTGCTTTGAAAACATTCGTATATTTTTCAAAAATGTAAAAAGCAAAATAATTAAACAATGAAAAAATCGGCCAATAACAAAATACTTATCTCTTCCGTGTTAATATTCATTGCATTTGGCATTTTTAATTTATTTTTTGGTGTTAAAATTTTTTCTCACCCCTTTTTTATGCGTGAGTTTATTTGACAGTTCAAAGCGGGAACTTTCTCACAAAAATTTTACAGACACAGTTTTTCAGTATATTGGCGAGAAAATTTCCTTACGTGACAGTTATTACTCGCCAAAAAAGTTACAGACGCAGTTAAGTGAGAAAAACAGCTGTTTGTTTCAATTTATGGCATTTTTGTTTTATTTCTCACATTTCAATCGAAAAGTTTCTCGCTGCGGAAGTTACAGAACATGGGCACAGATATACAGAAATCTAATGTCTTAATATGGGAAATGAACCGCCCATTTATCAAATCCCGCCCATTTTTTTGGAGAGGTTTTGTATTGATGACCAAGATGCTTGAACCTACTTTGGAAGCTTTGGCTCTTGCCGTTTTCCAGATATATAGAGAAAAAAAAAGAAATAAAAAAAACAATTTATGGGTAAACTTAGAGGCAGTCGTGGTTTTTTGCATATTTCTCAATTATTTCATGGACCGATCTGGCTGAATTTCAATAGCAATATTTAACAAAGTATATCCGACATAAATATATCACAACATAGTCCCCATAATTTCTGATGTCTTAGGAAAACTCATTTCAACATACACACGGACAAACGGACATCGTTAATCCAACTTTGCTACTCATATAAGAACCCAGAATATACATACATATAGAATTAATAGGGCTTAAGATCTATATTGTAGAAATTACAAACGGAATGACAAACTTAATATACTCTTTTATCATCGGTGATGGGTATAATAAGCAATAAACTTATTTTTCAAGCCATAAGCTAAAAAAAAACTTGCCATAGTAATTAAAATAAAAAGAGGTTTCTAATAAATTCGTAACGAATTGTTTACAAATAAATTTTCCTGTTGCAAAAAATTTATTTGTAAACTAATTTTTTGAATTATGAAAATTTCCATTAAACAAAATAGCTTGAAATGTTTATTTTTTTAAAACAAAAATATTTACTATTTATTCAGCGTCTAAAGCATTTTTAGTTAAGATATATTAGTACTTGACAAATAGTCGACAAATACTTTCAATACAGCAATAACTTTCGTGTATCTACTCAATTTGGCAACTTTCTTTAAAGCAATTTTTATTTTTGATTTACCAAAATGTATTTCTAAACAAAAAATCATAGCACCATTTTATAAATATAGATTTCAATATGTTAAAGTCGACTCTACGCGAAAAATAACTTGTTTATTGTTAAAAATGGTTCATTAGGCCTTTCCAAAAATGACCATTATTTTTCAGTTGCTATAGAAAGTCGACAATTAGACCATTCCAACCTCAAAATATGACTTAACAATGTTGTACAATTTTGTTTAGAACGGATATTTCTTTATTTTTTTGTAAACATAACAATCTCGAATAATTTTAATTAATGGCAAAATGGTATCAAATATTGGATTAGAGCGTTTTTCGGCGGCGCTTTGAAACAACTGATAAAGCATTTAGCAAGATAATTTGACATCCTAGAAAAAGGTATTACTTTTGAAAATCGGATAAAAAATTTGGCAACTAGAGGCAAAATTAAAAATTAAAACACTAGTATTTAAATTTACTAGCATTTGCGCCGTGCATATATTTCTATTAAAGTGTGGCGGTTATTAAATATGAAGAATTTGAAAGTGTGTTATTTTCGTTTTTTTTATTATAGGATTTTTTTATTTCTAGATTTTACCCAAATCATTTATTTGCTGTATTATGGCTTAAATTTTTTGGAATTAAACGGACTATACAATAAAATTATAAAACTATGGATTTGATTATTAATTGTGGTAAGAAAATCCTCCGAAATGACAATAATTGGTAAAAAGAACGTTAAAATTTTAATAAAATCTGAGCTTTACTGGTCGATGCGTAATTTAGTAGCCTTTAAAACAAGATATTACTAGTTTTAAGAATATTAAGATAAAGTACCACGGTGCGCCTTAACTAAAATTAAATAAAAAGGTCTTACACCTAGAAAATTAGTAGAGATTCTGAATTTACAATGTTCATAGATGAGAAAAATCAAAAAACTAAAATAATCTGTGGAGAGATTTTTAAATAAATCCACTTTGAACATTTTTGCGATTTTAATAACGAATGACTAGTTTTGACTCCATTAAGAAAATTGTGCAACAGTTTTTTTTTATCTCTTATGGTTTAAGATATACAGACTGAGTTTTTTTAGACCCAGTAGGCCAATGCGTATACTTATTTTTTACCTAATAATAGACAAAAAAAGTATTACAAATAAAATGTATTTCTTTATTCAATATAAGGTCCGTTTCATTTTTATAACGCATGTATGAAATTATACTTTAGAGCTCTATAAACTTAAAACTAATCAAGTTACCTTGAATTTTTTAATTGGGTATAAATTGGCAAAAAGTCTGTTATCAAAATATTCTTTTGGTTTGAATCAATTGTATATTGTTGTTAGCGATAACGTTGCGTCGCAGATCGAATTATTTATCAATTGTTTGGTATCTAAGCTACGCGATCAAGATGTGAATGCAAAATTTGTGAAATTGCACGCGAAATACCCGTTAAAATTTGTGGCAAAGTTGCAAAAAAAGTTCCAGGTAAGTTTTAAAAGCAAAAAAATATATTTTTTTTGTTAGTTTGTTCTTATGTTTCAGATTTTATTGTTTTTATTTGTTATTTTAGGCAAGTCTAAACAAATGTCTGCGACAAAACGGTGCGACGTGGGCTTCAGTGAGATTGGAAAAGGCAAACCACATAAATGTGGGTTGAATTCTCGAGTAATAAATGTTTCAAATCATATATCAGATGGATCTTTAAAAGCGAATGATCAAATCATGTCCCGTGTGATTAAAGAAAAAGTAAAAGAAGATTCTAAGGGTGGTCGAGAGCCTTCAGTTTTGCGGTTGTCACAAATTCACGGCAAACCACTTCAAATCGCAGTAGGCAATAATAAAAACAACCTTTCCACAACAAACTCATCTACATTATCTGCGGATGATATGTTGAAAATGAAAAGGAATTTGAATTTAAGTGATCGTGCAACTTTAAAAATGGCAGCTTCCATTCGTGTGTGTACATTATAATTAAATTATGTTACATTTTTATATTTTATTAGTACTAAAATGTTGAAATAATAAAAGTTTAATAGATTTAACACTTAAAAATTATTATTGTCATTTTTTCCTTTCTATTCATATAAAACAATGCCATATTTTCCAAAATATCGTACTTCATGCGCAAAAATGTTCAAAGTGGATTTATTTAAAAATCTCTCCACAGATTATTTTAGTTTTTTGATTTTTCTCAAACATTGACCATTGTAAATTCAGAATCTCTACTAATTTTCTAGGTGTAAGAACTTTTTATTTAATTTTAGTTAAGGCGCACCGTGGTACAGGTTATAAATTTGGTTAAATGCACCTATAAAAATGATAATCACACAATACGCCTGGCCGTTAGGCATAAAATTCAACCCCCAACAGGCGCAACATCCCTCTAATAATATGTGCTGACGCTAAGGCATATCACACCGTCTGGGGAAGTTCGGATGTCAATCTACGACGTGAGTCGCTTTTGAACTTTATAGTAGAAAATAACCTAACAGTAGTTAACAGGGGTAATGAGCCCACCTTTATTGTGACTTACAGAAGAGAAGTTCTTGATGTTACGCTTATTAGCGATAGGTTATCAGATATGATTCGCGATAGGAACGTATCAAAGGACTGTTCCTTCTCTGATCACATGTACATTGATTTCAATCTTTCCCTCAGAATTGACTCAGTGAAACCGTATACGAATAGAAGAAGGACCGACTGGCCTGTCTATGCTATGCAGTGGGTTCACTGACGAGTGACTTAATTTAGGAAACAAACAAATCTTGTGAAAGAATCGACAAGAAGGCTAAGCCCATATTATAGAATGCAGAAATTGCTGAAAAACACAAGGAAAGCAGGAAACTATTTAATGAGGCAAAACGTAATGGTGTGTGAAACAATTACAAGTCCTCAGTGAACGGATTTAAGAATATTATCAGGAAGGCCAAGAGACAGTCATGGATGAAATTCTGCAGCGATGTGGAGAACTCCTCGGAGAGAAGTCGGTTACGTAAGATTTTATCGTCTAGACCAGCTATTCCATCGTTTATACAAAAGATAGGTCGATCCTGGACCACAAATAGTCGGGATACCCTTGAGATCCTGATGAATGCACACTTCCCAGGCTGTATTGCTGAGGTGCCGAGGAAAGAAACACTTAGCGAAGTTCGCGATATTTCTAATATAAGATTGTCTTCATCCCCAAGGGGGGAAAGACATCTCACACTTAGGCTAAAGACTTTAGGCCAATTAGTCTATCCTCCTTTCTACTAAAAACACTGGAGAGGATTATAGATATTCATATAATATCATCGTTGGGCCATAATTCCTTGTCGGCGGCTCAACACGCCTATACGAAGGGAAGGCCCACTGAAACTGCGCTTCAGACATTGGTGGGCCACATATAGTTTTCTTCCCTGCACTACAAGGAATTTTCTGTAGTTGCATTTGTGGATATTGAGGGAGATTTCAACAACGTAATGCCTTAACGTTATGAGACTTTTGGAGATCAAACCGGCAATCATTAAATTTGTTGGCAGTATTTTGAACTTCAGGCGTATCGAATCTAGCTTGGACGCCTCGAATATGTTTAAGGTTGCGAGTGGGGGCACCTTGCAAGAATGTGTTCTGTCCCCCTACTCAGAGCCATGGAAGGGACGATTGCGTATGCGGATGACGTTGCAGTTGTGGCTATGGGAAAGGATCCCGGACTATTGTCTGAACTTATAGAGTCCGCACTGGATGTCAAAATGATGTCAGGGATGTGGACTGGGTGTTCATCCTGCCAAAACAGAACTGGTACTCTTTACAAGGAGATACAAGATTCTCAAATTTAATACCCCAAAATGGGGTCTCACTGACACTGTCCGATAATGCCAAATATCTTGGACTAGTATTGGACAGTAAACTAAACTGGAAGATGAACACCCGAATTAGAATCAAACCGAGGAATGTATACTGGCTATACGAATGTGTCATTAAACCCATTATATTCTACGGGGCAGCTGTTTGGTACCCGGCGCTCAAGGGGAAGTGTCATCAAACTAAGTTTGAACGTTTAATGAGAATGGTGGCAATAACGGTAATGGGTGCCATTAGAACAGAGGTAATCACAAAGAGAGGCGGTTGAAAATGTGTTTGTAGTGGTGAGTGTATTTTGGGTGCACTGAAAGAAATTTCTAGATAAACATGTAGAAAACAAATTTTTTGTGTATTAAACATATTTTTTGTTATATAACTGCATGTATGCACTTATTTTATTTTTTTCTAATTTGTATGCAGCTTTATTCAAAATATTAGATGAAAATTAAAACTTTTTCCCCACTCTACTTTCCACATTTTAATAAACACATGCAATAGTAGAAAAATATTCAAAGTGTACTGAAAATGTTGGAAATTCTGCAAAAGAGAGATAAATAAAAGTACTCAGTTGAGATATTTACTATGTGTTTTGTTTTTGTTTTTAAAAAACAAAAGCGACGGCGACCTGCTTGTTTGAAAGCTAGCATACAACTGAATGAAATTATAGTTTTTTACAATCTTTGAAGTGAGTTTCGGTAACATTCGGGTTGTGTGTGTGAAAATCCCGAAAAGTGCTCGGCCCCTGGGGGCATAGCGTGATGATCGTTGCATTAGAACCACCCCCTCTAAGGCATTGTTTATGATCTTGAACTGGTTACCACCAGACATTTTGGCGAAAATAGCTGCGAACGCGGCGGTAAGACTTAGGGCCACTAGAGCATGGAGGGTTTACAATATCGGACATGCTAAAATCCTGGTAGAGATAAATTTGCACAGGGACGTTGAGTATGTCACACCTGAGCATTTTGGATAGCGTGGTTAACTATGATGATCTACGAATTCCCGCGAATGCGATTCGGATATTTACTGACGGGTCTAAGATACTGCATGGTGTCGGTTCTGGCATATACTCAGAGCATCTAAACTGCAGCATTCCTATAAGGCTGCCGGATCACTGCAGTGCCATTCAGGACGAAATAATTGCCATCTACACAGCCGCGAGACAAATTCGGTACGGTGAAATATCTGGCAGGGTTTTCACATTATTACCGATAGCGTGGCGGCCATAAGATCCCTGGAGAATGTGTTCATCACATTGAGAATTGTCCAAGAATGCCGGGTGCCACTGGAGTGGGTCCCCGGACACAGGGACATGCATGGAAACTGTATGGCGGACTCGTTAGCGCATGCAGGCATTACTTTGAATTAAAACGATTAAACATATGATATAAGTGTTTCACTCCCAAGGAGTAAGCAACTTATTTCACACAAGTTTCATCTTATTGCCGGTCAGAGATGGCTGGATGAAACCACCTGTGGGGAAACCAGAAAAATTTGGCCCATCATAGATGAAAAAAGGTCTAGGCGGGCAATACAGCTGTCCAGACATCACCTCAGGAACCTTATTGCGGTGCATTGGGAGGCACGCCCAAAGGCTAGGGCTCCCTTAAAATGACCTATGTAGAATTTGCGGTGTTATTGTCCGACCTTTGGCGATCTGAGACTTAAACTGTTTGGTCGAACAACCCTTGGAGACAAGACGTGTCTCTCTTACATTGATTTAAATAGCATCCACTCCTTTATTAAATCGACTGGGTGGCTAAGTGAGAATATTAGCATCCAGCTAACGTAGCACCCTTGGGAGTACGGCTGCCAATGGAACCTAACCTAGGTTTGCGTTGACATGGTGAAAAAAGTTTGCTTTTCTGATGCGACGCAGGTAGTACTGCATTTAAGAACGTAGGGAAATTATATTATTATATATATTATGACATGTTATGTATAATTTTTTATTGATTTTCATTTCTAATTAGTAGTAGTTTAAACACAAAAATGTACTTGATTCAGTTTATCTATAAATAGATTCTTAAAGGCCAACTTTTTCTAATTTACGTGCATTTTGATTTCCTCATAATGAACTTTCATACGAGTATATTGAATTATTCTCTACAACGTACAAACTTAGTGCAATATTGAATGTGGAGAAGGTCATACGTCTCTTACGAATATATTTGTAACTCATTCCTTGATAATGATATCCGATGGATATCGAAATATTGGAGAAGATTAGTAAATAAATAATCAATAAATATTTTTTACAAATAATTGGCCTCGAGCTCGAAAAAACTTTTTATTTTTTTATTAAATATTTACATTTTTTGTTTTAAAACGAAAGAATTTCAAATTACACCTGATCTACACCTGCAACCAATTACCCACGCTCTACCCACGACAATAAAAATTACACCAAATTCGGGTAATTACCCGCAAAGTGGCATCACATTTCGTTCATATGGCAAACACAGAGACGTTCAATGAACCCGTTTTTGTTTGACAGTTTTCACTCTCTCTATCATTTTGTTTATAAATATTCAACTCAGCAATGTTGCCACTTTAGTAAATTCATGTTATTTTTTATTCTTTTGTTCCCTTTACAATAATTGAAATTAGGGAATGTTTTTGAAAACAAAATAAATTTTTTTGGAAATTTTAAAATTTACATTGAAAACAAAGTCGAATTTTTTTTTTGTTATCTTAATATTAATGTACTTCATAATATTGTTGCTTTTACTCTTCATGGTTATTTTTTTTTATCTTTCCTTATGTTTTTCTTTTCCTTCAACTGGCAATACAGACGTTTAATTCAATCTGTTTTTCCATGAACTTATTCGACATTTATTCAGTGGTTGTTTTGTTTCAGAGTTGTTAGTGTTCATTTTCTCTTGTATAAGTAAACTAATTAACTTCATCTTACTCGTCTCTTAAATATCGAGTGTTTGTGGGTTTCGTTTCATAGTTATTCATCTTACTGAATACAAACGAAGCGAATACAAAATTATAATGAGGGTTTCACGAACTCATTATTAAGTTTCATGCAGATGTTTATTATTTAAGTGCTCTGTATCGAATAAAACTTTTTTTTGCCGGTTTTTAAATGAAATGAAGGGTTTCCTACGTTTTTTACGAGCATAAATCCCATTGCACACCTGACAGTATCGTCGCTTTAACTTGATTAAACTTTACTGTAATGCTTTCAGCCACTTTTGGAGCAGGCATCTTCGGATTTTGCTGTGCAGAGTCGATGAAATATCTTTTTTAGTTAATAGTTTATTTTTAAGGACCTCCGGAAAGTTATCTCTTAAGGGGCTTCCTTGCTTCCGGAGATAAACAAAAACTTCAGTGGTATTATTTTTTTTCTTAGACTCCTTGTAAATAAAATTTAAATTTTTTTCAAAATTAAACAAATTTACGAAATTATCGGATACGTATTTAATAACACGATTATTAGAATAATCCTTTTCTTTTGTACGCAAGCTTTTTCTTTGTGAATAAGCCCACCTTTATTAAATCACGATGCCTAGTTTGCTTATTTGTGGTTATTTAATTAAAAAAATTTATTTTAAAAATAAGTTTCATGCAATGTTATAAGGTATGTTCACACCTAACAAATATTTAAACAAAAAAATCCGAAAAAAGCGTGACTACTAAATTGATCAAACGTTAGTTAGCTTTGTTTTTAAAATATTTTTTTTTGCCCTATGCTAATCCCGCGAAGCTCTGCGCTTGTCTGCCGGAAAGCAGAGTCTCTGGCGGGAATCGAACCCGCTAGTCTATCAGTGCAACCCCGGCACTGATAGACTAGCTCACTACCAGCTAGCCTACCGGGGCATTTTATTATTATTTTATACATTTTATTTGTAAAAAAAATAATTGTATAATGTAATTTAGGGACTGTTAAGTGATGCTTGATCTAGCAAATGTTTCGCAAAAGCACAAAAAATGTTAATAAGCCTATTGGTTGCGTGTATGACGTCTTTTTGGTAAGTGTGAACATAGCGTTAGAAATTTTATCTCCTAAATTAAATGAAAACATTTTGTACGCAGACTTTTTCTGCCAAGTATATAAAAACTCTCTTATATGCATAAAAAGTAGTAAAAAGAAAAACTTGCTAAATTTTATTAACATTAAAACACTATTTTACTTGCAATAAAAGTGGCTGTATACATTTAAAGTCTTAATAAAGCGAAGGAATTCAAGTGCTCAGTTAACAAAAAAATGTTGTTAGATGCTGCAATCAACACTTAATACTAATACTAAAGTATATATCACACACACATATATATATATATGAATATATGAATATCGTATCGCTTTATTTTCAAAAAATGTTGCCAAAGTGATAGAGAGTACCAAGATCTAGCATTTAGCTTTCGCATCGTAATTATATTCGCATCGCAATAGAGTAGCCCCCAGGCCTTTAATTATCAAATTAGGTTTTCTTGGTTTAATTGATTCTAGTTTTAAGCAATGCTTACATGCAAAAATGCGAAATAAATGCCTTTATACAAAGTAATTACTGCTGATTTATTTACCAAACTATAACCGCACAAATTGGGCTCCATAAATGCGTAAATGCTTACAGCCTGTGGTCAATGAAGCGGTTATTACTGTATTATAATGTGTTCAAAAAACATGAACCGACACCACGATGACTGTCGTGTTATTTCTCCAACTACCTTAAGATTGTTCACTATGCCTGGGTTCACACTATGAAAGTTTTCTTTCAGAAAGTCTGAGTTTATTAGTGAATGGGACGAGAAGAATATCATCGGTACATACTTGGATATCGCTTATATTTTATAATTCGAAAATAAAAACCTGAAGTTGGTTGTGCTTTTTACACTTTTAATTTGCATTAAATTTTTTACTAAACCGCTTTATTATGTTTTAAGTTTAAATGAAAATAATACAATTTTAATAAAAATAAAAAATTAATTCGATGTGTAGACACAAATTAAAGTTTATTACCGAATTAAAGAAAATTTCAGACGGAAATCATTAATAATGCGAGCCCAGGCAATAATGCGACTTGTTCACAATTGTAAAAGTTTTGGTTAGAATATATATATATAAATATATTTTTGTTATAAAATTCTGCCTAAATTTTTTAAGGCTTTTTTAAATCTATGAACAATGATTTGTAATTTTCTCGCACCTTTGTCGGATCATATGAAAATATTTAAATGTCACTTTCAAATTTCGAAACATAAATGACATTAAACACTTGCATCTTTTTAAGAAAGCAACTGTCGTTAAAGTTACAATATATTTATTTATACGAGATTCATACGTACATATGATGGTATAAAACAACTATACATACCTTGGATTCTAGTTTTTGATTTTCAGTCTTTAGCTCACTACGATCATTTTCAATTCTCTCTAATTTAGCTCGAAGAGTTAATAGTTCTTCATTTGCAATTTTAAGTTGTTCCTCAGTGCGATGAACATTTAATAAGGGCATAACGCGTACTAAAAGTCGCCACCATGGCCAATCTCTAACAACTAGGAATGCTTTTACATTCCGTTGTATACAGCGCACCGCAAGTTCCTGAAAGAAATTTTACTTATTTATTAAATTTTTTATGACAAAGCCCTCATATTATAAGTTATTTATTCGCACATTAATGCAGATATGTACATACACATCATCCAGCAGCGCAATTTCTGCAAAATTGAGCACAATGACTTGACAAATTTCATAATTAAATACATTTTTTAAAACTTTAGTAATAAAAACTTGATTTTTAAAATGTTTCCCAAATCAGTGTTTTATGATAAAAAGTAGAGCAACATTTTCAAGTACTTCTGCTTTTAAGAACCAGATATTGACTTAAAAATAAGCAATTAAATAAAAATGAATCTTTAACCCTAGAACACTAATGTTAGTCGAATCGACTAACAGTGTTGATATTTTCATACGCAGCATTTTTTTTTTTTTTTTGTTTTTTGTTGATTGCACGAGCACTTTGAAATCTTGTGTATTTTCAGTCGTCGTTGTTCACTTCTTGCTAACAATCATATATCTTCAGTAAGTATTGTTTTTTTTTTTAAGTTACAGAGATCGTGTTAGTCGAATCGACTAATCATTAGTGGTTATGTAAATTTTGGTGTTATGTTTTTAATAGTTATTGTTTTTTTTTTAGAACCAAAAATGAGTTTTAACTGATGATTTTATAGCGAAGTTCTTAGAATTGTGAGAAGAAAGGGATAATAAAGAAGCTAATGCTGAACTTGAAGCACGAAAAGGCAAACGGTGTTAAAATAAGAATATATATATATTTATGTTGTTTACATATTATTTAGTTTAGTTCTTTTTAATGAGTACTAAATTTAATGATCTCGGTATTAACTTTTTGCTATTTTTTGTTAATTAAAACAGCGATTTCAAACAGTGTTCCATAAAATTGTTCCTTATAAATATATCAAAAAATTTATTTGTCACTAAAAAACAAAAAGATTTCTTGTTTGGATTCAATTCGAAACAATGCGAAAAATGTATTAACAGTTTGTTCACAGATACGGAAAAAATCGTTTATGTATATATGTTAGTCGTTTCGACTAATGATTAGGTTTTACGTGAAAAAATAAAGTTAGTGCTCTATGGTTAATAGTTGTTTTAATAGCCGATCATCTTTTTTGTTCTTAATCTTTTTTAAACGGCCAATGCTGACAGTTTTAATTTGTGACATAACTCGTAAAAGTTTAAACAGCGGACATTAAAAAATGATAATAAAAAAACAATAGTGACATAACATTAAAAAGTATTTAAATTAAAAATTTTAATAAAACTTCAGAACATCAAGTTCTACTAAACTTGTCGATCTATTGTTATTCATTTGATAACGAAGAATTTGTTTAGAGATTCCGGTTGAATAAATATCGAATCTACATAGAGCACGATACAAGTGGAGTGTAGAATTTAACAAAGTTTTAATAAAAGTCATTACTCTGGTATAAACTAAAACAAGTACATTGATTTTTTTAAAAACCGAATTAATCGCAAAACCGATTTTTGAAAAGGGCTTATTCAAAAAACCAGGTTTTTCATATTTGATATCAACATTTTTTAAATAAAATCTTCCTTATTTTATTGGATTAAAATTTAGAAAAAGTTTCTAAAACGAAATTGTTATTATTATAAATTGTCTTGAATCCATTAAAGCCATTGAAAGTTGCTGTAAAAAAGTTGTCAAGTGATAAGGTAACACCTTTGAATTCAGAAGGAATATTTCTATTTCTACTAAAAATCTAAGCAAATCAATGCTATTTCCCAAAATTTGTTATTGTTATTGCTACCATGTTCATACCGTTGGTCTAATGTAGAAATATCCTAACTCACATAATTGCAACTTTACAGGAGAAGGTATAAACATAACCCGGTATTTTTGATACTATTTCGTTACATTTTTGTAACGAGGCTCACAAGCTCATCTCTAGTGTAACCATCTCGTTTTGAAAGCAAATTTTTTTTTTATTCATTTCATGTTGTAAAATTCCTTTCTTCATAAAAATAATTTGATTAAAAAATAAAAATTTGGATTAAAAACCATAAACAGTTCGATAAAACAACCACAATTCTAATTATGCAAAAAAATATTTAATAAGTGTTGCCAATTTAGCCTTTTAGTGGCTAAATTTAGCCATGAAAAATCTATTTCGCCATTAGCCATTTTTTTATTCCATTTTTGTTTAGTAAATTTTTCTTCAAGTTTTAAAAATTTTTAAACAAAAAATTTTATAAATGCAGAATAAGTTGTGTTCTATCTTTGAATTACTTTAACAATAAAATAAAAATAAAAATAGATTTTATCGATAATTTCAGCTTTTCGTTAAAGATTTTTCTTATATTAAATTTATTGTGGTGGCAGCACTATCCACCTAAACTCCCCATGTTTTTTCTTCTTAAGGAGCGCACAACAGGCCCGATAGTGGCATCTTGATGCTTCGTCTTCTTTTCGATCTAATCTAACCTAAATTTATTGTTAACTAAAAATGTATTTATACAAACAAAATATGAAACCTCTTATGTGCAATTTCCGTGTACTATTTCAATTTTGGAAGTTTTTTTTTATTAATATTGTTGCGTTTTTTTGTAAAAAAAAAAAAATTTTTTTTAGCCATTTTAAAGCCACTATTGAGCAATTTTTTACAAACAAATTTGCCATTTAAGAGTTGGCATCACTGTAATTCATTTACATTATCGTTAAATAATTATAATCAACAATACTCACTTGTACCCTTCTTTGTGCCATTGCCTTACGCGCTATGTAACCACGACAAAACGCCTGCATTTGAATAATTCGATCCGATAATAGTTCATCTCGTTTTGCTTCCAATTCACTTAATACACCTGAACGAAATAGGATCTGGAAATATGGAGGTGAATAAAATATTTGTTTTTATTAAGTTTCCATAAACATGTGTTTTATATATATTTTATGTTTATTCCAATAAGAGGATTTGTACTATAACGCAAAAATTCCATTGACATAAGGTAAGACTACACTTCAAATTATACTGAACAACATATTTAAATACAATATATTGCTCATTTGCTGGAACATCGACATAACTCATAAATATTAGTTTTACATCAAACGACTTTAAAGTTTTAAATTTACACACAACTAAATGGACAAAGAAAATGTTATTCTTCTCTCAAGAGTTGAGTTTACAATATCTTCATAAGAAATTTTTACAATAAGAATGATTTACTATTAATTAGTGATATTAAGTCAAAATTTTTGACTTATAATTAGAGTACGGAGAGTGCTCGAATTCGAGCGAGTTTTATTTTCTACATTGAAAAGAATTATTCTTTACTGCTCGCGAGTTTAAAAAAATAAAACTCGAGTTGAAAAATATTGCTCGCGAAAAGAATTCAAATTTTAAGAGTCAAAAATAAAACTCAACTCGCGAGACGAGCTAAAAAGAATTGTTCGCGAGTTTTATTTTTGCTTATGAATTTTTTTTAATTAAAAATATCTTTTTCCTGTTTATTTGTTTGTATGTGTGGATAAATGTGTGTATGTATGAATATTTCATCGAAACACAGAACAGCATTAGCAAATGGATCAGAAGTAAGGCTTTAGCGGTGGTATTTTAACTTTTTAGAATTAAAAAATTTCATAACATGTATACAAATTTAATTAATTATTTAAAGAATTTTAAGGTGTGTTCTTTCAAAAAAAATAAAAAATTGATTGTTATCAGGGTAAAAAAAAATTCTACTCGCGAGCACAATTCGAGTCAACTCTCTCATTTAAAAATTTGTGCTCGCGAGTTTTATTTTTAAACTCGTAAGCACAAATTTTAAAACGAGTTGTTAGCTGCTTACGAGTCGAGCACAAAAATCTTATGACTCGTAAAAAATTTGTGCTCGCGAGTTTAAAAATAAAACTCGCGAGCACAAATTTTAAAATGAGAGAGTTGACTCGAATTGTGCTCGCGAGTAGAATTTTTTCCTACCCTGCTTATAATGTTGTTGCAGCAAATGAGTGATATGTACAAACATATGTGTGTATGTAACCATCGTAAATAAAAAAAAAACATTTTTAAAATAAATTTTTACTTTTCTTTGTCTTTTATTTTTTAGTTGTAAATATTACACAAATTCATTAATTTTAAAATTAATTTTAATTACATTAAGCTTTTGTCGGTCACACTTAATCAACATATGACGCCCCGCCCCATAATAATGTATTGAGGTATATTTGTTGACATGGACGTATACTCTACTTTCAGCAAATAACTTTTTGTTTTCATAGGAACTATGATTTTTCAAAAACCTGTCAAATTGAAAAGTGTCACCGAACCCCAAATTTGGCCACGATACACACGTTTCTAAACAATTAATTGTTTTCTTGTTATCCGATTGCCTACACGTTTTACACATGTGTAAGTTAACGATACAAATAAAAGTATTAGGCCCATCCAAGAAAATGTCATTTTTTGTAAGTAACGGGTTATCCATTTCTCGGTTTCAAAAATAAAGTTAAATAAAACACACATAAAGCTATGATTTCGATAAGACTTTTATTTCATTAAAATGCTTGGACCCCGCCATTAGGTACGAAAAACAATGACATTTAAATGACCGCCTCTAGATTGGTTGCAGCAGTCGATCCTTTTGAGGTATTTTTTGACGACTTTTTCGCACATTTCGGGCGATATCTCGGACATTACTTCCCGAATGTTGCTCTAAACTAAGGGGATTATCCGCTTTGAAAGTCTTTGACGTGATCTTGGTGGCCAAATGACGTCACCAAAACGTGAAATTAAGCGTACTGGAAACGTCCCATAAAGCCAAAATCGGTCGTGTTGTATAAACCACATATCGTCCAGTCCATAATCTTCAATTGCAGGCTAAAAAATGTAGGTTAATACACAGCCATAGCGCTTTCAATTGACGGTAACGGTTCTTCCAGCGTCATTTTCGAAAATATGGGGCCCAATGACAATGTGCGGCTGTATTAGGCAGGCCAGATTAAAATTTGCTAAATTCTTGATATTCACTAAAAAATTCTTGATTTTGAAAAGAATTCATGACAAATAAAAACTTTCTTAAATAATCTCTTATTAAAAATTTAAAGCAAAAATACAGGCAAATGAATTCACTATTTGTACCAAAAATTATTAAACACTTTTCTCTTAAGTCACCTGTTTGACATTTTTGATTAAACTGGACTAGTTGACAGTTTAACAAGCGGGGCACCCAGCGGTAAACCCAATTTTTTTCAATAATATGTTCTTGCAATCGATATACAAATTAATAAATAGGAGCTAACAAAAAAAAAAAAAAAAAAAAAAAAAAAAAAAAAAAAAAACAAACAGTTTACACCGCTGGATTCAGCGTACTCAAAGAAGGTTTACCCGCCGGGTACCCAACTTGTTACAAATAAGCTTCCGATTCAAGCAGTGTTATTAGTGTTGTGCATAGAGGAAAAACAAGTGTTGATACGTTTTTTTGTTTCAAATTTGCTTTGTTTAAGGAACATTGTAAACAAATTTAAAAATATAATAACGTTTTTTTTGTTGGGCCTTAAAAAATATTGACAAAACATATTTTTTCTTGATTATTAACAAGCAATGCAAATTCTTGCAAACCAAGAAAAATCAAAACCGTCTGGCAAGCCTTGGCAGTATGTACATTGCCATGATGGACAGGCCTGACCGCATCTGTAATGCTTTAAATTTCTTTATAATCTTGCCAACTCCTTGCACACTAGGTCGATTATGACGACCATAATCACCGCGTAATGCTCAAAAAGTGGCCACGTTTGAACCACCACTTTTGTAATAAGTTTCAAACTGTTTTTGCGCCCTCTTTGGTTGCTAAACAATCCACAATCTTAAATGGGATCCCTTCCACTAAATAAATGACTTCAGATGACAGATATTTAACAGGTGACAGCCATGCCATACCGGCTGTCTTGAACCCACTAAATGTATGTTTATACATTCATATATTGGTCCCATAGTAAAAATGGTTTTCTTTAATTTTTTTTGTGCAGACAACTTCAGATACTAATAAAAAAATATTTCCCATTCATGAAAAAAATATTTTTAAAGGGCCTGTCTAATGTGCTGACATAAAAATACTTTTAATATACAAACTAGGACATTTCCGCATTTTGTTACATGTTGATGCTTCAAAGCCCAAACTCTCTAAAAGGTGAAACTAAATTAATACATATGTGTGTATGTATACGTAACATCTTAATTCATTTGCATGATTAGTTTTTATAAAAACAGCAACACAATTCTATTTTTTTTTTTTATATGGACGAGAATATCGAAAAAAGATCTTTAAAATGTTTTAAATGAAAAACAAGGCATTTTACATGCAGGATAGCTACTTCGAGCAACCTTCTTATTTTCACATCTTAATGTAGACTCAATAGTTCGCGACCTTAGGACATCAAGGTTCTAACTTACATGTAGTTTAGGGGTGCAAATAGAAACTTGTTGGCTTAAGGTAACGAATTTGTGTCCGTTTTAAATTTATTCCAACAATTAATCGAAATAATTACAAAAAATACAGTCTGTCAGTGTGAGGGTTGCGGATTCGATTCCCGCCAGAGACTCTGGTCTATTGGACTACTACAACGGGCTGAAGGTCTATGTTACTATTGCTCGGTAATACAAATATGTGTGTATGTTAAAAAATGTAAACAGTTTTCAATATTTTTTTAATTTTTTACTAAACACAATGCCCTAATCGCTTCAAATTGATAAATTATATTATATAGACACATTAGACCGGGTAAAGACAAAATTTGTCGATATTGTGCCATCGATTTTTCGATAACTTTTGGCATGAGGAAATTCCACTACGACATAACAAAAAAAGGCGCCCAAATTACAATTTTCTGACTTTTAGTCAGAACAGTTTTTTTAAGGTTTTTTTAGTAGGTAAAAAAAATTTGCTGATTTATTTATTTTTTTAACTATTACCTTTCCAAGGTGAAACTGTACGCTAAAAACGATGGCGATAGCAGTTTAAAATAAAAATGTTTTTCTTGAGTTTTTGGACGAATTTTTGTCGAAAAATTTATTTTTTTACGCTTTAATAAGGTTTTTTTTAGTAGATATGTTAAAAAAAATGGCCGATTTCAAATTTTTTTAATATATCCTTTTGTCGAAAAAACATTTTTTTCGATATTATCTCTTTTTTGTTATTAAAACATATAAAATTAAATTTTAGAGCTGTTATAGTACTTATGGATAAGTATTATATATCAAAAGATCGGAAATCTTTAGTTCAACATATTTTCTGAAAACCTCGGAAAAATCGGTTCAAATACAAAAAAGTTTTGACCAAAATATAATTTTTTTTTTAAAAATACATATTTTTGGGAACCATAGAGCTTCCCAAGTCCAATTTTTATTCATATACCGAAGTGGAAAGAAAGAAATTTATCATCTACTTTTGTAATAAAAGTTGGACTCGGGAATATCTCTGGTTCAGAATCAAGGAACAATTGGAAATTTCGGATAATTTAGCCATTTTGATGGAATTTTTGCCATTCCTTTTAGTTTTAGGAACTTTTAATCAATTCTATGGCTTTGATATATTAAAAATTTTCGCGAATTTTCTTTATATTTGCAATTTTTTTTTTATGTTTTTAACCGATTTAGCGAGTTTAAATAAATTTTTGGGTTTGGTTCCAAGTTTGCAGTTTTTCCCGAATTTTAGCCATGTTCGAGATAAAAGCGATTTTTCGTTTGATTCTTTACAGCTTTAACCATTTTTAATAAATATTAAGCTTTGCTATCATGTCGCAATTAGCAAATTTTTGCGAATTTCCGCTAATTTAGCCATTTGTATGTAATTTTCCTTATGGTTTTAGGGATTTTTAATACATTTTATAGCTGAAATATTAAACATTTTCGCGAATTTTCGCTATTTTTTCCCAATTCGCGTAGCTTTGTTGCGCTCTTTCCATTTTTATTTTTTAATTCAACACTATTTTTATTGAAAAATTAAAAGAGAATAAAACTTTTACGACACCAATAACACTGACGACAAAATCAGAGTCAATTTATATCGATGCAGACGTTAACGTTGCATGCGGCATACCAAACATAAATCGACGCTTATCGATAATACTTGATATTGGCAATGGGCATACCGATTTACAACAAAACGATATCGTTTCGTATTGATGACGCTACATGGCATAAGGGTAATTACTTCCGCTCCCTGGTATGTGCCATCAGTAGAAATTATGCTCACAAAGTATTCAGTAAAATATTAAAAAAGGCTTAAATTGCACCCAAATCCAATTCGAAATTTTAAAAATAATGGCGGCTGCACTCGCTTAAGGAGAATAGATACGGCAGGAGAGAAGAGCGCTAAACACTCGAGTATGTTTGTGATTGCGAAGCGTGATTAGGAGAATTTTCGTGAGCCATTGGCAGGACAACTTACGAATTAGAATAAGATTTGATTAATTATTGTTAGCTCATATTTGAATATATGAAGATTAAATAATAAATTCACTAGTCATTAGCAACATCTCGAATATTTAACCGAATTTAAACTTTATACATATACATTTGTATATAAAATTGATAACGTTTGTCCCTATAGTTATGTATTATTATTTACGTAAATTTCATATTTTGTCGTAGGTTTTATTAATAAATAAGTCCCGCACCCATAAATAGTTTCACTTTCGTTCATTAAGTCTCTTAAATTGTGTACGAGGAAAGTCTTTCGCTGCCATTTACTACAGAAATACGTGTATAGCATGCAAATATTTTTAATAATTTCTAGAAAACAAAAAAAAAACCCCCAAACATTAATTTAGGTATTACATTTGGGGAACTGCAGTAAACTCTTTACCACCATATCTTTATACATACATACATAAAAAACACTTCTCTGACCGAATTATTTGTTGTTAGTGGACATATTGACTTACAAGTAACTACATATATGCATGAGCACGCATTTTTACTTGTTTATTTAAATTAGTTTTCATTTGCTTCTTATTAATGGAGGTTTATGAACTAAAACGCAAAGCAGTAAGGCGACAGACAGTATTTCTAGGATGGTAATCAATCTGGAATAAATTTGATTAAAATTTTACACTTGTATTTCAATGAGTGAGGAGCGTACAATATTTTGCAATATCACGTATATCTTAGTTTCTATTTGCTACGTGAAGGGTTTGCAGGTGTTAACAAAAAAAATATTTTCAATACATTGTCAAGCAAATAACGCATACAAATGGGGCATAAACTATCTAAATATTATGTATATCAAGTTGTGTGAATTAAAATATATTTAAAAGAGTGTAGAAATTTTGTTGAAAGGGGGAAAAAATGCCGAACTCAAATTGTTTAAAATTACAAATAATATTGTATAGTCGATAAATTTGTCAATAAGTTTGTTTGAATTAAACAGAACCACATACAGCGAATTTTTAAAATTTATGTGCTTATCAGTGTTGCCATTTTTGGCATTTTTGCAGCTAAATTTAGCATTAAAAATTTCTATTTAGCTGCAAATTTTTCATTTAGCACTTGGCATTTTATTTAGCATTTTTGGAAAATGTTTTTAGTTTTTTTAGCATTATTTATTTTAAAAATTTGAACGAATAGTTTTATTGATTTTGCTAAAAATTTTTTATAAATTATAATAAATTTAGACGAAAAATAGTTGTACCCAAAATGAAATTTCGTATGAAAATGAATAATTCTTAAGTTAAGAAACATCTTACCTATCATCTTGATAGAATTCTGTTTTTTAATGTGTGTTATTAGATGAGTGCACTCAGAGAAAAAATATGTTTAAATATGGTCACCTCCAACAAAACTATTTTTAAATAAAATTGTAAACATACTATGGTTATTTTAACCATATTATTCATCGACAACCATATTATGGTTAAATTAGAACTCCATCAAGAAGGCACAACCATATTATGGTTGCCTCCGAACATGTTTTGGTTAATAATAATTAAAATATGTTTAACATTTATAATAGCATGGTGGATTTTCAACCATAGAATGTTGCTCTTGGAAAAGAGGAAAATACTATTGTTAATTTAAAACCAAATTATTGTCATATTTAACCATAACATGTTTAGAGGCAACCATAATATGGTTGTGGCTTCTTGATGGAGGACTAATTTAACAATAATATGGTTGTCGATGACAAAAATATGGTTAAATTAAACATAATATGTTTAAAATTTTGTTTAAAAATAGTTTTGTTGGAGGTGACCATTTTTAAACCTATTTTTTCTCTGCGTGTGGGTATTAAAGATTCAGTACTGTTGAATATAGCGCTCTTTCTTGTTATACTTATTATTTGTATAAATTTACATTGTACAGCGCGAGATTTCAGCCAAACCCCTATAACTGTTATTTATTTTCGTTACTATTTCATAAATTCTTTTAAAAGTTTAAAATTTGTAATAATACGGATCACTGAAAAGGTATTTATTAAAAACTTTGCCTTACTTGGCTGTGAAACACCCAGTACTTACTTGTGAGCCTTTATACTACTCTTAAAAAAATCCACTTACCAATCTTTTTACTTTTCTATTGTTGGAATATTTTTGATTAGAAAAATGTATAAAAGCCATGCGGTCAAAAAACGCAAAACTGAAGGGTGTCAGTTTTTTAAGACAGCACAAAAAATCTTATTTATATGACAAATAACATAAATTACACTACCTCGATATCGTTTTTCAAAAAGCTAAATAATTGTATTGGGTTTTTTTCTTAGCTGTATGAGAACTATCGATATCGACAACTTTGGTTTGACAGCTTAAGCCATGTTCACCTTATGTGTATTTGTTATGTGGATTGTCACTTTTTCATATGGTGAATTTGTACATTTCGCCTGATCACCTCTCCAAACAATATTATGTGTTATTTCTCTGTGTACAGTTAATATGACATTTTTGATTTGAACGAGTTCTATTTTCAAGTTACAAAGCATCTGACATCAGCTGGTTCGTATTACAAAATTGTTTGTGGCGGCAAAAATTAATTGAAATTTTATCAAATATAAATAATAGTAGTAAATAAATAATAAAAAAATAAAAAATACACAAATAATTATTAATTTTTGTACATATAACAAGTCAGCTGTTTTAAGATTGTTTTTCTTGATAGGTTATGTCAAATGTACTTTACATACCAACATTCGAACATGACAATTATTATTCAAATTTTGGCATACACATGAAATTACATGTGCGTAGAAAAGTGACATTCCACATGACAAATACACATAATGTGAACATAGCTTTAGACTGTCAAACTGTGTTGACATTCTATTCAGTAGGCTTTGGCAAGTCATCATGAATCGTTTAACGCTAGAAAAGAGCTTCCGAATTGTGGAAATTTACTTTACTGAAGAGAATATTGCAGCTGCAGCGCGAAGTATTGAAAAAGACGCAGAAAGATCGATTCGTCGTTGTTCTCAACTTGTTGGCCTTTGTGCTTCGACTACGTGGAAAATTTTGAGGATTTTGGCTTACGTACCAATAAAATACAGCTCGTGCAATAATTGAAGCCAAATTACTATCCTTTGCGTCGCATTTTTGCTGATTGGTCTAATTTGAAACTGGCCGAAGTTGAGCATTAAGAATTGTATTTGGTGGTCAGCTCACTTCTGGTTAAATGGCTGTTTCAATAAGCAAAATTACCGTACTTGCAGAGAAGGCAATCCGCAAATCACCATTACATCCATTAAAATTGACTGTTTGGTAAGATTAACACGCTGGCGGATTTTAGTTTCCAAAAATTTATCAGCTAAATATCAACGTCATTTGATTCCAACACCACGGTGCAACTTGCCATAAAGCGCGTTTAACAATTGTCTTATTGTATTGCAAAATAAATTTGGTAAACATTTTATTTCCCGAAGTGGTCCTGTTCACTGGCCCCCTCGTTCGTGCGATTTAACGCATCTGGAGTACTTTTTATGGGGCTATCTTTAGTAATTGGTTTATGCCGACAAGCCAGCACCTCTTATCTATCATATTATAATAAAAAATGTTATTCCAACAATATTTCCGTCTTGTACTATCATGCGTCAGGACCATGATAGGTATTATCACGGGACACTGTATGATAGGCAGAATGGCGGTGAGAATGGGGTCTGGCTTATCGGATATATGTAGGCTGTGTGAGTACCCAGAGGTGTTGGAGACAGTTGAGCACTTTCTGTGCCACTGTCCCAGGCTACAGAACAGCAGGCTGAGGTGGCTAGGTAGCAGATTCCTGCACGAATTGGGAGATGTTTCGGGCTGCGGGCTCGAGAATATGACGGGATTCGTAATGGGAATGACCTGGCTGCGCGGCAGGAGGCTGGGAAACATGTAGGGCAGTTTTTCCTGTTTGGTAGGGTTGTGTTTTGCTTGTTCTGTCCGATTTCTAATCTTCCACTAGCTTCCTTCCCTGTGCTTTCACCATTTACTTCTCCTACTCTGTCACACTAGAAATCTTTCTCTTCTTTCTTCCTTTGTTTCACTAATTAAAGGCATCACAATGGACCATATTGGTCTCTGGGTGAGGGTGTGAAGTTTGCTTCACACCAGCCTTTCTAACCTAACCTAACCTAACTATCATAAATTATTAAAAACAGCTAACGAAATATGCTAACTTTCTGTCACTCCTGCAGTGATCGAAATTTGTAACTACTTGTTTTGAAGTGTAAGCTCTAATATTGCATTAATATTTTTTTTAAATCCAAAAAAATTTTTTTGGCCTTTTGTGCAATGACAGTAAATATTTAAAAAAAACACAGTATTTTGCCTCTACTGAAAATTTGTAAATTTTAAGTTGACTCTTTTAAGAGGATTCGGTGGGATATATTTAAAAGAAGGTTTAAGTATTCTTTTATTTTTTAATATCGTACAAAATTCGACCAACCAACATTCGTAAGGATATTTAGTTAAAGGAGCAGCTCATCTAAATGTTAAATTAAGCATAAAATAAATGGATATTAATTATATCTTATAAATGAAAGTTAATACTATAGAGGTAAAATTAAATACGAGAAATCCATTATATAAAGCCATTACCAACGGATCCATTAAATCATTTTTAACATGTCTTTTACATTAAATATGAAATTTAAAAAAGCAAAAGAAAGGCAAACCAGTAAAGACACCATTGTTTGTTTATGTTCAAAATAATTACTTTTTTTTATTTATAAAATATAAATTAAAAAGATAAATATCATATACATATAATTATGTACATACATAAATAAGTAATAAATTTGAAGAGAACTACATTACAATTGTACAACACCAGCAAACTGTTTAATGATTTCTAATTTCTCCACTCAATCGCTCATTTGAAATAAATTCGTTTAATTAAAATATCAATGAAGCCTTATAGTTACCTCTTTGGTGTAATTTGGAAAAATTTCAACATGTGTTCTAATCACACTGACGGATCCAACTTCCGCTACCTTAAATGAAGTGAAAAGTTGAGAGTCCTTAGATGGCTTATACATCTCTTCAGACTTAGGTTGTCGAGAAGAGTTTGTTGTTGGTTTAAATAGATTGGAACTGGGTATTGTAGTGATGCTATGATTTTTTTCTGATTTCAGTGCCGGTCGTTGCGAAACTTTACGTTCGAATTTTTTCAAGACATCAGACATTTTTAGGGATTTGGTAACAACGCTGTTACTAGAAGAATTATTCCATACAGAAGATGCAGAGGCTGAGGACGAGGGTGTGGTTGGGGTTTCACATAAACTAGTTGATGATGATGTTGATTGCGATTTATGATTGATGGAGATTTCCATATTTTCATTCGAAATATGGCCAGAATCATCGGAATCCGATTCATGATGTTTTATAACCGAATCGTGATTGGAAGGTGTGTTATTTGCAATAGCCAATTGGCTTCCTTCAGAGACTATACTTTTTTTATTGTTGGTTAAATGTGAAGCATTTATAACTTGAACCAAGAGTTCTGCATGTTTATCCGAAGTTTCTCCCAAAACGGGTGGTATAATTTTACATGATTCAAGCGGTGGTGTGGCTATTTTTTCTTCGTTTGCATAGTTTAGCTTATGCAGCCGATTTTTACGTTTAACCGTGAAAGTATCTTTGTTCGTTTTATTAATTGAATTGGATTTTGTTCGTGCAACGGATTTTCTGCTATGAGAAGTGATTTGAGTTCGCTGTGTATTTAACGCTTCAACTTTCCGTAGAATTTGTTGTCCTTTTTGAAGACATTTATCTAACAATTCATCACTTGTTTTACTTCGGAGAGATACCGGTGACATCATCTGCGATGTCGACGTTAGGTTTGAATTAGCGGTGCAAGTTATTCTTTTAGTCTTAGAAGATAAAGCTTTCGCCTGAACTGATTTACTGTTTGAAATTACTTTATTTTGTGATTTGGAGGCGTTTTTAATTTGTGTCGAAGATTTTAAATTTAGTTGTTTTGCATTATTATCAGGTTTCTGTTTCTCGTTCTTTAGGGACAATGACGATACACATTCAGATTCATTAGAGTTTAATGGTTTTGTTGTCTTAGATAGTCTTTGTGTTTGTGGTAATTTAAAACTAGTTAAAGTTTCTTCCGAATTGTTATAAGAAAAACTTTTACTTCGTGTTTTTAAAGGGATTGCTTTTAGTATTGGTATTTTGGTGTCATTCGAAAGTTCCCAAACTGATATAGATTTTTGTTGCTTGGTGAAGGCATGACGCATTTGCCTAAGACAAGGAGAATTTGGCGATTGATAACATTTCCGACGAGTTAGAGATAGTGTTGATGACGATTTCTCCAATTTTGTGTACACATTGGTATTACAATCCAAATGAAGAGTTTGGCCGGCCTGTTCTGATTTTAAACAACAAGATTTTGAATTAGAAGTGCTGCTTTCTTCTGCCGTTGCATAGGTATCACTTTTTGGCTTAAACGCCTCCGCTGTTCTTGAAAGTGTTAGACACAAATCTTTTTCTGCCCCAGGTTCATTAATAGGTGTACTTTTTTTATCCTGTATATTCTCTGATTTCATTTTAATACAGTGATCATCAATATTTGTTATGGCTTTCATTTGAATTTGAGGATCGTTGTATTCAAATATTATTTTATCAAACGTTTTCAATACAGCATTCAATTTACTTTCATCGTGAGCCACCTTTTCTAATTCCTCAAATATCTCATCTTCTAAAGAAGTTTTCGCTATATTTAAACTTAATTGAGCTTCATCTTCGTCGCTGTCCACATAAGAATTTAATGATGATTTTTCAAAATACGATGTTTCCTTTGACGTGTTGTAACATTGTGCGTAAGGATTTTGTTTTTCATTAATACAAGATTTATTGTTGGCACTAACAGTTGACTTTAGCTTGATTTTTTTACACTCAGCGGACTTTGTTTCTGTCTCTGCAGTAGTTTTATTGGTTAGTGTATATTTTCCAGTAGATGTCCCGATAACACTTAATGCTGTCAAGGATTTTGAGTGTTTGCCAGTTTTATATAGTTTGCCGCCTATTTTTGGTGTCAAATTATCTTCAATCTTGTGACGAATTTTTGAACAAATATTTCCAACTCCCAAACGTCTGCCATTTGAAAATGTTTGAAAAATCTCTGCTGACGTTCTGGAACTGGTGGCAACTCTAGTTGTGGAGGGATTGCTTGATATGAAATTCCTTTTGGGTTTTACATAAAATTTATCCATTGTTGAAACTTATAATTCAAATAATTGCATATTTTAAAGCCGAAAAGAGAAAAAAGAAATCAACTTTGATTCGTTTTGAAATATGAGCGTTATATATGTACGAGTACATACGTATGTATGTATGTATATGTTTTCTTCGACTCACAAATCACTCATCCAAAACACAATTTCTTCTAGGGAAATAAAATTGTTTTAAACTGTTTTTAAACGCGTTTCAAATGCTCCGTAATTTGTTAATCGTTTGTATAAGTAGCGCGTCTTGTGTCCGACTGAGTTAAAGATTTTTCAATGTTTAATGTATTTGTCCAATAATTTTTTTACTATTAACAAACATAAACAGCTAAATACAGTGTTGTGTTTATTGACACATTGTAACTGCTAGAGCTTTAAAAGCGCACACACACACATAAGCGCACAAAACTACATTTATAGCGAAAAATTATGTGAATACAGAAGAGGCCTACCTGCATTCGATGAAAGAAATCAAAGCTAAACAAACTAAACAGCCCAGTAACTAGCGTTTTGTTTTCTTTTGTTTTTTTTTTTTTTTTTTTTTTGTTTACTATTTTTTGTACAAATTCGAATGCATTTACCAACAAACAGTGTGGATCAAATTATTGATAACTCAATGTTTAATGTTATAATGCATTTATTTCCATGATTTCCGAGGTACTGTCATCTTCAATCCTTAAAACGTTTCATTTTTTTATTCGCCCTTGTATATTTTTAGATTCAGTATAAGTGTATGTCGTTTTTTAAAAATAAATTATCTTTAACAATAAAATAAAAAAAAGATAAACGGGGTGGGTGAAATCAAAGCACATTCGTAAGGTATACTGGCTGTCGGTTTTTTATAAGTAATTTTAACATTTAGAGTAACCTAAGTTCATATATATATATATATATATATATATATATATATAAACAATCAGCTGGGACGATGAGTGTGTCCTACTTTGAATACAGTTTAGGGTTGTAAATCGATTATAATCGTTGTCGCACAAAAATTCATGCAAATACGATTGAAGATGGCAACATTGTTTTTTTTTCAAACAGTTAAAGCAATTTAGTTAATATGAGAGCAATAATTCATTATAGAACGATCATTCGCAAAATGTTGTGTTGGTGAAAGTTTTTTCAAATTATTTCTTATTTGCTACGATTTTAAGTGACAGATTAATAGTTGCAAGGCTTAAATGCTGTATCGGGATATTTGTGGGAGTTGCATTGATTTTTTTAATGTTGCTATTTTGTTCGGCTTATATGCATTATACTCTAACGGCCTATTTCTGAAGTACGAAAGAGTTCTTCCGTTCGTAAAACTACATTTAAAACAAAAACAAAGTTTTTAGAATTTGTTTTTGTTTTAAATGTACACGCGAAGAAAAATTATGTTTAAATATGGTCACCTCCAACAAAACTATTTTTAAACAAAATTTTAAACATATTATGTTTAATTTAACCATATTATTCTCACCGACAACCATATTATTGTAAAATTAGTCCTCTATCAAGAAGCCACAACCATATTATGGTTGCCTCTTAATATGTTATGGTTAAATATGACAATAATTTATTTTTAAATTAACAATAATATTTTCCTCTTTTCCAAGACTAACATTCTATGGTTGAAAATCAACCATGCTATTATAAATGTTAAACATATTTTAATTATTATTAACCAAAACATGTTCGGAGGTAACCATAATATGGCTTCTTGATGGAGGACTAATTTAACCATAATATGGTTGTCGATGACAATAATATGGTTTAAATAACCATAGTATGTTTACAATTTTATTTAAAAATAATTTTGTTGGATGTGACCATATTTAAACATATTTTTTCTCTGGGTGTAGTTGTTCGAAAGAAAGAATTCTTTCGCACATCGGAATTGGGCTCTAAAGCTAAAATTAATGTTAATTGAATTAGCTTTTTATACCCTATCGGTCCACATTTGACAATAGTTCCTTTCCAAATAATTACACCTGTGCCTTTTTCAAAGCAAGATCTCACAAAAGGGTTCAATGAAGACAAGCTCTTTTGGCAAAGGGATGCTTTCGGGGATCACGTGGTGGCTTTGTTTATACCCATGCCCGCGGGAAGGGATAGTTCTGAAATTCATACTAACGGTGCCGTTGGTAACGGTGCCGTTGGTAAACGAATAATTTGACACCAACGTGAATGGATTTACCATAAAATAATCCATTTGTAAATACTTTTCATATGTATTTACCGTACCGCACTTGGTATTAATACAAAGTATAAAAATTACCCGAGTTTAATAACGTGCAATATGTTTAATTCAAGCCTCGTTTAAAGTTGATGAATTTAGTAAATTTTTCAAATATCATATTTCAGGGATTATTTATATTTATC
The DNA here is from genome assembly GCA_943735925.1 of Pollenia amentaria. NCBI lineage: Eukaryota > Metazoa > Arthropoda > Insecta > Diptera > Polleniidae > Pollenia > Pollenia amentaria. The sequence continues at coordinate 3,060,195 of OX031006.1, read as the reverse complement.
AGAAAGAATCTTTTATTCAAGATAGCACGTGACAGTTTAAAAGCTTTGATACAAAAAATTTCGGTTTTAATTTTCAAGACATTTTTAATGTATTTAAGCGTGTGATTTAATTTTAAATCAACATATTTATCCGACACTGTTGTAAATGCATTATTATTAACTATGGAAGTTTGCATGGCATCCAAAAATGCTATCTGTTTTTAAAACAATGCATTTATATGCAATTTCACGGCTCTAAACGAAAGTTTACCTTTTGATTCCATAATGATTACAAGTACATATGTATGAACATTTATACGTACAAGCAAGTTTGTAAATGTGTCTTATGTTCCGCAAATGTACAGGGGTACACAGCTTATTTTTACATTTGGAAACGACTTTTTTCGTTCGAAAAAGATACATTTCAGCTCATTTTCTAAATTTCCTTTAACCCACAAGTACAACGTATTGTAAGACCTACTTAAAAAAAAAAAGTTAATGATCTCAGCTTATTTTAACCAGCTAAGTACGAGTTGACACAAAGCCAGTCTTATTGATAAGATTCTTATTTTTTAGAGAGAGAGCCAAGAGAAAAGTAAAGGCTGCACACTTTCCGCTTTGCTTTCTTATTCGTAAATCGCTTTCTGCGGAAGAAAGACGTCAAAGAGAGTTTTGGTCGCTCGGACAGTGTTGCCATAACTGTTTGATGAGAATAGGTCAAACCTTAAAAAAAATCTGCTAAGCCTTTAAATAAAGAAAATATGCTAAAAATTTGCTATTAAAACCTTATTTGAAATTTGCTAACAAAATATGCTAAATTTTTACAATAAAAATCTGATGAATTTTTATAAAAAAAATGTGCTGAAAATCTGATAAATAAAGAGGAATTTCAATATATATATATATTTCATAAAAATTTTTTTTTTTTAAGAAAATATGCCAAAAAATTCTGCTTTTTTAAAATGTAAAAATATGCTAAAGCAAATCTGCTTTTGGACAAGGAAATATGCTAAGAAGCAGTTAGCATATTGAAAATAAAATATATGCAATTCCTTAAGTCAATCTGCTAAATCTTTCAGAAAATATGCTAAAATAGTAACACTGCGCTCAGGGCCCTAGTTCTTGAGTAAACTTATTATTAGCTCTCACTCGGAAAGGAAATTTTTCAACATGAGCCTACACCATAATAATATTCCTCTTCCAACTTGTAACTTCTTCACAATTGTTGTTTGTAACAATCTAAACTCACATTAAACACCTATAGATTAACATAAATTTATAAATTTTTCTTTTTTTACTATAAAGTTTAATCAACTCGTTAAAGAAATATTTTCATGTAATAAAATAAACTCTTTCGTGAAATTCAAAATTTTTAAAACTCATCCATACACATTTGCTCATAAGAAAAACACTTGCCAATCCATACAGTAATACAAATAAGCGCCACATTTCTTGTGCAGCATTACGTTTTGAGCATATTTGCAGCAACATGTTGATATAATCGTTATGCAAAGGAGGCACACTTATTGTTATATTCCAATATTGTTCATGTACTACATTCAATGCTGCTGATGATGGATAACCCCTTGAACATCTTGTTTCATCATTGTCTATGTCTATGGCTTTCTTATCCATATGATAGATTTAACAGGTACAAAACATATTGTTTGAAATATGCAAACTACATTATATGACACACAAACACATTCTGATGTTCATGCGTATTTACACATACATATCTATATATAACTAATTATGCATGTATGTATGTATACGTATAATTAATTACTTAGACTGATAAGATGTAAAAAGACACATCTTCACGGTGGAAAAAATTCTAGTTGACTGGTCTAGCATGGAAAGAAGAAGAACTTAAAGCGCTGCTCATCTTAATTCGATACATACATAAGAATGTAAATTGTAAAGTAAATTTGGAATAAGCAGTTTATATTCGTATGATTGTACATTAGACCTGCTCTAAAAAATAATTTTTTTTATGGGTCTTACATTGTTTGATAGTATTTGAAAATACCAGGTGAAAAATTTTTTCTAAATAGGAAAATAGGAACCTGTTCCATTCCAAATACACAAAATTTTTATTTTAAAGACTGTAATAGAGTCAAGTTATTCGCAATTTTCCCAATAATATCTAAAGAAAAAGTACTACATATGAATTATTTAAGCAAATTGTCTATTGAAAGAAAAATTCCAAAACATGGTATTCCTTAGACAAACTTTAAACCGATTTTCAGAACGAATTCCCATTATTTTTATCGATGAACCAAAAAAAAAGAAAAAATATCCAAGAAAAATTTTTTAAGAGGGCATATCTAATTAATGCACAAATGATTTTCGTTGTAAAAAGAAACGAACAGTGGAACAAGACAATTTCTACTCTTGCATTGTCTCGTTGCAGTAAGAAAAAAAGTAATTAAATCAAAAGCAAAATTAAATGTCACAACTCAATGCACAGCAGTAAGTATATGGGCATGGAGCACAAAAATCTACTTTTAAAAAAATTAATTAAGAAAAGTGGCGTATGTGGCACAAGACCATAATTTTAATTTTCAATAAAATACTATTCACTTCTAACTTAATTAAGGAAAGTTCACAAAAATTTCCATTTTTCTTCGAAACATATGCCGGAAGCAGTTGTAATACAAAAAAAATCTATCGGGTATATTTTGAGAAATCTTTACGTCTCTACTACGACTTTTTGGCATATGCGCCAAACCAATAATGAGCTAACGATACATCTTTTAAAAGTTCATCTATAGAATATTCTATAGCTTCTATATCTGGTATCCATTAATCAAAATGTATAAATGGGAAAACGTTATTTTCTAATGTCAAGAAATGGATCTAATTTCGACGAATTTCCTATTCTCGAATTCGGTATTGCAAACCCTTGTATGTATCAATAATAAATGCGGTGCGCACTACTCAACAGCAGCTCATCCGTACAAAATTTTTAAAGAAATTAATATTGAACCAGTATGATTGTGTTGGTATGTGTTTCGAGCACAATTCAACATCACTTGATTGTGCCACTCAGTATGCTGGAGTAATGTTTGCCGTGCTTTAGCAAATGTTAAGTTAAATTGCTTAAGTTTCAACTCAACTGATTGGGTTGAGTTGTAAACCGTAATAGGGGAAAATAGTTATAAAAGAATTACTTTCGAATACAAAATGATTATTATTTTTATTTGCCAGACAATTTGATGGTAGTTTATGCATTTTTACCCACAGTAATTGCAACATTTGCTTCTAGTGCATAAGTATATATGTATATGTTTTTATTTTAACGGATTTAACATCTGCGATATAATTTTGTAGTCAATATCTGTATGAATATGAACTTGACCATGAAAAGAAGCTGGAAAACTTCCACAAATGAATGTAGTAAGTGACGTCATAAAAAAAATTATTTTAAAAAAGAATGATATTGTTCAATGCACACAACTGCTTACAGATGCAAGTCTACTTTTTTAAAGTTAAAATAAAAAAGGTATAAATGATGTTAAGTTTTATGTATAACACAGTTGAACATCGATTATCCGCGTTGGTCGGGACCGGAAGCGTTCCGGATAATTGATTTTACCGGTTAGTTGAGGTAAAATTTTGGACTCGTTTTTACATTAATGTTTGTTCGCATTTAATCAATACACGCACTTACAAGATACATATAATACTAATACAATTTTATTTATTACTTATGTAATGATGTGGTTTGTTTATTCTTATAAAAATGTATATTTTCCGCCAAAAGCTTCTCTTGGACTCGGCAGATTTTAATTTAATGTTTTGCAATCCCGGATAATTGAGGACATCACGGTTAATCGGTTGAAGTAAAAAATCTTCCTTTTGTTATCGATCCCGGATAATTGATATAACCGGTTAATTAAATAACGGATATTCGATGCTCAACTGTATGTTTGTACATATATATATAAGTATGTATATACATTTGTACGTATGTATGTGTATTTTATGCAATTGGTGACTTTATAATTGCACCGGGCTTTTATTATTACTGTAACATATTCCGTAGTTAAAAATTACTCTTGGTTTATATCTACATCTACATTGGGGGCATATTCTCCTATTTTTTCGTTCTCATTTAATATTAAGTGTAAACTTTTTTTCATTTGCTTAAAATTTCACATGAAATAAGTACAGCTTATATTATTTCGCAGTTGTAAAAAAAATGTTGCCAGAAACATTTCGAAACTTTTTCACAAATTGAACATCTAAAAACGTGTCAAATGTTTTTTACACACATAAACAAAAAAGCAATAGTAAACATAAAACAATACACACAGTGATGGGAAATCAAAAGGTTTAAATGTTGACCGTTGTGCAGAAAAAGTACAAAGTGATTAAAATGGTATTAAAACGGTATTTAGTGTAAGTAAAAAAACATTAATAATTTAATATCTGATATTTATATTATAGATTTACAATAAACAAATATGTATTTTAGCATATACATACACATTTACATATATTATTTTGTAAATGTGCATAGACAAAACAATATTTTGTACCCATTTAAAGCCTTTTATATATTTCTCATTTCTATAGTATGTGTATATGCATTTGTTTATTTTGTACATCTCAGGATATGTATATTTGAATATATGGAAATATGTTGTATTGTAAGTCGTTTTGTTGAAAGTCCATAGATATACTGGAAAAAAGTACCAAAAAAAGAGCGAAAATATCCGCATTTAATTTAGTATACAAGCAGGCCATCACTGCTTTACAACTGTCACGTAACGACGCACAGTGGCGCCCGTAGAGCAAGCGAGGTTGCAAAAATCAAAATTTTCATGAATGCCGACGAAGTTTTGAATAAACCCATGTTATAGGAAACTTTTCAACGATTTCAAATATGCCACTCTTAATAATATCACATTTTTAGTTTAGAAGATATAACCGTTCAAAGTTGACCGACTTTCGGTTTTCAAAAAAAACACACAATTTTTAGTCAATTTGTTGCGATTTCAGGTGTAATATCACGAAAAATAGGTAACGAATCGCCTTATTTTTTGTTTGTATTGATTGATGTATTTATTAAATGTATAATGATAAAAAAAAAATTAACTGTTTGCTTTGTGTTTCTCCTGGTAAATCACTATTTAAAAACTATCCGTTTTTTCACTATTTTTCAACTTTGACGGAAAATAAAAAAAAACTATATTTTTCTATATTTGCCATATTTGCAAAACCTGTTCTTTGATTATTTCTTTACATAATTCAAAAAGTTTTATCTGCCCGTAAGTGCCCGTTTGGCTTCTAGAGGTAAAAAAGTTTAAAAAGACATGGTTGCAGAAATTGTATGGCGTCCATTCCTTATATGTTTTGACTGACAGTAGTTTGATCTAATAGTTTGAAAAAAACTACTCATTGAAATTAGCAGGTACGTACCTCACATAAACAATACTTTGGCGTACAAATGGTCAGGAACAATATTGACTTATGGTCCCTACAGGTAGGCACAAATCTTATTTGGACACGTGCATAATATCAAAATTGCATTATTCAGCCTAAATCCATATGTATGCAGGGAACAGGTAAATTTTTAGGCTTGGTAGCATAAGCCTATATATTGCAAAATAAGCATAATGCCTGGATTAGTCTACGCCTGAAAGTTGGCGCAACAATTACTGAAACCATTAAACAATTTAAGTACTGAAAACATGGCGTTGAACAATTTAAAATTATTTGAACTGTTTAGAAAGTCAACCACACCAAAGTTTTTCACGGAAGTGAAAATTCTTCCTGAGAAGTTGACAGTGATCAGCAAATGGGGCTGCGATGGATCATCCGGACAAAGCGTTTATAAGCAAAGGATATCTTCCGATGACGCTACAATATCGGACGGAAATATGTTTATGGCATCTGTTGTTCCTTTGCGGCTAAAATCGGATGATTCCCTACACTGGAAAAATCCACGTCCGTCATCAGTGCATTATTGCCGACCAATAATGTTTCAGTTTGTAAGGGAATCGGCAGAACTCATAAGGACTACGGTGAAGGACATTGAAGAACAAATAAGCAAGATTAAGCCTACAAAGCTGCAAATTGGAGAAGGAAAATATATTGAATGCAATTACGAACTGACAGGAACAACCTCAACAATGTCATGCCCGATTTGCAAAAAGAGTCAGAAGAACTTTTTTCAATTCAATTCAATTTATTTCATATATAATATGTTACATCTCAATTTTATATAATTAGTTGTAAAGAGTTTAAGATTAGTATCTTTTTCTGCTTAATTATAATATATTTCAATTAGTTATCATATACATATATATAGACAGAATTATATTGGAGGTAAACATTTAGCAAAAACCTATTTAAACCCCTTTTTTCGTTTTATTTTTATATTTTTTTTTATCGATTTTATATTATTATTTGTCAGAAGAACTTTTGGTAATTTAAACGATTCTACAAATGAGGAGAATTACGAATATGGAATGTCACCATTGCACGCAAGGATAAGGTGTATGGTATTCTTGCTAAAACTGGCATATACCCTACCACAAGAGGAGGAAAACTTCGATGAAAATACATCAATAAAGGATAAGGAAAAGATCAGAAAGAAGCAAATACAGGATGCTTTTTTTAAACACGTTGGACTAAAAGTAGACTGTCCCAAGCACGGATACGGTAACTCAAACGATGGAAACACTTCTAGGAGATTTTTTGAAAATGATGAGGCAGTAACTAGAATCATTGGAATTGACAATCAAATCGTGAAAATTGAGTACCAGTCTTTGCCAATTGGAGAGCTTTCTGAAGAAGCACAGGAGTCTCTTAACAAATTTTATAAAAAATATAGATTGCAGAACACATTCAAAGCATCAAGGGTAAGGCAAAATAAGGACCTCTTCAACATGTTGGCAGCATCTTCCGATCCACTTATTTCTTCCCTGCGGCATGTGAAGTCACGAATAGAGTTACAAAATAATTATAGTTTAGAAATGGTTAGTCTTTTAGATATACCTTCTCTTACGAATTGTGATGAATATTTTACAGAAAATTGAAAAAATAAATTTAAAAAAAAAATAATTTTTTTTTTAATTTGTTGGGTAATAATTTAAAACATAAAACCCTTAAGAAAAAAAATAAAAACAATCTAAAAATGTAAAAATAATTTTTTTTAGTTACCATAAAATTGATTTTTCTACTAATTTTAACTTTGATAACCCATAAGTAGGCCCCTACAAAGCGTAGCACCCTTTCCAAACGCTCATTTCATAGGCTGAACAGTTATCTATCATATGCTGTTTAAACTGTTCAATTATCTTATTCGGTTCAAAAGATATGATTTTTGCAACGAAAAAACTCAAATGGCGCCACTGTGCGACGGCAAGAAATACTAATTTATACAGATTGAGACGTTCCGTTACGTGACATTTAAATTCGGTAAGCATTTACATTGTAAGCAAATAACAAAACGTACCAGACGTTTCGTTAGGGGACGTGGACGTTCGGCTAACTCTACCTTAAGACGTTTTTTGTAATAGATTAAAAACACAGGTTACTCTAATCTGTTACAAAAAACGACTCAGGCGTAAATGACAACGACTTACACGATAAGGCCGAAAATTCCCAATTCATTTTAAGTGTTGTTTATATTTTGTTCTCATTTTATTTTTGAAATTTGAAAATAAAGAATATGTATAGAATCATAGTATAATAAGTACCGGGTATGTTCATTAGGGAGAGTTGTCATTATTTACCCATGTAATGTCAAATTAATTTATTTGATTTTTGACGCTTGTTAAATTGTTTTCCTTACTTTCGTTTGGTTGACGTTACATGGGTTTTAATGACTATACCTTGTACTTATTCCACCATGTATAAAATACTATACGTTTTAATTTGACGTCGAATCTACGCCGTACGCTACTACGTCCATACGATGCTAATATGTTCCTACGGTAAAGGCACAATTACTTTTTAGTACAATTAATTTGTATACCCTTTATCGAAGGTAAATGGTATATTTTGATCTTAGACCCTATAGAGTAAATAAATTCTGGGTCCTTATGAGTAGTGAAGTTGATTTAACGATGTCCATCTGGCCGTCTGTCCGTGTGTATGTTAAAATGGAAGTAGACCCCAGGAAATTATGGGGACTACGTTGTTATGTCACATATACATCGTTTAAAATTGCTATTTAATTCAGCCAGATCGGTCAACATTACGCTGAGATATGAGCAAAAAACCACGAATGTCTCTAATTTTACACATAAATCCTTGTTGTTGTCCTAGTTTTTTTTTAATATCTGGAGAAAGGCAAGAGCCAAACCTTTAAAATTATGTACAAGCACAAACATTTCGTGGTCGCAAACTTTTCTTTAAAATTTCGTCTGTAGTGGAAAAAAACGCCAATGAAGGTTTACATAAAGTTTTCTTAAAATATACCCAATAGTTTTTTTTTTTTGTATCTTGACCACTGCTTCTAGCATATGTTTTGAAGAAAAATGTTAATTTTTGTGAACGTTCATGAACGAACTTTGAAGTTAATAGTATTTTATTGAAAGTGAAAATTATTGTTTTGTGCCGCATTCGCCACTTTTCTAAATTTATTTCTTAAAAGAAGCTTTTTGTACTGCATACGTATACTTACTGCTGTGTATAGAGTAGTTGACATTTTATTTTGCTTTCGCTTTAACTACTTCTTTTTCTTGCGGCAATGCAGCAAAGCAAGGGCGAAATTCGGAGCATTCGCCAAACAGCGGCAAATAGAGCAAAACAATACTTTATAAACTTTAAAATAGTTGATATTAAGCATTAAATATCTCAGAAACCATAAAAAAATTCGCGAAACCGGTTTTCGATCCAAAAAGAGGGCATGCAAAGAATATATATACACCATATTTAACTCTATTTTTTTTAAATGGTCGGTAGGTCAAACCAGTAATGAATTCAAAATTTTAATTTTGAGTTGTGCCTTTTTATGATCTAGTGTGCGATTTGTACATAAGTATTAAACTCCTTTAAGTAAAACGTATTACAAATTTTACACACATACTAGTTCATTATGTCGGTAATGTACATAGAAATTTTGTTAATAAAAGTTGTTGCTCAAATGTTTGCTTTATGTTGTTGCTTAATTTTTTTTTTTTTTATTATTATTATTATTAAGAAAAAACAAATGATTACAATCGGCAATTGAGTTTTTACAGTGGCTATTTTTTATTTAGTTTTTAATAGGATAAGTGAAAGTGGAAATACAACAACTAAATATGTTCAGTCACAAGCAGTGGAAGATGAGCAGAATTTATTTCTGTGTGTGTGAAAAATTTATGAATATCATCATCATTCATTTAATAAAAGAGGTTAAATGCGGTCATACAGATTTTAAAATATTTATAAAATCCTCGTTTAAAGGACATGTAAACAGTCAATATAAAAAATATAAGCACAATTGGGACGAACGACTGACTAAGCACAGCACAACGAACTTGTCGGCAAGAATTCGTTGCGTCGTCGAATAAGACAGAATTAATGCGGGAAAAACATCTTTCAGTGTACATAATTAAAAATTTATAAAAATAAAATTTTGTAAGGAAGCGTTGAAAAAAGAGATGATGGGTAAGGACTGTAAGCATTGGACGAAATGGCATTAAGACATAAGCATTAATTTATTTACTTTTTCGATGATAATTTCTTTGCTATCCATTATTTTTAATTGGTTTATTGAATTTTTATGTATGTAATTGGTATAAATAAAACAATTATTATGTTAAAAAGTATTTTTATTTACTAAAAAACTAAGAAATTGCAAAGAAAAAGAGTCCCATTTAGTTGTCGTTGATATCACAGAGTTAGTTATACCGACATATATCGGCCGACACATCGCGACGCACTGATTGTGTGTATTTTTATATGTATTTTATTTCTGAGGACATATATTCCACATATAGCCCACATTATGTTTGACTGTTATATACACTTTGACACTTGCAGCTGTTTTATACGAGTTAGAAAGTGTTTTTTTTTTTTTTTTTTTTTTTTTTTTTTTTTTAATATTCCTATGCTAATCCCGCGAAGCTCTTCGCCTGTCTGCAGGAGACCAGAGACTCTGGCGGAAACCCGCAACCCCAGCACTGATAGACTAGCTCACTACCAACTAAGTAGCCTACCCAGAAGGTATGAATTCTTTATATGTAAAAAAATCTGTGTTATATCTCAAGCTGAACCGAAGTTACTTTTCGTTATGCATAAAGGCTGTTAAGGTTTACGAGCGATATAAGATATTTAGCAGATTAATGGAGAACCCCTACTATTTCATAATATAATACTTTGAAAATAATATGTAATTAAAGGCCAATTTCACTAATTCTATTTAAATATCAATTCGTATTTAAATATACATAGTTTTTCATATAATTTTATTTTTATTTGACATGAAAAACGAATTTTAAACATAAATTGATATTTAATGAAATTTGTGAAATTAGTCATAAGGATAAGGCACTTTAACTGATTTGGTTGTTTATTTTAATAATAGCCTATTTCCAATGTGCGAAAGAATTCTTTCGTTCGCATAACTATATTGAAAACAAAAACAAAGTCTTAAAATTTGTTTTTGTTTTCAATGTAGTTATACGAAAGAAAGAATTCTTTCGCACATCGGAAATAGGCTTTAAATTTTTAATTGGAAATACAAGATTGACATTGGACTAATTTTCAAAAGGCAATTGTATAAATTGTGGAGGAGCGTATCAATTTATCTTTTGCTGCATCAATTTAAAAATTTAATTATACCCACACCAGAATAGTGGAGAGGGTATTATGCATTTGTGCTGATGTGTGCAACACCTTAAAATATTGGTACTAGACTCACCTTGGAGAATTTCGATCGATTCAGAATCACTTTCTGGGTCGATCTAAAGAGATACAAGGACCAAGCCTATTAAAAATGGGGCTATTCGGTTCATAATTTCATATAGCCCCCATACAAGTTGCTTTCCGGATTAGGGTCTTTGTGCCCACTATCAAACCAATTTTAATGAAATTTAAAACATAGATAGCTGTTAATGAATCATTCATTTTTGAATTAATTCGCGAATCATTCATGCAATGAATTAGCAAATTTTGAATTAATTATTTTCTCACAAAAAAATGAATTGAATGAAATTTGAGTCAATTCAAATGAATTTGGTAAAAATGAATTGCAATTCGTTTCCAATTCAAATGAATTTGTTAAAGTAAATTGCAATTCATTCTACAAATTCGTTTGAATTGAATTGATTTTGAATTAATTCAAAAGAATTAGAAAAAAGAATTAATAAGGTATATTAATAAGTAGGGCGGGCCAAATTTTTTGTCGATTAGAGCCGCCCCCTATGATGATTCTATGGACAATTCTAAGCAACTTTGGTTAAGGAACCATAGGTCTATCTCGATTTTCGAGTCTCCCACTTTTCAAAAAATGATTTTTTCAAGTCAATTAAAAACATTTTTTTTTTCGTTTTAAATCAAAATTTGATAAAAAATATTAAATTTTTTTGAATCCAATATTTCGGCACTCCGTTTAGTGCCTTCTTCAAGGATTTTTTCTTGAATATTCAAAAAGAAAAAGACCTCAAGCTTAATCAAAATTTGATATTTGAATATAAATAAAATTCTCAATTTGTAGGTGGAAGAAATATATTCGCTCTAAAAATTTAGTTTTTATAAAAATGTTGATGCTTTTTAGCCCATTTTTGGAGTATTTTGCTAATAACTTAACCATTTCTTTACCGATTTGGCAGATTTATATACCCACGTCTTTAGGAAGAAATTTACCATTTACTTAGATTATAAAACTTGGACTCGGGAAGATCTATTGTTCCCGAAAATGGGCATTACTCTTCCATTTTTGGGAGAAAAGTTTCAGGGTTTTCGGGAAATATATGCTGCTAAAAATTTCTGATATTTTGGTATATAAAACGTGTTCGTATGTCATACTAGAGCCCTAAAATTTAAAATTTTGAGTATTTCCAATCCCGCCCATTTTTTTTTAGAGAGTTTGTGTATTGGCAAGCAACATGTTTGTACTAAATCTGAAAGCCGTAGCTCTTGCCGCACTCGAGATATGCAGAAAAAAAGAATTTAAAAAACAACAACATGGGATTTATGGAAAAAATTAGAGGTAGTCGTGGTTTTTTGCTCATATCTCAGCCATTTATGGACCGATCTTCCTGAATTTCAATAGCAAACAATTCCGGACTATATGTGACATAAATGTATAACAACCTAGCCTTCATCATATCTGGGGTCTGCGGAAAACCCATTTCAACGGACGGACAGACGGACAGACGGACAGAGTTTATCAAAAACCTTTGATAAACTTCAATTGTACAGATTATACGAATATGATTGATTTAAATAAAGATGATGTCTTATTCGAACCACCGTTTACGCATACCATTCCGTATCGTCATTTCGAAAATATTTTAAATACGATGATCTACCATTGCCTGATCCAAGAATTCCGGTACACATACAAGCAACGGAAAGACATGTTCAATTGCTGGCTAGCGTTTCTAAACGTGTTTTAGAAAAAAGTCGACACAGTGTTATGGCAGTTACATCAGAAAGCCGTGCAAAATACCCCAGAATTGAAAGCAAGAAAGACTTTCAAAAATAACTTATTTCGCTTTTCTTCCACTAAATTAATTTTTTTTTACACATGTTCTTATTTTTTAGGTTGAATTTCTGTTGAAAAAAATAAAATAAAAATCAATTTTACCGAAAAATTTTTCTCGGAAAATAGACGAAAAATAGTTAAAATATGCATGAAACGCCCTCTGGTGGTGGTCATAGGTAAAAATAAAGATCAAAAATGAATTTCTCGACCCCAAAAACCCCCCATATACACATAAAAAAGATAATATAACGATGAATAAAAAATCGAATTTTGAATCAAAATGATGTTATAGGGAAAAAATCATTTTTTGAAAAGTGGGAGACTCGAAAATCGAGATAGACCTATGGTTCCTTCACCAAAGTTGCTTAAAATTGTCCATAGAATCATCCTAGGGTGCGGCTCTAATCGAATTTTTCGGCTCCATACAAATTGGCCCGCCCTAATGTATAGTTATGCAACACAATTGTGTTTTGAATTACATAAATTATCATTTTTCCTGGGTCCTAATTCTGGCAGTCGTGATCGGGTACTTTCGTGATTCGAAAGCAATTTTATTTGTAATTCTTTCAGTCGATACTGAACGAATCGAAATTATTTTTTCAGTATTGTGAAACTTAAATTAATGCTTTACAACACTAAAATAATAATTCCGATTCGTTTAGTATTGACTGAAATATTTCGATATTAAATTGCTTTCGAATCGAGAAAGTACTCGATTACGACTGCCAGAATCAGGCCCCTGTTTTTTGTTTTTTGTGAAAGATAGTCTTATTTTTTTTAAATAAATATAACATAAATATTACCAAAAAGTTTGTCGTTGGGTGATAGTGGGTCACAAAATTTCAAAAATTATTATTTGCTTCTTGAATATTAAATGTGTTTTGTCGTTCAGTGTATTTCAAAATAAAAATCAGTTTTTCTTGAAGAAACAAACTCCAAACACCATGTTTTCTTTGATCAGACGCAGATCCAGACAAGGATTTTTAATTTTTGTACTGAATATTTTTATTATGGCAGGAGAACTTTCCATTTTTCATTCCCCCTAGATCTGCTCTTGAATTTGATTGATTGGAACTAATTTTTGATTTCATTCATTTGAATGCAATTCATTGTTCTAATTCATTTGAATGAATTCAAAATCAATTCAATTCAAATTAATTTGTAGAATGAATGAAAAACGAATTGCAACTAATTTTACAAATTAATTTGAATTGGAAACGAATTAAAATTATTTCTGCCTAATTCGTTTAAATTGATTCAAATTGCATTCAATTCTTTTTTGTTGTGGAATGAATTAATTCAAAATTTATCCAATTCTTTAACGAATTAAAATCAAAATAGGATGATTCTTGTATAGCTCTGATAGATAATCCATATTTATATGGACACATAAGCAATGAATTTTTTAAATAGGGCCACGAGAGGAGATAGTGGACAATTTCTGCCTCTTCGAAACTATCTAACAGATTTTAAAAAAATTTTAAACTTAGATAGACCCATATTCATATAGCCACATTAGCTATGCATTTTTCAAAAATAGGTCCCAAATAGGTCCACTTGCAAAAAATTTGTTCTTATTAATTGTGGTGTAGAGTATCTATCATATGGTCGGGCTTGACCGACAATACTTTCTTACTTGCATTTAAGGCGTTTCATTAAAAACTAAATGAACTAACTGAAGCAATTTGAAAGCAATTTATTAATTTGTATTTGATTGGAGATGCATAAATAATATGCATATAAACGAAGTGCTTATACACCAAACAATTTTGGCTATTTAAATAAATACCAAACTATAATTTCACTAGTTGGGATGGATACAAATTATGGATAAAAATTATATTTGATTAAGATATATTGTCAACACACTTTTGTTAAAAATTTAATAAAAGAATTTTATTTATATCTTAGTTTAAACTATTATATCTTTATCATAAAATAAAAATAAAATAATTTGTTTTACGACTTTCTTTCTGTATCTGTCAGTAAATTTTAATAATTTATGTAAAAAAGCGAAACAACTTTATAAAGTTCAAAGTAAAAAAATACTAAGCGAGCAGCAATAGAGTTTAATTTAATTTTTATTTAACGATAGCAAATTTTATTGAATTTATTTATTTCCTTATTAACACCTTTCAATAGTTGAGTTCAATTGATCTCGGTATTTGTTAAGTTCGTAGTTCTCTAACGCTTGTTATCGTGAACGTCTATCGGTTATTTTGTTTAATTGGGCAAATTGGCAAAAAGAGCAACTGATTCTTATTTTCAGTTTAAAACAACGTTTTTCAGTATTACTAAATTTCAACACAAAGTTCTAAATTTAGAAATATTATAGCTTTACCAAAAATTAATAAGCTACCAAGTTTTTCCTTCGTAAATGTGTATTTGTTAAAAGCTTGATTTTTTAATCTGAAACAACAAAATGTAATTTTATCAAACTAACAAGTAAACAGTTACCCAGTGATGAGTGAATCTAACTAATGTTTTAATCATAAACATATTAAATCGTTTTTAAAGTTTTTAAATAATAAAAAAAAGAACAATGAGAAAACTTTCATTTTTATTCTTTGAATTTATGAGGTGTATGATTGCAAAACTGGAACTGGAACTAATATGAGTATCTAATTGAAAAAAAAAACAAATCAAATCTCAAAAAAAAACATTTTTAATAAGGTTAAACTTTGCTGTATTAATACTTAATATACATTTTAAAAATCATTTAATTAATTTAAGAGTTAATAATTTTCTTATTAAGCTCAGATAGAACGACAAATCTGGTTTATACATATAAATGTATGTATATAAAAATTGTTTAAAAAAATATTTACTGCCTTGACCACAATATCGACAAGAACATTTCTTTTGTAATTTATAAATTAAATATAAATTAAAAAGAATTTCTTTCGTATATTTATATTGAAAAAAAAAAAAACAAATTTTAATTTTTTGTTATTGTTTTTAATATAATTATGCGAAAGAAATGTTCTTGTCGACATTGTTGGTTGGCCTGGCAGTTAAGTACAAACTTGTTAAAATAAAACCAATTATCCACCATTGCAATTCGATTTAATCATAATAATTATGTATAGTAAATGGACCACAATACTTGTAAATATGTAACTGTTTTTTCCTTTACGGCAACAATTTGATGTTATTAGCATATTTTTTACATTGCAAACTATTGTCACATCCATAAACATTATTTTTTACATTGTCAAGTGTAATTTACTGCATTATGAATCTCAAGTATATTCGTTAACAAAAATACAATTAAATGAAATAATTAAAAAAAAAACATTAAAATTCTCAATGCATAGAACTTGTACTGGTTTAAGGAAAGGTTTAATTATATACTCGTATTACATTCAAATATGTACATTTTTATTAACAACAAATATATTTGTTGTTTTTTTTTTTTAATTTTTTTAATAAAATCTAATGTTAACGGTCTTTCTGTGGTAATAATCCAAATATTTTAAATGGTTTATATAGAGAGTAATAAGTAAAAAAATACACTTTAATGCATTTTGAAAGAATATAAATGTGACTAAAAATTCTTGTTTTTTTGTGTCTTTGAAATATTAAAAGAATATATTTAAACATAAACGGTAAACTTGTTTAAAAGCCACAAAAAAATCAATTGAGTTTTGGTGCATAATTCATTAAAAAAATATTACGTTAGTGTGGTAAATAAAGTTCAAAGTTATTTGAAAGATTTTGCAACCAAAATTACTTAACGTGATATGTTTTTATCCACACCATTACAGTAGTCAGTATATTTGTTGTTTTAATTTTTAATTGCTTAAAATGACCTTAGCTGAATGCAAGTGGCTATTGACTTAACTGACTCGATGGCTCACCTGCCGCTTGCAATGACCACTAAATTATCAAATGCTGCAGTATTTTAAGTAACCGCAATGATATTTTTTGATTTTCAGACAAATCTTTAAAATATTGGCTTATATATATGTATTGTTATGTTCAAAACAACATTTATGTTCGCATGTACATACATATTTAGTATAAATAGTAAAATTACAGTTGATAGATTGTTACTTTTTTGTTAATAAAATGCATCTGTTATACTGCGATCAATATTCTGCAAAAATAAGAAAAAGTATTTAATACCAGATACCTAAACGAGTTACTGAATTGGTATCATATACATGTGTGTATGACAGTGTGCCTTTTTGCGAGTCTGTAAGTTTTTTATATTTTTCAAATTTTATTTTTTTTTTTTAGAATTTAACCAAAATTCACGTTTAAAATGTTTATTTCTTTTTTTTTTTTTTTTTTTTTTTTGCCATAAAACTGTAGTTTTATTTGCTAAGAAGTCTCCACAATATTCTTTTAACTAATGGAGCCTTTAGAAGTCAACGCATTTGTTGTCAGAACGCGCAGCGTGAAGGTTGTTTAATGTGTCGCTTTAAATTGTTGTGATTTTACGTATAAGAGTGTAAGCGTTGAATTATTCAAGTTGGTTGGATTTGTGTTGCCTTGCTACTATTTTATTGCATTCGAAATCAAGTCAAAGCCATGAAATTGCTATTTGCCTATGCATTTTTATTAGGGGCGTGCGTCAGTGGTACGTTGGAAATGTGATTAAAAATGGCAAAATGCCAATTTACTAATTCATAAAATTAATTACAAATTTTTGCTTCTCAATATACTGAAATTAGCTACTGATTTATCGTATAGACAAGGCCACTGTGATACCTCAATATTTAGTGTAATACAAGAAATGTTGCGAAAGGAAGTAAAAGCCCTTCTTAATCCTCGTTTGCGGTTCTTGGGCAGCCAACGCATTCATTATGATCTTTATACTCCGAACAATATCATTGATCGGCAAATATTGCGTACGGGAGATATACGTGCTTTACGAGGGTCCAATTTTAATCCCAATTGGCCTGTGAGGTAAAGTATATGTACATGTTATATATTTACTAAATATACTACACAATTACAATTTAGATTCTCTATTCATGGTTGGGCTGGAAAAAGCACATCGTGTTCAAATGCCGCCATTAAGGATGCCTATTTGAGCCAGGGAGAATTTAATGTCATTTTAGTGGATTGGAGTGATATTGCTATTGATATTAGTTATCCGAGAATATCGCAACAGTTTTCAGAAATAGCTGCTCAAATAGCAAAGTTTATACGTTTTTTACAAAAAGAAACTAATGTCGAGATGAACAACATTTATTTAATAGGACATAGCGCTGGCAGCCACATTTCTGGATTAACCGGCAAACTTTTAAAACCGCAAAGATTAGGTGCCATAGTCGCATTAGATCCTGCAGGTTTGGCACAGCTAGGATTGTCTGCGGATTTTCGTTTAGCACCCGATGATGCATCATATGTCGAATCCATACATACTGATACTTCACACTTGGGTAATCCAAGTGTTGAACTAAGTCATGCAACATTTTTCCCCAATTGGGGTCAAGGTCAACCACATTGCCCAAATGCAACAGCAGCAGAATTTGATTTTGCTTGTGATCATTTTGCGGCTTTGTATTTTTTTGCAGAATCTATATGCAAATCCAATTTATTTGGCGCTATTAAGTGTCCAAATGCATCTAGCTTAAAAAACTTTAATTGTACATGCAGTTCGGGGAAAGACGAATGTCATGCTGATGTTTATATGGGTGGAGAGCCAGTTGTGCCGAAAACTGGATTTTTCTATTTAAGCACTAAACGTGATATGCCGTACGGTTTAGAAAATGTAGTACGAATACGCAAAGTAGCAACACCAAATTTCTTAGAAAGCAGTTATTTATCGCCCCAACTTTTAGGTGGTTTATATCAGGGCTCTAGACGTTTACTATAATTGTTGTATATGTAATAATGTATGTGCATATTTTTAAAATCATTGTAGAAATAAATGAATACTTGCGTATAAAATATATATTAAATTCAGATTTTTCAATTAAGATACTCCAATGAAAGCACGCAAAGGTAAGAAACTACTAAAATTAAACGTTTGACTCACCTGACTTGGTCCAATACGATATGTGGCTGGATCAACTTCGTTGGAAGACAATATTAGCTCAACTGTAATATCCTTATTTGATTCAACCACCAACAAGCCAAAACGCCTCACAAATTCTGTAAGCGGTACAGATTCTGGATAGCCTAAACGATGCAATCTTGCAGCGTCCAACACCTGAGAACCTCTCAACTAAAAGAAACCAAGAATAGTAAAGATTATTGCAATTGAATTAAATATGAACACTTTGTTCTTAACATTATGACGTACCTGACTTCGCAATAATGGCACGTTGACCAAATCATCTTTAGAATTTTGAACGCCTAATGTATTTGGGGAACCGTTCGATGAGAATGTCGTATGTTGCCCAGCATTATGTTGCAGGAGATAACAGTGAACGAAATGTGTTCCAGTCCTCCTTAAAGTATCGATTATGCCATCAACAGTAAACTTAACTTGTAACATAACGGAATTTCGTTTTACTCCTGCCGATGTAAAAGACCTTCTAATACTTGATACTCTTCTTAATGATTGGGTGCCTTCTAGACCAGCAAATGAACCACAAAATACAATACCACCAGAACTGCGAGTAAGAGAGCCTATGTAAAGGCGGCTTATTTCATCTCTGGATGAATCTTGCAGTAGTGATCCGGCATTGCGAATGGCTGGATGTTCGCGACTATTACGTACCCAACCATTAACACTGTACAATACGGGATTAGTTCCTTGTAAGTGCTGAAGAACGAATTGCTTTGGACCTGTACATTTGCGTAATAGGGTTTGGTGTTCTCTATCGCCATAATGGGAAAATAAACGCTCAAGGAATGTATCGTCATTTGAATTTGGATATATGGATTCTTCATCCAATAGCCACAACAAACCACGCCGATCTTGCTCACGTAAGTCTCTTTGTGACGAGCGCACTACATGATTTTGAGGTGCTTTATCGATAAGTGATACCAAGGGTCCCGGATTTGAATCACCCAAACATTCTGATTCAATTTCAACCAATTCTTGCGCATACCGGTCTCTGGGTGCAACCAGAGTGTTATGGTGAAATAATAGTTGTAACCGCTCCTGTAGGTAATTGTGTTTCAAATCTGATAGAGTTGCGCCAATTTGAGAACCACAACTTGCAGGATTTTGAAACCCTGGCGTATCTACTAAAACTATAGATGCTATTGTATGTGCTGAAGTACATATAGATTTATTTATAAGAGCCACTACAGCCGCCAATGCTTCGGAATATAATCCGATAACCAGGGCATCTAGACTTTCCCATGCATACTCAATACAGTCCCCGGATGTCTTGGATGGACTTGTACTGCCAGATGTGTTCACATTAAAAGCAGCACCCGATAAATCCTCTAGAGACACTCCTAGCAATGTAGCTGCCTTTCTGGCAGCAGATGGATTTGCAAATTGAGTTCTTGCGGTAGGTCCTGTACCAACGACAGTCACACCAGCCAAGCCTAAATGATATATCGAAGTTAAAATACTCCAAATACCCTTAACAGCTTTTGAATCTATATTTAATGTCTCAAATGCCTGAACGGCCCTCATGAATTCCGAAGCAGCACGCTGTCGATCTTCAAGTTTTTGTGACAACGACACGAACGGATGATTATCTTCGGCAGGTAAGCTGTCAATATGCAACTCTTTTTGCAACGACCCGGCAGCACCAGCTAACAATCGAGACATAATGTGAAAACAATGTTCATTATTTAGTCGTCTTCCAGCCCTTTGCCTTTCCGGTAATAAAACCTATTAACCAAAATTATTTTGATGTTTATTATATTTATGTTTTATCATTCAAATTCGTTACGCACCTGTAATGACGCTGATGCTATTTGTCCAGATTGATCAAAATCTAAACTCAATAGTTGTGTTAATCGTGTTGCATTTGCATTCAGACAGGTTTTTGCATTTCCAAAAGCCTCCAGAATAATGTTAACCGAATTAACCTTTTCAGCATTTAAGAAATTGTTAACGGAACCTTAAAAAAAATATATATTTATAATTTAATAATGTACAATTCATTTTAAGTAATATTTCTTTAGTGGCATTAAGTTATTATATTTATATACAGGCCGGTTCTAAAAATCACTTTTATTCAAATCACGTTATTTCAAATCACATATGCCTTTAAAAATCTTACGTGTGATATTTTTGTGTGTTTCGGTGTGATTTTCAATTGCAGAAAGCACACCGAGAAACATTAAAGCACGAGTTTTAAAAGTAAGTGATTTTCAGAACAGGCCCTATAAAGATGATTAATAAGATGTATTTGGGCTCTGCGAAGGTGCTTTTGATGTGTGCTTGGGATAGTTTTTTTGATAAAAAGGCAAAGATTATTTCGGTGCCAAATTTCTTTGAACTGCATTTCTTTCAATATGTTGAGACAAACAATGTACATAAATATACGTAATCCATCCATAACGTTTCAATTTAAAATAAAAAATATTCATACAAAATTTGTCAAATAATCGAAAACTCAAATATTGTTTAAAAAAAAAATACTTTTATAAATGTTCTATGAGATTTTCTTAAATCTATATACATACATACATACATACATACATAGTACATACATACATACATATGGATGTGGCAGAAGATACCATTTCTAAATTTTGTTATATCGTCAGCTCATTATTGGTGTAGTAGGCGAAGTCGTAGCGAAGAAAAACCACTGCTTCCGGCAAATGTTTTGAAGAAAAATGTAAATTTTTGTGTACTTTCATGAATGAAGATAGAGTTAGAAGGTAATAGTATTTTATTGAAAGTAAAAATTATTGGTTTGTGCCGCATACGCCACTTTTCTAAACTTATTTTTATTATTTTTATTTATCTCACATTCGTAACTTCTCTAAAAAATACAAATATGAATTTGGTACCTTTTTGAAATTCGAACGTTTAAGGGGTGGAAACCCATTTGTACTTTTTTACAGGACATTTTTCTTCATTCGAATTATGGACTCGCACTACAACATTGAAATTTTTGATACTTCAATGAGGGAAAAAATTATCAGAAAGAGTAAACACCGGAAATTAAATTTTTTTTTTTTAACTTTTCCGTTATACATGAGGTTCTATAAAATTGAACTTAGAATCAATAATATTTAGTCAATTCACAAGGTATCCTAACATGTCATATTGTCAAAATGTCCTAATATTTCACAATGGTTTAAAAATATTGTTGTTGGTTTGTTAACAAAAAGTGTCTTAAATAAATAGAACGTTGCTTGCTGTGTTTATTGTGCTGTCGTAATTAATCAGAAAAGTCCAGCGCTGAGCGGCTGAGCCGTACAACAATATTTTTAAACCATTGTGAAATATTAGGACATTTTGACAATATGACATGTTAGGATACCTTGTGAATTGACTAATTGAAAATAGAAATATAGAATTAAAGGTGCAGGGTCCTGAATGAATGATAACCTATAAGATGAAAAATGTTGGTACTTATTTGTTAAAAAACTGAAATTTGTTTTTGCTTCAATGTGGGCTTGGCAGTAAGTATTAAATATTTTCTACAGCATTTCGTTCAATATTAGTTGTGTTCCTATACAGTACTACACCGAAGTTATCCAAAGGTGTAGTACTTTTCTCCTTAATAAACTTACAGGAAGCATTGCTTTATGTAAGTTTGGTTAATTATTAATCACTCCTTTTGTCTTATGCTTACACAAATATTGTAAATGAACTAAAAAAAATTTACATCGAAAATGCAATTTAAGTATAATAAGGTCAAGACGAACTTGGTAAAGGCGGCACAAATCTGTCTTCAGATTAACGAAGCCTAGTTTAACTGAGATCTCAAAAAACCATGCTCAGTCGATACTGAACGAATCGAAATTTTTTTTTTTCAGTGTTGTGAAAACTCAAGAAAATGCTTTACAACACTGAAAAAATAAAAAATACTAAAACTATTTGATCACGACTACCAGAATTAGTCCCCTGATTTTATTTAATATAATACGATGTTCATAATTTTAACTCATTTTATGTCTTGAACTTACACTAAATTCCTACCGTTTGCAATAACAAAAGTGTTTTTAAGCGTTTAAAGCCTCCAAAACACTAAATATGGAGCATAAAAACAGCATTCTGGTCCGTTCCTGTAATTTTCTTAACCTTTTAAAATTTTTCAAGAGGAACACCCATAAAGCAAAGAAACAAAACTTTTTATGTGAGCTTCCTAAATGCGGTTTTAAACAATCTAAATTCTAATTATCTAAATATAGTTTTGAAGTCATTTTATAAAGCAAAATTTTATAAGCAAAAGGCGTTTTATAAAAATGTATGGCATCTTATAAACATTTGTTGTTGTTGCATTTTTTAAAGTTTAACTTTATTATACATGTTAAAAACATTAAAGAAATTTTAAAAATTATTCAATCACTTACATAAATAATTAAAAGAAAATAATTAACACGGAAAAAATTTGTCAACTCTAAATGATATTCGCAATTTAATATGAAAAAAAAACAAAGCATTTTTAAATTTTATTTGTCCGATTATGCCATAAGCAAAATCTTTCCATACAACAAAAGTCTTGTCGACCTTTTTCTTTGCTAATTAAATGACGCCATTATTTCTCTCTGTTAAATTTCGGCCTAAAGTAAGAAATACTACTTTAAAGCCTAAACCTACTTCATATGTGAATACACACATACATACGTTCTTAAAATGAAACACTTTTTTGTTGCAAATAAAATACTAAAAATAATATCAGAAAATGCAGTACAAAAAAAAAAAAAAAAAAAGGAATGACTACTTACCAGCTGCCAACGCCAAATAATAAAGTGCGTGTTTAAAACTTGTTGTTTTGCCAGAACCAGAACGACCCATGAATATTAGACTTTGATCGCGACGAGATTCTAACATTGCCCTGTAGGCTGTTTGAGCTAATGAATATATATGTGGAGGCATATCTTCAGTCTTACATCCGCGAAACATTGAAACCACCTATAAAAATAAGTAGGAAAATTTTAAAAAGACACTTAACAATAACTGTGTAAATATGTAAAATACCTTTTCAGAATACAATGATAAAGGTGCCATTGGATTGACTACTAATAACGTCGGCCCTGCTTTGGTATGAATAAGATTGCTAGCGAAACGTTGGCGTAAGCAATGTAAGACTGACGCCTCATTTAAATGTTTCAATTCACAGATGTCTTCTACCATGTCTAATGATGGAGCATTTTGTTTTTCCACATCATCCTCGTCCACGGTCATCTCTTCACCATTATGCAAGAGTTGAATGACAACCTTGTGATTGTCAAAATGAGCTTTGGTCTGCGGCAAACGTAATGCAGCACAAAATCCGCCACGATGTACCAACCACACACGTTCACCATTGCTGTTTCCATCATTTGTAACACAATTATAGTTTTCTTCTTGTGAATTTTGTTGTTGCAATTCATTTGCATTGCGAGACTAAGAGAAAAAAAAATTTAACATCAATAAGTAATTTAACAAATTGTACAACAATATTTTTAGGACAATTGTGGGAACTACCTACGGTCAATAACCAGGTACCCGAGTAACCTTATAAACTATAAAACCCATTTGATTAATTATACAGATTTAATTATGAAACTACAGTTCATCGTGACAAATGTCTTTAAAAGTTATCAAAAGAAAGAAATATTATCTTTGTTAGATTAATCCTTATTAAAATGGATTAATAGAGTTGATACGAAGGTCAACAACCGGGTATTTCATACACATTCAATGTGTTTTACATTACGAAGGTCAATAACCGTTCATTTACTTATTATTTGGGGCTGTATTTTGGCTCAATTATTTTTTGTTCATTTTGTTTTAAAAATAACCCAAATCGGTTCATTATTTCATGTAGAGTAAACAATAACGTTGTTCCAAAATAATTAATTCGTCTTTATAACGGCAACACTAGTTAATTTACGCAAATGTTAGTTACGGTCAATAACGTAAAGTTAAAGGTAAACATTATTAAACTTGATTGAAAAACTAACACAAATATTATAATACATATTAGGGGGAAATTCTCATTCGTATAAGGATATGTACCAACAATTTCATATTCGAAATACGGAAAATTTCAAAACAAGTATCGTTAGATAATTATTTCAATCTTGTCACAAGTTTCTTGCGACAACATTCCCAGTTTGATATTATCTAAAAAAAACTTGTTGTATCCTTTTCAAATATAATATTTTCAAATTGAAAATTTCTTAAACCTCCTAGTGAATTTTTGTGGACAATCATAAAAGTCATATTGAGTGCCAAAGTAAATACAGATTTTCATCCATCAACAACTCCGCAACAACTGCCTCAAAATATTTTTTATGTAGATATGTACATATGTGTGGTATGTATTTGTAAATAAGACCTAATGCGTTTAACTTTAAACGATGGAAAAACAAATGTTTTTCCTATTTTTAAATTAAACTTCCAATTTCCCTACCACAACAATATGCATACATATTAGGGTATTCATTCGGTAACCGATTAATTACTACCTGATTAACTGAACGTTTATTTTAAAATTGGCGATTTAACGATTAAACCGGTTTATTTCAGTCGATTAACCGATGTAACAAATTTTTTAATTATTTGAGGTATTATAATATATGAGGGGCTTAAAGTACAAGGGGTTTAAGTGCTATTTTTGGAATTAGAAGATGAAGTTCAGAGAAGTTCAAAACACAAGAGGTGAATGTGGAATTCTCATCCGGAAGCGAGATATGGCTACTAGTTCTAGCAGTTGGCATTAAAATACCTGTTGCGCTTGCAGAACACGAGGTATATGAGGACTTAATCTCAATTTTAAAAAAAAAAAGCTCTAAGCCCCTCATATTTGTTTGTGTTTTAAATTAATTATTTCGTCTCATATACAAAAGGTATGTGCTTAGAAAATAGTTTTTTTACAAACAAAGAAGGTGTTCAGTGATCTTCATTTTAAATAAGTGTTTGCTGTCAACATCTTTTTGTTTTACGTTCTTTTTATATGTATGTATGTGTTTAGCTATTTGTTTCTTCTCATATCAATAGCTTAACAGAATTAACCGAAACAATTAAAAATGTTGAAAATTTATAAAATAAAAATAAACAGGCCTCTAATGACATAATGGAAGATTTTATATGTTTAAAGAAATCCAGGAAAATGACTGAGAAATTAGATATTCAGTCAACAACTACGATAAATGAAAAAAAATTTCCAAGTCAAGTTTTATCAAAACTTAAGAAAAAAATCGCTTAAATACTTAACATTCAAACCAAACTATTTGTCTGAGAGATTATTTTATTAGATATCCTTAAACTATTGAAATAACTAAAAAAATTTTCTCAGAGTTTATTTTTTAATTAAAACATACTTAAGCTAGATTTACACGATTGAAATTTTCTTCAAAATTGCTCTTCAAAATGCTTCAAACTCGTGTAAACAGCAAAATTTCTTCAAAATTTACGAATGTCACATTACATAAATAAAATTTATCAATAAATTTTGAAGAAATTTTGCTGTTTACACGAGTTTGAAGCATTTTGAAGAGCAATTTTGAAGAAAATTTCAATCGTGTAAATCTAGCTTTATGTATTAATTAAAAAATATGTATAACATATTTAGTTCAGGAATTTTTATGTTTGTCATGTTATTGTTTTTTTTTTTTTTTACAAATAAACTCCAAATAATATATAAATTATTCATTTTTATTTATTGAAATTACTTAATTTATAAAAAAAAAATTTAATCGGTTAACCGATCAATTACAAAATTAACGGATTATTAACCGACTAAACCAAAACCACGGTTAATTAATCGAGCGTTTAACCGATTAAAGCAAAAGCCCCATTAAATGAACCCCCTAATACATATACTGTGAGTGTGTCTTATTAGTTTGTGAATTTAGTATTTCTCCGACCTGGGCAATTTGCACTACTTTTGCATTTACTATTAAAATTATTAAAAAGTATTTTAATATAGAATCAGTGCTTTACCACTAACTTTAATGTTTTTAATACACTATTTTCTGCACAACATTATTTCCTTATCAAAGTAGTGCATTAATAATTAAATAACACTAAAGTGTATGGCAATTGAAGCAAAGCCGCGAATAACGTTGTAAGTCACAAAATAAAAATTTTTCAAGAGAGCAAAACATCGTTTTTAAAAGCAGAGATTACTTTTTCTAAGTTTATTTTATTTATATTATCAAAAGTAATGCAACTCCTAAATAAATTTAAATTTTAAATTACATGCCAATTAAGTGTTAATTTTTTTTTTTTTTAGTGGAAGAACCTTTCATATTCAAAAACGCAATGTCAGTTAAAACGTTTTTCCACTACGAAAAGCATCATGACAAGTGGCTTTTTAAACGTTATTCCACGTTTCACAAAAAAAAAAGAGTATACTTTAAGCGTGTTTCCACATTTCATGCTCTGGAGCGATTTTTGGATTTGTGCTCTTGTTTTTTGTTATAATATAAGCATTTCCACATGTCACATGAACTTTTCATTTTGTACCTTTTGTTGCTATACTTATCAATTTTTTTTTTTTTTTAGAGAGCGAGGAGATTACTCCCAAACGGAGACGGTAACGCGACCAACCCAGGTCTATTGTACCCACCCCCCTTTAGTTGGGCAAAAGACCCTCAGCTTCCCAGAGGAACCTAAGTAGGTCTTTTGCCGTTGTCCGGGTCGCGTCTATCGCGCCGTGCCCTAAGTGTCTCCTTCTTGACCATACCAGCGCCGGGCAGGCACGTAGTTAATGCCCTGTAACCTCGTCCCCATCACGACACAGTTTGCATTCGCGGTCCTCTTCCAGACCCATCCGACACTTATTAAATTCTTTCGTTCTAATTGCATTTTGATAGTGATAATTTAACTGATTTGGTATACAATCAATGTAAAAGAGTAATTAATGTTAACGATAATCTGCAATAAAACAGGTTTTGCAGTAGAGGGCTTTTACAACGTTATTAGCGGCTTTGCTACCATTATTGCAATACTTTTGTATTATTATTAAAATACACCATGAAAGTGCATTAAAATTGCATTATTCCTAGAAATAGTGTGAAAATGAACTAAAAGAAATTATTGGTATTCATCATGTCGCTTAAAAGTCTCGCAATCTTTGCAAACTGTACATTTTTACGCCCTCGCAAATGAACTGTCAAAAATTGTATGAGAACTCATTTACACAAACTTCGTAAATTTGCTCAAAAATTTTGACTCTTAAACTTGCGCTGTTCAATTGTGCAATTATACAAATAGATTTCTTTAATTCTCACCCTCGTTTTCAATGAAAAATTTAATTGTTTATAAATCACTAACAATAAATTCTTGCAATAATATAAGCAAATAAGTCTTTTGGCTTTCTTATGCATTTTTAAAATCAAATTTCACATTCACAATTTTCAACTTTTATTTTTATTTTTTTAAATTTATTTTTGTATTGACGTTTATTACAAACTGAAATTAATTGTTTAAAATTACACAAAAGTTAAAAAGGGTCATCATGAAACGAGTCTCGCAAGTTTGCCCATTTGCAAAAATGATATTTTAAGCGATTTCATTAAAACACTCTTATTGTGAAAAACAAACTTAAATAAAAAAACAACACGGCAACAACGAAATTAAAATAAACCAGTTTTATACCATCGAAATTAATGATGCAGAGTTTTCATAGTATTTATCAAGCTTAGCCGTGGTATGCAGGGCTGTCAGATGTGGCGATTTCTCGCCAAACGTGGCGATTTTCAAACTCTTTTGGCGACCAAATTTTCGATTTGGCGACATGGCGATTTTTTGGCGATTTATAAAATAGTTGGCGATTTTGTTGGCTATTTTTGATGAGCCATCTATTTGTTTTGAAATTTGTTAAATTCAAAACGAAGAAATAATAGCGGTATTCACACCGAACTTGTTAATTTGTTACTCGGTAGTTTGTTAATTTGTTAAAGTTACCAACTGTGAACGACCCCTTTTTAAAACTTTGTTAGTCTGGTAACTTTCATAGTAAAACAACTGATTTATTGTTCTGACACAATTTATTATTCTGGAAAAAATAAAACATGCCACGCATGGTACAACTACACAAGGTAAACTCGTTGCTACAACAAGTACAACAAGACAAAAACAACAGGCGAAATTGTTTTTGTATTTGAACCAAGCCATCAAAAAAAAAGCAACACTGTGCCTTCAAAATAAAAACACAAATTGAAAAAAAAAACAACACGTGCAGTTAAAAATAATAAGAGCTGAAACAATTTGTCAAGCATAAAAATAAAGTGTTATTGCATAAAAATAAAATGGTTAAAGAAATGAAACGTAAAGAAATTCAGGAAAAAATTTAAAATGGTCACTGGCAACGATGAATTAGGCTTTAAAGATGACGACTTGGAAGAAGATTTTGATTCAGATGCTCACGACCGTAGAATGCAGGAGCTTTTTAATGACGAATACTATAAGGTGGATGAGGGTGAGGAAAAGCCTGAATGTCCCTCAGATATAGATGAGTTAAAAGTAGAAGATTGGGATAACTATGATCCACAACAAGAAGAAGAATTTTATCATGATGTTTATAATGAACCTCATTGCGATGATGAAGATTTTAATATGGACTGTGACTATGATCCGGCTAAACAAAAGAAGATTTACAAAAAGAACTTATTGAAAATACTAAAAAAGAAGGGGTGGTCGCAAGGGCATACGTGATCGCTTTATGGAAATTATTAAATCTGAAAAATCTGTGTTTGATCCTGAAGATGAAAAAACTTATGGAGAAAATATTGACGAACACTATAAACTTGATTGTGAGGATATAATTGGTGATACGCCGTGTCGTTTTAAGTATGTAGAAACAACTCCAAACGATTTTGGTTTAACTATAGAAGAGGTGACTACTTTGAAAAATAAACTGTGAACAAAAATTATGCTAATTAATTTTATTTTTAGATACTGTTGGCTAAAAATAAAGAACTTAATCAATGGGCTAGTCTTAAAAAAGCCATTCAAATTCGCAAAGAACAATTGGAGGAAAAAGATCAGATATTATATAAACTTAAAGCTAAGAATGAAGAACTAAAACGTAAAATTTTTTAAAGTTTATATGAAGAAGGGTAATTCCATTATTAATTATTATAATTTTATCAAATAGTTTAAACTATGTAATATCCTTTCTTAAAGATTTGATCATGAAAATGAAGATTTAGAGGCAGATAATCCTGTTGGTAATCAAGAAAGCAAAACGATAACCGAAAATCCTGCAGGAAGCGCTGCGCCAGGAGAATCTAAAAAACCAAAGAAAAGGAGAAAACGTAAAGCTCAGAATGCCCAAAAAACCTTGCAAGCTAATGAAATGGGAGAAATTCAACCAAAAGAAAATAATAAAGTAGAAAATGAGGAAAGTGTTGGACAACATGTTGCCAAGAAAGCAAAAACAGAAACAGCAAATGAAAAATGTAAAAGTAATATTTCGGCCGATACAAATGAGAATATTAATAAAAAGAAAAAGAAGAAGAAAAATATTCTCCAAAATCCAAATTTTAAATTTTTAAAAGTTTATATGAAGAAGCGTTATTCCATTATTAATTATTATAATTTTATCAAATAGTTTAAACTACATGTATACCTTTGCTAACTGATCAATTCCATTAAAATAAAAAAATTAGGATGTTTTCAAAATTTTTTCTTTATTTGTTTTTATTTTTTATTTGATGTCACAAAATTCGCATTAAAACTCTTGTTAACGGTAAGCAGATGCATAAAATTTAGTAGATACATATATGTAAATTATAATAAATCAAAAACCTTTTTTTTTCTTCATTTCACTGCGACATACAAAGCTGAAAGTAAAGAAAAAGAAATTATGTAAGTCTTAAATACATAATACGTGTTCTAAAATACTCTCCTTTTTGCGTTTTTTGCTTAATACTCTAGAAGTAGTCGGCAGTAGTCTCCGCTACCTTCATTTCATCAAATGCAAGCACGCAGATTTTATCTTCGGGTTTTAAATCATGGGTTTGTCGCATGAACTCCAGTGAAGACGACAGTATACGCTCACTGATGTGAATTTTAGCGCACCAACGCTAGAATCTAGGTATGTATAGGAAAATTACATAGGAATATCATATGCATTTATTAAGGAAATTACTCACTGTTGACGTTGACCCACAAAAGGTTCAGCATTTGGCAAAAGTGTAATTCTGTTTCCAACATTAACGATGCTGGAAGACAAAAAGTGGTCGGTACAAATGCGAGCGCTTGCTGCCAGTTTTACACCGCAAATTTCGCTCCACTTATTTCTATTTATTTCATCCCTGGGAGCACGGAACAAAGTTACACTTCCCTTATAAAATTTATTTTTGCACACTGCACAGCTTGGCATTTTAAAAATAGTTTTTATATTTTAGTTATCACTTCAATCACTTAAATTTTTTCACAAATTTGATGAAAAATCTCAATAATTTTCAATTTGATTACAATTTTTCAAAAATCAAATGTTTTTCACAATTTTTTTAATTCAACTGAATATGTAAAAAAACATAAACAACTTTTGACTTAAAGGTTCAAATTGGGGTAAACAGCTGACAAACATCTGGGCCAACGAGTCTACCTTGTGTATATGTACCTTGATGCCACGAGAAAGTGTAAAAAAAAAGTTACCAACTAACAACTATTTTATCAGGGGTGCCGTGTCGTTAATTTGTTAAATGTTAATCCGGTAGCGCGTTAAATATACAAAAACAAAATACGTGTAAAAAAGTAACTATTAACGACTAACAAACTAACAAGCTCGGTGTGAATACCGCTAATATTTTTTTTATTCTAGTATTTTGATGCATTCATATGTATGATTAGTATTTAAAACTAAATAATGTTGAAATGGCTGATGAAGATAATCTTCGAGAAATTTTTTTTCACATTTAAATATGCTCTTGAAAGAAGTAATAAGTAGAATTCTTTAAAAATGAATATAATGAAAGTTTATGAAAATTTTTCCATTATAAAATGTGACAAATTATCACATAAAATTTGTTGTTTTTAAATATATTTTAAAGATTTTTTATGAATCCTAACTTACCCTTGGATGTTAATGAAATACAATAGAAAAAATACAGTTTGTTAAAAGAAAATTGTAATGATGATATTCAATCTAATTAAGATCAGTTTAGGACAACAATATATAGCTACAAGGATACGGCAGGTACCTGTATTGAAATATTGAAATTCACTAAATATCTGCTTTGAAGTAGAATGCGATATGAAGTTTCCGACACGTTTTTACGAGCCAAAAGTTATATGAATATAAATGTTGCATTTCTTTTCTACCTTCACAATGTATTTCAAAAAAGAAGACAACAAGTTAGTCTTCTTAGTGAACTATATAGCGTTTTAGTTATATAATAGAACTGCAATTACATACAAATATATTGTACATCCAATATTTGTTTAATACTTACCGCAAAATCCTTTTTTTGTTACTTTAAGTAGACTACTATAAAATATTTTAAACATTGCACCTTTTTTGTTAAATAAAAATTCAACAAAATGTATGGCGACTTTTTTTGAATTTTTGGCGGATTTTAGGGATACGGAACAATTTTTTTTTGGGATTTATGAAAAAATATTTTTAATTATTCTAAAAATACATATATTATTGTCGAAATCGAAAAAAATAAATGCTTTGGCGATTTTGGCGATTTTTGACATTGAATTTGGCGAAAAAGATCAAAATGAATCTGACAACCCTGGTGGTATGAGTGAATGTTATTTTTAATGAGCACACAAAATTCACTATTCTCTATTTTCTTCTTAAATCACGCGATAGACTGATATCAATGACTCAAACGCAAACTAATGGATCGATTATGTATGGGAACTTTAATTGAGGTGCCAATTGCCAAAAATATATTAAAGATGGCAACTGTTGTCGATTTCAGTTACCAAATAATAACAAGTAAGAAAGTAAAAGTCGGTCAAGCCCGACCATATGCTACCCCACACCACAGTATATAAAAACCATTTTTGCTAGTGTACCCTATTTGGGACCCATGGGCAAATCATGCACCCGCCTAAACAAAATTATGTTATGAAGTTAAGATTCATGTAAAATTTCTTTGTGGCGAATTTTATTTAGATATCTTCATCTATATGAGATTTTCGGATGGGGGTTGGGGGTTTATATGGGACCCATGGTGAATTTTGAACCTACTATACGGAAAGAATTATTTACTAAATCACCAAAAAAATATGGCTTGAACCAAGAAAATTTTGCACGATTCTCGTCGAAGCCAACAATTTTCTAAATAAATGTGTGTCTTGGTTTAAGCAAAAAGTTATTACTCAAAGCGAAATAGAATTCAGTCGAATACAGCAAAAAAAAATCATTTTAATTCTATAGTTACTAAAATCAAGTTCACGTTGCTATATATTTTACAATATAGCAAGAAAAGCCTGCTTAATTCAAGCCTTCCGTTTCTCGAATTAAAACATTTTATTTGAACATGCAGAAATTTTTTCTTGAATTGAACAGTTTTAATGTGAGTGCCTTAAATTTTTAATCAAAAGTTTCTCATAATACACTCAAGTAAATTGCTTTACGATAATATTTCTTGAAAAACTTAAGAAATTATAATTCGATTCAATTTAAAATTTTCTTAAAATAGTAAGAAATGCTTAATCAATTCAAATACATGTTTGGTCTTTGAAATTCAATCATATTAAATTTCAATTATAAAACACCAGCCTCATGCCTGACATGATGTATTAAACTCAATATAAACTAAATGGGAACTTTTGCTTTTTTTAACTTTTTGAACATCAAAGTAATGTAAGTTTTTCTTCTTGTTCTGTTGTTGTTCTTGCTTCTACAAAAAAAAAAATAGAAATCTTAATATGAATTTAGAAACTTTTAATGGATTTTCTTGATATGTCGATTCAACTAAAAATTATTTGAATCAAATCAAGTTTTCTTAAGTGTTTTCTGAAAAAAATTAATAAAATCCCTAGCATTTGTCAATTTTGGCAATAAAGAAAACCAGACTAATAGTAAATAAATGCAGCTTGAACTCAGAAATATCTTTATTTTTTTTTTTAATAAAAACTAAACACTTTTGTATTTCTTGTTTTAAGAAATTTTTGATCATATACCTAAAACATGAATTTTTTGATCATGGGAAAATGTTACTTTATTTTAGAAAAATTTAATAAATACGAGCTAAATAAGTTAAAATCAAGAATTTATTTTTGGATTTTCTTGTTTTAAGAAACAAAATTGAATATTTTAGAAAATAAACGTCTCTCCGTGTATGCTATTAGGGAAATTGTACTTTTAATTAATTTTAATTTGGACTTTTCTATCGATAAATTAATTTAAAAGTCGTAAAAAATGTTTTAACAAAAACTTATTTCGCATGTGCCTTCTATATTTTGTTAATAAATCTTCACTTGAAGCCCATTCTTTCAGATCCGTTTCAAACAAATTAAGAGACGAAAACATGGAATTGCAAGTTTCTACTTTGAGTTTGTTCCAAAGTTTATTTTTGAGCAAAACTGCTTTCGAAAATACTTGTTTAACTGAAGCGCTATTTCTATAAAGGGTCATAAAAGGTATGTATATACACAGAGAACTTGGAGTAATGAAAATCTCAGAAGTTATACAGAAATTTGCAGCTAATCACGCATATAGACTTCAGTCACGTCAATCCAGAAGCAGCCATATTATGTAATGATGAAATCTACTCAAGGACACTGAACACAACTAAGCCACAATATCTGGTGGCTGTTATTGCATGAATAAAACAGAAAAATATGACTTGTTAGTCTAACACTAGGTGTAATAAGATGAAATGTACATTTGTTTTAATTTCTGAAATAAAAAAAAATTAAAGCTATCAAGAGCTTTGAAAAATGGTCAAATTGATACTTAAGTATCACAGCGGCAACGCTGTAAGTAGAGATGGTAACTCTAGCGAATTAGAAATTCCTCTCAAGTGACGCTCAATAGATGCCACGTTCACTTCTTCTTCTTGGTCATCGGAAAAATAAATTTACGGAACCAATAAAAACTTACTTATTTTAATTTGTTTGACTTGATTGTTAACGTTTTTTCGGTTGCCTATTTGTCAAAATGGTAACTGACAAAAATTGCCTTACCTAATACATATACATACATACATAAATCTTTATTTGACAACGCAACTGAATCGATACAAAAATCGCGAAAAAAAATAATTCGGTTTAACCTGTATTTTGGAACTTCTTTGTCTAACTTTTTTGTATCTGAACCGATTTTTCCGAGTTTTTCAGCAAATATGTTTTACTAAAGATTTCCGATCTTTTGATATATTAGACGTATCCATAGGTCACATAACAGCTCTAAAATTTAAGTTTTTATAAAAATGTGGATGCTTTTTAGCCCATTTTTGGAGTATTTTGCTAATAACTTAACCATTTCTTAACCAATTTGGCAGATTTATATACCCACGTCTTAAGGAAGAAATTTACCATTTACTTAGATTTAATTTTAAAATAAAGATTTTGGTGTAAATAACAGTCGTATTCTGTTAAGAAAAACTGCAGTTTTAGTTGAAATTTGTAAAGTTGTTTATTTCTAAATTTTCTTCTATTGCATAAATATATTATAAAGTAAGAACATATTGGTTTTTTTATTTTTTAAAATTTGGTAAAATTATGCTTTTGTTGGAGTTTGGATGCGTTTTGTGAAAATGCTCGAAGACTTAAATTAAATCATTTTGGGTGTGGCACTTCCCATACAAAGACGTTATACATTTCTGTATATCTGGAGAACGAAGCGAGCTAAAGTTCCCAAATTAGGTACAAACATATCGGTTATCAATACACAGCATCCCTCAAAATATGGGCGGGATTGGTAAAGTGGGCATGGTACCTCCCGTACAAAGATATTATTGAAAATACTCAAAATTTTAAATTTTAGGGCTCTGGTATGACATATGAACACGTTTTATATATAATTTTTAGCAGAATATATTTCCCGAAAACCTTGCAAGTTTTTTCCCAAAAATGGAAGAGTAATGCCCAAAATAAAATTTTTTATTTAAACATACCC
Source organism: Pollenia amentaria (assembly GCA_943735925.1). Classification (NCBI taxonomy): domain Eukaryota; kingdom Metazoa; phylum Arthropoda; class Insecta; order Diptera; family Polleniidae; genus Pollenia; species Pollenia amentaria. Next base: position 3,024,489 of record OX031006.1, on the reverse strand, counting down.
ATTTTCGGAAACAATAGATCTTTCCGAGTCCAAGCGTTATAATCTAAGTAAATGGTAAATTTCTTCCTTAAGACGTGGGTATATAAATCTGCCAAATTGGTTGAGAAATGGTTGAGAAATGGCAAAATACTCCAAAAATGGGCTAAAAAGGATCCACATTTTTATAAAAACTTAAATTTTAGAGCTGTTATGTGACCTATGGATACGTCTAATATATCAAAAGATCGGAAATCTTTAGTAAAACATATTTGCTGAAAAACTCGGAAAAATCGGTTCAGATACAAAAAAGTTATTACCAAAATATTATTTTTTTTTTTTATATTTAGAAATAAACAACTTTCAACATTTCAACTAAAACTGCAGTTTTTCTTAACAGAATACGACTGTTATTTACACCAAAATCTTTATTTTAAAATTTCCTACCATGCTGCATTTACAGAATATAAAAGTTTTGCCTCGTTCAATTTTTATATATGAAAAGGTAAGCAAAAATTAAAAAAAATGTTAAGTTTGTATTTAAAAATCTGAATTTGTAGTGCTATGAATAAAAAACTATCGAACAAAATGGCAATGTTGCTTTAAGAAACATTTAAGAAATTTAATAAGCTTTCTAATGCATGAAATAATGTTCAAATCCATTCAGAACTGCTTGAGTTTGAGGCAAATTACTAAATCAAGATTTTTCCATTTTTTGAAAAAAAGGTATTTTGCCTAAAAAAATGAAAAAACGATTTGAGAGACCACTTCCCATTCATCAATATTTAAGTGTTATACACCAAATTTCTTGGTTTTTATAGTAGATAAAGAAAATCGATGTTCATGAAGGAATTTCGAAAAAAGTATAAAAACTGAGACGGTCTAATATACATATGTATATAAATGCATGCAAGCACTTAAGGCCTTTTTAAAGGCCTGTTTAAATTTTTTATTGGATCAATTACCATTATTTTCTAACTGCTAAAGATTGCCTCATAGAAGTCCTCGCCTCTTTCATATAAAGGATAAGATAGACGTTCCATATTCCCCTCTATGAGAAGGAGTAACATTTTTTTTTTTTTTTTTTGTTAAAGCAAAAGCAAAAAAAATATATTATTTTTGTACAGTTAGCATTCTTATGTAAATGCGAAAGAAGCGAGAGCGGAAGGTAACCCCGCAATAACGACGTGTGTAAAAAAGATATGAGTAGGTATGGAATGAAGCGAGCAGGCCTTGTACATCCAAAAGAAGGAATACAGAAGACTTCTAGAAGGCATCCGTACTCCTTATTTTTCCCGCTGGGAATTCATTGTGATTACTTATGTTAAACTACTACCGGCTGTCGTCTATCAATAAATTCATTAGTTGTGTTTATTTTAACCACAAACAATTAAAATCAATATCTGTATGTGAAATGTAGAGTATTAAACTAAAGAAATTTTGTTAGGCTTAAGTCATAATGTTTTCTATTTACAGAAAATAGAATTATTAACTGATCCATTCAATAAATAAAATAAAATAAATACCTGACATAACAACATACAAACATACACATGCATGCATGTACATAAATTATACATACACTTTATACGAACAAAACTTAAAAAACTTCCACTTCTAACATTCTTTGTTGTTGTAGCTTTTAAAATTTATTTGCGAAAATACTTTGAAGTTTTAATGGTATACGACGAAGTTTACAGTAAATATAATTCTTTATTCCGATCAAATATTTCTAGTAACTAGTATCACACTTATAGGGGAGTATGATCACTAAACTAAACAAACTTATTAATGGGGAAAAAGCAGAGTTCATTGACCAGAAGTAAATCCAATATAGCATTATATGACAAAAACGGCAGACACAAACTAAACTAACGAATGAAACAAAACAATAATTACGATAGGGATCATCATCATAATGATGATGATAAAAAAACATATAATTTTTATGAACGGCACAAGAAATGCCGTATTCATTGCAAACATACATATATTTATTAGGCTGGTTCCGGGTGTATTGTATTAAAAAAAAAACATGTTTCAAAATGAATTTTTTTATTTCGTTAATTTTTTACCAAATCACTATATTCTGGGGATATCTCTACATAAAAAAACGTACATTATTACATTCGTAGTTAAATAAATCTGAAGCGGTATCAATAGTACGGTAAGTACGGAATTTCTTGAATCAAGTACTGAAAGATTGATTCAAGTACGAATTGTTCAAGTGCGATATACATACATACATAGTTGACCTATATTAAGTCCCGAATTCGTACTTGAAATAATCGGAAAATTAGATTGATTTAAGCAATATTTCAATTATAAAACACCAGAATCATGCCCGACATGGTTTCTACTTTAAAAATTTAATGTTTTTAACTAAATATAAACTAAATGGGAATTTTCGATTTTTATTTTACTTTTTAACCATTGAATTAATGTGTTGTTTTCTTTTTCTGTTGTTTCTACACTAACAAGCAAATCGTTTTTTACCTACCCAGCGTGAAAAAGAAGGAGTACGGATTCCTTGTAAAAGGCCTCTGTACACCCAGAGAAAAAATATGTTTAAATTTGGTCACCTCCAACAAAACTATTTTTAAAGAGAATTGAAAACATATTATGTTTAAATTTAACCATACTATTGTCACCGACAAACATATTATTGTTAAATTAGTCCTTCATCAAGAAGGCACAACCATATTATGGTTGCCTCCGAACATCTTTTGGTTAGTAGTAACTAAAATATGTTTAACATTTATAATAGCATGGTTGATTTTCAACCAAAGTATGTTGCCCTTAGAAAAGAGGAAAATACTATTGTTAATTTAAAAACAAATTATTGTCATATTTAACCATAACATGTTTGGAGGCAACCATAATATGGTTGTGGCTTCTTGATCGAGGACTAATTTAACAATTATATGTTTGTCGGTGACAATAATATGGTTAAATTTAAACATAATATGTTTAAAATTTTGTCTAAAAATAGTTTTGTTGGAGGTGACCATATCTAAACATATTTTTTCTCTGCGTGTACTCCTTGTTTTGGATATACAAGACCTTCTCGCTCCATTCCATACTGATATCTTTGATATCTTTTTTACACACGTTGTCATTGCGGGGTAGGCCTTCCGCGCTCGCTTTTTTTGCAGGTATATTAAAATGGCATCTGAATAAAAAATAAATAATTCTTTTACTTTTGTTTTGGCAAAAAAAAAAAAAAAAAAAAATCTACTCCTTCTCTTATCCCTTCTCATAGAAGCGAGTGTGGAAGCTGTATCTTATCTTTCGTACAACAGAGACGAGGCCTGCTATGAGGCCTTATTTATCAGTTAGATCAGAATGGCAGCTGAATCAAAAAAATTAAAAAGGTCTTCTGAGCTTTCCCGCTTGGTACTTGTGTGTAGGGATGGGCAAATTGAAAAAATATATCGATATATATCGTATGGATATTTTTTAAGAATATCGATATTAATTAATAAAAAATATGGATTTATCTACCAAATGGATGTAATTACCAAAAATAAATAATTCTTTTACTTTTGCTTTGGCAAAAAAAAAAAAAACATGCTCAAATAAAAAAAAAAACAAAATATTTATTTTTATTATTAACATTCCAACTTTCATGAGTCTATTGCTGCTAATACGCGATTCTTTGCATAGTTCTAGAAACCCTTTCCAGCATATTTTTTCCGCGCTTATTTTTTTGTTGTCATCTCTTAAAAAACCGAGACAAAACTGAACTGTGTAATCTATGAAAATGTACAATGGAAAGCGCCGTTATTTTCTTAATATTAGTATCATTGATACAATTTAATAATTTGTCATAGTTCCTCCTTTTTGAATTTTTAGTAGGTATAGCAAACAAATTATTGAGTCCTTTTCATTACATTTATTTTTTTAATTATTATTTCTTTCATCAGGATTTTAAAAAATTCTTCTTTTAAAATGCATTTTTTTTTATGCAATATGCATTTAAAATTATTAACATGGTTAATTTAGAAATGCAATCAGAAGATGCTCGAATGCATGTATTTTTATGGAGGCTAACTTTTTTGTTCCGCCAAATAGAAAGTAATTAAAAATGTTTTGGATGAATGTGATATATCAATCGTAGACCTTTACAAAAATCACATTCCCTTTGAAGAAATTTATTGCGGAACAGAAGTGGATTTATATACATATTTCTACAAATAATATCAATATTAAAAATGAAAGAAAATGCAAAACAATTTTATAAAAAATTTTGCGAAGTTTTGAGAACCAAAGTCAACTTTAATAACGAAGTTTTAATGTGGTTCCATAAATTTACTCCTGAAAATGTTATTTCAGGTAAAACAAGTAGTATTGTAACTCTTCTAGTAAAAATCTTCCCGAATTAAATTGTCAATTTTGATTCAATCAATAATCAATTTAGAGCTTAAGCTGATGTCGAGCAACTGCAGTCGTTAAAAACTGAAAACGTTTGTAGTTTTTAGTCGGCAGTAGCTCATTTACAAAATGAGCTGATTGTCCATATATTTCCTGACATTTCTAGAGTCGTTGCTGGAATTTTATCCATTACACATTCGTCTGCAATTGTGGAAAGATTTTTTTCTTTTCGAAATATGATAAAAACCAAGGAAAGAAACAGACTACATTTGCCAACATTATCAAGTCTCATACAAACAAAGGATTGGTTAAGATCTACAAATGCATGCTGCTACGATGCAACAATTCCAAATAGTTTATTACCTAAACAAATAAGTGCCTGATTTTGATCTCATATATTCTCTAAGACTTTTATGTACCTTATTTTATTCATACATATAGTATTGAACAATTGAATTTTTATGTTCTTTTTGTTGCTTTAATAAATTTAAAAAAAAATAGTGAAGGTCCAAAAAGTACATTTTTTTTGGAAGTTGGCACCAAATTTAAGACCCCATTTAACATCTCTGGATCATACTAATAAGTTATATGAGATTAAAACGCTCACTTTGTAATTTTACTCTCAGAGTGGCACTACCCGCGAAAAGTTCAGTTTTCATTTCACATGGTTTAAGAATTCTTCAATTATAAAAAATATGAACTGACATTTAAAACAAAGTTTTAAATATAATTTCGAAATAATACCCATTGGTCATTATCTTAATTAATTGCTGGGTATTGATTTTTAAATATATCGCACTTGTTCAATAATACTGTATTAACTCAAAATTTAGAGATTTTCAGCATAAGCAAAACACTTTTTAATTTAGAATTAGAAAGAATTTTTAAAACAATCGTTCCATCACCAAAAAATAGACAAAATAGCACGATATTTTTACAGTGGTTAGATACGAATACTACGTGTCGATTTTATCCAATAAGTGAACAAATAAAAATTTTGAGTTAATACACTATTGTTGAACAAGTGCGATATTTCTCATTCGAAGATAGTTTTTTTTTTGATTATTAACAATATATGCGTGATTCAAGACATTAGATTGCCATTTTCAATGGTTTTTAACAGTCAGCAACACTTTTCTGATTTTTTTAATGCAATTTTGTTTTATATTTTTTTAAAGCAATAAATAAAAAATTTTATTAGAAAAATATCAATTCGCTGTACCTATATTGTTTTTAATTTTTAGTACAGCTAACTAATAAAAATTGGGGAAACAAATTGGTAAATATTAGTTTTACTCTCTCGTTGCAAGTTTCTGCTAGTGAAGATAATGAACAGACCTATTTTCTTAAGAAAACGTATGCACACAAACATAAATTATTTTTCAAGGTACATTTTCAAAGGTAGTCTTAGTTCTGCGACAAAAAAAAAAAACAATCTGCGTGCATTTTAATGTCTAAAACAGCTGGTTGTGTCTAAATAAAAATGTGTGTGTTCATAAGGGGCACAACTATTTTAAAAATTTTAATTGCCTAAGTTGTGCAGTGTTGCCAAATTAGCCATTTAGTGGCTAGATTTAGACATTTTTTCGTCTGGTTAAGCCATGAAATAATCAATTTAGTTAGCCATTAGCCATTTTTATATAGCCAAAGTTTCTTACATTTTTCTTTAATTTTTAGACCAAAAAATTTTGTAAATGCACCATTAGTTGTGTTGCAACATTAAATTTTTCTTAATTAGTTGTCGCAAATAATTTTTACAATAAAAATAACCAATTTTATCGATAATTTGAGCTTTTGTTTATTCAAAGATTTTTTTATGTTTAGTTTATTGTTACTTAAAATGTGTTGCTACAAACAAAATAAAGTTTCATGTGCAATTACCGTGTAGTAAGTAATTTTCGTAAGTTTTTTTTAATGTAAATGAATTTGTTGAAATAAAATCTTGTTTAGCCATTTCGTATTCACTATTTAGCCATATTTTACTAAAACAAATTTACCATTTTTAGTAGTGAAGAGTTGGCATCACTGACGTTGTATGTCAACAAAAGTTAAATTTTTACTGCATTATGACACAAAATAAGAAAGAAAGTAAACGTTACCAATTATTGAAGTTACGACTGGACCAAATCTGAAACTTTATTCTGCGCGTTTGTTCGTAATTGGGAAAAAAGAAAAGTCGACAAAACAGGGTGAAAATTTGAACTTTTGAGAACTTTTTGTAAAAACATTTTTTTAAATAATTTTGCTTAAAATGTTCTTTTCGATAAAGACAGCAAATAAAGTACATTTTTGGGGCAAAACAGTTTAGTTGTTTACATTTTGCTTATACATGTATATTTTAGTTTACACACATGCATAAAAAACACGTTTTTCCTTTTGTTTTCCCTATGTAGTAGTAAGATTTTGACAACGGCGAGGAATTCTACACAAACAAAATTGCATGTTGTTTTGTATATTGTTGTAGCGGTAAGCAGACCTATTGGATAGGCTTTGGGTGAATCGAGCTTAACACAGGGTCTCCACCTGAGAAAAGATATACGATTTTTATATTAGCAAACGTCAAATTCAATCGCAGAGAGTATTATCTTACGTGTGGACTCTCAAATAGTGTTAGTAGGTATTAATATTAAAAAAAAAATGTTATTAGACAGTTGTTATAAGAAATCTTATAAAAACTATCTTAATAGATATAAAACAATAATAAGCCACCATTATTAAAATGTGTAATTTATTAATGCAAATAGTGCCAATCTTGTGAAAACTTTTTAAAAAAAAACAATATTTTAAATTAAAAAATCAAAACTAAAAAAAAGAATAAAAACGATACAAGTTTACTGTACGAGAATCAGTCGATCTCTTATAAGAAACGTGTTCCCCTTGTTTAATATCAAGATTAACATAAAGAAATGTGTTCTCTCATTCTGTCGACGTTCTCTCAGATATTATCTCAGGTGCAGACCCTGTGTAACGCAGCAAAAAATCAATGAGGGTATCGGTTTTATAGTTGATGCTTTTTAACATTTTACTGTTTATGTTACACATAACACAAACAAAAACTATACAGAATGGCCGACTATTAATTAAAAAAAACTATCCAACAAAATGTTAACTGCTGCGCTTTCTATTTTAGTTTCAATACAAATATTTTTTAATATTATACATTGCACCACTTATATTTCAAAACGATTAGGTTAAAAAAAAGACATAGTTGCATTGTTTCGGAACTTTTTATATGAACAAAATACAGTAGTAAAACTGTATACAAACTCTGCATTAGTACGTTTTTAGAGTCAGTCATAATGTAAAAATTGTAAATAATAAATACAGCAATTAACACTTCGAATGAGTATAGGAAAGATTTAAGAAGTGTTTCATGTATTACAATATAAGATATTTTTGCCAGAAAAGAAATCGTCATAAATTATGTCGTAGTTGCGTTTTTTTGCATATCAGCTGCGAAACAAATGACTTTAGGAATGCCATACTTTGTCAAAGTTACCGCAAAACTAGTCATATCTCATTCGGTTCTTAACCGATTTAGGCTTTTTGCAAGTCTGCTGTAATGAACTTTTTCATAAAACTAAAAAAGTTATTTCATTTCCTAACGATTAACCTTGAAGATAACAAATATAAAAATTAAAAAAAAGTAGGAGTCATTAACCAAACGATTATTAAAATTAATACTCACATCCTTCAAAATCATTTAAAAACTCTATTTCTAAGTATAAAATTGATGATTTTACTAACCACACCACCATATTTGTGTTACACACATGAGTGTTATACATGGAAATATTATTTTAACATAGACCCGACCCACCTGTTCATGTAAACCTAGGGCGCAAAGGAGGCAATTTTATGAAATTTTGAACATATGTACGTTTTGTCATACACTCACAATATTATTACAGTAACGGACTGTAGGTTATTTAAGAAGTATTCCGTTCAGTCAATTTTAAATTAATAAACATTTGAAATTCCAAGCAAATATATTTTTAACTGATTCTAACATTTATTCAAAAAGCTAAGTGCACATTAATACGGATTTTCGGTTGCATTTAATATTATCAGTTGATTATGAAAATGGAATTTTAAACAACTGTAAATTTATTTATAAACCGATCTACTTATTTTGCATTTAACCAATCAGATGAGCGGTAAACACCTACATATGTGAACAGAAACCGTGATGACGAAATCTTTTTTGTCCGGCACTGGCAGGACATAAATCAAATATTAGGTTAAGATTTGATTAATTATTGTTAGTTCATATTTAGTATATGAAGATTCAATAAATAAATACTGAGAAAAAATAATTTAATTTTTACTGTCAAAAATTCAACCGCGAATTCCAATAAAAATAACCACAAATTCCGTAAAAACAAATCAGTTTTCAGTTATTTTATATAATTTTACTATCAAAAAAACAACCGACAAATTCCGTAAAAACAAATGAACTTTCAGTTGTTTTATATAATTTAACTATCAGAAAAATAACCGACAAATTCCGTAAAAACAAATGAACTTTCAGTTATTTTATATAATTTAACTACCAAAAAATTAATTTTCTGTTATCTATTTATAGATCTGTTGCGAAAAGTAAAAGTAAAAAACGATTTGCTTGTTTTGTGTAGAAAATTCATATATTCTATTTGTTAAAATTATTTAGTTAAATACATCAAATTTTTAAAGTAAAATTATTGCGAATACCATATCGGGCATGCTGCTGGTGTCTTATAATTGAAAGTTCTTCTGTAAACAAAGTGACCAGTACAACAAAAGTGAATAAAAATAAATATTCTCTCTCTCATTAGAAAAACAAGCGGCAAGGTGTCTGGTATTTTTTAGAAATTCGAGTAAAACCTGTATAATATAGAATTACTGAATTACATAAAATAACTGAAAATTCATTTGTTTTTACGGAATTTGTCAGTTATTTTTTGATAGTTCATTTATATAAAATAACTGAAAAATTATTATTTGTTTTTACGGAATTTGGAGTTGAATTTTTAACAGTAAAAATTAAATGAATTTTTCGTTAAAAATAAATGAAAAATAAGTAGACCGGTTTTTAAGTGAATATTCATTTATTTTATATTACAATTTCAGTTAATTTTACGTACAGAATATTGTGAGTGTAACAGCCAATTCACATGGAGGCTTTTGCGACGTCGCTTTGTCGGTTTGATGGCGAGCGGTGTAGGGAAGAAAGGGGGGTAAACAAAGCGACTCGTTTTGTGTTTTTCATGTCGTTTTCTTTTATTCTTCTTCAAACTTATTTCTCTTCTTCTTGTTTTGTTTTATTCTTTTTCTTACTTTGAAGCGTCATGTTGCAAACAAAGACGGAAATAATAAAAAAGAATAGGTATAAAACAAAAGTTTGAGTTTTAATTTAAACATATTTCTTACACATTTCTTATTTAAAAAAAACACTTTTTTATATTTTTCTTAATGAGAAAAACCAACTAAAGCAGATTTACCGATAAAGCAATAAAAATCAACCCTTGTTTAAACATTAAAATTGAAAAAAGCGACATGCCACTAAAAATCATCGTATAAACGCAAGAGGTTTTTGGAAGTTGCTTCAAAAGGGAATTAAGAAAAAATTGGCTGTAAGAATGAATCCAAGGCGAATTCAACTACAGGTGTTGTCGATACTACAACAATCCAAAAACAACAGAATCAACACAGGGTTTTTTGCATTGCATTGTTAGTGTTTACTGTCCAAAATGTCAACCATTCCTAACAAAACACTAACAAATCAAAACAAAGTAGCTCGAACTGTCAAAATCAGATGGCGTTTCGACACCACCTGTAGTTGAATTCGCCTTGAATGAATCCTATTAAAAATATGAGAATCGGTTTAACGAACACCGACCAAAAATTGTCGATTCAACAACACCTGTTCTTCAGGTCTCGGTGCTACAACAACAAAACTAAATTGCTGTATGAGAGCCCCTGTATATTTCTTGTGTAGCACAGTGTAATGTACTCATAAATATTTATATACAATACACATACATACATACATACACATGTATTTCGTTTACTGTTAAATAGTAGGATCGTATAGCAACGTAACAATAAAATATCATGCAACTGCACTGGGCACTGCGCCAACGCACTTTTAACCCATTTAAAAACACAAAAGACTCAAAAATATTTTTTGGCATTATGTGCGTACATATGTATATTATTTAACCTGTTTTCTTTTCTTTTTTTAAAATAGTTAACAATAGTTGGTTTTAGAAAAATTTTAAAAATAAAAATTAATATTTTTCTTGTGAACCGTTATTTAATTAAGACTCGAGTGAATTTGGAATATACTATTTCCATGTTCATATTTACTTGTATAATATAGTTCATATAATGCTATATGTATACTATTGGTATGTTTTGTGTATTGGTCTGTTATATATTTTACACCTACTGTTTTACTATGATCAGTTAATAAGGTACAGGTAAGCCTCGATTTACGCCGTCTATTCGGACCGAACAAAGCACGTTTAATTTAAATTCGAGTTAAACAATGTTAAAGATTCCTACACAATCGTTCTTTGATATCAAGAATTTAACATATAGATTCAAATAAAATTATTTTCGGTACTAAAAAAATAGCGGTAAATCAAAAACACACACAGTTATTAATTTATTTAATCTGTACCCTTGAAAAAGTACAAGATATTTATATATTTATTCTATTACATATTAAACATAAAACAGAATGATTCAAAATCAAGTTTTTTTAAACTTTTGAACATTTCTGCTTCTTATGCTACATATGTTCATACGACGATATAAACCACTTGTTTCGCTCTCTGAAACTAGATTGCCAAACATGCTGTTCATACGATTCATTCTTGTTGCATTTTGACATTTTTTTGTGTTGTTATATTGATTTTATTCAAAACAGATTAAAATATAAGAAAATGCAAATATATTATTTAATACTTTTATTATTATAATTATTTAATAATTATCACTTTATTTTATTTAACATGAATTTTTTTTTTGAGATCTAGTCAAAAAAACTAACGATAATTGTTATCAAAAATGGACATGATCGTACATTTTTCCTATTTCGCAGCATGTTTCAAAATGAAACGACTTGTTTCGCTCTCAAAATTGTATATGGCAAAACATGTTGTTTCAATCATGTTTGGGGTGTGAAACAGGAATGGGAGAGCGAAAAATTAATATTTCTGTCCGTGTGAACATGGTATTAAACACAAATTGAAACCAGTCGTCAAAAATGTTGGTAGTCACCCATTTTTGAAGCAAGTTATATTAAATTTTAATAAAAAAAGAACGCGTAATTAAAAAAATGGTTACTATTATTTATCCGTGTTATATCGAAATCTCGTAAGTGAACTGCAGCGTAAATCGAGGCTTACCTGTACTTTGCTAAATTTTCAAATTTCTTTTATTCAATGGAAAAATACTTGAACCAAGTCCCGTTTGACAATACTAACAGAAAATGGACAAGTACAAACAGCGGGGTAAATTTAACAATTTAGTTGAAATTTAATCTTTTTTGTTTGTTATACATGTGTGTAAATGTCTTTTTTGTAAACTTTTAAGGTGAAATATGAGAAATAATCTCATTAAAATTATTTTCCATTTATTAAATGTATGTATGTATAAACCAAGTATAAACCTTATATGTATGAACATGAAATATTTTTTCTAAATCTATATTAGCAGTCCCCGCGGCGTTGTCCGCCTCTAATGAATTATTGACTAACTATAAAGAAATATAAAGCCTGTGTGTTTTATTGTGTGTAGATCGATCTACATAAGTTTTTAATTTCATCAAAATCGAAATAGCCCATATGTTCCTTCATATTCCTAGCTTTGCAAAACATATAAACCCTGTGTGTTTTAGTTACGTTGACCTATCTATTAAAATTCCATTAAAATTGTTTAAATATTTTTGGAGTGGCAGGAATTCTCCGTTTGTCTCCTCTTTATGTTTTAAGTCCAATAATAACGGAAAAAAGTACCAAAAAGTTCTCCCATAGAGTCTTATCACCCAGGATATTGCGTGTTGAATTTTATGTTTCCAGGTCCAATATTATGGGTAATTAAAAAAAGTACCAGTTGTACAACCAAAAAGCAAAAGAAAGAAATTTAATTTTCCGCATTTCCCCTTTTTTTGCTTTTATTCTCCTCATTGAAGTATCAAAAATTTAAATATTGTAGTGGGAGACCATTTAATATATGCCAAAGAATGGAGAAAAATACTCTGTAAAACAGTATCAATAAAAGTTACGAATTTCATCACTTAAACGGTCGAATTCTCTAAAAAGTGCCAAATTTGTATTTTTTAGATAAGTTTCGACCGTGATATAATGTTTATTTTTACGCTTATTGGTTTAAAAAATAGACGGAGTTACAAAAAAGTACCCAAATTCAGGTTTTACCCGTTTACTCCCTAAAAGGGCGGACTCCGCTTATTTTTCTAAATAACACCGATAAGTATTACATTTTTCTCTATCTCTTTAGGTTTTGGAGATATTAGTGAGGTTTGATAAGGAGGTTTAGCGCACCTGGACCCTATACTAAGCACTTTTGTGTAGCCTTGTATAGTCTATGTCCGTTAGGAGGTTCCATTGCGGACCGGCATTTCCGGAGATTACCTCTTACAAACATAGAAACATACAAACTTTTGAGCATATTAGTATAGATAAATAAAAAGATATTAGTATAAAAAAACATTAAAAATCAAACCTTTTTCTTGATAATTTCATCGAAATTCTTAAAATAACCGCTATTTATAGATGAATCCGAACCGCGCATATGTAGAGAACGTTCCCAAATCGTTTGCCATGAAACTGTATCATTGCGACGACGAAACGATGAACGATAAACTCTATTACTTGTATTGGAGTTTGTAGAAGTAGAGTTCGACTTAAGTCCTGCAGCTGCACTATTCCAGGGGGGTCTGATGTTAGTTGCTGTAGAAGGGGCACTTTTACAATGTCCATTTGATTTGCTGTTTGTTCTAAAGCTTCGATATTTTTGTGCGCGTTCAAATGTGGAGAGATTTGAAGGGGTAGGAGAATGGCGGTCACACTCAAAATTTTGTTCTCCTTCACTATGTAAGCGAATTCTAGTACTGGAAATGCTAGACGATCTTTTTAGAACCGGCGATGGTTGTGTTTTGTTTGTTCTTCGGGAAGGTAGTGGGGAACTTTTTTTTGAAAAATTTTTTAAAACCTGGACAGTGATTTCCTTAGAATTTTTCCTTAAAATACTGTTATCATCGTTGGAATATTCAGTTGAATCAACAACATTCCATATATATGAATTATGATGTTCAGACCCACTATCACTTATATTTTCCGAACTAATACTGCTTTTTCGTTGAGATTTTTCCGCACGAGGTGGTGGAATTGGTTTATGAAGTTTTGATTTGATTGTGCCACATGCGTGAGCTTTTCCCGTACAACCTTTGTGAAATGCCGGATTAAGTCCTGAGCCCGGCTGAGCAGGTGTAGCTGGAATAATGGGCGCCCGTAGTGTGTGTTCAAAACTTTTTGGCAATATGAACATTTTGTCAAACGATTAGGATATTTTGAGTCTTTGATATTTTCGTTAATTTTTTTTTTTTTAGGTCACATTTATATTTTTCATTTCAATGTCCCTTACTGAACCAAATTTTATCGATTTGACTAAGTTTTAGTTCGTCATTAAATATATGTACATATTTTTAATTTACAGAGTGCATCATCACCAATTGCTGGTTTATATATACATATGTACTTAAATTATGAACAAAAACACGCTTGTTTCCTATAAAACAACATTTGAGCTTATTAGTAAACAACGAATGAACTTCCCAAACCCAAACTAAAAGATCCAATATCAACTTTAACGCCAACAGCAATTTACTACCATAAAGCAAGTATAGCAGCGTAAATAGTCTTAGAATAACAAATACATAAGCTTAACAATTCATTATAGTATTTAGTTATTCGGTTATTCGGTGTGCGAACTATATATTAAAATTTAAAAAAAAAAAACAATTTCTACACAATATTTAGAATAAAATCAATATTTCTGTGAATTTTTAACAATATTTAAAATATGTTTACTTTTCCTTGATAAAAAACTACTGGCTTTAAGCTGAGATGAAGAAAAAATTGAATTAAACTAGAAAATAAGTATCCGAATAATCGAATACTTTATGAAAAAAACCAAGATATCCGTTTAAAGTGAAATCATACGCAAGTAAATAACTTTAAGTACAACTTTGCAATGATCGTAACCTTGAGTAGATTGAGTTAAACAACTGTATAATAATAGAAACAGCAACTGTAATAAGACTTTCATGCAAACCTACTTGGTTAAGATGCCGATTGTTGGCTGTCTGGTAGATTGTTGTTCATTCGGCTTGATCTACGTATGAATACGAGAACATACATGCATATGTATGAATGTATGTGCATGTGTAAAATAAAGTTCTTCTCAAATGTATGAGCAGATTCAAAAATTTAATTTATTCTTTTTTTTTTGCACTGTTGTTTCTAAATACAAAATGTTGTTTCTTTCGTAGGTATGTCCATTTTTTAATAAATGCTCCTATAATGATGATGTAGAACAGAATTTTTTCTCAGTTATTATTCGCAAGCGGCTGACGAAAAAATTCACTTCTATCGATGATTTGAATTTTTAGTTTTCCAAACATGTTGCTGTTGTTGTATATTTCAATATTATAACGTTGTATTTAAATATACAATTGGGGTATTCACAAGGTGTGCTATCATGGTTTATTGTCATAATGTTCTAACATTTTACAATGGTTTAAAAATATTGTTGTTGGTTTGTAAACAAAAAGTGTCTTAAATAAATAGAACGTTGCTTGCTATGTTTATTGTGCTGTCGTAATTAATAGCACCATTAAATTATGAGGGGTTGCTCACAACAGTCGTAATTTTTCATGTTATTATTTTAAGACATATGACTTTATGATACCTTGTGAATCCCCCAAATATATGTTTGTAATTTCGTATTTACAGTTTTAATGCAAAAAAAAAACAATCCAGCCAATTTGTTTTTTATACCACAGGCGAAAGGGTACATATGTACATATATAAGTTTGTCATTCCGTTTGTAATTTCTACAATATTGATCTTAGACCCTTTAAAGTATATATGTATGTAGATTCTGGGTCCTTATGATTTAACGATGTACCTCTGTCCGTGTGTGTTAAAATGGATTTTTCGAAGACCCTAGAATTGATAGGGACTAGGTTGAAATATATCAATGTCACATATAAACCAGTAAAAGTTTGATACTGAAATTCAGTCTGATCGGTTCACAAATGGCCCAGATATGAGCAAGAAACCACGAATGCCTCTAATTTTACCCATTTATCATTTGTTGTGGTATTTTTTTATATACCTATCTAAGGAACGGCAATTGCTGTTTGAAAATTATGTACAAGCAAACAAAAAGTGGGCGGGATTGGAGAAGATTTATTTCTATCTGGAGAACTGAGGAGAAAAATTGTACATATTTGGTGCACATAGCTGGGTTGTCAATACACAAAATGGCTGTGGGAAAAATCGCCCAAAGAAAAAAGGCCCAAAAAAAGAAATGAAAAATCGCCCAAAAAAATTCCATGTAAAATTGGGCCTAAATTCATATGAAAAGTGACCTAAAATTTTTGGGCTATTTTTCGTTATTGTTGGGTGATTTTTCGTTTTTTAAATTTGGGTGATTTTTCATTATGAAATGTTTTGAAATTTTTTATTTTGAAAAGCATTGTTGGACT
Organism: Pollenia amentaria; assembly: GCA_943735925.1. Taxonomy (NCBI): domain Eukaryota; kingdom Metazoa; phylum Arthropoda; class Insecta; order Diptera; family Polleniidae; genus Pollenia; species Pollenia amentaria. The sequence goes on along the minus strand of OX031006.1, from coordinate 3,008,360 downwards.
AGCTGCCCTGTAGTCAGCCTAGAACCATATGTCTCTTTGTCACCACACTTTTCTCTAGCGACAATTGCACTAGTTAAAATGTCGCCAGCTTTCTTTTAAAGCGCTAGTAGAGATACGTTAGAAACAACCGTATTAGTGTATTTCTGGTGTCATTGTCAACGAACGCGTCAACAGCTAGTTTTATGTTATTACCTACGCTGTGCACTCAATAGGTAGAGATTATATATGATCACAGAATAATTACAATTTCACTATTGACATTGACCGAGAAAAAATAAAATGTACTCGTAAATCCTTGGTTTAAATGTCTCCATGTGATCACAAAAATACTACCTAGTCAGTAGTGCTACAGTCTACTGGTGGATTTGCAATGACAAGCTAATGTTAAATGTCAATAGAAGATAGCATTGGCTGGGGTACACTTGGTCAGTAGTACTACTGACAATGTCACAATATATTCACTACAGTTTTACTATTGGCATTCCCTGCAGGGTGTATATACCTATATACATATACATATGTATATATATATATATATATATATATAACAGCATATATATATGTAAATAAATACATATTGCTCATTTGCTGCAACGTCGTCATATTTCAAAAATTAAGTTTTGTAATAAGTAATACAAAATTGTTCGCTTTTTCTTTATATTGTGTACAATTCATCTCTATATCTTTTATACTTTCCCTATTTGAAGAGAAAGCGTCGTTATTTTTTCCAAGTGGTGCAAGCTAATTAAAAACTTTAAGCACTTTTATTTCGAAATGTATTTTTGTGAGTTATGACGACGTTGCAGCAAATGAGCGATATGTATTTATTTACATACATATATAAGGTGTTTTTAACCTGCATGAGAACTTTCGACATCAATAACTATCGTTTAACAGCTAAGACTGTCAAAGAATCGGTTAACGGTAGAACAACGCTTCCAAACAGTGGAAATTTACTTTGACAAAAATAAATCTGTTCGTGAAGTTTATAAAGCACTTCGTCTATTTTACGAAGCTCATTTCTGGATAAATGGCTACGTCGATAAGCAAAATTACCGTATTTGGAGCGAAGATAATCCTCAAGCCGTGAACGAATCACCATTACATCCATTAAAATTTATTGTTTAGTATGGTTTACATGCTCTTTCGAAATGAGACAGTAACTGCTGTTACGGTGAATGGCGAGCTCTATCGAACCATGCTTACTGAGTTTTTGTTTCCAAAAATTAATCTTCTTTCTGTTTTAATCGTACCACGGTGAAGGGTATATAAGATTCGGCATAGCCAAATTTATCAATCTTGCTTGTTTTTAATTAGCCATGTTTAGTTGTGAAAAGTTGGCAACACTGTTACATAAATAAAAACATACATATGTACATATGTAGGTACTTTTGACTTAACTACTGGTCAAGAACTAGATAAAATAGTTTCTAGTCTTTTATTTTACACAATTATTTTTTTCTCAAGTTGTAATTCACAATATCTAAAATATGTATGGTTTAAATTTTTTTTCTGTTCTTTATATTTTTAAAATATTTATTTAAATAGTTGTTTTTAAAATTTGTGAATAGTGTGTTATAAAAAATACACAGTATGTTTGTAGTAGCGGATGCATACAATTCCTTATTATTTGTTTTATGTTGTCCAATTACATTCATATGACCATTGTAATTACTAAGCTCAAAAGTTATTTTTTTAATAATGTTCGCGCCCGTGTTATTAGAGTAAGCACATTAACAATTTCAAAATTGTTTTCATTATTTCAAATTTCCAAAAATTTATTTTACAAGATGCTGCAACAGGATATTTTAGTACACAAATATGCAAATTATCTTAAATGCGATCACTTTATTTTTTGTGCAGAGTGAAAGAAAAATTAATTAGCTTAAAAAAAACAAATATTTATTTGACACCTAATGAGAAAACAAAAAGGTATTTAAATTTCCGATATATACCTAGTATATGTAAGTATTTTCCAGTAACATCTTTGTAAATATTTTTAGACCAATATGTACTCAGTTTATGTAATATTTTATAAAATGTATAGTACATCAGTATACATCAGTTTGCAATTGAATGCAAAAGGTTTTACAGTTATTTACTGTTTTTTTTTTTCTTTAATTATATCACTTATTAATGCCATTAATTTAAGTTACAATATAAACAATAATATATTGAGTGTTTGACAGCGCGGAAGAAACTTTTAAAAATTAGAATTAAAATACTTTGGATCACAGCTAACTATCAATATAAATACATACATACATACTTATGTATGTTTGTATACGATCAATCAATAGTTATACATATGTAGATCTAATAAATTATTTTTATTTGAAGTTTATATTTGCGCTTTCAGCGGCGAAGTATCGTTCGTGTATAGAAGCGGTTTGAAACATACTGATGAGGTCTAGACAAATATATTCCCCACAAACGACCAAATGACTTCACTTGCAACAACAGAAACAACAACAAAAACAAATAAAATAAGCTTTATACCTAAACAACAACAACAACACAAGTAACAACAATATTTTATGGGGGATTTTAGAAAAGATTTGTTCGTTTGCCTATTTGTGTGTAGTAGGTTAAGTTAGCTCCGTCTGATGTAGGGAAGAATATTTTTATGTACATATGTATGTATGCAGGCATGTCAGCGATGATAAATTATCGAAGGCACTAGTTAAGAAGTATCGAAAATATCGAATGACATTTAAACTATCGATAATATAAAATAATGTTTAAAAATTACAAGTAAATAGCACGTTGTGCTGCTATGTTATGGTAAGATAGTAGAAAAGCGAGCGTCGCCTGGAAACGGAGAATTTTGCTATCGTTTATACCTACAAGAAAAACAAGCGATACAATACAACAGATGCAATTATGTATAAGCGTAACCTGGGGCTACTCATGCAATTGCAAGTTCGAAAAACTCAAAACACTCTCACTTTTCACTTACACCATCACCTTTTTCGTACTTACATGAAGTACCTATATAAATTACTAAGGCCAACTATTTTTTTTTTAAGGAATGGAGGTATGTTTCGAACTTGGTAGCTCTGATTTAAAAGAACTTTTTCTTGATAGTGTAAACATTCACGCAACTTGCATAACATTCGACTAATTTTTCGACATTTTCGTTGATAATACGTATAATCTACTTGAAAGCAAATATGTATAATTGCATGACAACAAAACAATTAATGAGGAGGCCCATAACAAAACGCTACAAAGCCATTTTTTATGTTTAATGTTTTTTTTAACTGAATACTATTTTACATATTGAAATCCTAACAGCCATATTTATAACGAATGTATTTACTTTGAATCGGATCAGAACGCAACAACTCGACATACATAGATCATACTGGCTTAAATTATTTTTTTTTCATTTATCCAGAAAATTGTAATAGTGGAATTATTACGTTTTGTTGTGGAGCTCCTCAACTAACTTATCCAATATCTTTTTGGGTTGAGAATAAAGTCCAATTTCAAAAACCTATGAAACGTGGCTTTAAAATATATTACAATCCCTGTTACTTCAGTACCTTCTGAAAGAAGCTCAAAAAATAGACGAAGTAGGCTCAAACTAAATAAAGTTGATCTCCAAGAAAAAAAATTTTATCTTACCAATGAATATTGCTATTTTCTGAAAATTTATAAATACTAGTTTAATCCTGTGCACTTCGCTATCGCTGGAATAAAATTACAAAAAAAAAATACAAAATAAAATAAATATAATAATTCAACACCTATAACATAAATATAATTATCCTATGCATCAGACTTATATTTGTAACGTAAAGTACGACGTGGGGTAACTTGGGACCCCCAGGCGAATAACTTACCTTATAATTACAAACTGATTAATATTTTTATGCCACTTATAAGTTTTTGTATACTATTCAAAATAAAACTCGACTACCTAAGACGAAAAAGATAGAAAGAAATTATTTTCGAAGTTATTAAAGAAAAACTAGCATTGGGGGACCTAAAATCCCCCATTCCGTACTCTAAGGGTTAAACATAAACTTTATTCTTACAATTTCTAGTATTTTCCGCTTATTTTAACTTTAAAATACATATTAATGTATGTAAACTTTAACCTAAAAAATAAAAATTTAAAGCCCTTTAGAAATCGTTTTCGGTGCGGATACTTTTTTCACTGAAACTGTTTCGACCTAAAAAACTGTTTCTCATTCTCAGAACAACATTCCCCACATAATGCTGGAGTGGTATTTTGCACTCGAAAAAAGTTATATCCCTAATGTGCATATATGTTAGTATACATTAGTTTTTTCCCCCGCATTTTTTGGATTCCCTGGAAAGCGGAAAATAAAAATCAAATTTTTTTATTTATTTATTTATCTAATTCTCCAATGAAACTGATACTTCTTAATGGCTAGTAGAGATGATTGATTCCGTGATTTTTAAAGAACATCGTATTAGTGAACGTGATATAAAAATCACTGCTCCTTAAAAATGTGATTTTGATCACCGTTTGTCAGTTTTTAGTTCTTTTATAGCAAGTGCGTCCAAGCTATATGTACATTGCGCGAGCTTTCGCAAGAGTTTTTGTAAGTACTTTGTAAGAGCTTTCAAAGCTGTTAACTTGCATATACATATGTACATACTTGAACAAATAAACTTTGGCTTAAAAAAAATACTAATACGATAGAAGAGAGAATGAAAGGAACAGCAACATTATTCGCCATTGCATTCAAAAAACGCTATTACCCACACAAACAGTGAAATATCATAAATTTTTATATGTTACAAAAAGCAAAAAGAACGACTTAGCAAGAACCTGTTACTTGACAAATTTGGTCACATCTGTGATTCGTGATTTTTCAGTAACAGTGATTAAATCACAGGTACAGAAATCTCGCTCATCTCTATATAATTAAATCTAGTATTTATTATATAACAAAAACGAAAAAAAAATAAGATGAATGCTATTTTAAGATACGAGTATTTAATTGGTTATTTTTGATGCCAATAGGATCATAGTCTAGAGTCTAGAAAAATGTCTTTCCTGGAAGAGCGAATAGGAACAAAAAGCTTAACATTACGAAGTAGAAATTCTGCAACAATTTAACCGTTTTACAAATTGACCATATTTAATAACTTATTTTTTTACAGTTTTATACCCTTAATCAGCAGTGGCGTGTGAAGGTATACTAAGTTTGACATTCCATCTGAATCTTTTTTTTATATTCATCCAAGATCCCATAAAGTATACATACTTATTTTGGGTCCTTCAGTAATTCTAAGTCGATTTAGCCATTTGGGTTTCAAATTGTTTCTAGTTCTTTAAAGATGTTTGAGATTAAATTCCACCAGAATCGCTTCAGTAGGAAAATAGTTATGCACCCAAATGTAAAACTATCTCCCTAAAAACTTGACAAAAACCAACATAATTTGAGTTGGAATGCACCAATTGTCATTAAATTTAAACAAATTCATTTTATATGTCACCAAATTTCGTGAAGGTCGGTCCATAATTTACCTACGGCCACATGTTAAGACCACTCTCGAAGGTCATGTAAGTTGGGCTAAAAGCGTAACGAATAATGCTTTTGTGGTGCAATTTAAAATAATCTAATTTCACAAGACTCGAAATGCCCCATATAACATACAATCTCGGAAAATAATTTACTACGCCATAAAATGCAAACCTTAATGATATTATTGTAAAATTTAGACCACTGCAGTTTGTCAAGACAAGAAATAAAATTTCGTGAAGATGTGTCTATAATTTATCAAAGGCACTTTTTAAAGCCCATTCTCAAAAACCAGCTTAATAAGCCTTAAAATGCATATTAATATTGGATTTAAATGTAGTTGGATTAAATAGCTAAAGACACGATTCCCACATAGATTAACTAGAGTTTTCAAAAAAGTTTTTCTTCAAAATTTAAAAAAGCGGGAATTGAAAACAATTGAAAATCCCTGAAATTCCCGTGAAAAAACTCTAGAATAATTATACATATCGCTCATTTGCTGCAACAACGTCACAAATTTTGACTTAATATCATTATTGCATAGTAAATCAGATGTTTTATGAAGTGGTTATTATTTCATATGAAGATATTGTAATCTATAGTCTTGAGAGATGAAAACATATTTCTTTTTCTATTATTTTGGGTGTAAATTTAAAACTTTAAAGTCGTTTTCTGTAAAACTAACATTTTTGAGTTATGATTAGATTGTTCTGTTTTTTTTATTAAAAACAAAATGCATAATATCGATAGTTGTGATACACAGAAAAAATATCAATGTTGAATTAACATGGCCCAATGTTAATTGAAAATTATAGTTTCTGCAAAAGCATAGTCTTTATTTAAAATTGTCTTTGGAATTATGTTGTGAGGCTCTGCAAGGTACCGTTTCACTGCAATATCACCGGTAACGAGATAGCTGATGAATTGGCGAGACTCGGTTCGAAAATGGAGGATCCTGACAGTTTGCCGGTGGTCAGGCCTCCAATGTGCTTCTACTTTCGGATAATTAGGGGGCGGGGCCGAGTATCGCGCACGCTGTGGCCGATGCTAAGTAGGTCGAATTCGGACGCGCTGCTGGGTAAGAGTAGGGCCTGCGTCAGGACCATGATAGGTATTATCACGGGCCACTGTATGATAGGCAGAATGGCGGTGAGAATGGGGTCTGGCTTATCGGATATATGTAGGTTGTGTGAGGATCCAGAGGAGTCCCAGGCTACAGAACAGCAGGCTGAGGTGGCTGGGTTGCAGATTCCTGCACAAATTGGAAGATGTCTCGGGATGCGGGTTCGAGAATCTAACGAGATTCGTAATGGGAATGACCTGGCTGCGCGGCAGGAGCCTGGGGACTGGGAACATGTAGATCGGTTTTCCAGTTTTGTAGGGTTGTTTTTGCTTATTCTGTCCAATTTCTTATCTTCCACTATATTTCTTTCCTGTGCTTTCACTCTTTACTTCTCCTTCTTTCTCTCACACTAGATTTCTTTCACTAATTAAGGCGTTACAACGGTCCATATTGGCCGCTGGGTGCTCTAACTTTAGTGAAGTGTTAAATTAAGATGAGTTATACATTGTTATTTCGCAAGTTATTGTTAAATCATATAAAATTAACATGAAGTAACTATAAAGCAAAATCGCTACCAAAAAAGGTAAAATCGACCTTGTTTTCGAAGATTATACATTGATTTTTTTTGTGTGTAATAGACTATCAAAATATATCGATTGTGGACACTATCGATAATTGCTCATCACCAATGCATGTACATACATACATACATAAAAATATCCATAATCGTATGAATATGTTTTCCTTCTGCTGGGTGGCTGACTTTTTCGTATTGTTTTTGTTATTTTTTTTTTAAGTTGTTCTTGTGGTTGCACAGACTCACAAATTATTATTTAGTTGTTGTGTTGTGTTTTGTTGTCTACACACACACACACACACACGATCAGACCCCGCAAGCATTTAGTAGATCATTATTAACCAAATCACTGAAGTGTCTTTTATGGGTACTTTAATACAAAAACCAAGTGTACAACAATCGCATATACCAAGATCGTACAGGTTCTTGAAATGAAACTGTTCTAAACGTTATTTTGAAATAATATTTCACTCAGTTAGACTATAAAAACTGATTATACCTAGTTATGTTGCTTTTGCTAGTAAAAGGTGATTCATCCTGAGGTTTAATTTTCAATATGCTTTTTTCCAGATCACGCGTGACTCATATCAAGCTGTTTTGTAATTTTTGTTCAGTATCGTTCGGTAAGTCATAATGGAAAGACTCACACCACAAAAGCGTCTCCAAATTGTTCAGCTGTATTACGATAATCAGCGTTCTGTGAAAAATAAAAATCCGGTGTTTTATCGTGAAATGTTGTTCAGTGATAAAGCACATTTCTGGCTCAATGGATACGTTAATAAACAACATTTCCGTATTTGGGCTAATGAGCAACACGAAGAGTACCAACAGCTACCATTACATCCATAAAAAACAACGGTATGGTGTGGTTTATGGGCTGGTGGAATTATTGGTCTATATTTGATCAAAAAATGATGAAAATCAGAATGTTGCCCTCAATGGCAACCGTTATCGCACCATGTTAACGGACTATATGCTTCCTGAAATTCAAGCGCATGGTCTCGGTGAGCTCTGGTTTAAATAAAACGGCGCTACGAGCCATATAGCGCGTGAAACACAGACATTGTTGATAAATCATTTTGGTAAGCAATTAATTTCACGTTTTGCTAGGTAAATTGGCCACCTAGATCGAGCGATATCACACCTTTGGACTATTATTTGCTTTGTGGATATGTAAAGTCTGAGGTCTTCAGGAATAAGCCAGCTACGATTGACGCATTGGAAGTCAACATTATCGAAATATCAGTCGCTATGCTCTAACGTGTCGCCCAAAATTGGACCTTCCGAATGGACCACCTCATACGTAGTCATGCCCAACAGTAAATATATTGTTCTTTTAACCGATAATAATAAATTGTTCTTTTAACCGATATTCATTAATAAGTCACAAATATTTCCTAACATAATACAAAAATTACTGGTATAAGATCAAAAATACGACTCAAGGATGTGTCACAACTGACTAGGAATGCGGAAAATAAATGAATCTTTTAGAAGATTCGCACTTAGGGTACCATTTTCTTCCGACAAAAGTATATTTTAAGATCAGAAAATGAGCTCAGTTATGGCTATTTTAATCATGCAAAGGTGTCAAAAAAGTTCTCTATATGATCAATAATTTCATAAAATGATAACTGGGTACGCGCTCATACTCAATCCAATAAACAAATTGAGTAACTCAGAACCACAACGCTAGTATTATTCAACCATCTACGAACGTTTCTGTTAGTTTACTATAAAACTATTAGCTCGTTTAATATGTTGCGTAGGTTCAAGAAGGTGTGCAATCCATATGCATATAAGTACATATATGTATGTATATAACAATTACATCTATGTATATATATATGTATACAAAAATGTCCACTTAGTTAAAAACAAATAAAAATCTCGATTTAAATTTAAATTACAATGCCAAAACATTATTTTAACGATCCAATATTGAAAGATTAAGTTGCAACAAACATGCATACGTATCATTTTTGCATGCGTATGTATGCACATACATATAATTGGTATGCACGGAATTTTCCGGAAAATTCTATTGTTTTTAATTCCACTTCTCCATTAATTTAAATGCATAATTTCTAGAAAGTTATTTTAATTTAAAGAAGAAAAATGATTTTAAATCAAAATTTTTATTTGTTCACTTTTTCGAAAAAATCGACACGTAAAAGTCATATCTAACCGCTTTAAAAATGTCGTGCTATTTTGGTGTAAAAATTATTTTTCATATGCCTTTAATATAAAATTTAAAATTATTTTGCTTCTACTGAGTTAATTACAGTATATGTATAATAGCGGTTCTACGCCAAATTTACCCAAAAAGCCATTAAAATCACCAAAAAGCCATTAAAATTACCCAAAAGCCATTAAAATTATCCAAAAGCCATTAAAAAGCCATTAAAATTATCCAAAAGCCATTAAAATGAACACGTGTTAAAGTATGTCAAATGAACACGTGTTAAAAAAGGTCAAATTTTTAAAAAAAAAAAAATTTTCAAAAACAAAGCAATAAAAATGTCATAAAATTTTAAAAAAGGCAAAATTAGGGGGGAAATTCCTGAACACGTGTTAAAGTATGTAAAATGAACACGTGTTAAATTTTATAGGAAAGCAATGCACAAGTGGTGGGTGCATTGTTGAAGCCTTTCTTTTGTTGTGATCGATAGACAGACATAGAGATATGTAGATAGATACACAGACAGACCTTGAGGAAGAAATTGGAAAAATATTTTTTGTGTGTGTTTTGTGGAAGACAGACATACTGTGTACTTGTCAATGCACTTGTTGAAGCCTTTCTTTTGTTGTGATCGATAGACGGACCTTGATTTTGAAAAAAAAATTTGTAGACAATTTTTTCAAAGCGCTGATATTAAAATTAATAATTTATGGGGTGTGAGATGATAAGGGTATTGTATTGTATTGAGGTGTGTCTTGAATATAGATAGATAGATACACAGACATACTGTACTTGTTGAAGCCTTTCTTTTGTTGTGATCGATAGACGGACCTTGATTTTGAAAAAAATTTTTGTGGACAATTTTTTCAAAGCGCTGATATTAAAATTAATAATTTATGGGGTGTGAGATGATAAGGGTATTGTATTGTATTGAGGTGTGTCTTGAATATAGATAGATAGATACACAGACAGACCTTGAGGAAGAAATTGGAAAAATATTTTTTTTTTTTATTTTTTGTGTGTTTTGTGGATTGTTGAAGCCTTTCTTTTGTTGTGTGTGTGTGTGTGTGTGTGTGTGTGTGTGTGTGTGTGTGTGTGTGTGTGTGTGTGTGTGTGTGTGTGTGTGTTTATGGGTAACCAGATGGAGGGTTGTTGTTATTTTGTTTGTTTGGGTGATCGACGAAAATATTATTGGATGGATAGACAGACATACAGACAGACTGGCTTCGTAACAGCAAATGGTTTTTCAATTTTATTTGGGGTTGAAGAATAAATTCAAAGTATTTATTTATGATTTTTAAAAGAAAAGAGAAGATAAAAAGGGGGAAAAGGAAAGTTAGTCAGACAGACAGATAGTATTTATACTAGTTTGCATGGATTTTCCTATGTAAGTATTAAAAGTAAAAAAAGGCTTAGTGGAGTATACTTCTGAAAACTACTTTTATTTACATTTGAACACTGAAGATATAAAGAATGAATTCGAGCCTGTTGGAAATTGAATTTGTGGACGAAAATTCTATGGAAGCAGCAGAAGAAGACATTACACAGACGCGTACAAATGCGTTAATCGACGAAGCTATAGCGAATATGCTAAAAGGAATTGAAATCCCCAACAACCAGCTGGCATACTATGATTTTTTGTGGGAAATTGAGGATTTTCTGGACGATGAAGAGGGAGATACCATCATTTTGAAGGCAAATGATGGTTTTTATTTGGACGAAGATGGAGATCGTTATATTAGGGAAGTAGACTTATGTTTATAGATGTAGTAGTGATTTTTTTTTTTAATTCAAAATATATTTTAAGAAATTAATAAAAAATATAAATAATAAAAACTAATAAAATTGAAATTAGAATTTGTTTTACAATGGGTGTGGTGGGTAAAAAATTGAAAAAAAAACATTATCGATAACTTTAATGAATTATAGCAAATAACATATGTTTAGACTATGTGTAACCAAAAAAATTTTTTTTTTCTATAAATTGTGAATTTATTGAGTTATTTATTACATTTCATTATAAATTATCAAACGATGAATATTAACGCGGAATTAATTGCTTCATTCAATAAATTAAATATGAAACATATTTTAAGTGTAAAAAATATGGTAGATGGAAAGGACTATCCTATTACAGGAGCTGAACGAGTAACTACAAAATATGGAGATGTTATAGTCTTAGAATTGGATGGAGCTATGCTTTATCTTCCTAAAAGATTTAATGCCTTAACTGAAAACGATGTTGGGAGCCTATCAACTGGCTCATATATCATTTCAAAGATTCCTTTAGATGACGAAAAGGATAGCATTAATTATAAGCTGGAAATTAAGACGGCTCCTCCTACGAAAGGATATTATCCTTATACTCATTTTAATACATTTAAATAAAATAATTTTTTTCAATAAAAATGATTAAACAATAAAAATAAATTATTATAAATTCTTGTGTTGTTTTCTTTTATTAGTAAACAGATAAATATATATAATGTAGAATTATTAATATTTTTAATAAGTTGTAACTGAAATCTTAATGTGGAAAGATGGAGGTTATTGAAGCTTTTCTACAAGAATTTGGAAGTGTAATCTTTGAAGAACATTTGGAATTATTATGTACATTCAAAAGAGAATATACAAATTTTAATGTATATAATATGCCTTGCTCTCACGAAAGTACAAGTGGAGATGTCGTGGGTTTGTGTGGATGCTACTTTTTCTATAAGAGGAAAAAGGAGGTTATAAGAATTATAGAAAATTATAAAAAGATATTAAAATATTTTAGAAGTCTAAATTTATGTACAAGAAAACAAAAATAATTAAATAAAAATAAAAAAAAAAAAAAAAAAAAGATAAAAGCATTTTTTCTTTAAATAGAGAGTTTCAAAGCAAAAATATTATTAGTTTACATTTAAAATTCATCGAGAATGTTCAATCTTGTAAGAAGCCCGAAAATATACGACTGTGTATTTGAGTTGGAATATTTTATAAATTTAAAATTAAAGATATCTTGCGGATTTTCCACAGCTCTTGGTTTTAAGCCTATTGTCTGGTTGCATTATAAGGATAGGAACTTCATTGGATTGGACCGGGATGAATGGATAAACCTTATGAGCTATAAGGAATATATTAAAGCAACACTTAATCAGTATGAATTCCAAGATTATATGAATCTAATTAATAAGGATGAAAAGAAGGATGTTCAATATACATTTCAGTATAGGAATAATATTTGCTATCTCATCCTACAACAGGGAAACCATAAAATAAAAATTGATCCTGAAACTTGGAAATCTCTGACTCAAATTGGAATATTCTTGACGACATTTTTAAGCTGGAATACAATTCTTCGCAAGCAAATCTTATATTTTTATTATGAACATTATATTCCTAATTGCTCTATTTTAAATAAAACAAATGTACAATATTATGAAATTAAAAATATAAATGAAAGAGATATAGAAATTGATTTAACCAGACTTTGTTATGAGTTTGGAAAAAAAATGCAAAATAAAATTAAAACAGATGTTAAAATCTATAGATTATTATTAAGAATGGATAATAAATAAAAAACAAACAAACAAAAAAATAATAAAAAAAAAAAACAAAATATTTGAGTTTTTTATTAATTCTTTATTTTGAAATTTATTAAAAATTTTAAACATAAATGACCACAAATAAAAGTATTAAATTTTTGATATCTTAAATAGTTATATTTAATGTTTTTACCCAAGTATCTTAAAACTTCTATAGGTGGTTGGAGATTACCAAAACTATCAAAGTATTCTACATTGTCATTATTTTTATAAAATGCTACCCAATGCGTTCCATATCCTCTATTTGAATCCAAGTTTATAATTCCATTCTCTATTCGGTGTGGAGTTTTAGGAAGTTTATCCCTCATATATACTCCTCTAAAATAAGGAATATACTTCTCCCCAAATGTTCTCAAGTCCACATCTGTTAGCGGTCTATTAGGTAGCTGCTTTAATAGTTTTTTGATGAGGTATAAAATATTCCATAGCCTTTTTTATAGGGTTTAAGATATAGACCTTTACCCATAGCTATTGCCTCTAATGTTTTGTTATGACGCTTACTTTCTTCGAGCTGTTGTCTACCATTTTTAGCTAAAGTAATAGTTTTAGCGATTGCTGACCCACCAGAAGCTATTGCTCCCAATGCTCCAAGTGCTGTTAGAATAGGGACAAGTGGAAGAAAACCGCCAAGTTTAGGTATGTTGATAATTCTAGGAATTTTTACTATAGATTTTTTTCCAAGAAATGAATGTTGGATAGCTTTTCGTGCAGTTTTAATAGCGGTTTTGATGTCATTTGGTTTTTCCTTTTTTAAAATATCGGTTGCTGATTTAACGGCATTCTTAAAAATATTTCGTCTACACTTTTTCTTTTGGTTGCCAGTTTTTACTCCCAAGCCCAATTTAACTTTTGACTTCATTGTGTTAGTGACAAGGTATGCGTTGAGTTTTTCTCCAAATGTACTATCTTTAGCTTTAACTCTACTCCAAGCTTTTTCTGCTAGTTCTTTATCTGCGTAATGTCGTTTATGAATATCAGTGTTCTGGGCATAAGCAATATCATGAATTTTACAAGCTGCATCTAACGGATTGATACCTTTATCACCCCTTTGTAATCGTTTTTCCAATTTAGTGCCTGGTCCACAAAATTGATAACCCGGTAAATGAAGTTCAAGTGGTAGTGAATTAATTAAGCTATTTACAAGTCCTTTTCCAAGGACGAAATGTTTTCTACTAAATTCTTTATTTTTATACACAATCATTTATATATAAAAATTGCTTTTCTGAAAATAAAAAATAAATAAAAAATCTAAAAGTAAATAAAACGCAATATTAAGCAAACGTATGCTTTCAGTTATTAAGATGCGTTTGGTAAAACAACATTCGAATATTTCAGTGAGAAACTTGGATTTAATGGAAAACAGAAATGGTTTTAAACATAGCTGCCTTTTACCAAATTCTATTAGAGCACTAATAGTTGGTCCCTCAAACTGTGGCAAAACAAATATAATGCTAAGTTTAATTGAAAGTCCGAATGGTTTAAAATTTAAAAATATTTATATATACTCAAAATCATTAAATCAACCGAAATATAAATATCTGTCAAGATTAATTTCATCAGTAAAGGGTATGGGACTTTATACATTTTCAGACAATGAACATGTCATACCACCCGAAAAAGCTAAAGTAAATTCTATTATGATATTTGACGATGTCGCTTGTGAAAAACAAAATAATATAAGATCATATTTCTGTATGGGGAGACATAAGGATATTGATTCTTTTTATTTATGTCAGACTTATACACATATCCCAAAACATTTAGTACGTGATAATGCAAATATGATTATTTTATTCAAGCAAGATGAATTAAATTTAAAGCACATCTACAATGATCATGTTGGCAGTGACATGAGTTTAAATATGTTTCGTTACATTTGCGGAGAATGTTGGAAGGATAAATATGGATTTCTTATAATAAGTAAAGATGATGAAATGAAGCAAGGGCGTTATAGAAAAGGCTTTGATCTATTCATTCAGATTTAGTCATATAAATACTACTAACTACATCAGACGTATACCTATTAATATTAAATACGTTTTTTTTTTCCACTTGGAAACTGTTAAAATTATTCCACGAAGCTGTTTAGCTGTTTTCAAAAGCTGTTTAACTGGTTTCAAAAGCTGTTTATCTGTTTTAAGAAGCTGTTTAGCTGTTTTCAAAAGCTGTTTAACTGGTTTCAAAAGCTGTTTATCTGTTTTAAGAAGCTGTTTAGCTGTTTTCAAAAGCTGTTTAACTGGTTTCAAAAGCTGTTTATCTGTTTTAAGAAGCTGTTTAGCTGTTTTCAAAAGCTGTTTAGCTGTTTTCAAAAGCTGTTTAGCTGTTTAAAGAAGCTGTTTAGCTTTTTTTTTTTCATCAAAGTTATAATCATGGAAGAAAATATTTTAAAAGAGTTGGTGAAATCCAAAAAAATTTTAAAGAAGAAATTTGAAAGCATACGACTTGGAGAATTGGAAAAATTCAATAATTTAGAAAGAACATTTAAACCTTTAACAGAACCTCTAAAGAAACTAGTCAAATTGTCAGATTCGTCAAATTTAACAATACCCACAGAAGAAAAATATAAATGTAAGCATAATACTAAAATAAAAACGGAAAATAAAACTATATTCACCAGCACCCCTAAGAAAACCTTAATGAAAGAGAAAAACATTAATTCAGCACCTAATAGAATTAAAATAGATAAAGAAGAAGAAGAAGAAGAAGAAGAAGAAGAAGAAGACTATAATAGTAATAGTGAAGATGAAGTAAATGATAAATCGAAAAATGAACAATTTTATTCTCAATCATCCGATTGGGAGTTTGATTTATCAACCCTAAATGGAAATAAAAAGCTTGACACTATATTTGGACCTCATAAAATGGAAAATGGAGACTGGAAATTTGGAAATTCTATTTTAAAGCTAACCGATGATAAAATAATAATAGGTCAAAAATCTTGGGCACTAACCCCAGGGTTATACTCATTACTTTTTCATAAAAATCCAAAACAATTTGATTCGTCAGAGCTAGCAATATATAAAAATATTTTACTTGATACAAATGCACATCGAAGAAACTATGATCCTAATAATCAAATCAATGGAAACAGAGGTTATAAATATAAAAAAATAATAAATAAATTGTTTACTACAACTACTCACGTTGGTAAGGGTTTAATGGAGGTAAATCTTAATAAACCGAACTATATATACTGGGATAATCCTAATGAAATTGTAGACCGATTGAGGCTGTTAATAGCATCACAACATGCTGGTAACAATAATCATTCTAATGAAATAATATCTATAATCGAAGAACTAACACGCAGAAAAAAAACTTGTTTAAATATGGTCACCTCCAACAAAACTATTTTTAAAGAAAATTTTAAACATAATATGTTTAAATTTAACCATATTATTATCACCGACAACCATATTATGGTTAAATGTGTCCTCCATCAAGAAGGCACAACCATATTATGGTTGCCTCCAAACATGTTTTGGTCAATAATAACTAAAATATGTTTAACACTTATAATAGCATTGTTGGTTTTCAACCATAGCTTGTTGCTCTTGGAGAAGAGGAAAATAGTATTGTTAATTTAAAAACAAATTATTGTCATATTTAACCATAACATGTTTAGAAGCAACCATAATATGGTTGTGGCTTCTTGATAGAGGACACATTTAATCATAATATGGTTGTCGGTGATAATAATATGGTTAAATTTAAACATATTATGTTTAAAATTTTCTTTAAAAATAGTTTTGTTGGAGGTGACCATATTTAAACAAGTTTTTTTTCTGCGTGAAGGGAAGCAAATATAATTGAATAACTTTTAAATAAATAAATAAATAAATAAAAAATTATGACTGTTGACAAATTTGGTCATTACTATAATCAAAAATATATAGGAGATATAACAAGAAACAACATTTCAAAAAAATTCGGTATCAAACTCAACGTAAATAATATTGACATAGAGAATAAAAGAATTTTAAATTTGTCACCTCCAATGAATGGGACAGATGCTGTTAACAAAAATTATGTGAATATACAAATGACCCATATGCAAGAACATTTAAAAAGGGGTATAAACAAAGAAGTTTTAATTGTAAGAAATGAAATAAAGGATTTAAATAAGAAAATTTCTGATATATATAGTGCAATGATTCATCACAACAAACTTTCATCACAACAACAACAACAACAACAACAACAACAACAACAACAACAATAACATAATGGAAAAAAGAACGATAATAAATGAACTACATTCTAGAGCACGCAAAAATTTCTTAAGACGGAAAGTAATAACAAAGGGAATTGATGATCTTTGGCAAGCAGATTTAGTAGAAATGGGTAACTATTCCATTATAAACAACGGATACAAATATATGCTAACAGTTATTGATACATTTTCAAAATATGCTTGGGCTGCAGCAATTAAAGCAAAAACCGCAAATGAAGTTTCCAAAGCTTTCCAGGAAATACTAAGTAAGGGGCGAATACCTAAAAATTTACAAACAGATGACGGAAAAGAATTTTTTAATAAGGAGTTTGGTTTACTAATGCGTAAATATTCAATTAATCATTACTCTACTTATAGTGTAATGAAAGCTTCAATTGTTGAACGCTTTAATCGAACACTAAAAGGTATGATGTGGAGAGAATTTAGTTATAATGGAACATTTCACTGGATTGATATTTATAAAAAACTAGTTGATCAATATAACAGAAAAACTCATAGTAAAATTAAAATGGCGCCTATTGATGTAAAACGTGAACATGAACAACATCTACTGAAAACTGCATTTAGCAGTTTAAAAATGTTTAAATCATCAAGGTTTAAGGTTGGGGACTATGTTCGCATAAGTAAATATAAACATATATTTGAAAAAGGTTATACACCAAATTGGACTACAGAAATATTTAAAATAAAATCGATACAGAACACCTACCCAATAACATTTTTACTTGAAGACTATCAAGGAAATCCTATAAAAGGCGCATTTTACAAGGAAGAAATACGTCGTACACGTTATCCTAATACATTTCTGGTGGAAAAAATTTTAAAAGAAAAAGGTGATAAAGCGTATGTTAAATGGTTAGGTTTTCCAAACCAACATAATTCTTGGATAAGTAAAAATGAAATATTATAAGAAAACAAATACAAAAAATAGTTTTTCTAATAAATGTATAAATTTAATAAAACAAAAAAACTCAAGCATTTTCATTTCATTTACAATTTACCATTCAGGATGTCAATTACTTTAGCTTTAAGTGGAAATTCATCAATCCTAACGGCAAATTATTTCCCACCAATAGATCTAAAAGATGACTATGAATGTTCTCTAGTTGATTTTCATTCATATAACTCTATTCCTAATGTAGATTATGATAATAATTTATTTCATATAGGAGATAAAATAATTGAAATTCCTATTGGATCATACGAGTTACAAGATATTGTTGATTATATAGTTGGGCAGTATAAAGCAGAAAATTATAATAAATCTATTCTCATTAAAGCTAATAATAATACTTTACAAATTGAAATAACTTCATCCCACGATACAATTTTATTTAATCGAAAACGATCCATTGGTACGCTGTTAGGTTTTAGTGAAGAAATTTTAAAGGCTGGTATGAAACATATATCAAATCAACCTGTAAATATATTAAAAGTGAATGCTATACAAATTCAGTGTAACATCATAACAGGAGCATATATGAATAATTCTCCCGCACATATACTACACGAGTTCGCATTAGACGTACCACCAGGCTATAAATTAGATGTTATTGCTAATAACCTAATTTATTTACCAGTAAACGTCAAAGAAATAACATATCTCAAAATTTGGATTGTTGACCAAGAAAATCGTGCAGTTAATTTCAGAGGTGAAGAAATAACACTAAGATTACACCTAAGACCACGGAAAAAATGATAATTTACAATAAAACTAAGCACATTAAAGTTAATAGGGTCATTCCTACTAATTATATTAAAGCTATAAGACCATCATTATCGAAAGAAAACACCACCTTTTTAAAATTGCTTAAGTTAAAAATAAAGAAAAATGTCTGATATACTCAATGTCATTGAAAAACCGTATTCTGATGAAAATATAATAAAAAAAGATTATCACAGCTATGTGCCCTATATTCAATCATTTAAAAACAATGATGAAATTCGAATTACACTACAAAATCAAGACTTATATGTTCTTCCGTCTGAAAGCTACTTATATATAGAAGGAAACATAAAAAACACTAAAGGTGAAGAAGCGTCAGAAAATACTAGATTGAGGAATAATTGTGTTGCATACTTATTTGATGAAATACGGTATGAGATTAATGGTGTTGAAATTGATCGTACTCGATACTTGGGAATATCCAGTACAATTAAGAATTATGTCTCACTAAATGAATTTGAAAGCAATATGATGAGAAATGCAGGGTGGAATATTTCTGAAGACCTGTCAATGCGAAAATTTAATTTTTATATTCCCCTTAAACTACTATTGGGATTTGCTGAGGATTTCAATAAAATAATTTTAAATAGTAAACATGAACTTATTCTTTTACGAAGTTCAAATGATGATAAGGCGTATTACTCTACAGATGCTAATGAAAAATTAAGTTTATCGATTAAAAACATAACATGGAGAATACCACATATTCACCTATCAGATACACGAAAAATACAAATAATGAAGATTATAAAGGAGGGTGTTTCATTACCCATAGCATTTCGCAGTTGGGACTGTTATTTTAATCCAACATTTTCCGGAGGCAGAAATCACAACTGGAATATTAAACTATCAGTGAATAGAGAAAGGCCAAGATTTCTTTTATTCGTATTAGAAAACGATAATAAATATATACATTCAGATTTGAAAAATGTTAAAGTGCATTTAAATTCAGAATCGTATCCATATGATGATTTAAATTTAAAATTTGAGGAGAATCGATACGCTATTTTGTATGATATGTATGCTAAGTTTCAACAAAATTACTATATGAGAGAAGCACAACCTCTTCTTTCATGTGAGAAATTTAAAAATATTCCAATTGCAGTAGTTGATGTTAGTTATCAAAATGAAATTGTTAAAAATGGGCCTATCGATGTGAAAATTGAGTTCGAGACAAGTAGTCCAGTACCAAAAAATACAAATGCTTATTGTTTAATCCTACACGATCGTATGATGGAGTACACACCTTTAACTGGAATTGTTCGAAAAGTTATATAATCTATTTTAAAATACATTCTAATACTTACTTTTTTTTCATTTAATTTCTATTAAATAAAGAATAAAACTGTTGGTTTTTTTTAAATAAATTTTGGTTTTTTTTATTTTATGTGTATATAGGTGTATATATTTACATATATTTACATTTACATATTCTATACTAATTATTTAGTGACTCAATATCGCTAATTAATCTACTTAATTCTAAATCACCATTATCAGTATCTAACTGATAATGGTGCCATGCAAGTGTATTAATCTCATCATTTCTTATTTTACGTTTACTATCAATAAAATTTAAAGCTATTTTATTAACTCTATTTGTTAGTATTGTGTGTAACTTAGATGTGAATGTGTACATACATGCCCCTACTGATTTCTTATTAAATAAGACATGTTTATAATGATCTATAGTATAATTGTCTACCACGCATTTTTTAACCCCCTTAGCTTTTTTAACATCTTTATCATCTTCAACTGTGAAAGAATAAACTTTGGGTCCTAAGCCTACATATTCAGTGATGAATTTACCTTCAGTTTCATCTTTCATCATTCCAAGTACTTTTTTATTTAATTGAGGAAAGTTAAATGGATTATTTTGTGAATATGCTGATGTGTCAAAGAGTGTTTTTAAATCTCCTCTTATATCATCATAGAAATCATCAGTTTTAATTGAGTAAATAAAAGAGTCAGTGTCCATATAATTGAGATTTATATTATCTCCGAATTTAGGTTTCATATACTCATAATGGAAATCATACATTTTCCATTTTGATAGATCAAGTACACAAAAGCCTAAATAAATGGGTTTATTGTAATATGTCAAAGTTTTGTTCATTTGTACAGCCCATAATTTATCAGTAAACTGTGAAATACTGTGAAAATTTGGTTTTGCTATAAGTTCACCTACACCCAATTTATTGCGATTAGTACGACCCCATTCACTAACCAACCGAACGTCTTTTCTCTTATCGACATTTTCCATGGTTTTACCATACACAGCATTATTGAGCAATTTATAGAAATCTTTTTCAAATTGATTCTTAGCTTCTGTTCTATGTGTCGTATTTAAATCTATGTATGTCTTTAACCACGGCTTTTGATTAAATTTCAGAATTCGGTGAACTTTTTCCAAAACCAATCCATTATTTAAACATTGCTCTAATGTTTTATAATGTATGACATATTTCTTTTTGTCAGATAGATCAGCAATTAATTTTTCATATTTACTCCCACCAATTATTTTGTTTTCCACACAGAATGGCAGGTCATTATGATAATCATGACAGCTAGACGGGTATGATAAATCGACTTCATAAATATAACCAACATCTGAGTTATGTGGAATATTTTTGGGGTGAATGAAGTCATTTGTCCAACTGAAGCCTCCATATGGTAGTGACTCTGACATTGCCCAACCATAAAGATTATTTGCGTCTAAATATAAAATGTATTCGGAGGGTTTTGTAGGATCATAATCATTAAGATATTTATGATTCGCCTTACTATACCTCTTACTACATTGTGAAAGACCACCACGAATTCCTCGTTTAATAAAATTATACATTTCTAGATCTGTTAATAATTCTAGCTCAATTCTTGTATATTTTAACATTGCATCCCAAGAAAGCCCTGGGATGGTATAATAATGTGGAGGATCTAGGTTATAAATCTTCTTACAGAGCTTTCTGAAGTTTTCAAATATATCTGTAAGTAACAACACGTCAGTTTTTAAATACAGCTCCATGTAATCCTTAATAGTCTCACAATCAAATTTTGTCCATATATTTTGTGCTAGCAAATAATCTTCTTCTGAACATTTTTTATCATTTAACCTACTATAAAATGCTTCAATTGGTGGGAGTTTCTTTTCATTTAATTTTTCAAATGAATTTAAATATTCATAAGGAAAAACACCCTTTCGCTTCATAAGAGAAAACTTCTCAGCATCTGGAAAATATTTTCTAACTGCATTTAAATCTTGATCATTGAGGTTACTAGCTAATGATTCCAAACCAGATGCCATAAATCTTAAAGAGTCTAAAAATCTAAGCTCAATTTTTTTTCCAGTTTTATAAACTCGCACCTTTTCAAGTTGTTTTGAAATAATATGCTGAGGAATATTTTGCTTCACTTTTCTTATATACAACTCATTTATATAATCATCAATTTCTTCATCAGTATATACCCGAACAGTATGCGACAAAGAAATGTATAATTCTTTATTTATTGGAATTACATTTGTCTCCCCTTTAATACTAAGTAATTCTTTAATAAATAAGTGACAGTCATATTTCGAAAAATTATGGAAAAATATAGGAATAAAATTTGGAATTTTAAAATTTAAATTACACGAATTATGTGCAGCCCCTCTATATTTTCCTGATAAGTGGCAGTGATCTCTCACAGCTAGTTCATCGCCTAGTGCTAAACCGCAAATATGACAGTTAATAGAGTTTAAAAATTGTTCTTCTTCTAAGGGGGTTAATGAATGCATGGGGACAATTTTTTCATAATACTTCTTATACATTTGTCTACATTCATTTATTAAATTATTTACAAAATGTTGCCCTACATTAACACTACTACTACTACTACTAAACATTTTAAACTTATCTAAATTTTCATTAAAATTACACTTAATATTAAAACCATATGCACATGGAACATGTTTTTTTGTAAATCTACTATTTTCATTAATACTACTTACATCTACTTCCTCGAGAACGCATTCAAAATCCGCATACACAGTGAACGGGAGATTCATTTGTCGCTCATGATGGGAAAACTTTATGATGGATTTGTCTCCCTCCGGCATCTTGGGAATGCATTCTCCACACTCTCTCTCCTTATGAATTACCATTCTCTCTGGTATATTTGTATGGTAGAGACAACTATTGCAAAAAATTAAAGCACCTTCATATTTTGAAATTTGGGACCTTAGTAGTCTAAGAGAAAAAGAATTTTTGTTAATAAGATGTTTTGCACGATATATTTAAATATTTTGATAACTACCTTGAAATATTGTTTATTAGAATGTAGTGCATTTTATCACCACATTCGTCTTCCAGCAGCATAAGGTTTATATGCATATTTTTTTCCTTTTTGGTAATGTAGTATGGTCCAATAACAGCCTTGGATTTCCTATCAAACCCGAACACATTTACACTTATATCAGTATTATTTCTTTCAAATACTTTAATATCTTTCACATCAGTAGGAAATTGCATTGATGTGAAATTAAGTGTTCTACCGCAATCAAGCTTAATATTATTGTCAGCAATATTTGGTATATTGTAAATTGTCTGTCTGTATACATGACTGTCATCACCATTATAAAATGCTGCTATTACACTCCATTTAAAGCAAAATACATCATTGTTTTGAATGTTGACACAAGCTTTCTTCCTCGCCAGCTCTACGGGTGTAGGTATATATTGGGATCCTGATAATGGTGATGCTTTATTTATGTTTATTTCCAGCCATTTAATTTGGATAAGCGTCCAACCAGAATCTCTTTCTTGAAACTCAGACATCTTCGCCTTAATCTTTTCAAATTGAAGTGTGAGAGCTGAGCCAATATTGTCTGCCCTTGATAAGCGTATCATTTCCGTATTGTGGTACATATCAGTTTCTGGTTTAAGAGGATGTGCTGGTAGCTTATATCGAGCTGTCAATTCCAAATTAAATTTCACAATTATGTGCTCAGCCAGACAATTATTTAATAATTTCTGAACATACATTTGACCCTCTTTCAAATATTCATTTGCATTCAAATTCAAATCTCCTTTCGGGAAACGGTACGTCAAAAGTCGAGATTTAAATGAATTTTTTATCAATTGAATCCGGTTTCCAATTCTCTCCTGTACATTTTTCTTGTGTTCGGGTTGGGAGCAATGAATAAACCACTGTTGTGGTTGAATTTTAACATTACAATCCTCACACATAATAAAAGATTCTGAACATGACTCAGGCTTTTGTTGTTTAAATGGTATATTTGATTGTAACATCGATAGACGCTTCCTAGATGCATCCGATGTTGAAGGATGTTCATCCATTTCTTCTACTTGTTGTTGTTGTTGTTGTTGCTGCTGTTTTTGTTGCTGTTGTTGCTGTTGAAGGAAATCTAGATGGATTTCCATATGTTTTTTCCTCTCCATTGATGTCAGGGATATATGATTGCACACATCACATGGCACATGAATTTGAATATGTTTTTGTAATTTTTGTTTCTTTTTATATTGGTTTTGGCAAATTTCACAAATTAGTACACTAGCCATTATTATTATTTTAAAATATTAATTTCTTTTTTTATTTTCACAAAAAAAAAGCACAAACTTTCTTAAGCAAGTCTACTTTAGAAACTAATGAATAGAATATATTTAAAACCTTTTATATACTTTCAAATATCTATACAATCGTAAATTTACTTATCAACAAATAAAATACCAGACTGTCTCTGTATATCTGTCTGTCTGACTAACTTTCCTTTTCCCCCTTTTTATCTTCTCTTTTCTTTTAAAAATCATAAATAAATACTTTGAATTTATTCTTCAACCCCAAATAAAATTGAAAAACCATTTGCTGTTACGAAGCCAGTCTGTCTGTATGTCTGTCTATCCATCCAATAATATTTTCGTCGATCACCCAAACAAACAAAATAACAACAACCCTCCATCTGGTTACCCATAAACACACACACACACACACACACACACACACACACACACACACACACACACACACACACACACACACACACACACACACAACAAAAGAAAGGCTTCAACAATCCACAAAACACACAAAAAATAAAAAAAAAAAATATTTTTCCAATTTCTTCCTCAAGGTCTGTCTGTGTATCTATCTATCTATATTCAAGACACACCTCAATACAATACAATACCCTTATCATCTCACACCCCATAAATTATTAATTTTAATATCAGCGCTTTGAAAAAATTGTCCACAAAAATTTTTTTCAAAATCAAGGTCCGTCTATCGATCACAACAAAAGAAAGGCTTCAACAAGTACAGTATGTCTGTGTATCTATCTATCTATATTCAAGACACACCTCAATACAATACAATACCCTTATCATCTCACACCCCATAAATTATTAATTTTAATATCAGCGCTTTGAAAAAATTGTCTACAAATTTTTTTTTCAAAATCAAGGTCCGTCTATCGATCACAACAAAAGAAAGGCTTCAACAAGTGCATTGACAAGTACACAGTATGTCTGTCTTCCACAAAACACACACAAAAATATTTTTCCAATTTCTTCCTCAAGGTCTGTCTGTGTATCTATCTACATATCTCTATGTCTGTCTATCGATCACAACAAAAGAAAGGCTTCAACAATGCACCCACCACTTGTGCATTGCTTTCCTATAAAATTTAACACGTGTTCATTTTACATACTTTAACACGTGTTCAGGAATTTCCCCCCTAATTTTGCCTTTTTTAAAATTTTATGACATTTTTATTGCTTTGTTTTTGAAAATTTTTTTTTTTTTAAAAATTTGACCTTTTTTAACACGTGTTCATTTGACATACTTTAACACGTGTTCATTTTAATGGCTTTTGGATAATTTTAATGGCTTTTTAATGGCTTTTGGATAATTTTAATGGCTTTTGGGTAATTTTAATGGCTTTTTGGTGATTTTAATGGCTTTTTGGGTAAATTTGGCGTAGAACCGCTATTATACATATACTAATTACAGTAATGTTGAACAAGTGCGAAATGTTAAGATAAAATTATTTAATAAATTGACTTAATTGACTTTTAATACTTTAAGGCCGAATTTTTGAGATGTAGATTAAGTTTAAACTTAGTAAAACGTACTGTGAAAGTCGGATTTTTCCGGCGAAATATGATTGTTTTTTTATTTTATTAAATACCAACATTTTAAGCAAAACTAAGCTGTTCCGTCAAAATTTTGTATAAAAACTTGGCAATGGCGTCACAGATAAGTTCTTAGACTAACTACACCTAGTTTAACTGAGATCTCAAAAGCCCAGCCTAAATCTACCGTTTGCGAGCACAGAAGATCCTATACAAAGAAACACAAATAAAACACACACATCCATACTTAATTATTTAAATGAATTTGAATCAGAATTAATTTTCTATCAAATCAAAGTAATTAAAAAAGGTTCATATTTTAAAAACATTGACACTAAATGCATAGTTGCGAGTCAACACTCTTTTCTTAAGAATTTCCTAACTTTTAGCGGAAATAAGAATCTTATTATTCAAATTTTTCCGATTTTTTAGAAAGTAAAAAGTTCAGAAAAAATACACTAAAGGCTTTATACATACATATTATAAAGCATTGATATATATATTTTTTTTTTGGATAAATTGCATTTTAGCATTATAATTGAAACACAATTGGCTTTTAATAAAAGTTATTTAATTATTTATATCTTCATTATATTGTCATTAACTCTCAAAGTTAAAATATTAAAAAATGTTAAAAAGAAAAGAAAATCATAAAAAAAGTTTTGAGACGTAAATTCGTGACAACTTAAATATGTATGTATGACAAAGCATAAAATAATTTTATAAAATTTAAAAATTATAATTTAAATATCATAAGCTTGTCTTAAAATAGGCATAAAAAAATTATTTTTATATTTGGAAATATGTGTGTACATATGAATACAAATTTTTTAAAGAATGTTGATACATTCTATTAGAAAAAACGGTAAGTAGAAACAATCATTTTTTTAATTTTAAACATTTTCGCAGAATCTACGAAAATATTCAGGTTTGTAATGGAAAACGATTTAAAATCAATTATGTCGTTTTCAGAATGGTAAGAAGTACTTACTAAAGGCCGTTTTACACTACCACATACTATATAACAATATATATGACAGGGTTGTATTTTTCTCAAAATAAAGGCTAGTTTACACGGTAATACAATGTGTTACGACATGTCAAAAAATGATGTAGAAGGAGAAAAATCTTATCATGTAAAAGCAAAATGCATTGAGTAAGAGAGAATACGGATAAAAATATGACAATCGGTCGGTAAATGTTCATTTTCTAAACCATTTTAGAAACTTATGTATTCTCATCACACCAGAGTCGCATTTTAACAGGGTATATTGAAGGTGGTAACATTTTATAAAATTACAAAAACAAGCAGAATCAACTCAGGAAATGTTCATGTTGTTTTTGTAAATATTGTAAAACTGCAACCATCTGCTTTTTTGTTATTAACTCACTTTGCTTTTATTTTACTTAAACCATCCGTGTAAACATGAAAAATACTTTCCAACAGATTTTTATTTTTTTATTTTAAACACGGAGAGAATTTCATAATATTTTGATTCCACAAAGTCGTAATACATTGTATTACCGTGTAAACTAGCCTTAAGTAAGACTGGTGTGATAGTGTAAAGTGCCCTTAAGTACTTATTATAATTATATACATAAGTACTTATTATTCTATGGGTTTTCATATATTTAAAAATTAATTTCTTTTTAATACATTCTCCTATTTTTTCCTGTCTATATTCTTTTAAATTTTATATTTTTCTACATGTAGTATACATACATATACATACATATGTATGTGTTATTTGAAATGTATTTCGAAAATAAAAACAAGTTGGAGTGCTATATTCGGCTGTGCCGAATCTTTGATACCCTCCACAGACAGGAGTGGGGTCTATATGATAAATACATACATATTATTAACTAAGCTTCACAAAAACGAACGTCAGCATTAAAATTGGTTGCGGTTTAGAACTATATTCAATTATTGACCGACAATAAGAAAGTTTTATGCGTTTTTTGTTAGAACTTTTAACTATCTTGAGTAAAATATCATGATTCGTAACAGTTTTAGCCGAACTAAGACGATTTTTAGGAGGGTAATTTGTATTGGACCTATGGTAAATTATGGACCAATCATCCCAAAATTCTGAAACTGATTTCTGGTATTACAAAAAATAAACTAGAATAAATTTCAATATAGCAGTGTAATTAGTTTTAGCATTAACAGTGAATTTCACAAAATTGCATGATATTTTTTTTCTGGCCATATAAATCTAATGGCGATTTCTTTTCTGAGAAAAATGTTGCATAAATGGTACATGCTCTACACAAAAGAGATAGAGCATGTACCATTTATGCAACATATTTCTCAGAAAAGAAATCGCCATTAGTTGGAAGAAATTTTACCGCAATATCTATATATCGCTGGCTTAACATGTAAAGGATCTGAGTCCATATATTAAAATTTTACAGGAGAGACAAAAAATAAACACACTTTTTTTTGAGTAAACATTTTTGAATGCTGTAAACGCAATTTTTTTTGCATTTTTCTTTGTTTTCTATGTGCGTAGCATCAAAATGAAAAAATAAGTATTCGCCGAGATAAACGCTTTTTTGGACTTAAGAGCTTTTTCTATTGCTCAGTTTGTATTTTTTCATGGACTTAGGACTTTTTCTTAGAACTTTACTTTGATTATACTTTTTATTTACTACAATGAAATTATTGTACTGTTGTGCTTTTTTATTATTTTTATTCAAAAAGCTAATAATATGTAATTCAGAAATATGAACACATAACATTATTATTGTATTTAAATGATAGTATGTACTATAAAATTCATTTCAATTTCGATATTTGTATGTAAATAATGAAAACAAAAATTATACAGGTTATTTCATTGCTGTTATAAAAAATAATATTAATTTAAACTTGTAATGCATTTAAAAGTAAGAGAACTGGCGACGACTATTTTTATTCGTATGGCAAATCGTAATAAAATTTATGGTGCCTTTTCCACGGCCAGGGCCAATATTTTTGCAAAACTGAACATTGTTAAATTTTTTAAGAAATGAATGATCCAAATAAGTAACATCATAAGGTTCAGGATTTTTCTTTGCTGCTTTACATATCGCAGTGTATTCAGCAGGCACATCAATTTTTCTTTTTTTTATGGCTCGTTCGATCGTAGAGTGTATAGTATGACCAATTTTTAATATTTTTTGCTTAATTGTTACTTTATATTTGACTGCTGTATTCAGCAGGCATTTACTCATCACACCAGGGCTGTGGAGTCGTCCGAAAAAAGTACTAACTCCGACTCCGGCTCCAAACGCTGAAATTTTTTAAGTGCGACTCCGACTCCGACTCCTACTCTAATCGTGATGCGAAATGAATGAGACGTAAAATTATTTCTCTTTTGTGTAGAAACATCTTTATTAAACGAATTATGGGAATCTCCGCGTAATGTGCATAAGAAAAACATGACTGTTATGGTAGGAATTAAAGGCAGGCCGATAATGATGTTTCTACACAAAAGAGAAATAATTTTACGTCACAATTTTTCTAATACATACTAGTATTTATGCGCTATAGCAACACTTATTCTGTACAATGTTGAAAATATTTCAGCAATGATGGTTAAAAAATTCTGATATTAAAATTATTGGCAATTTCTGTCATTAACATTTTTTAGCATGAGTAAATTATTTAAAAAATCACACATCTTTTTCAACTAGATCAATAACTGAGTATAAGTTTTGCTAATGTAATTTAGACTTTTTCCCGCACGTATAAAAATATACCTAAATATACTTAATTGTAAAGTACTTGAATCAATTTTTTCTCATAAAATAAATTAAAATCTACTTATTCATATTGATCTGCAAAATATTGCATCGCCAATTTCGAAGAATTTTTATATTGGAAAATATTACAAATTTTATATGCCGAAAAATTTTGGAGTCGGAGTCGCGCGTTTTTTTGGGTACTGCGACTCCGGTACAAAAACCTCAACTCCGACTCCGACTCCACACAATTGTGATTTTGAAAAGTGCAACCGGCACTATAAAATATTATTTTCACGGGATTACTATTTTCACTGAGAATTTTGTTTCCACAAAGTAAACCCATATACTTGCAAATTCTTCAGGATGTAGTCCACCTTCGACTATCGGCACGACAGTAATGCGATTCCTTTGATGGAAGGGCATCCAACAATGAATAAAGGCATTGCCTTTCATATGTCAAGTACCTTTTGTTGTGAGTATTTTTTTAAGAACTCTTTTTGAAATTGAAGGCTTTTTCAACCTATTAAGCACAGCCTTTGCACCTACGTCCAACGTGTGCAAGAAAAACTTTCTTCACACTCGCATTTTTATGCTTTGTAACTTGAGATAATCAGCCTTATTGTGGTTGTCGTATACGACTGTGTCGTTTTTTGTAATAGATTTAAGTAAAACACAACATGTGTTCTTTAATCTACTATAAAAAACGACACAGTCGTATACGACAACGACAACCACAATAAGGCTGAATATTTAAAAGTTAGACTTCTTTTGGATTAATTTAATACTATTCTATTTCGCGGTCTATTAATTGGAGCTGATTCAATCAAAGTGTTAACATGAACTTTTTTTCTTCCCAACTCATTTTCCAACATTCTTTAAAAATATTTTCTCTATTATAGACATTTATCTCAGCACATTTCATGGCACCATATTTTGTACATCTGCATCTATCCTTCATATATCTGAATTTTTTCGTCTTTTCATAATTGCACACATTCCCATACTTTACTATTCCAAAATAACGAGTAAAATTGATATGAAAAGCACTCAAAAAACTGAGTGATTTTCTTATAAATTTTACTACACAATCAATTGCTTGTCACCTGGAAACATCACATAAGAATTATTTTGTTTAAATGTACTGTAGATTTTTTAATATTTGATTAACTTTTAAACTCTTTTATTTTTTATTTTACTCAGACTTTCCTTACAAAACCCAACAGAGATAAACAGTTAAATGGCCTACTTTTTTATAAAAAGAACAATAAGAAAATATGTAACTTCAAAAGAGTACTTTTTGGAGCCAAAAGCGATAATACTTAATTTAATTGATATTGAACTACCAAAGCGCTCTAATTCATCATAAACCAAAGACACTAAGTCAATTCTTAATGTACATTTGTTTAATTTGTTTCCCTGATGATGATACACATTGTTGTATCGAAATATTGGACTTATAAAATAAATGTAATAAAAATGTTTATACAAAAAGAAAAAACCTCAAGTTCAATAAATTATACAACAATTTAAAAAGTAAAGGTTGAATTAAATAAAATTTATAATTTTGTTAAACAATTTTCGAATTATTTGATCATCACATTGGAATTTATTGAGGATATAATAGGGAATATAAATATGAAATAATTATGTCGATACCTCCCCTCCCATAGTTCTCAATTTCCTTACTGTTACGAATTTTA
This sequence comes from Pollenia amentaria, assembly GCA_943735925.1. Classification (NCBI taxonomy): domain Eukaryota; kingdom Metazoa; phylum Arthropoda; class Insecta; order Diptera; family Polleniidae; genus Pollenia; species Pollenia amentaria. The sequence goes on along the minus strand of OX031006.1, from coordinate 2,976,925 downwards.
TGATAACTTATTTATAATTTAGATAATTCTAAATATACTCTAAAGGTTTTACTAAAATCGGAAAACATCATGAAGGGCAATAGTCAAATTTTGACATATTTGGCATTTCTAAGGGAAAGGTAGCGAAATATTTATTTATTTTATTCTATTATTTATTTTATTTTCTTCAATTACATAACCGAGCCCTCAGGGCCTTTTATGGCTAAAAAAGAGGTACTAATTAAACAAAAAACTTCAGTTATTAATAAAAAAAAAATATAATAAGCGAGAAAAAAAGTAACATATGTAAAAAATTTCACTTAACTATCCTACAATCGATAAAGAAATCCTAAATTCATGAAAATTAATTCATTAAATAACAAAGACATAAAGAATGCTGTATATTTTGTTTCCATATTACGCAGCACGAAACAGAAAATTAAAACATATTGACAATTATTTGTTTAAGTGAATTGACAAGTTATTCATCACTCATCATCAACAAAATGATTGCAATAATTTTGCACTATCACTAACTGCGAGTTGAAACTGCAAAATGAGTGCACTACCCCCATCTATGGCCATGCATTTATAGAAATAATAGGAATAATATTCTAATAGCAACAACATTTTCAAAGGATATCCGTAGAATGGTAAACGTATGGCGTTTCCCATGATCCCGAATTCTCAAACCAAAAACATAACGAATAATCTTGTTAAAAATAAGCTTAAATTATTCCAGTACATAATTCTCTGCGCACAAAAAGACAAACAGTAAAGAATATGTGGCATTAAAACCACCACAGCGACCCGTCTTCTCACTAAACAAGGCAAGTAAATATTTAGAGAATACAAATGATACCCGAGATAAAAGGTAATTAATACGAGAAAAAATATTGTATATTTTTGTGCCGGTGCTTAAATGGATATTGATCCTTAAATGCACTTGGGGTCAAAATGACTCCAAGCTTTGTACATACTTATGTATATTTATTCTCTAGCACAGGGCATACAGACTTACATATGTATGTATTTAATTGGGAAAAAAAACATTTTTTATTTCTTCTTAAATAATTTATCGAGCTTAAGGTAAATTCGGTATTTTAGAAAATATTAATTTGTTGTCGATAATTCGATTTCCTTTGGAAATCTTCTTTAGGATTTTCTTTCTTAATACAAAATTTAAACATTTTAAACTAAAAATATTTTGACAATTGACGGAAAAAATAAATTTAACAGTTTATTCAATAATACTTAACAGAAAATTAAAAATAGAAAACGAACAAAATTTAAATATTTAAATACATATAGTTAGCTCATTATTGATTTGGCACATATGCCAAAAAGTCGCAGTAGAGAAAAACGACAATGAAGGTTTACATGAAGTTTTCTGAAAATATACTTGAAAGATTTTTTTTGTATCTTCACCACTGCTTCCGGCATAGGTTTTGAAGAAAAATTTAGATTTTTGTGAATTTTCATTAATGAAGTTAGAAGATAATAGTATATTATCGAAAGTGTAAGTTTATTTAAGAAGTAGCTTTTTGTGCTGCATACGTATACTTACTGCTGTGTATTGAGTTGTTGTCATTTTATTTTGGGAATTTAATAAAATACAAAAATAAATACGAGTTTTTTTATGTTCTTTCAAAGTAAATTTCCAAGCGAATTTTTTATTTCAAAAAACAGGCATTAATGTGCTTTACTTCACGTTTAATCAGTTGTGTTGTAAAATCCGCATATAAGTTTTAAAAGCTTTATTTACTTATCTAAGTTTTTAAAGCTTTATCTGGTATTAACTGAAAATTTAATCATTTTCAGTAGAGGCAAAACAATATGTTTTAAAGACACATGAAAACTTATTTTTAAACCAACCGTTTCATCACTAACAAGTATATGAATATTATAAAATGCAGTTTGTATTTAAAAACTATAACCCAACTTACACCAAAACACAAAGCTTTAAACTACTTCACTCAAATTATTTCTTTTTTTTAACAAGTTAGTTCTTTTTGACCTGTCCAAATAGAATCGGATTTAAGCTGGGTTTTTGAGATATCAGTTAAACTAGGTTTAGTTAATCTGAAATCAGATTTGTGCCGCCATTTGTGAGTTTGTATACAAAATTTTGAGGGAAAAGCTTAATTTTTGCAAAAATTTTAGTTTTTAATAAAATAATAAAAAAAAACATCACATTTTGCCGGAAAATCCGAGTACATTAAACAAAATTGTAACTTAAGTCACATCTCAAACTCACGGCCTTAATCTACTAAATTTTAAACTTTCTATACGCAATCACAACTGTAGTACTTAAACTTTTAACATGCAAAGTTTGTTAAAGATCTAAGTTTTTAGTTCATTTTGTAGAGAATGTGATCCTAAAAATAACCGAACATGATAAATTATATTGAACCGTGTAAGGTCTTTGAGAATACAATTGTACATATGTATGTGTGTATGTTCATTTACATACATTTTTTAAAGCGAAAGATAATAAGAAATGTGAAAATTTTTTATAACATATCTTACTGAAAGGTTCCATAATGACGTTTATAAGAGAAATATAAAATCCATTTTAAGCTTAAATGGTCTTTAGATATCCATGGTTATGTTTTATGTCATTTGGACAAGATATTCTAAAACCCCTTCATTTTTTACTAAATTCTATAAGAACGGTTACACGGAAGTTATTAGTATACAAAAATTTTACTGTAGTTTCCAATTAAAATACAAATTATTAATAGCGCGATAATTCGATAATAGTGATTAACGAAATATTTTTTATTCGAGTACGGGATTAGGAAATATTGTGTATTAACTCAAAACCTTCTATATATCTACTTACCTTTATTCGTTTACTAGCACTGCGTTTTAAAGTGTTACAGTTGTTGGCATTAAGAAGCGCACGATCAGTATCGTCGACATTGTTTATATTATTTTGAGGCATACATCGGCGACTAAGTTCAACTAGTTCGGAAACAGGTTGGACCTAAAAGATAACAAAAAAAATATATTATACATTTTAATATAAGACATAACTTAATGATCACTTACTTCGACAGTAACAGATTCACCACTATTTCTAATCATTTCTATAATAAGTTCCCGTGCCAAATGACATACAGGATTTCCATTGACTTTAAGCAAACGGTCGCCGGGCAATAAGCCAGTGGAACCACCACCAGCACCCGGTTCGGCAAAAATTACTGGTTTAAAAGCCGGATTTGCCAAAGACTCGGAACGGTCTAAGCAAATAGCTTTACGCAAGCTAAAACCAAAATCTTGTCTGGGAGACTTTTTACGGCGAATAGTTAATGATCTCGGCGTTGGTAGCTTGACCAATTTAATTGGGGGCAGTGGTAAATCAGCATCTTCAAATGCTTGTACTCTAGACCAGCGTTCTATACCTTGGGATTCTCCAATGGGGCTCATTGAGAATGGCGGCGTGGCAAATGAGGAATTTGTAGTATCTGTAAGACTATCAGCGCTTGGGGAAGGTGAGGTCATAACTCTAAGATTTGCATGGGGAACATGTGTTGTATAACGGGCACTTGTTGGCAAAGTCATAGCACGTTGTATACCACCTTCATCACTCCGTAAACTTTCAACTGATGTAAATGAGGTTCCATGTTGACTGGAACTTGAACCAATTGATCCAGCACCTCCCATACTTCGGTTACCATCAAAAATCATTTCATTTTGAATTGTATTTCGAATCAGTGCGTCTGGGGAGGCAACCGTTATTTCTTCGTGTATATTGCTAATGTTACTACGCGAGCCTTTCAGTATGCCACGTTTTGGAGGTTTTGGTGGAACAGGAAGCATAAAGCGACTCTAAAAAAAGAACAAAAAGTTACTTCAACTATTGAAATATCGAAGAATTTATGAAGTGTATGACCCACCTTAGATAAGTCCCCAATGCCACTCATATAGGCTGTCGATTCTGAAATGGAATGTATGCTAGTATTACCGCTGCCATTATAGCGGCTTTCAATAGTCGTGTTTACAGATGCCACAATTTCCTCATTTCCCCTATCTAATTCACTGCCACCTGAGGCATCAGCATTGAGTGCAGCAAAGAACTCTGCACTATAATCAGCTGTTATTCCACTTGGCAACTTTTCCTTTTCCTTCCGCCGTCCTCGAATTTTTAAGGATCTTCGTACCTGTATAATAAAAAAAACTCTTTAAATAGTCTTAGATTTTTTTGATTTCTTACATGTATTGCCTCATCCAAACGCAACAATTCCTCAGTACTCATACTGCCCGGTACACCCGAAGAATTTTTTCCCTCCTTACGTTGTTTCTTCTCACGTTTCCGTTTCTCTTTTTCCTCTCTTTCCGCTTTTTCTCTGTCGCTTGTACTTCCAGACGATACGGATACACCTTTTTTTATAAAGTTGAACATTTTCAAGGCGTTTTATAAATCTGTTTTCTTAAATTCTTTTCAATTAATGCGTTTTGTAATGGGAAAATTATCGAAATCATCCAATAAATTTACATTACGCATTTAAACAAATATACATTTGTATTCTTAAATGCTCTTAATCTGAAATTAAAGTTAAACACATACAAAAGACAAAAGACGGTATATATTAATAAAAACGTATGTAGCTAGACTTTTTGTTTATTATTTTTTATTTATTTAGTCCTTTAGTTATTATCAAACCAAGTAACACATTTCATACACAACATCTAAGATATTTGTGGGTGTGGTTACGTTTTAAAGCAAAATATACAATATATTTTTTTTATGTATTTACATAAATATTTCTATTTTCATGTGGCAATAAGAAATTGTGTTTCTGTGTGCTTTACAGCCAGGTTATCAATTTTTAACGGATTATTGTTTCTTGTATGCGTTTTGCTGTCTCTCACTTAAAAGTCTTAGATTTTCGGGCTTGTTTGTTCGCGTGTTCTTTTAAAACCGTTTTCACTTTTTGTCTAACACACATACATATTCATACATGTATATAGTTTGTATAAATATTTGTCTATGCATAAAAACTTACAATTTTATGTGCAAATTGTACATACATACGTACATATTTTCCTTTTAGTTAATTCAGTTAGGTGTGCATTGTTACGGTAGCACAAGAAAACAAGAAAATTTAACTTTTTGTTTGTTTTTGGTGTTAAAGGTTGGTACTTTTTTTATTTGATATTTGACTAATTTGATTATAATAACAATTATCAGCATTATTATAATTGTATCCCTAAATATAATATAAAAGTTAATACATGCAAATAAATACGCACTCAAAAAGTACGAAGCTAAGTGACAACATAACAAAAACTGTTTCGTAAAATATACATATTAAAGTTATTTTTAATATAGGTTCCTTCTTTTACTTCTCAGAAATGTTTTCGTTAATATTCGCGATTTGTTACTACGAAAAAAGTGCATATATGTAAGTGCATACTATAAATATTTACGAAGTAAAAAATTTTAACTTTTTTTTGATATTTGTAAATTGTATTTAAATAACAATACATTTCAGAAATAAAAGCTATTACTGTAGTAGATTTATTAAACCGAGCCTAAAATATTATTAATAGAAAAATTTTTAGTTAGTAATTTTGTTTAAAAAAAACACAATGTCCATAACTAAAATAAAAAAAGACTGCAAAATATAAGGCCGCCTTGAAGAACATCTTAAAAAATAATAAAAGACAAGAATCTGTTTTTATCATCTGGTAACATTTTCTATCCAAGTAATTAACAGTTATTTGTTTTCCGGTACAAGTAAAAGTTTATTTTAAAAACATTTATAGTTTTATTTTATTAACTTTAGACTTCCTTCAATTTAAATTAATTTATTAACTTTTAATTGAACATTCATACCAGCATATATTAGTTTTTACCTATACATTTATAAATACTACAGTAATTTATGAAAAAATTCTTAACTAATCTATTTATGTATTTTCTTTTTTTAGAAGAACGTGTGATTACACTTTAGTAGGTATATTATACATTACTCTTAAACTTTCTTTTTTCATTTTTTAAAAGCAAATAAATTTTAAAGTCGAAAAAATTTTTACATATTTGGCGTGCAAAATAATAAAAATAAAGAAACTGCGATAAAAAATACAACACTAGATTTTTAGTGCTGATAAGTATGATTTTCAAAATTTAGCGATTATAAATCTGTCAAACACACATCCATCTTAAGGCTAGATTACACTATCACACAAGTCTTACGTGTTCCATAACACAGGATCTCCACCTGAGATAATATCTGCTATAATATCTGAGAGAACGTCGACAGAATGAGAAAACACATTTATTTATGTTAATCTTAATATTAAACAAGGGGAACACGTATATTATAAAATTTCATAATCGTTTGATTCTCGTACAGTAAACTTGTATCGTTTTATTCTTTTTTTAGTTTTTTGATTTTTTAATTTAAAATATTGTTTTTTTAAACACTTCACAAGATTGGCACTATTTGCGTTAATAAATTACACATTTTAATAATGGTCGCTTATTATTGTTTTATATCTTATAAGATAGTTGTTATAAGTTTTTTTATAACAACTGTCTCATAACATTTATTGTAATATTAATACTAATACTATTTGAGAGTCCACATGTAAGATAATAATCTCTGCGATTGAATTTGACGTTTGCTAATATAAAAATCGTATATCTTATCTCAGGTAATACTTTGTGAGATAGAAATTTAATGAGTTTTGTTGCGACTGTCAAAAAATCTAACATTGCAGTATGTAGTCGCACTATCACACATGATCATGATTTTGTAAAAATGCAACCCTGATCAAATGAAAAGTATTTTTGTTTAAAAAAGTTTAAAAAAACGATGACGTCGAATGGGATGTCAAATTTTTTTTCGTAAAACTTGTCATTTTCATAACACATTGCTTTCACACTATCACACTTTAACATATTATTGTATTAATCAGAGTTCGAAAATAAACTGTAAAGTACAGCAAGTTAAGGTACCACACAGTTTTTTTAATTTTTGTTTGTGCACTTGTACACAAACAAAATATGGTACATAACTATTGTGAGCTGACGAACAGAAACACTTAGATAACTTACCGAACTTATTTTAGAGTCCGTGTTAAGTTCTTTTAAGGTACTTATCTGTACTTTTTAGTGAACACGTAGTTAACTTTTAGCTAACATGTATGTGTTTTTTAGTGTCTGCGTAGTTGTTATTTATTGAGAAAAGAACCCAAAATATAATTTGAAAATAAGTTTTATAACAGGAGTGCAGAAATATAAGAAACAAATAGTGCAAAAATATATGAAAAATTTGAAAAAATTCACGTTAAAATTCAAGAAAATTATGTAGTAAAGAGGCCTAATAGAAGGCCTTTTTGCAGACTAAAGATCTCCCAGCCGCATGCTAACTTTATTACCAATTAAGAAGGTGTGTCATTGGAGACCAACACCTTGCACTTTTGCATCAATTTTAAGCACTTCTGGAAGGGTTTCTAAAAAGATTTAAGAATAAAGCTTTATCCAAATTTTATTGTTGTGGCAAATAATACGAAGTAAGTCAATTAATACTAAACTTGCAACACGTTCTAACATAACTACTAATAAAACGATTGCGACAGGCATTATCTTAGAAAAGAAAAATTTTAATTTGTAAAATATTTAATAAAAACTTTTCTAAAAGACGTTTTCAAAGAAGGCAGAGTGGAGTAAGTAAAAGTTTACTTACAATTTAATTGTGAACCTTCTTAAAGGCCTAAAAAGTGAATCGCTTGCAATTTTCACTGCTGGGCAGCACGATTAGCCTGTGTGTATTTTTTTTTTTTTTTTTGTAAAATTATTTCTTGACTGGTGAACCAAAATGTATGTGTTGTTTTTTTTTGTAGGCAAATATTATTGAAATAAAAAAAAACTAAGAGAACTGCACATATCGTCATCTTAAATGCAGAATATTGTAACATCAAATTTCATAAGTTTACATGAGAAGCAAAAAACCTTGGAAAATGGAAATTATATGAGAGTATTAAATATTTGGAATAAAAATGCGAGAACCGATAAATTTTTTATAAAAAAATATTATTTTTATTATATTCAACATTTTTGATTTTTCGAATTTATTCTATGATAGTGTATAAAGTAATTCCTGAAAAATTTAAGGAATAGAACTATTACTCAAAGCTCATAGAATAACTTCGAAAAATAAAAAATTTTGAATATAATAAAGTTGCTTATGAAAAGAAATAATTCCCAATATCTATTTATTATTTTTATTGTTATTTATTTAGTTATGTGTGTTGCGTTATTTTAAATTGAATGTGTGTTGCGTTGTTTAGTTAATTTCTGAAAAATTTAAATAAGAAGAATGAACGTTTTTCAATTAAGAGTAGTATTGATAGCAGCCCCCGTATTCAGTGAACGAAAATGTTGTACAAAGAAGCACTTATCCTAAAAAAAATACTATTAGTATTTAATAAAGCCGTAAAAGGATTAACAGAAAATATTGCTAAACAATTTATATTCCAGCACTTTATAAAAAATGCTATTATGTATGTGATGTAGAAGACAAGTAATTTATTATTTAACACAAAAATCTTTATAATAGTCTTTTTGAGGATATTGAAAAAAATAACAGATAATTTTAAATAAACGTGGAAAAAATATTTCTATTGTTTTATAAACATTCTATATCAATAATGAAAAAATATTCTGGTCCAATAGTAACAGATACATTATAGGAAACTCGTCTGTATTAAAATTTATTAAAAAGTATATATGTACATACGAGTATATTAACTCATAACATTAGAAACGAAACAAATAATGGAAAAATCCTATCATAAAAATAATGGCATCCTGCTGGAAGCAAAAATCTAAGGATCTGCAGATGTTACTATTTATTCTTGGAAATTCTTAGCGTATGGGAGTGCAATGGGTTAAGCTGTGTAATTTCTAACAGTCCAATGAAGAAGAAGCTGATAGTCATACTTAATATGGGTTTTCATACATATATATGGATTCGGTTTATATTAATTTTACCGCACGGTTTTCCTGTTTGCTTATGCAACAATTTGCAATTTGATCACTTATTCCACTAACACGTTCAGAGTATGAAACAGAATACCCATTTTGTGTTCGTAAAAATATATCAAATACTCTGCTAATTTTTTTTTAATTAAGATTATTCATTATGTAGTTTAAGTAAATTATATACTTAATGATAAGCCATTTTTGATTTTGTTAATAGCTTGGATATTTTTTAAGGTGGAAGTTTAAAATTTTTTTTAAATATTTAACGTAAATCGTAATCAATAATAAAGTCTATTTCAAAATTTTCAATGATACATTGCTTTGCATCTTAGCAAACGATATGTATACTGTTGTAAAAAATTCTTTGATGCTTTTAAAAGGGACCGTTTTTTTCTTAAGCAGACATAAAGGCAAAACTTATTAAAAAAAAACTCCATGAACAAGTATAGAAACCTGGGCGCTGTTTCTCAAAACTACAAATTGCAAATCTACAAGTAAAATACATTTGAACAAAAACCAAAGTTGTAAAATTTTTGCTTTTTTTAACGTTAATGAAGTGATTTTATGGTCCCATGCAGTTTTATTATAGGGAAGTTCGATTGTACCTGCTGTCACATTTGCTTTTACGTATAAAACCTTTTTTACTTTAATTTCAAATATTTTTTACCTGTTTAAGAAAAATTTTATCAGCGAAAAAACCACACTCACAATATTATTACAGTAAGGGACTGTAGGTTATTCAAGAAGTATTCCGTTCAGTCATTTTTAAATAAATAAACATTTAAAATTCCAAGCAAATTAATTTTTAACTGATTCTAACATTTATTATAAAAACTAAGAGCACATTAATTAATACGGATTTTCGGTTGCATTTAATATTGTCAGTTGATTAAGTAAAAGTATTCTGTATATAAAATTAAATGAAAATGAAATTTAAAACAACTGTAAATTTACTTAAAACCCGATCTACTTATTTTTCATTTTATTTTTATTTTAACGAAAAGTTAATTTAATTTCTACTGTCAAAAGTTCAACCGCGTATTCCATAAAAAATTAACCACAAATTCCGTAAAAATAAATGAATTTTCAGTTATTTTATATAATTGAACTACCAAAAAATAAATCTTTTTATAAATCTGTGGCAAAAAGTAAAAGTAAAAAACGATTTGCTTGTTTTGTGTAGAAAATTTCCATATTCTATTTGTTAAAATTATTTAGTTAAAAACATGAAATTTTTATGGCAAAATAATTGCGAATATCATATCGGGCATGCTGCTGGTGTCTTATAATTGGAAGTTCTTCTGTAACACTGCGGCCATACGATCAACTTTTTGTTGATAGTCTTTTACATATACTGTTTGTCAAAATTTACATTAATTGAAAGCTGTGACGTAGGCTGCACGCAATTTTTAAGCAATTTACTTTCAAGATGTCATCAAGATAACAATTTATACTGACAAACGAAAAATGGATAGTTAAAATTGAGAGCAATCTCGTGATCAATTTAAAAAGTGTGAGTGTGTTAGTGAAAAAAATGAGAGTGAGAGCAAATTGAAAGGAATTGAAAGACAAAAATTGATCGTGTGGCCTCCAAGTAAACAAAGTGGTCAGTACAACAAAACTAAAACAAACATGTAGGTATAACGGGGTAAGTAAATAAAAATAAATATTCTCTCTCTCTCATTAGAATAACAAGCGGACAGGAGTCTGGTATTTTTTAGAAATTTGAGTAAAACCTGTATTACATAAAATTACTGAATTACATAAAATAACTGAAAATTCATTTGTTTTTACGGAATTCGCAGTTGAATTTTTGACAGTAAAAATTAAATGAACGCTTCGTTAAAAATAAATGAAAAATAAGTAGATCGGTTTTTAACTGGATATTCATTTATTTTATATTACAATTTCAGTTAATTTTACGTACAGAATATTGTGAGTGCACTTTTTTGGTTGGTAAAACTGTATTACAACAACAACACGTATTGAGTACTTGGAGTTTTTTTGAATGTGTTTTGCCTTTATGTCTGCTTAAGAAAAAAAAACGGTCCCTTTTTAAAGCATCAAAGAATTTTTTACAACAGTATACATATCGTTTGCTAAGATGCAAAGCAATGTATCATTGAAAATTTTGAAATAGACTTTATTATTGATTACGATTTACGTTAAATATTTAAAAAAAATTTTAAACTTCCACCTTAAAAAATATCCAAGCTATTAACAAAATCAAAAATGGCTAATCATTAAGTACCTATATAATTTACTTAAACTACATAATGAATAATCTTAATTAAAAAAAAATTAGCAGAGTATTTGATATATTTTTACGAACACATAATTTTTTTACGTCAAAAATGAGTATTCTGTTTCATACTCTGAACGTGTTAGTGGAATAAGTGATCAAATTGCAAATTGTTGCATAAGCAAACAGGAAAACCGTGCGGTAAAATTAATATAAACCGAATCCATATATATGTATGAAAACCCATATTAAGTATGACTATCAGCTTCTTCTTCATTGGACTGTTAGAAATTACACAGCTTAACCCATTGCACTCCCATACGCTAAGAATTTCCAAGAATAAATAGTAACATCTGCAGATCCTTAGATTTTTGCTTCCAGCAGGATGCCATTATTTTTATGATAGGATTTTTCCATTATTTGTTTCGTTTCTAATGTTATGAGTTAATATACTCGTATGTACATATATACTTTTTAATAAATTTTAATACAGACGAGTTTCCTATAATGTATCTGTTACTATTGGACCAGAATATTTTTTCATTATTGATATAGAATGTTTATAAAACAATAGAAATATTTTTTCCACGTTTATTTAAAATTATCTGTTATTTTTTTCAATATCCTCAAAAAGACTATTATAAAGATTTTTGTGTTAAATAATAAATTACTTGTCTTCTACATCACATACATAATAGCATTTTTTATAAAGTGCTGGAATATAAATTGTTTAGCAATATTTTCTGTTAATCCTTTTACGGCTTTATTAAATACTAATAGTATTTTTTTTAGGATAAGTGCTTCTTTGTACAACATTTTCGTTCACTGAATACGGGGGCTGCTATCAATACTACTCTTAATTGAAAAACGTGCATTCTTCTTATTTAAATTTTTCAGAAATTAACTAATTAAAATTTACTTCTTGCTACATATTAATTATACGATTATTATCTTAATATTCTATTATAGTATCTTAATATTCAATTATTCCTGTAATTTTTAACAATATATTTAAATTTTTGTCGTTTTGTTTCAGAGAATTTAAAACAACGCAACACACATTCAATTTAAAATAACGCAACACACATAACTAAATAAATAACAATAAAAATAATAAATAGATATTGGGAATTATTTCTTTTCATAAGCAACTTTATTATATTCAAAATTTTTTATTTTTCGAAGTTATTCTATGAGCTTTGAGTAATAGTTCTATTCCTTAAATTTTTCAGGAATTACTTTATACACTATCATAGAATAAATTCGAAAAATCAAAAATGTTGAATATAATAAAAATAATATTTTTTTATAAAAAATTTATCGGTTCTCGCATTTTTATTCCAAATATTTAATACTCTCATATAATTTCCATTTTCCAAGGTTTTTTGCTTCTCATGTAAACTTATGAAATTTGATGTTACAATATTCTGCATTTAAGATGACGATATGTGCAGTTCTCTTAGTTTTTTTTTATTTCAATAATATTTGCCTACAAAAAAAAACAACACATACATTTTGGTTCACCAGTCAAGAAATAATTTTACAAAAAAAAAAAAAAAAATACACACAGGCTAATCGTGCTGCCCAGCAGTGAAAATTGCAAGCGATTCACTTTTTAGGCCTTTAAGAAGGTTCACAATTAAATTGTAAGTAAACTTTTACTTACTCCACTCTGCCTTCTTTGAAAACGTCTTTTAGAAAAGTTTTTATTAAATATTTTACAAATTAAAATTTTTCTTTTCTAAGATAATGCCTGTCGCAATCGTTTTATTAGTAGTTATGTTAGAACGTGTTGCAAGTTTAGTATTAATTGACTTACTTCGTATTATTTGCCACAACAATAAAATTTGGATAAAGCTTTATTCTTAAATCTTTTTAGAAACCCTTCCAGAAGTGCTTAAAATTGATGCAAAAGTGCAAGGTGTTGGTCTCCAATGACACACCTTCTTAATTGGTAATAAAGTTAGCATGCGGCTGGGAGATCTTTAGTCTGCAAAAAGGCCTTCTATTAGGCCTCTTTACTACATAATTTTCTTGAATTTTAACGTGAATTTTTTCAAATTTTTCATATATTTTTGCACTATTTGTTTCTTATATTTCTGCACTCCTGTTATAAAACTTATTTTCAAATTATATTTTGGGTTCTTTTCTCAATAAATAACAACTACGCAGACACTAAAAAACACATACATGTTAGCTAAAAGTTAACTACGTGTTCACTAAAAAGTACAGATAAGTACCTTAAAAGAACTTAACACGGACTCTAAAATAAGTTCGGTAAGTTATCTAAGTGTTTCTGTTCGTCAGCTCACAATAGTTATGTACCATATTTTGTTTGTGTACAAATGCACAAACAAAAAAAATAAGATTTAGAGTTTGTGTGGTAAGACAAGTACACTGCGTTAGTGTACAGTTTTTTTTCGAACTCTGGTATTAATACAAAGTATAATAGTGTAAACAAGCCTTTAGGAATTGTTCTCATTTTCGACAAACCTTCTTAACTTAAAAGGTCTTTAAGAGTTAAACAATTTTTAAGATTCAGAATTATAGTGGAAACTATTTGTCATTTTTTAGTTAATAAAAATCTTAACAGAAGAATTTAACATAACTTAAGACCTTTTCATAAGACTTTCTAAATATGTATTACATAATTAATGATTTTAAAACACTTCTGGCGATCATTATCATAACTTATCGAATACAAATTGTAAACATTTTATAATATACCTAACATCGCTTTATAGTTTTCTTCTATTTAACAGACTTTGAGCTCAGGAGTCCTTAAGTTTCTGTTCACATTGTGAATGGTTTCTTCTTGATGTTTAAATTTAATTTTTTGCAAATAGAATCTAGAAATTATTTATTTTTCATAAGTTACTTTATTATATTCAACATTTTTTATAAAATACATAACTGAAATTTAGCTCATAGAATAAATTCGAAAAATAAAAAATGTTAAATTTAATTGTTGACTTTGATATAATTTTTGATATTTGTTAACAAAAATAAAGTGGGATATTTAAAAAGTTAACTTCCGATCTGTGACATTAGGGGGGACGTTTAGAAATAAATATATATACTAGGGCATTCATTCGGTTAACCGATTAATTACTACCCGATTACTGATCGGTAAATTTAAAATTGGCTACTTTCGATTAACGATTAAACCGGTTAATTTCAGTCGATTAACCGTTTAACCAATGTAACAAAATAAACACTATATTTTTTTTTTTTTTTTTTTTTTTTGATCCGCTAAAGTCACCTAACTGCAAAAACTCATTATTTCAAATTCTATAGAAAGATTTTTTTTAAAAAAATTTTATTCAAAAATTTGAGATTTTTAAAGAGGCTGCTCCATACAATTTGTCGTAACTTTGGAACGATGTACTCGATTTTTTTATTCAATCCGTCAAAAAATTCTAATTTAGATTTAATCCTTTCTAATATAATTTTTTGATTCATTCTTTAGTTTTGGAGTTATTGAGGCACAAGTGGAATTTTCTCTTAATTTGTTTAATTATAAAATTTTTTATCTGAAAAACATCATGAAAAATTTGAATCATCAAATGCTTTTAGTACTTAATCGTAAATTTGCATCTTTTAGAAATAAAAAAAATTTATTTCATGAAAATCTATGAATAAATTCCTGTTTTAATCCCGATAAACTGAAAGTATCTAGTTTTGACATTTTTATCGCAAATTTGTGTAGAACTAAAATCACAAAATGTTACCTTTTTATTACACAAAATTGTTCTTAATACTTTAATTATTTTTTCATAAAGCTGCATATAATAGAAATAAAATAAATTTCGTTTAGTTATTTGTTTCTTCTCTTATTTTCTCATATCAATATTTTAACTGAATTAGCCGAAACAATTAAAAGTGTTAAACATTTTAAAAATAAAATAGGACTTTAATGGAATATTTTATATGTTTAGAGAAATCCAGGAAAAGTACTCTGTATTATGGGTTGCTTTCGATTTCACCAACTTCTATGATAAAAGAAAGAATTTTTTCTAAGTCAAGTTTTATCAAAACTAAAGAAAAGAATTGCTTAAATCTATTGAAATAACTAATAAAATTATATCAAAGTTTATTTTTTAATAAATACATAATGTGTATTAATAAATTTTTTTTTAAATTTTCTGTCATCCCATATGAATATATATGCATATCCTCCAAATGGTCAACCAGGATGGAAAAATAAAATGTTGATAATCATCGTGTTTTATTGTTTATAATTATAAAAAGTGTCTATTTTTTATAAAAGAATGGTTTCATAGCATATCTTAGCTGTTTTACTTGAATAAATTGGGCTGAAAACTGGAAAATTTTATATTTTCTTTTTAAGCTACTTCTAAAGATATTTTTATATTTAATTATTTAACATGCAAAAAATACGTTATATTTGCATTCTTTCTTCAAAAGCTCTCTATTACAATCAATTAAGAAAAGAAAAGTGTAAGGAGAACAAAAAAGTTCGAGTAACCGTTAATACATATGGAAAAATCGTACGTTCGCTACCCATAAGTTCGCGACCGGTACTTTAGCCAATTAAACAAAAATAATAGAGATATTTTATTGTGTAAATACTGGATAGAGACCTGTTTTAATACACTTTTAAAATAAATTAATCACTTTTGAATATTCCGTTTCATTACGCAGATTTTTAAAATTTCACTACTGTCAGCCAAAGTTGACTTCTAGTTTGCGTACGTTTGTGACGACATGTTTATAACTGTCATTAAGAAAACTGAAACTCGATGAAATCCATCTTTTGCACTAAACATAAAGCTACCAAAATGCTATCGAATCGAAAAAGAAATGCTAGGCAAAGTTTTGTTTTCTATATTATTTGTACATTAAAAGCGTACGAAAGTCGTTCGTGATCCAAGGAAATGCCCTTATGCGATTTTCTACTTCATTTGTAGACGTACATGTATGGCCAATATTGCTATTATTTGAGAGCTTTTGATTAGATCTTTTTTGATACACAAAACTTATTTTAACTCTTTAGTTCCCAATACTTTTTTTACAAAATTTTTCATCAAAATGTTCAATTCAATTAAATAACAACCACCCGTTTTGCTAACTAAACATTTCCTGGATAGCCGCCCTCTGGCCGGACGTAAGGATTTTTTCTTCTATGGTATAAAAAATAACGGCTTCGCTTTCTAAAGCTTTTCTTCATAGCAATTAATATTCTTTCTAAAAACTCTTATTTTTTCATCGTTTAAATTTTTAAATAGATTTTGTATATCCAGAAAGATCTATTGAAAAATTTTTAAATAATACCAAAATTGGCCAACTTCTTTCAGAAATATAGGGGAAAATGGCATATATGTTATATAAAAAAGAGGTCCATAACTAGAAAACTATGCATTTCCGAGACCTTATCAATGTAAAATTTACTTTTTATTTTTAAATTTTCTATCATACTATATATATATTTTTTTTTAAGTCTAAAACATATAAAAGAATTTCCAAGTATATATATTAGTCTGTAGTCCTTGCTATTCTTTACTCCCCACTCATATATAAACTCAGAATTCCTAAAACAAAACTTTCATAGTGTGAACCGAGACTCTTTATACGGCAGGCACACAATTAGTCGCTAGGAGGCATTAAGTCTTTGCAGTATCGAAAATTTAAACTTACTTAGGAATGTTTTCACAACTTACCGATAGCTAAAAGTAAGATTTTAATGAAATAATGCTAACGGTAAGTTGTGAAAACTGGTCTTTAACTAGAGAACTTAAATTAGAATATACGGATTATCAAATTGCGTCCACATTAAAAATTTACTTAAGATTGGACAATTGATTAAGTATGTTTAGAATAATATGAATAAAGATTTTTTTTTAATAAAAACTATCTACTTAAGGCTAGTATACACTATTATACTTTGTATTAATGCATGTCAAAACCTCAACTCATATGTTACAGTGTGATAGTGTGAATGCAATGTGTTGTGAAAATGACAAGTATTAAGAAAAAGTTTGACATCCCTTGTGACTTCGTCGTTTTCTAAAACTTTTATAAACACTAATACTTTGATTAGGGTTACAATTTAACAAATGCAACTGAGAGTATTATTTTATTTGGGATAGTGTGAATACAAACTGTAATGTTTAAGTAAATCTTTTGTCACTCGCAAAACAATTCATCAGATTTATATTACACAAAGTATAGGTAAGGCTTGTGTGATAGTGTAAAGTAGCCTTTAACTTCATTTTAGCATTTATTAAATTATTTGAAAAAAAAAATCATTGACGCACAATTATTAATTTTTAACATACGAATACCAAAAAAATCAATACACTATGTGACTTATACTAGTTATTCGCAAAGCATTACCTCTAAATTAAATATTGTATTTATAAACACACACACACACAAACACCATAAAAAAGAGCCAAACTCAACAAAAACAGAAAAATCAATGCAAACAAATACAAACTAATAAATAACCAGTATTGCACAAAAGGTTTTTCGCAAATTTTCTTTTACTTTTCACATTTTTTCTACTTATTAAAATTTTGGTTTATTTTAACCCGAGTTAAATTTATGTGAACAAATTATAACATAGAACATAATATGATTTCACCCATTTCTTTTCATATTGATTTTTAGCACAATAATTTTAACAATAACAACAAAATCAAGTTTCACCTTTTTGTTGTTGTTATACCTGCAACACCTTAAAATTACTTAGTTTGCGTATTTTTAGTGATTATGCTTAAAGTAGATTTCTTTGTTTATATTTTTTGTTCTTTACCAAGTACAAATCTTTCACTTCACACAAATTTTTCTATTTTGCTTGTAAATTTAATTAAAAAAAATAAAATATACGGAACTAGATAATTGAGAACTGATTTCTACGAGTAAAAAAATATTTTCTAAATTACATAGTTGCTAAAAAAAGAACTATTTTGTGTACTAACGTTGGCCTTTATTTTACCCGCTGCCCCATCACTGCCCTTTTAGGTAGCGAACTGCACTACCGATATGATAATACAGGCACACTATTACCTAACCGTTAACCGCACTACCCATACTGTTTTAATGCCCCAATTCAGAGTTTATCAAAATCACACACCATGTTCATATCTGAACTACCAAAAAAAAAAAACATTATAAAAGACAGGCGTTGCCATTTTCTAAATTATTATTCAAAAATTTACAATTTTCAACTATTTAAATATTGCTTCGAAAAGAAAACAACAAAACATTTTCTTCCTAACTAAACAAAAGTAGTCAGGGTTTTTTTGAAATGAAAATTCTATTGCCAATCCATGTTAAATAAAGTCAACAGACGTACCGATCTGTCAAATAAGATTTTCTAGATGGGTGGTGATGAATCCGCGTTCTAAAGGTTTGTATAAACTGTATGAAAATATTTGACATGAAAAAAACGCTTACCGCTCTTAATTATGTAGCTCAGTAGCTTAACTAACTTTTATTATCTTATTTTCCGGAATCACTTAATACTGAATAAGTACAAATTAGAAACTAAATTAGGGAGGTAACAAATACCGATATATCGGCTATACATCAAGTTTGCTAATATAGCAAAGCTATCGGCGATATTCTACTGTCGATACGCCGATACTTTTTTATATTTTTTTTGAACAAACAATTTAATTTTCAATGCTTATTTTTTGCACAACAACAAAGAGCAAAAAATCAAACAGAATAATAAATTGTTTTATTTAATTAGCATCTCCTTTTCTTTCGTGGACATATTTTTACGCCAAAGTTTATATTTCTAGGTTTTAACCCGCTACTTTGTAATAGGTACGATTTTCACCTCTTAAACGTTCGAATTTCGAAAATGAACCAAATTTTTATTTGTATTTTTTAGATACGTTATGAATGTGATATATTTTTTATTTTAATGTTTATTGGTTTATAAGATAGATGGCATAGCAAAAAAGTTTTAAAATACAGGTTTTACCCGTTTACGCCCCAAAAAGGCCGAATTTCAAAAAAGTACCAGGCACCTGTCCGCTTAATTGTTTTATTGAACAACAATAAGTACTAAATTTTTGAATAAAAAAAAAATATTTTGTAAAAAAGCACCAAAAATAGTTACGGTTTTTACCCCTTAAATGTCCAAATTTCGAAAAAGTACCAAATTCGTATTCGGATTTTTTAGATAAGTTTCAAATGTGATATAACCCTTATTTCTATGTTTATGGGCTTAAAAGATAGATGGGGTGACAAAAAAGTACCAAAATGCAGATTTTACCCGTTTGCTCCCTATTTCCCCTTTTTGATACTTTTTTCTCCCCATTGCAGCATAAAAAATTTCAATATTGTAGTGGGAGCCCATAATTTAATACGTATATATCAATAAATAATAAAAAATGTTTTGTAAAATAGTACCAAAAATAGTTACGGGTTTTACCCCTTAAATTTCCGATTTTCGAAAAAGTACCATATTTGTATTTGGATTTTTTTAGATAAGTTTCAAATGTGATATAACCCTTATTTCTATGTTTATGGGTTTCAAAGATAGATGGGGTGACAAAAAGTACCAAAACACAGGTTTTACCCGTTTACTCCGTTAATGGGCTGAATTTCCAAAAAGTACCAGACCCCTGTCGGCTTATTTTTCTAAAAAACAACGATAAGTATTAAATTTTTTTTGTATCTCTTTTAGTTTTAGAGATAGAAGGTTACCGAATTTACCCGTTTTTACCCCCTAAGCATTCGAATTTCCGAAAATCCCGTCTTAGTGAATCGATTTTGGGAGAGACCAAGCCCTGGTCCAAATTTCAAGTTTTTACCTTCAGGCGTTTAGGCTGTGCGATGATGAATCAGTGAGTGAGTGAGTCAGTAACGTTACCATTTTATATATATAGATTAAGCTGGAGGTCGGTCCACACCACGCGTTATATGCGTATGTTTCCTTTTTGACAATTTTTCGAGACCCATGCAATAGATCGAAAAAACGTCTTATTGAGATGCTCAACATGACTCTACGTTCTGAAGTGTTGAAGACACGGTCACCCCTACACCTAATAAAAGTTCTATTAAGACTACAAGAACTGCCCTTTGGAGGGTTGTAAAAATCTTAAAAGAAAATTTGGAGAAGAATGATCCTCTGTCCATCATACGCTGTGGTTTAGCTAAATAAAAAATCTAGATAAAGTTTAGATTTTCCAATTTTTCTAGAGAAGCAGATCCGCTTGTTAACTGGCGGAATTTAATGCTATACTCAAAATTTAAGACCATGTTGCAGAAATACTTAAGTTGTCAAATGAGTTCAATCACATCTGAGCGACGATTTTTTACTCCACGTCTGCTTCAAGCGGAGTTGCAAAATTATCTCCGCACAAGTTTTTTAAACAAAAATCCTATTAATATTAATTTTGAATATTAATGAGCTCTTACAATGTTTTTTTGTTGAAAAATAATTTAATTTTACCATGAATTTAAATTCATTTTGTTGTTTTTAAAATCTTATTAAATTTAATTTTTAATATTAATAATCTCTGACACTGTAATTTTGTATACTAAAGAAATCACTCTACTTGAGTTTTGTTAATTTTACCTTGAATTTAAATTTAATATTCGTATCGGAATCCGTATCGGCGATATTTCTTTTTGAGTATCGGTAGCGGGAAAAACCGTACCGAGAAAAAGGCGTATTGTTACATCCCTACAAAATACTTCATTAATGGGCTAAGCACATTAAAATTTTTATAAAAACTTAAATTTTAGGTCTCTGGTATGACCTATGGATACGTCTTATATATCAAAAGATTGTCAACAATAAATATTTCTCTAAAAGGTCGAAAAAATTGGTCCAGAAATAGAAGACTTATGACCACAATTATGGATCTAACGAATACCGATACCGATATATCGGAGATTCTTCGGGTTTGCGATATATCGGTATCGGCGATACGACGATACTTTTCTTTAAAGCTTTTCTTGAACAATCAATTCTATTTGCTATACTTATGTTTTGCATAACAACTATGAGCAATAGCACATTCAAAGAAGAGCATAAAATCAAACAGAATAAAAATATGTTTCTTTTAATTCTTAAACTGGAGGTCAATACCACGCGCTCTACGCGTATGTTACTTTTTGACCTTTTTTCAAAACTCATGATAAAGTAGAAGGTAATCATACTTCATGCTTTCGATACGTATAGGCATTCTACGCGTTTGCTGCGTAACTTCTCAATACACTTTTATACTACTACTTATTGACCTGATTAATAAACGCATTTAACGCTTTGTATGGAACAGCAGCTTAAGCCGTTTTGCCTTGCACCATTGATGAATTTTGTATGTAACTGTACGTTTCAAGATTTTTCTGCTAATTTTTAATGATTTTTGTGAAAATAAAAATAATTTCTCTGCAAATTTTGGGTTACTTCAAAGAAACAACAAAATCCATTAGCCAAGTCACTGCTGCATTTTCTGACGCTATTTCGCTAGTTTACAGTCTTCGATCATTATTAGCAAATATGTACAATAAATTAATAAACTCAGATGCAGAATAATCAGAGTCCCAAAAATTAGCGACTTACTTAGCTCTGAATGACAGATTTGAGGGTTTACAATCTACAATTCTTTTCCTGCGATACAAAACTAGATAAATTCAAAGACAATAGATCGAATAAATCTCTTATTGAGCAACTTAACATGACTCTGCATTCAGAAAGTGTTAAAGACACGTTCGTCGTTGCACCTAGTAAATGATCTGATAAGTCTACAAGAACTGACCATTGGAGCGTTTGCGAAAATCTTAATAGCAAATTTGGAGAAGGATGGTCCCCTGTCCATCCGCTAGGGAATAAGTCCATATATGCCTTAGATCTTTAATTTTTTTAAACAAAAATCTTATTAATATTAGTATTAAATATTATTTTTTGTTTAAAAAATAAATTAATTTTTGTTACTTTTGCCATAAATTCAGATTTAATTCGTTGGTTTTAAAATCTGATTAAAATCAATTTTAAATATAAATAATCGCTTACACTGTGATTTTGCAAAATAAAGAAATTATTCTACTTGAGCTTTGTTAATTTTACTTGAATTCAAATTTAATATTCGTATCATTATCACCGATATTTCTTTTTAAGTATTGTTATCGTATCGGCGAACAGGCGTATTGTTGTTTTTTTTTTTTAAAGTATCCATTTTCGGGAACCATAAATCTTCTCAAGCCTAAGTTTTATAACCCACGTAAATGGCCAATTTATTCTTAAGCAAGTCGGTATATAAAATAAGCGAGTTTTCGAGCTAGAAAGAACAATTTTAGAAATTTTCAGTAATGATAAAGGCAAATATTAAATAAAATACAGAAAAATTTTAGGTTTTTTTACAGCAAAATAATTCACCCGGATCAAATATGTGAAATACAGTACTGTACCCATGTGCTGTAACTTTGGTGAGAGTTCTCGCATCGAAAAAATGTGAAACAAAATATTCCATCGTTTCTCGAAAGGTGAGAAAAAAAGAGTGCCTGTAACCCATGTCCAAGGCGAATTCATGTACACGGTGCTGTCAATACTACAACAATAAACAACACCAAAAACACAACAATGTATTTTTTTGTTGCTTTCGTTTATCGATATGTCAAAAACACAAGCAACTCTTGACATTTCTCTCTCTAAGTCTCAATTTACACGTTTCATCTTTTGATGCTCAACTTCTTTTTAATTCCCTTTTGAAGATGCCATTAAGTTCACACGCAGCAACCGGTTTCAACATTTTTTGCTTCAAAACAACAACACTTTTATTCAAAGCGAACCAAAGAGATAAAGAAAAGAAAAAAATTCACATGCAGCCATTGTTGTGCATATACCTACGAATGAGAACACAAAGCGTACTGCCCGAGTACATGCATCTCCGCACCAACCCCTTTTCTTCTTGCTTCCCTCTCCTTAAAACAGAAGAGTTGAGCATCAAAAGATGAAACGTGTGACTGTAGACTAAGTAAGAAAAAAAGTAGCACAGCTGTGCCATGGTATAACCACACAAGGTACCCTCGTTAGCCCATATGTTTGTCAGCTGTTTACTCCAGTTAGAACCCAAACGTCGAAAAATGTTAATGTTTGTTTACATTTTTTCATGTTTGTGTACACAAAGTTAGTGCGCGCCATTTTTTTCCTTCACGTGTTTTTTTATCAATTTGTGTTTTTATTTTGTATTTAAAAATACAAAAACAATTTGACCTGTTGTTTTTGTCTTGTTGTAGCAACGATTTTACCTTGTGCAGTTGTACCATGAGCTGTGCTTTCAACGCCACCTGAAAAATGAATTCGCCTTGCTCATGTCGAAAACTATCAAAAGAGATTACGTCGCTACGTTTTAAACATGAAACAAAGAAAACAAGATAATGCATTGCGCAGGTCCGTTAACTTTTTACTCTCATTTTGACGTAATTTTTACGCAACTGTAGTAAAGAGAATTAAATGTAAACAAACATTCAGCATAGCACATAAACGTGTTTGTGTGATCATGTTTGTGCTCATTTGCTACTATGACGTATGTACATTGTACATGCGCAGAAAAAGAATGTTTTTTTTAAATTTTAGTGCACCATCCATGATGAAATAAACAGGTGGCATTACTACGCCAGATGACGATTTTTTGCTCTTGTATTGTTTGTCTAGTCTTATGTCAAAGTTTTGTTTATGTTTACAAAAAGTCCACGTTTTGTGCTGTGATTATTGTGTTGTATTAAAGTTTTAGATTATTTAAATTAAAATTAAATAAGATAGTAACCATAGTGAAATAAAAATTGGCTAAAAATTAATTTATTTCATTGCGTAAGGCCGCAAAATTTGATTTTAAATTAACATAATTTTTGACGTATACGGAGACTTATTTAATTTTTTGTTGTAATGTTGTATTTGTTGCCGTAGCGCTGCCACCTACTTATTCCACCATGGCACCATCTTGTTTTCTTTGTTTCATGCGTTATAAATGTCATAATATTCCACTCGAAGCCGGTGATAAATTGCAGACGTTGAGAAAGCTAGTCGACGGCGGCGAAAATACAACCGTCGGCTATACCAAATAATGTTTAGTGCGACTCTAATGTTTGTTGTTCACAAAATAGCTTTGGAAGTATTTGTATATTTTTCAAAAATGTTAAAAGCAAAATAATTACAAAATGAAAAAATCAGCCAAGAACAAAATACTTACATCTTCCGTGTTATTATTCATTACATTTTGCATTTTTAATATATTTTTTCGTGTTAAATTTTTTTCTCGCCCCGTTTTTGTTCGTGAGCAGAGCTGCCGTTATTGGTTATTTCTAACCAAAATTGGTCATTTTTTTCTCACTGTGTAGATGTGAATAATTTTAACTTTATCGAAAACAAAAAACGCCCTTTAAAACAGCGACCATATATTTTTGTTAAGAAAAAAATTGCCGAATGAATGTTCTAAATTTACATTTTTTCCCGTATTATATTTGAATATTTTGAAATACACATGAGAATTTTAAAGTTTTTTGAAAAATAAATTGATAAATAATCTATAATTTTAGAATTGAATGCAAGAAAATAGCGGGAATTTAAGAATCGCCATATCGGCAAACGTAAATTTCCATCGTCAAAAGGGTTACAAAATCGGCACATTTTACAGCGCTGCAACTGACAGTTTTAAATCGGAAACAATTTTATTTTTTCTTTTCTGTTATTTATAACTGTGAAGTACAAATATTGTTTATTGTAAAGAACATATTCAAAACAATTCAATTTATTAACGTTCAATATACAAACTTCAAACGCAAACTTCAACGAAACTGCAAAATTAGTTATTTTCGAGTTTTAATTGAGTTTATGCCATAGACAACTTTAAGGGACTCAGATGTATTGAAACTGGCGTTTAGGAAACTCGTGTTTGCCTTTCATCACTTCTCAAAGAAAACCGAAATGATTGTGATTCTGGTATAATTAAGCCTGCAGGTTGCGTGAAAAACGAATGATACTTGTTTCAAAACAATAATTTCTAAAGGGGTTCGTTGCAGTTGTTTTCCTAATTTGTTATTAATATTTTCCTATTAACTGCAAACAACATTTGTGTTACAATGCAACTTAAAATAAATTTTTATGTTTTTCTCAATTAACAAAACCCATTTCTTATTTGGTATTATTTGTTCACATTTGGTGAATTTTAAAAAAATTTTGGCTGTAAAAATTTTATTAGTCGTGGCAGCACTGTTCGTGAGTTTATTAGAGAGTTCAAATCGGGAACTTTCTCACAAAAATTTTACAGACACACTTTTTCTGTAAATTTCTGCCAAAGTTGTTACAGACGCAGTTAATGGAGAAAAACAGTTGTTTATTTCAATTTATGGCATTATGTACATGCATATCGAACCATTGTGAAGGGTTTATAAGATTCGACATAGCCGTGGTTGACATACTCATGGAAATGCCCATATATGTATTACAAAGCCATTATTCTGAATATACGAGGCAGAAGAAAAACCTAATTTTTGTTATCTTCACAATGAAGCTTCTTATTTTATAGAAATTACTATGTGTATGTCAATATTCTCATGTCACCTGAACGAATTAATTACAGGTAATATCGGCACTACAACAAGTTCAACTGCTACAAAAACCACAAGCAAGGCTGGTAACTTCATTTGTAATGAATTTGCATTGCACCTGAACAAAAAAATGTAAAAAAGGATGACGTACAGTTTAGTTAGACGTACATTATTTATTTCTAAAAAAAATGCATAATTTTTCAAAATTTAGCAGAACATCTTTATTAAACTTTTCTTAAGCTATAAAATATTTTTATATTTCTACAATACGAAATTAATGAACTTAAATTGCCATTCGAGTTTCTTATAATAATACGAGTATTTTAGCTGGATTATTAAATTTTTTTAATAATAAATTTCGACCTACGTAAATTTTTTATAACGAAAAAGATATATTTATGTTTTTTACAGTATTTCTTAACCCCTTTTTTTAACCCAATTTTTTATTTTAGTTTACACGGCGTTTACATTTGAAAGTACTGGCAGGATAGTAGCAAAACATGCACACTTTTTAAGCTGCCTTGCAAATCTGGAAAATTGGACAGTCATTTGACATTTTCTGACAGTAATTTGAATTTTTTCCAGCAAAAGAAAATAAAATCAAAAGCGAAAATAAAATAAAAATATTCTGCTTTGATTTTTTATGTTTTATTATTTATGATTAGATTTACTAATATAAAACCCTTTTATAATAGATACAGATCCATACATATGTGTACAAATAAACATGAACACAACCAATAAAGTCGCTTTATGCTACTTTTCTTTTCTTTCTGTTTATTTCTTAATTTGTATAGTTCATATAATAAAAACAATTTGCTGTCTAAATTACTGTCTGGACGTCTACGTCTCGAAGACAGTTAGCGGTTTGTTTTGACAACTAATATGTAGTTTCTCAGTGCTGGTTCACACTGTTCAAGTTTAAGCCGTCAAATCTTGAGCTTTTAGGAGAGAAAGGAAAAGAGAATGCCATTTCTTCTCACTCTCTCTTATAATCTCAAGACTTGAACAGTGTGAACCAGCCATAGATTACATAGATATGAAACTCGCTTGTCAAAAACCTAAGTCTGTTGTCAAAAAAACTTAACTGATGAGAATGTGTTAGTAAAAATTATATCATTGTGTTAGGTTAGGTTTGGTAAAGAAGGGGTATGCTCCCAAGGGCACACCTCCACACGAAGACTATACAGATAGATAGAATAAAAGATATTAGTAGGAACTACGTAGGACAGTTACTCCCTCCACAATCCCCTAAACAGAAACAGCCGTCCTAGTTCCCTGACAAACCCCAATAAATCGACTGGATTACATCCAGCGATGCATCCAAAGCAAATAAAATATTTTTGTCAATCATAACAGGAGACTATCAAATAATCAGCCATCAAATAAAAAAATCAAATCTCTTTGATTTTCATCAAGCATTGCCGACAACACGTACATATGTGTAGCCGAAAAATAACGACTGCACGCACACAACTATGTGATTGATGTGATTATTTTACAGTCTACAGGGCGCTTTACTGTCTTGCAAGTACTGTCAAATGTAAACGCTGTGTTAGAATATAACTTAAGAATATATTTATAACTCTCTACTTTTATTTTTACATACATACTTACTTTAATTTATATTCTATGATTAGTTTCTTGTGTTACTTAAACTTAATTTAATCAACTTCAGTTAACTGAAACTAAACGTATAAACAAAAATATATACATGCATGCATTCATCTTATAACTGACTTATCTTAAAAACATTACGTCCATTGGTACTTTTTCAAACAAGCGATTCGAAATTTCTCGAAAGATTTTTCCAAAACTCTTGGCATATCCAGATTTTAGCTCATTAAACACTGTTTCCCAATTTTCATTTAAGAAGCGATTCATAGTTTGTGATAGCGTGACGTCATTAAAGAGATTTTCAAAATGCATGTAGACTCGTTTTGGATCAAACGAAACTCGGTAATCCTTTAAACGCATGTACTTTTCGCCGTCCCTTTCAAATGGTTCACCTATCAAGCGATGCTCAATTTTAGAGTTAATGATTGTGATATTTGCCCTGCCGTTGCCAGTAACAGGTAATAACAGAATTCTACCGGACATCTCATAGTTACCCAACATTTCAATGCGCTCAGTAACGCTGTCACAGATAATGAGATATTTATCCAAATCGGTTCTATTATTCAACAACAATAAAAAAAAATCAATTTATTCTTACTGTCTTTATAACAACCAACCTGTATCTTTTAATTTTACTAGTAGAAATCATATCATTAACTAAAACATCTTTTAATGTTTGCCTCAGATTGATTGGTGCTGTTCCAGCGTCTATCACCAGAGATTTTACAGCCAGTGGTTCTAAGGGCGGAACACCAAACTCTTTGTTTCCTAAAATAAGTTAAAGCAATAAATATGATTTTCCTAGAAATATCCTTTTGATTTGCTACCAGTTTTTAACACTTGTATTGCCTTGTTGACTGCATCGACAAGACATTTGTCAAAGTTTGAATCTCGTTTACATTTATGAAAAGTATCAGCTGCAAAGACAAAAAAAGTTATCGTATGTGGTATTATATTTTTCTAGTAACAATAATAACAAAATAAATAATAAATAAAAAATATATGTACCTATGTATGTATGTAGATATAGACACATACATACATATATTTAATTCAATCTCACTTTCTCTGTTTCTCAGCACATGACCAGATATGTATGAGGCCACAAAGGCTTCGTCCAGATACAGCTGATTGTATAACTTCTTATAGACCAGCCTCAATAAATAGATTTACATACATACGAGTAAATATATAAAACTGATTTAAAACAATACAAATTGTAATACATACACGTACATACATACATACATTTGAAACATGGGTGTGAAAAAGTAATGCGTAAATTAAAAAAAATACTTCTGAAAATTGCATTAAACTATTGGTTACATTAAAATTTAACGCACATAAATAATTTTATAATTTCAACAATAAATGCAATTGTTTATGTTAATAATGCTTTCCGTATATTGTAAATGGAAAATTAACAGTTCTTCTATTTCATGTTCATTGTACTAACCAAATGAAAAATTCAAAGCTTTTCTTTTTTTAAGTAGGTATTTAATTTCTAAAAAAAAATTTTAATACTGTTTAATATTTCATATTTTAATAAGAAGTTTTAATAGAATTAAATAATTGGAATTTTTGATATTTTTTAACTTTATTTTCATTAAATTATTTTAATGAAGGAAGAAATTTTACAACATGAAATTAAATAATATTTTTTGATAACTTTTTCATAAGTTACTTTATTATATTCGACATTTTTTATTTTTCTGGTAGTGTATAAAGTCATTCCTAAATATTTAAGGAATAGAAGAACTATTACAAAAATCTTTATAAAATACATAACTGAAATTTAGCTCACAGAATAAATTCGAAAAATAAAAAATGTTGAATATTTTTTGATAACTTTTATTCTTGACTGAACAGGGGATTGAACTCGAGTCGAATTTACGTGTTTCGAGAATATTCAATTCTCATCGTCGGAATTCTTTGCAGTTTTAACCTTTCCGCCACTGCGACGACATGCAGTCTACCGTCAAACATTAATATTTTAACCAATGGTATTGGTGAATCGAAATTTGCTGTAATTGATAATCTATTATTAATTTTCAGAGATTGATGTTTGACTATAGACTGCCAGCCGTCGCAGTGGCAGAAAGGGTAAAACTGCGAAAAATGCTAATGATAAGAATGTGGTTATTTTCGATTATTAAATCTTCTAAATTTATTAAATCTATAGTAAGCTATTCTGGATTTTAAAATTTTGGATTTTGAAATTCGTGGTTTTAAGCTTCAGATATATGACCCCAACCCAAATAAATATGTATGTTTAACACCCAATTTACATGATGAATTTTATGACGTCCAATTTTGGAGGGGTAGAAAAATAGACATGGTTTCTGTTTTCATATTTTTTTTAGACACTTCGCTTTACACTTTTTTCTGTTCTTTCTGTTACGTTTTATTTTTATATTCTAATCAACTGGATTGAATGAAAATGAAAAAAAATTAGACGTCCAAAAAAAACCATCATATGAATTTGAGTAGTTTTTGGTAGCAACTTCAAAAGGGAATTAAGAAAATTGGACGTCATAAAATTCATCATGTAAATTGGGTGTAATACTTCTTTGTACTTGAATATTTGCATATTAGGTAATTTACCAAAATGCTAGCAATTACAAATGGAAAATGTTTAAAAATTTAAAGAAATTGCAAATAATTGAAAATTAAATAACTCCCATAAAAAATTAAATAACTCCCACAGCGCAGGAAATAACACCGAAATTTGTTTTCCAAAATTTTGTACGAATAACTTGGTTATCAATACACAACATCTGGCAGTATTGGAAAAGTGAGAGTGGTATTATCCATACAAAGAAATATGTAATAACCTTTAAAGTTTTCATTTTCCCACTCTACTAGAAACCCACAAATTATTATCCCTAGGATTAAATGTAGTTTTTTTGAAAGATCTTTTATTGTTAGGGTTGCTAGGAACTGTAATTATCTGCCTGTAGATCTTCGGATTTTCTCTTATTCTAATAATGCGTTTCGTTTGAAACTATTAAATCACCTTTCCACTATTAATTAGACTTCTTATTAGACTTAGCATCTTGTTTTCATGCCAAGATTTTGTGAGGATTGGAACTTCATCTTCCTTTACTTACTATAACTTCATATTCGAGTGTGGTATTTTGTCTTTGCATATGTTTAACTGAGAACTGGTTTTTGACTCACTTTTAATTTACCTGATCTTTTCAATACTCAACATTTCACTTAATTAGCTAGGAGCCTGTTACCGGGTTATTTGTTACAATAAATTTATTTTTTTTTCTTTTCTCTTTATTCCTGTTGTTATCTTAGTTTCCTAATGATTTCTAATACTTTAAATACTTATGTATGTATTTCTTATATTATGCCCGCATATGTATGTATGCATATGTTTGTAAAGCGACGTATCTAAATCTCCTTGTTGCTGTTACAACATTGGGACAATAATTATTGTTGTTTTGTTGATATTTCTATTTCTTAGGATGGGGGGCCAATTGTTGAAAAATTGTAATTATGCATAGTATATTCTCGTAGATATAAGTTAATATTTAGGATATAATCTGTTATTCAGGATGTATGTACCTATGTAATATAGAATTTTTGGCCGTATAGGCTTATTGTATTACGATGAAATAATTAAATAAATAAATAAACCGATATTTATAAAACATTTACATTATATTACTGAAGGTCGGGGGGGTGCTATAATCGAAAGTCTATATAATTAGTATTGTGGTTATTTTATTGAACTGTTAATGGTTTTTAATCCAAATTTAGATATTTTTAATTAGGCTTTTTACAACATGAAACTAATTACAATTGTATTGATATTTGTTCATTCTTAACTGCGCTGAGATTTGACCCCAGCCTTTTACGGACAGGTAGCCTGACTAGTTTCGACTGTAACCACACAAACAAACATCAATCTTTAAACCAAATGGTATTTTACCTTGGTAGATCGAAATTTGCTTTTGAATGAAGGATTATCTATTTTAATTGATTTACATGTTCCTCCTAACTTCTGTTTTTCGTACTTTTTGTCAAGAATTCTTCTTAAAATCCAAAGTACATTTTTGTTGTTCATGTTTTTGTCTTTTTTTTTCTTGTTGACCTTTTTTTTAATTAATTTAATTTTATTTAATTTCATGTTTTATTTAATTAATTTCATGTTGTAAAATTCCTGTCCTCATAAAAATAATTTTATGAAAATTAAATTCAATGAACTTAAGCCTAATTAAAAATATCGAAATTTGGATTATAATCTACATATATATGTATATATAAATTAATGTATGTATGTTTATTTGTTTGTTTGTACCTTACAGCCGCCTAAGCCGCTGAAACGATCTTCATGAAACTTTTACAGTATATTACTGATGGTCTAAAAGGAACTATAGGCTATATAGTTTTTGAAATTTTGAGTGGGTGAGCACCTCCCATACAAAGACAATATAAATTTCTGTATATGTATTTAGAGAACGAACAGGCCTAACGTTTCCAAATTTCGTACAAGCATCTAGGTTATCAATACACAACATCCGACAAAATATGGGCGTGATTGGCGAAGTAGGCGTGGCACAAAATAGATTTACTAATATCTTGACAACGGTAAGATAAAAGTTGTCCAAATTTGGTACCCAGAGCTGGATAAGTGAGCGTGGTTCCTTACATACAAATGAAAAAGAGATTTCTGTACAGCTAGAGAACGGTCATAGCTAAAGTTTAATATGCAATATCAGTCAAAAAGTGGGCGCGATTAGATAAGTAAGCGTGGCACAAAATAGAATCCCGTATATGGGCAGCTCCAGCGGAAAGTCTACTTTTGTAGCGTAACGCCAGAAGTGATTTAAATTGATTCTCAAAAACTTGTATATGTATAATTTACTTATTTATATTTTGGTGTAAAGCGCAACTAGCTCTACATTAAGTTACAAAAAGGAGACTTT
Organism: Pollenia amentaria; assembly: GCA_943735925.1. Classification (NCBI taxonomy): domain Eukaryota; kingdom Metazoa; phylum Arthropoda; class Insecta; order Diptera; family Polleniidae; genus Pollenia; species Pollenia amentaria. The sequence goes on along the minus strand of OX031006.1, from coordinate 2,944,617 downwards.
TCTCTGGAAATTTCCATATGTACCTTAAACGAGCAAAGATTTTTAAATTTAATAACTTGGAAAATAAATCTTTATAAGTCCAAGGCTTAATAAAAAAGGTTTTATACAAAAAGTTTTGCTCAATTCGCAGCTTGTACTATTTTGTAATGCAAGTCAAATACACATCTGTTGTATCTTCAAATCCTTAGGGTTGGTTGTTGTACATTTTACTTTTTCATTAAATTTTTTTTACATTTTGTCGTACAAATACCACGCCACGCCACAATGGAAATTCCCATATTTGAAGAGCGGTTAATGTAAAATTGTCTAAATTTGGTATAATTACAATGACGATCAAATACCCAGTAAAAAATTCGTTTGTTTTTTTAAAAAATTTATAGCTGCTTTCACTCATTATTTAGTAGCTTTCTGCTATAACTACAGCTTTATCTACTTCTTTAACTACTTATTTTCCAGATGTATGTAGGTAAACAATAATGACTAACTTTTGAATGCGTTTGTTTTGGGACGTCCCTTGTAAAATTCATTGGTTCTTTCAGTAGAATTGTAAGGAGTCTTTTCACTTTTTCCTGATTAATGAACACATTATTTTGTAGGCGAAGTTTTTACTGGGTACAGACATCATCTGTAAGTAATGTGCGGGATTGGAGAAGTGGGCGTGGATCAAACTAGATTTCTATATATATAGAGAACGGCCACAGCTACAATTTACACATTTGGAAAAAAAATCATACAAAATTATACATCTGTAAAAGGCCCACTCACTGCCTTATTGTAGACATAGACGGGATAACTTCAATACAAATACCATATAGATTTCTGTGCAACTGCTGAATGGTTACAGTAAGAGTATTCAAACTTGGTACAAATAACGTCATCTGTATTGAAAAAATTACATATTTTATTTTAATGAGGGTAGCGAATCGCACTGGGTTAAGCTAGTAAAATATATAAAGGAGAAGAGGAAAGACAAGATAAAAAAAAAATTGCAAAACTAAAATTTAATAATCTGGACACAAATGCAATTTCAAAGCAGAGTTTTAAAAAATTTCAGTAAGAAAAATTGTAAGTCTGTTACATATATATTACAATATATTGCTGATTTATGATTTGTGTATTCCACCGCAGCGAACGCATTTCCAATTTGTGTGATGGGATTGGAATTATCTTGATATTTTATTGACCCATTCCAATTGTCGATAATTTTTGTATGTATATCTATGTATCTATTACACATACTTAACATATTTTCATAAATTATTTTTGTGGCGTCATAATGCTTCTAATATTTTATTTGTTTTTTTGTTCCTAATAAAAAGGAGTTTTAATTTTGCGTTTAAGACAAAGGTTTTTTAATAAACGTTATAAAAAGTTAATATTTTTTATTTCATTTTAGATGTTACGAATACGAATATTCTTAACATCACTACTTTGAAATAGTTTAAGCAAGTTATTTTATGATCGATCGATCGATCTATTGAACAATCGTTAAACAAACTTTGTTGAAAGATCACATGCACCCAGAAGGGCATATCAAATACCTCCACGAACCAGTTATTTAATGTCAGATATTTCTTTCCTTATTTTAAAATAATATATTGCCGGTACACGAAGCCATAAAATGACAGCAAAAAATTTCAGTTAGCCTAGGTCAGTTTTGAGCTAGATTAATTAATTTACAAATGTTAATTATGTATGAACGTAAACATGTATAAATTATTATAAATACATACATTCTTACATATCGTAATATGATTTCAAAAAAGCCCTAAGCTACAAAAAATTATAATCAACTTTTTGATAATTTATGATGCGCCGCACAGTATGGCAAATTTAAAAATAGCGGTCAAAAGTCGATAGCTTTTGATACAGGTGGTATTTTTTTATGCGTTTTTTTTTTTTTGCTTGATAGGCGACTTTTTAATCCTTATTTTGGTATATAGTTTGTATATTATGTTGTTTCGGAATTTTGTTATGATGTCTAGAAGATGGATAGTTATTTTCTTAAGAATAATTGGCCTTAATTTGAGTAAGAAAGTTTTTTTGGAATTTGCATATGAAATTTATAGCAAAAAATCAAGTATTTATTGTATTGTATAATAAACCCCTTTCTGAGCTCATGTTTTTGTCGAATAATTAAAAAAAAAATTAAATAAAATATTTGATTTTCTTATGGCCAACTTCATTTATTTTATTTAATTTATTTAAATATAGTTATTTATTTTTTTTGGCATGAAAAACGAATTTTAAGTATAGATTTATATATAAATAGTTTGATGAAATTGGCCATTAGAGAAGTTTTTTATTAGAAATACATATTTTATTTCCCATTAAAATTTAATAAATAATTTCATTATTAGTAATGATAATAATAATAATAAAAACAACAATAATAGAAATAGTAATAAATAAAAATAATAATAATTACAGCACATTAATTAGACTATTTATTCAAAGTGAAAATATCATCAAAATATTCTTGATTTTCATCTTCAAAAAGTGGCTTGGCTTCCTTATCTAGTTCGGTTGGGGTTGATTTCATTTGTATTGCATCTGAACATTTTTCTTGTTTTCTTTTTCTCCAATTGGTAGCATATTGTCATTTTCACACCATGATTTATAACACCTTATGAACTGTTGAAGGCATGTGTCTTCATCCATATTTTTCGTTATACAATTTTGCTGTTGTTTTGGCATCAATACCAAATTTTTTGTACTATGATTTTAAATCTGTTGATTAATTCAAAATCTACTCCTGTAATAGATGCAGCAGTTTCTGGATCCGAAAAAATCTTTTGGCTGTTTTCTTCACCTTGTTTTGGCTGGTTGACGATTAGGACAAGTTCAAAGTTTTTTTGCTGTATTAACTTTTTCTTTTGATTTCTTTTAGCTTTGTTGTCGGAATTTTTTCTATTTGGTCCAAAATCTAGATCATAGCCCATTTTAAGTATATGTTCCATAAGGCAAATTCTTTTGTGAAGCGGGGATTATCCATATTCGTAAGCTTCTTCAAAAAACTTGTCTTCTGAAGAAGTTTGGTTTAGCTGACTTAAAGTTGTTTTGCATATAATGCAACTCGAGGAAGATTTAGTATTTGTAAGGGCGTGTGCAACCTTTCCGTCATTCATAGTAAGAAGCTTATTATAATTTATTTGAATTTTTTCTGTTATCACATCTTTTGTTTCCTTTTTCAAAGAAAACTTAATTTGTACGCACAATTTTGTTGAAAAAGGTACTTGTCGAAGGTTCAAAATCCAAAATATTTTTTTGTAACCTAGAATCTGATAAGTTTTCACATAACGTTGTTTTTATTGCTTTTGTCCAGAAGATCCATCGCATACCCATTTTGAAATTAATATAACACTACAATTTCCATGATTTGTTATGCTACTTTCATTTAATATATATATATATACATATATAATAGTCTTTCTGCAGTATGATTCAAAACATTTTGTAATTTAACCTCCGCCGAATTTTCTGTTGCTTAAATAGATTTTTCCTTTCTTTTTAATAGAAATAATTTCTTCTTATCACGGAAAGATTAAACAATATTTCTGATTTGTGCGCATGCGTTTCCGCAGTTCTATGTACTGATGTGTTGTGAGTTTTAAATCTAAAAATGGTGCAAGTGCTTCCTCTGGAGTAAATCTTTTATTTTCATTTGGAGTGGGTATGCTTTTTACACGGGTAGGGCTTGCAATTACGGTTTTTTCAATTATTTAAATTTTATTTTTTGGCGTTCCTACTTGATGCAAAAAGGTTTGGTAAAAGCAAAATGTTTCTTTATATAAGAAAATTTTACTAAATACGAAAGAAATAAGTTAAAATCAAGAAATTGTTATAGATTTTCTTGTTATAAGAAACGAAATGGATTCCTTTAAAAAATTAAATTCTTTCCGTTATCGATTGGTTTCACAGGTCTGCCAACTTTTTCTCCAAAATTAACAATTTTATACGGGTTTTCAAAAATTAATTCATTTGTTAACCATTTATGGTTACGCTGAAGCATTTTTTCCCTTTATTCTAATGCATTAATCGTACCGTCTTTCAAGTCTTGATAAAAAATTTATAATTCGTAATTGATGACTTTTAAGTTTTTAGTTTTACCTAAAGTTGCTTGGCTTGATTTACGACAAAGTCAACAAGATTCATTCTTGGTGGTATAGAGTTTAACATCAGATTTGAGTCAGAAAAATTGATCAAGCTCCCAACGAGTGGAGTACGTTCTTTAAAATGTTGCTAGTTATTTTACGAAATATAAGAAATCCCTAAGATTTTATTCTATCAATCCTTAAATTTATGTAAAGTTAAGCCCATATTTAAGCAATTTCAAAAGTGGCAAAAACATATATCTCTATTGACATTACAGCTAAAAACCATTTTAATCAAAACAGATTATTTCATTAAAATTTATTTTGAAAATAAAAAGTTATAAGCAATTGAATTTTTAAAATTTATTACAAAATCATACTTTTTAGTCAGCTAATAAAAAGGTGCATATTGGATCGCCCTGTTTATAGGGAAAATGGTAACGTAGAGATCTGATTTTTGACTTCTGAGGTTTTTAGGTGTTTACTTTAATATGAGTAATTAAAATTAAAAATTGGGGGCGAAAAAACAGACTTTTGGCCGCTATTTCAAAAATAGCAACACTGGGCGCCGTATCAAAATACCAACATACACGTTTCTTGAAAATTTTACACTCCTACAATTAAAAATTAAGTCCATATCAACAAATTCTAAAAGGCTTTAGTGTAAATGCCTTTCGATATATAATAAATATCAAACACAAAAGAGGAAATTTTGTATTTTTGTTACAGTTAGTTTTCCTTTATGTTTTAGGGTACCCATACATTTGCTATATTATTGAGTACTTTATTGCCGTTGTTATGGTCGATTTGCTCCACAATATTCAATAAGTTGGACAATATAAAAAACAAAAAATTTGTAAAATTTAATCAATGTGACTTAAGGCTTTCTCGAAATCATATGACGATATGTGGATATGTATGATTGCATGTACTTCAAAAACATAACATTGTGGGATTGTTTGATAAGCATCATCATCATGAACAGAATTATATTAAAAGTTGTTTAATTTAGGTTTAAGGCTGGCTATAATATGCATACCTACATACATATGTATGTATGTATTTTGTTAATATTAATTTAAAAATATTTATTTACATATCGCACTTGATCATAAAGAAGGTATTAAGTCAGCATTTTTCTTTTTTCACTTGTTTGGAAAAATCGACATTTAACATTTATATCAACCCGCTGTAAAAATATGAATGAAACGGTTGATTTAAATCTTCTTTTTATATGCCTTTAATATTAAATTAAAAACTGTTTTGCTTCTACTAAAAATTTTGAACTTTTGACTTAATACCCTTTTTTGATCAAGTGCGATATGTATGTATGTGTGATTCTGTTAAAACATTTTCTACAAATTTCAACTTGACATTGAAAAATATTTCTTATTCGGAATGTTTATTTACATATGTGAGTTTTATAAGACAAGTTTTATATGTATGTTTATGTATGATTAGAGAAGTGCGATTAATCGGTTAATCAAAATTTTGATTGTCAGAGTTCTGATTAATTATTCATACTTCTGATTAATGGAATAGTTTAAATTTTTATATTTTGAATAATATAATAATTATTGTTTGAATAATTATATTCAAAATTTTTAAATTAGAATAATAATCAAGATTTAGAAAAATTAAACTATTGTGGTGTGGTGAATAAGAAAAGTCATATCAATTGAACTGTATAAAAAGCCATGTACAATGTTTTTCAATTACACAGGTCTACGTACCACGTCACATTTACCAGATAACAGTACATTTGTGTTTTTCGATGTATACTTCTCTCTCAGCCGCCATCCAGAGTCAAAGGCTGGTTCAATTAAATGGACCGAAATGGGAGAAGAACTAAAAATCGTATAATTAAAAACGAAAATATTTTTTCAAATTCATCTTTAATCAGTTTGCTAACTCTCCACAAAGCTTAACTTTATTTAGTTCTGAAACGGTTCGTTCCTAATGTAATGGTTATAAGCCCAAATCAATGGCTCCAGAAATTAATGGCAGTTCATTTACTCAACCTCAAAATATTATCAACTTTTCTTTTTTGATGTGGATCGCTTTAGCTCTGAGCTCTCCAAATAATGTTGTTATTGTAGCATATATGCTATTAAATATAAATGCTAGTATTTTAGTTTTTTTATTATAGGACTTTTAGTTTTTATCAGATATCGGTCCATAATGGCTTAAAATTTTTGTAATAAATAGGACTATACAATTAAATTAGGTTGTTGTTAATTGTTGTTTTAACATCTTCCGAAATGACAATCTGTAATTGGTGAAAAACGTTAAAATTTTTTTAGCTTTGATCCACAATAATTTCGGAATTTTTAATCCGATCCGATCTATACTAATTAGACACTTTTCGGCGCGCTTATTTCAATCGAACTAGCCTTTTACTCTGAATGGCGCTTTACAGAGAGAATACATCGAAAAACACAAATGTACGGTATCTGGTAAATTAAAGTACGTATAATATTTTATACAAAGATACACAATAGTTGGCGCAAACGTAAAAGCGTATCTGCGTCGTTCGTCGACATATCGCAGGCTCAATATTACAAAGTTGTATGTAACATTTTTTTTTATTATTTTCAGTTCACAATATTTTTGGGTTGTATTGCACAATTTACAACTTCTATTGTTGAAACGCCAGGCGTGTTTGGCTTTAACAACAGGGTTTCATGCCACAAGTGATCAAAAGTTCAGCAACAAAGATGCGTGTTCTTCGTAGAACATATTTCATAACTTATACGTTATAATGTTTTATAACACTACTTTACACCATGAATCAAGAAAACAAGATTGCGCATTCAGCCGTTAAAAAAAATTTTACTGCGCATCTACGTCATCACAGAATGCAAATGGGTGTTTGTTGTAAAAAATGAAAGAGATTTTTGGCGCAAAACTGGAAATAACTACATAACTTCTAAACGGGTGCATCGATTTATACAAAATTTTAAATTGACAGGAAAGAGAAGTATTCGAGTAAAAATTTCAAGTTTGTGATAAAAAAAAAGAGCTTTTTGGGGCTATAAAAATTTTACTTCTCGGGTTGTATAAAAATTCTTATAAAGACCTTTTTTTAGACATTACTTCATTGGTTATTGTAAACATTTCCAGAGGGGAAATTTAAAATGAACATTGTCCTCCTTATTGCTAAATAAGAAACACATTCTTTTGTGTGCAACTGAATTTTTATTCAAAATAAAACAAGCAAAATGTATAAATTTGAATTAAATATTTTATTTTATTAAACTTTCTTTTTATAGATGTGCTGCTGTCTTTAAGCTCCGCATTAAGTTTTCTAATTTTAAAATACATTCTAGCCCTAAAAAAATAGCTTTTTTACTTTTTTATCACATTTAATAGATCAGCTTGTTTGACTAAATCTTTAACAAAATTGTTTTTATAAGAAGACGATGTTCATTGTTTTTTCAAAGATTTGGTGAAGTTTCACACGCTTTTGAATTGTTTTCATTATTACAGTTATTAACTGCACACTACATTTTTATTTTTGATTAATTTTTTTATATTTTTTAATTTAATTCTTTAGCACATTTTATACACAAATGTACTTTGTGTACAACACAAACTCTATGCCTACGTCACACAAACAGCTGATCACTACACAACTAAATAACGGATCTGGGCAATGCGCAATCTTGTTTTCTTGATTCATGACTTTACACAGGGTCTCCACCTGAGATAATATCTGAGAGAACGTCGGCAGAATGAGAGAATACATTTCTTCATGTTAATCTTAATATTAAACAAGGGGAACACGTAACTTAAAGGATTTCATAATCGGCTGATTCTCATACAGTTGGAAGCAACAAAAAAATTACAAAATATTTATGACATTGTTTGTGCTTTCATGATTAGGGCCTAAATTAATACAGTTTAAAGTATAAAAACTTTTTTTAATAAAACAATAGTATCGAAAGGAAATGGTATCGGTATTTTTCACTTAATGGCGTATAACTTTATTATTTTTTGTTAGATCTCCTCGATTTTAAGTTTCTTTTATTCAGCACAAAATCGTTTTTTACGTGATCGAATTAAGTAAATTAAAATAAAATTAATTAAGTAAATTAAAATAAAATTACTAAAACTTCCAGCCCTGTAAGAGGGCTAAAAGATATGTATGTCGAAAATATTAAAAAAAAATGGGTTTGTGTATAATTTAGTTAGATACAACTTCCAGGGGGCAGTCTAAATCTTTGTTGTATTCAATATCTAAAAAATATTTATAAAAATATTTTTATTTATAAAAATATTTTTTAGATATTGTCCTAAAATTTGTTTTTTATTTAGAGTTTAACATCATAAAATAATAATATAGAAAATTATAAATTTACAACCAACTTATTGTGATACGCCTCGGTATTAACTGTTATTGTTTTTTTTTAGTCTTAATTATGAAATAAGACTGGTTGGTTGATGTGGCCCAATATAAAACTTACGCAAATCTTTTGCAGCACAAAATGTTACAGCTATCAATATCACTAATGCAGTTTGGTGGAGTAATTTATTAGACATGTTTACTTTTAGTTAACAGTTATTTTTTAACACTATTTCAATGTACTTATGCAGTTTATGTCACTCTCGTTTCAAAATTATTGATAATATCCAAAAGATTTGTTAATTTTTAATTGATATGTTTTAATTTCTACCGAATAAAAATCTCTTTATCAGACTCTTTACTATAAAATTTGTTTGTAAGTTAACCGAGTTTCTTAAGCCTTCCACCATGTACGACGCACCCGGCTTAGGTTTTCAAGTTATAATCACCTTAATACTAACAACACAATGAATGGGATGCTCTCTTGTTGGAAGCTTTTATACAAAATGCTTAACTTAAATAATACTTACCAACAATATTAAATGCATATGTACGTATGTTTGTATGTATACACTCAGGGTTGGGCAAAATACATGCATTAATGTATTTGAAATACAAAATAAATTAACTCGTATATATAAAATACAAAAAACTGTATATTGAAAATATAAAATACTAAATACAAATTACTTTTTTTTTATTTCAAATCAATATACAATATAATAATTAGTTTAGTAACAGCCTGAGCGCCAAACTAGTATTTGCTTTCATAAACAGTAGATTTTTAAACGTTCGCCAAGATAGCAATGATCTTAGCAATTTATTGATAATTTCTAAAATCATTATATCCAAAAAAATCCCTTCATTTTTAATTCCGGCGTTGCCACTAAATCCCTTGATTTTTAATTTCCGCCGTTTCTATCTTGGCGAACGTGATTTTTAAATGTAGCGAGTTTTTTTTTGAAGCCCGAAAGAACTAACGAAAGAGCTATCAAACGAACTGTCATACTGCGTTATATTTTTGACATTTGTGATTAGTATCTTTTAGCAAATCATCATGAATTAAATAAAATTAAAAAACGCTACCAAATTACACAATTTTACGTTGAAAATCAGTCACTGATTCGTACTTTTTAGGGTTTACGGCTCATGTTTGCCTTAACGGATTTGTTAATACGGCCAAAAAAAAATGCACCGTTTGGTGCGGTTTACACGCTGGTGGGTTCAAAAATTAAGAAAATTGGACATTCAGAATGCGCTTCGTAGAAAACAGCTGCGGTGGAAATACGCCAAAATTCGCCTTTATAAGAAAATATATTATATTAAAAAAATAATAATAGTTGTTGTCCTGAATGTAATAAAAATTTTTCAATTCTTCTATGAATTCCTTTAAATATTCCAGATCGAAAGCGGAAAAAGTATTAATCTTACTTAAGTTATCAAATAATTCATTAAGTTTGCATTTAAGTTTTAAAATCTGTCGTAGAGTATCGTAAAGAGAGTGTCACCAGTGTGACAGTTTATTATATCTTCGGCCGATTTGTTCCTTTTAAAAACATTCCAAAAAAAAAACTTAGTAAATGATAAATAGTGTATCTTTCTATGAAATTATTCATGTCCGTAGTGGCCAATGAAGATAACTTATTTTTATTAATTAGTAGTTAAACGTCAGCTCATTATTGGTTTGGCATATGCGTAGTGGAGAAAAACGACAATTAAGGTTTACAAGTAGTTTTCTGAAAATATTTTCACCACTGCTTCAGGCATATGTTTTGAAGAAAAATTTGTATTTATCCTCATGAACGAACTTAGAAGTTAGTAGTATTTTATTGAAAGTCAAAATTATTGTTTTGTGCCGCATACACCACTCTTCTAAATTTGCTGATGTCTATTGAGTTGTTGATATTTTATTTTGCTTTTACAAATTTTTTTTCTTACGGCAATGAAGCAAAGCAAGACTGAAATTTATTTTGTACGTTTTTGTATGAGGACTTTGAGGCATTCGCCAAACAGTGGTGTGTAAAGAAAAACAATGCTTAATAAGCTCTTAAATAGTTGATATGGAGCAAAATTAATGATTAATATCTCGGAAACCATAAAAAATTTCGTGAAACAGGTTTTGGATACAGAAAGGGGGTATTTAAAATACGTATGCCCCATACTTAACGCAATTCGTTTAAAAACGGTCGGTAGGTCATACCAATAATGAGCTGACAAAATGTATTTTGAGACCATAAATATTTGAAGTACAAAATACTTGAGCGACAGGTATTTAAAATACATTTTGGGAATGTATTTAAAATGCAAATACAAAATACTTATTTGTATTTCAAATACATGATTTTTAAATAGTGCCCAACTCTGTATACACTTTAGTATAAATGAACATACAAATATTCATAAATATATATGTATGTATTAAGGTGCGATGAATATTTGGTTTCGCATTTGAGAACTATTCACTAATTTTTGCTATGTGCATTCGTATTCGTTAAAATGTATGCGAGTATTTAAAGCCAATATCTAATGATGGCAATGAAAACTGCTTAAGAAAAAAATGTAACAAACGTTAAAAGCACAAAAATACTTAGTATAAGCAAACACTAAAAAGCATCAAAAAATGAATTTGCAAACCCGGTTTTTTGCAGATTATTGTTAAAATAACGCTCTTACATTGCTAAAACGCCAAATCACCAAAAATAAGTCATCTAATAGCAGTGTACAATGTTGCCAACACATTTCACAGTACATGCAATGCATTTTGCATAGTGTGTACCCAGCATTAATAAATCTCAGGGTGTCAGGTCAGAGGGAATTGCTTCTCACGCGGGCAATTTAACGTTGCTGTACCGAGAGCGTTCTTACCTAGCAACCTGGTCGTGTTAGCACTTGAAGGCAGAAAATCTAAAGTTGTACATTAAGTACAAAATAAAAAGATTACAAAAATATAATACAAAAAATATAAAATTTTTTATAAAAAAATTGCTCTCCATAAAACTTATGAAATATGAAAGTAGGCATTTTAATTTACAGGCTGATAAATAGTTTCAACTGTTAGGTATTTTTCTAATGCTGAGTACAAATGGTGTAGTCTACATCAATGCAATCTCAAAATATCAACACGTTTTAATGTTGGATGAAATCTAAAATGAATGAAATTTTCCAGATTGCGTAAATGCATTGCATGGTGTGTACCCAGCAGTAGGAGGGTTTCTGCGCGAATAGTAAATATATAAGGGAAGTAACGATATGTCTATTTGCCGATATGATACCGATACTCAAAACAAAATATCGCCGATATTGATACAGATACGCATATTGAATTTCAATTCAAGTTAAAATTAATAAAACTCAAGTAGAGTAATTTTTTTATTGTACAAAATTACAGTGTAAGAGACAATGAATATTTAAAATTTAATAAGATTTAAAAACACAGAATTAAATTTTAATTCATGATAAAATTAACAAAAAAAAAAATAAGAAGTTTTTTTACAAAAATACCGGCGCAAGAAATTAATTATTAATATTTAAAATTGACATTGAACAAAGCATTCTTAACTTTTGGGATATAGACGATTTCGCATGTCCGTTTAAACGTTTAAACTAGACCTCTCAGATGCGATAGAACTAATTTGAAAACTTAAGAATTTCTGCGCCATTTTCTTCAAGTTTGGTTATAACATGACATTGCTCCATTAAATACGGGAATCTGCGTCCTCAGAAATATTTAAAGATCTAAGGTATCTTTCGACTTCTTCTTTGGTAGAATCACAGCATAGGATGCAAAGGGGCTAATCCTTCTCGAATCCTCTTATAATTTTTTCACAATTGCTCCAAAGGCCAGCTCTTGTAGTCTTATCAGAACTTATACCACCTATTAGGGTGACCGTATTTTCAATACTTTCGGAATGCACAGACATGTTAAGTAGCTCAATAAGACGTTTTTCTATATAATTATTGTCTTTGAAATATTCGAGCATTGGGTTTAATATTTTCTAAAGCATCACATCTTTTATTTACAGTTAATGCTAAGTCAGCCACTAAATTTTGGGACTATTCTCTATCTTCTTTAATTCATTTATTATTAGAAACAATTTCATTATTCTGATTTGATTTTTATGCTCTGATTTTTAATGTGTTTTTCCTATTGGTCGTATCAACAGCAAAATATCGCCAATACCGGTATATCGGAAAATCTGAAGTATCGCCGATATATCGGTATTCGTGCCCAGGTAGGCTAGTTGTTAGTGAGCTACTCCATCAGTGAGGGTTTTGCGGGTTCGATTCCCGCCAAAGACTCTGGTCTCCTGCAGACAAGCGTAGAGCTTAGCGGGATTAGATTAAGAAAAAGAAATATTTTTAAAAAAAAGTATTTGTATAAATTTATTTGTATTATAATTAAACATAAATAACAATTTATTTCCATATGAATTTTGAACATATTGTAAGTATTCGCTTTTGCATTGTCAAAAATTTAGTTCGATTATTCGCTAAACCTATAACTATTCGCCACCACCCAAGTATCTATGTATGTATGTATGTTTGTCTACACATACATAGATATGTATGCATAAATTGTACTAAAAGATACTCGCATAATGTTAACATCAACTACTACTACTATTATATATATTCATATATACACACGGTGACCATACATATTTTTAAAACCAAAGTGCAGAACACAAATATTTGATGTTCTGCAAAAAGATCATATCGATGCACATTGGCTTTGCCGTGATGCGTCAACCACGAATTTAATTTCAAATTTAAGCCGTTTTATAACCAAGTTCGTTTCTTAATATATTTAATAATCGCAATAATATTTCATGTTTTAAAAAATTTCGGATTACAACCAAAAAAAAACCATATGGACTTGAAGTTACAACTTGATAGGGATTCGATAATCGAATCGAAGGAGATGCTTAAAAATTAATACCCTGACAAAAATTTACATAATATTTAATTACATACATATTTCGAAATGATGTTTAAAACTTTCAAGAAAACTAAAACTCAGTATTATTTGCAAATTTTTAAGCTTTTTAGAATAAATAAGGCATACAATAAAGTAAGATTTTTTACACTCTTTATTATTATTTTTTTATTAAAATTTTTCCAAAGAGAAAGAAAAATTGTGCAAGTTTCCAGTAAGCAGAAAAGTCTAATAAATTTTTAATGTATCTCTTTAAGTTATTTAATTCAATAAAGCACTAATACAGAACATTTAATAAAGTGCAGAACAATTTAATATTTTTCCCTAAAAAATAATTCGCACAGAACAAAGCTCTAAAATACGGTACTGTTCTGTAAAATACAGAACGGATGGTCACCGTATAGGTATGTATATGGACATCAAACAGTCTTTTTTCCTCTGTTCTCTGTTACAAAAGGTATTTTTTAAGACTTTGTTTAGAGATACTACGGAGTGGAATTAGCATTCTTCTAAAATTAAGATATGCCACAGGATTTCTGGTTGATTTTTTGCCTATGAGTATACGTGTTCAGTGCTTTTTCAAATCCATACAAATACTCTAATTCCAAAACTGAAAATAATTTTAAGTTACTCTCACTTTTTTATTTCATTCATTAAATAGGTAGTAGGGAGATCGAACGATTATTGTCCGACCGGTTTAAATCGTTTTTTTTTTTTAATTTTGCTAAATGTCCATTTTTCGAATATCGAATTAACTGGTTATTTTAGTACAATAAACTGGTTATTTTAATAATGTGTAATTTCTATACGTTTTCCTTACTTGTGCTGTAAATTGTACTACTAAAAAAAAGTGTTCAGTTAAAAAAGTAAATAGTAATATGTGTAAGAGTATTCTAAATATTAAATACATTTTTTACAGATATAATATTTGTTGATATTTCGAACGGGGTTAAAAAGACAACGTAAGGTGTCTAAAGTGTCCTAATAAGATAAGTTGCAAACGTTCTTTGACGTCAAGATTTTTTTTATCATCATTAACAAGTCGACAAGCTCGACATAAATGTGTGACAAATAAAACTTGGCTCAGTTTTACGTAGTTTTAAAGATACGCAAATAATTCTTTACTAAAATACGCTGCTATAAAATACGAATCATTGGGTGAAATATTAGCCCGTTGTGTTGCCGAGGTCTTCAAAACAAAATCGAAGAAATCAAACAAAGTCATGGAGGGTTTTTAATTGTGGTCGACGAATATTTCATACAACTATTCGTTTCTAAATGTAATGTTGAAACGAAATCATTTGAAATAACGATTCTCTAGAAATCGCATTCAAGTGAAATTGAAATCGATCAAATCTTAAAAACGATGCTGTACTCAAGGTTTATAATGAGATTTCCTATTTTTTTGATTGAAAATCTCCATCGGTTCCAATTTCACCCGATTTCGATTACCAGATAATGTTGGCTAAAAGGTTTTGTTTGTAACTTTTATAAAATGTGGTTTCATTCTACTGATGCATAACCACCATCAAATTAAAACTTATTTAAAAAATCCTGCAATCACGCAAAAACATTGTCCAACGATAGAGTTAGATGGAGAGAGCTTGTCGATTAACTCTGTTCATTTTGAATTTTTTACAATTGTTTTTTATGGTATGTAATTTAAATCATGTGTAAATATATATACATATATATAATAAAATTGCGAGAATATTATGACCAAAGCACTTATGTATATCCTTTAAAAAAAACACTCTATTTTTTTAAATGTACAGTTTTGCTTTAAATAAATGTGCATTTTTTCTGTGGCTAAAAATGTTATATAAAAACCAAACACAATTGATTTTAGACAAAACTCTTAATATCTCAAAACAATAAATTTCGACTTAAGCCATTATTATTTATTGTCACATATATATAATACCTATATATGAATATTTATATAAATATCCTTTTGTTCTTATCGCACCATGGTGAAGGGTATATAAGATTCGGCATAGCCGAATATATCACTGTTACTTGTTTTTATTCAAATTAACTTTTTATTACAAAAACTGATTTGATTTTTATGTTTTTATTTATTCGAGTAAAACCGGCTATTTTTTAAATGCTTAACCGAAACCCAGGTTTTCAGAATGATCGATCTCCCTAATAGGTAGTAAACTGTGCTTTAGGCACACAAACGTTTTGAAAGAGTGACAGACAGGTTTTAGTGTTTTGGCAAGACCCATATTTCTATTTATTATCTACACACCACATACACACATAAATACATACATACATATACATATACATACATATGTATGTATATAATGTTTTGATTCAATTTCTTTTTTTTATAATTCACGTGCACATTATTAAAATTTAAAACTTTAATATGGATGGATGTACGTACAAACATACTTACAAGGTGCATGCATAAATGTAAGTATTAAGATACATACATAATTACATATGTATGTTCGTATGTAACAATGTACAATGTACAATTTACACATGCAATACTTTTACATAAATTATAATAAGTGTGCCGAAAAATTGAGCAAAACACATGTCATCCATAAGTTTCCATCACGTTTGTTTTGTATTCGTTTGTTGTTGTTGAAATTTTTTTTTTCAAAATTTTTTAATGCGACTGACTTTTAAACATTCATATCAACTACATATCCGTTTAGTTGTCTGGTAATAATAACTGACTGACTGCCCTTCTGGCTGGGCTTTGTTTTGCTTTAGAGTTTATTGAACTTGGTAAAGATTTGTTTGCATAGTAAACATATGTATTTACGTACATAAATATAAGAAAAAACTTCTTGCTTTGTAGTTACTAGGGTATTCATTCGATTAATTACTACCCGATTAACTGATCGGTTAATTTAAAAATGGCTATTTTCGATTAACGATTAAACCGGTTATTGCAGTCGATTAACCGAAGTAGCGAATTTTTTAATTTTTTTTAGTATTTTAACACATTTTTTGTGTTTTTAATTATTTGTTTCGTCTGATATATGAAAGGTATGTGCTTAGAAAATATTTTTTCATAGAAAAGAAGGTGTTTAGTGATCTTCATTTTAAATAGGTGTTTGCTGTCAACAGCTTTTTGTTTCACGTAATTTTGATATGTATCGCAAATGTTCTGGAAATCGAAATCACGTGGAATTGAAATCGAACCTATTTTGGAAACTCTACCGTATTCAAAGTTCATAAAAATATGTCCTGTTTTATATCTGATGCTTTGAGGACCAACTTCCGCTACCTAAACTACTTTTGAAATCAGGAATCGCTAGGTCCATTTTAACAAAAATTTAATTGAAAATCTATATCGATTTAAATTTCACATAATTTCGATTTTCAGGACATGACCGTATGTGTTAAGTTATTATTTTCATATTTTCTCATATAAATTTTTTAACAAAATTAACTGAAACAATTATAAAAGTTAAAAATTAAAATAGGACTCTAATGGCTTAATGGAAGATCTTATACGTTTAGAGAAATCCAGGAAAAGGACTGTGTAATTAGATATCCAGTATTATGGGCTGCTTTCGATTTCTCCAACATCAACGAGAAGTGAAAGAATTTGTTTAAGTCAAGTTTTATCAAAACTAAAGAAAAGAATCGCATAAATCCTAAACATTTTTCTAAAAGATTATTTTTTTAAGGTATCCTTAAACTATTGAAATAACAGGTAAAATTATCTTACAGTTTATTTTTTAATTACTACATAATATTTATGTATTAATTAAAAAATATGTATAACATATTTATTAATTATTTTTTTGTTTGCTTATTTTAGTTCAAGAATTGTTAAGTTTGTTAAGTAATTGTTTTTTTTTTACTAGCAAACTCCAAATAATAGATAATTTATGCATTTTTATTACTGAAATTACTTAATACATATATAAAAAAAACTTTATTAATCGGTTAATCGAGCAATTAAAAAATTAACCGATTATTAACCGATTAAACCAAAACCTCGGTTAAATAATCGAGCGATAAGCCGATTTAAGCAAAAGCCCGATTAAATGAATACCCTAGTAGTTACTCAATTTTTTTAAGGAATACTAGGCTACCGCATCTTAAAAAAATTTTAATCTGTGAACCGGAAGCGTTCAAATTAAAATTATTTATCGTATTGTAATAAAATCATTAATTTTTGTAGTTTGCCGATTTTTTTTTTAGAAATATGGAAAACACAAACACAAAAAAAAGTAAGAAAGTATAGTCGGTCAAGCCTGATCATATGATTCCCTACACCACAGTATATAAGAAAAAAATTTTGCAAATGTACCTATTTGGGACCTAATTTTGAAAAATTTGCTTAGCTAATGTGGGTATATGCATAGAGAGCTATATATGTTTTAAATTTCATTAAAATCTGTTAGATACATAGTTTCGGAAGGGCAGAAATTGCCTTTCCCCTCGTGGTGCTATTTAAAAAAAATTCATATCTTATGTGTCCATATAAATATGGATCTATCTGTGTCTTAAATTTCATTAAAATCGGTTTGATAGTGGGCACAAAAACCCTATTCCGGAAAGCAGCTTATATACCAAATTTCATCAAATTATCTTCAAAATTGCGACCAGTATTTTGCGCACAAGGTTACATGGACAGCCAGCCGGACGGGCATCTTTAGATCGACTCAAAAAGTGATTCTGAGTCGATCGGTATACTTTAACGTGTTAAACACATCAGTACAAATGCATAATACCCTCTCCACTATTGTGGTATGGGTATAAAAATTTTACTCTGCTGGTGAACTTCGTACACAATAAAAATCCTGTACTTATCCAACTCAACATAAAGATGGGAACATTTTATTTCGTTCAGGTTTGCGTAAAAAAATACAAGCTTCGTTGTGTTCGGTTCAGCATATTAATGCAATACCGTGCGGTAATTTCCCTTTTTACGGTAATTTTGAGCCCCAAAAGTTAGAAAGATAATACAATATAATTTAAAATGCGGTAGTTTGAAGAAATCTGGGTTTATTGGTATACAAACATGGATGGATTTTGATTTTTCTTGTGAGTGCAACAATCCAAAAATTATTACACAATTTTTATGTTCGCCACTTCATATATATGTATTTCTACTTATTTTTAATGTATGTATATCATAAACGGACAATTTCATCTAGTTCAGTTATAATTAACTATCAAATATAACTGTCAAAACATTTGTTAACTGGAAGTTAAGGCAATAGTTATTTTTAACTAAACATGGTGGAATTGGCCGTAAAAATTAATTAAGCAAAATATTACTTGATTTTTTTAATGTTCTTAACATGTGTACATATCGAACCTGATCATAAAGAAATTTAAATATTTTCGGTAGAAGCAAAAATATTAATAAAAGGAAGAATAAAAGAAAGAGTTGTAGAAGCAAAAAAAAATTTTAATTTAATATTAAATTAAAAGCATACGAAAAAGATCAAGTGTTATATTCGAATTTCCAAACATACCGTCTTAATGGATCGATTTGGCGAGTGACCAACCTCCGGTCCAAATTTAGCTTTAGTCTATTAGGCTGTGCAATGAAGAATCAGTCAGTCGGTAACGTTTCAACTTTATATTTATATATGATGGTTTTACTTAAGGGCATAATAAACCACACAAATTGCTTGGCAAACATGCACTTTGTTCTTGCTTCTGTTTGGCAATAAACGACACAATCTTATCTCGTACAAACATAAATTTTTCATTTTGGTTTTGTTTTCAATGCATGCAGACGACGATTGTGCTGCGGCAATTTTGCTCGCGATTTGTTAAAAACGGAGAAGAAATAAAAAAAAGAAAAATAATTTGGAGTAGAGAGTGCCTTAAGTAACAAGCTGTTTTGGGGAAAAAATGCTGCTAAAAAAATTAGAATTTACGGCTGAAATTGATTTTACTGCTTCTTCTTCTACGTCTTTACTCTGCAAAGTTTTCGCTGAAATGATTACTTTTAGCACGAGACACCAAAAAAGTTTGACAAATATCTAACATCTCTGCCAAATATTAAACATTTTTAATATTTCTGCAAACATTGCTTCAAATGTTTGTCCAAACAGCAAACACCCCAATAAACAACAAAAATATTTGTACAAACGTAAAATTTTGACATGTTTGCCAAGCTATTTGTGTGGTTTATTATGCCCTTTACTGTCATACAACATTTATACAACAAATACTATAATTTTGGTTTAAAATGTATCTTAAAACAATAATTTTCATTCAAATTTTTCTTAAAACATATGTATTTAAAATTTAAAAAGTTTATGAATACTGTTTTTATTATAAGCCTTTGTGTATGGTAATTTTTACTTAAAAAAGGGTAATTTTTAGAGGGACATACGGTAATGAAAAAATAAAAGTTAACATCACTGTATTAATGTTCGTTTGTTGCAGTTGTGCCCAGCTCCGTTTTGGTTGGTAAACACGACAAAAAACATGTCGCAGATTATCAACAAGAGGGTATTAACTCGAAATTTTTATTTTTAACTTTTTCGAATAAATCGACACGTTATATTCATATATACCCGCAATAAAATTATTGTGCTATTTTGTCAACTTTTTGGTAATAATACGATTGGTTGTAACATTGTTTTTCATATGCCTTCAATGTTGAATGAAAAATTCTTTTGCCTCTACTGAACATTTGTAATATTTGAGTTAATACCCTCTTGTTGATTAAGTGCGATGTGTGTTTTTATCGAAAAAAAAAAACAGCCAAAAAATTTTACAAAAACAAAACCCAGTAGAGTATCCAATTGATTAATCGTTGTTAGATTAAACGATTTCGAATAACTCGAACAATTTATATCCATTAATCGATTAAGATTAATTTTTTACAAAATTCTACTTTTTTAATATAAAAATATTTTTTTTTTTTAGATTTTTAACTGATAACCTTAAAACTTAATTACATGTTGTTATGTTAGGTAGAAAGGCTGGTCCGATGGAATATTAACAACCTTACCCAGATACCAATATGGTCTATTGTGAAGTCTAAGTTGGTGATAGAATAGGAGAAATAAAAAGTAAGAGCACAGGAATAGAGGAACTAGTGGAAGATAAAAATCGGACAACACAAGCAAAACCCTGGTAAACAAAAACTGTCCTACATGTTCCTCCATCTCCGAGCTAGTCTCGCCAACTCATCACATCCTAACCACATAATCCCCTGAGATTTCTCATAGAGCCTATCTGCAATCATACACTAACCTGGAGTTCACATAACAGCCCATCAATGCCCTAAGATCCGCCTGGCTTTCCACATATATAGTGACCTCCCTACCAGTTCCACGGCCCTAAAAATCCCCAGAATCTCCGCCTGAAATACACTGCAGTCGCCAAGAAGTCTATATGACCTTCTGATGCCCAGATCCTCAATGTAGCCCACCCGTGCCCTTAATCTTCGAGCCAGCAGTGAAAACAGCAATTCCCTTATACAATATGCCATGGCCTGCCCAGCTCTCCCGAGAAGAGAATATCACATCTGCCAAACGCCCAAAATCGACCCTAGTGCCCAAATCATCCGTAGAGCCGGGTGAGCTCAGGTGATAACCACTAGTACTAGTTTCACCCGAAATCTGCGAGTGACCCTCCGTGAAATTTCCCAACAGTCCTAGCTCCCTCAGCCTAAGAATGCTCCTGGCTGCCATCCCCATCACGTACTGCTCTATAGGCGGAAGATGTAGAACAACATCCAGAGCCACCTGACTACTCATGGCACCTGTCATGCCCATGAAAGCACACCCCTGCGCCTTAGACAGAAGGTCCCTCCGACTTGCCAGCCTCAATGCCTCCCACCAAACAAAACATCCATACATGACAATGGATCTGACCACCGAAGTGTACAGCCATGCCAACACTGACGGCAGGAGTCCCCAGCTCCTACTTATTGACGATCATCTGACCTAACCTTTCAAAAAGTCCCAGAACGACATTGACAGCCAAGAGCCACAATAACCCTTAAATCACCTCAAATTATTAAAGGCTCCATCTATATCTAGAAATTCCGCCAAGGTTTATCCCTTGTTTTGCAATCTGCATTCTATGTTACCCACCACATCATTAAGCGCACTCGCAACAGACCTACCCTTAAGATAGGCGTGTTGAGCGCCGCGGATGATGCCGGCGTCAATCTTCGTCCCCATATGTAGATCAATCTGTCTTTCTAATGTCTTTAAAAGAAAAGACGATAGGGTTAAGAGTGACCGGTTTAACCTGCCTTAGGTATGATAATAACCCTGACCTCTCTCCACCCTCTAGGAATGTAGCTGGTTAGAAAACAAACTATGAAAAGTTCAACTAGCAATAGGAGTGATGATCCCTGGATATTCTGTAGCATGGCCGGAATGATACCATCTGGTCCTGCCAATTTGTACAGATCCCAGGAAGTGAGTCTCCATTAGCAAATAGAAAGATTCGGAGCTAGACTCAGTCCACGAGTCGCCCGGTCTCTGAATAAATCCCAGGACCGCAGGTTCTTGGATAAAGTTCTTCAGAACCTGGATATCTCAATTTACTGATTCCACTGATTTCTTACATAATTAATCCACGAGTCGCTCTTCGCTCTTCTAATATCTTCCTTATGCCTAGTAAAACTTATCCTGAAGTCCAATCCTCATTACTACGCGTATGCTTCGCCCTATTAAATAACCTTCTGACAGTAGTCCTTTGAGTTTTCATCTCGCATGTCCACTATCTCGACTGCGATCGTCTACATCGAAAGTTCAGCGGACAAGATCGCTCATACTTACTGGTCGTAAAGGTAGCAACCAGTTGATCCACACCGGCCGAAGTCGAACCCCAATCGTGTGTAACCCTTAGGTTACTTTTCACCAATCCCGAAAAATTATGCCAATTCGTGCTCCTTGGATTCCTATATGGACACTTGTTTTGACTTTTCAAAGATTAGACTAAAGGACAAACGACTATGATCAGAGAAGGAAAATCCCAAAGCCACCCTCCAATCATGTATCCACCAATCACTAAGCCCCTATGATTCGTCAATGTTATATCTATTACCGCCTCCCTATTCTTCGTTCTGAAAGTTGGCGTATTCCCCCTATTACAGATATAAAGATTGCTGGCAATAATAAAATCAAACATAGACTCACCTCTTTTGTTGATGTCGTTACTTTCCCATTGGGTGTGGTGTGCATTGGCGTCACAACCCAGTACCAGTTTCAAGTCACTTCTGCTTGAGTGCTCCACCAACCCATGCACTTTAATACCAGGTGGATGGCAGCGTATGGTAAGTATGCCGATGCTAGTGACAGGGCCGTTCTGATTGGCTAGTATCCCCAGTATGACTTCCACCTAGTTGAGAGGTGAAGGTATCTATACCGTGACTACTGGCCTCATTGGCAATTCAAACGCAAGTATAACGTCAAATCTGGCTACAGGACAAGCGCAAAGGCCAAAGGTTTTTTGATTGCAATAACTGATAGTTTTGACATATTTTGCCAAGTCAGCCCCTTTGAACTCTACTTCATCTACTTCAGTTTTTCCGACGTGGACGATTGTTCTTCTCTGGACTCAGTCCTCTTAATGATCTCCTTGCGGGGATTTGTAAAAGGCTGACCTCAGCCTGACTAATCCTCTTAGCCGCCGGGGTCTTCTGGTCATCACCAGGCCTCACTCTCTTAATTCCCCCTTTTTTGGGGTCCTTACTACAGTAATGTTGGTGATAAAGGGCTGCAACAAAATAACCACACAAAAATATTCCTATGTTCTCAAAAGATAACACAAGAACTTGCGTACTCAAAACACTAAAAAAAATATTTATTCGCCCTTATTCTGCGTTTCGATTACGTTCCCGCATTCAGTTACGCTCGAATCGAAAATAGGTATTCTAAAAAAACCTAATCGAAAGAAAAAGAGAAGAGTATGTTTAAACCAGCTGCTTTGTTATGAAACGTATGAAATAGAATCATAAAAAATAAAAAATATTATAAACATTGTTATTGTTAATCTATAAAAATAAAATTGATAAATACATATGTATATAAAAACTAAATATTGTGGTAACTATAATTAAATAAACTCATCAGTTAAGTGCGGAAAGAAAGAAAATAGCCAGATTATAAGCAAACGGTATTTGTGGCCAAACTATTCCAGGGTGGCGAATCCTGAAGCGCTGGAGCAAAATTTTCATTTTCTACACATCATTGCAAAAGAAAAATTTAGTTTAGAGAAGAAATGGAATCGATAGCAGCGGCGTTGTTGTTGGAAGAGGAGAACAACGTGGTCCAGAATGAAAAATCAAGACTAGAAAAGCGGAAATTGAGAGACAGTTGCAATCCATTCGAGATAAGTGATAAATTGTAAGATATTTGTTTTAAATGTGTGTGAAAAAATTAATTTAATTAATTTTTTAATTAAATAATATTAATTAAATAAATAAATTAAATAAAGCATTTTATACTCACATTTTATTTGATTATACACTTTTTTAACTACAGAACCAAAAATCGAAAAACTTTCCGTTAGTAAATAAACAACTTGAAAAAACGTAGCTACGATCGTAACGCAGAGTACATACAATCGAAAAACAAATCGAATTGATACGTGGAACGGAACGCAGAATACCAAAGTTGCCAAACTGAGAAATTTACGATCCGAATCGAAACGCAGAATAAAGGTGATTATCTTTAATTTTTAAGAAATGATAACCTCGGGAACTCATCGATGTACTCATTTTACCATAAATCCATTTCCATGACCATGAGCCGAAATCATGGTTATTTCTTGCTCTTCATCAGAGCCCAAGGCCAGATCACCGAGTATTTTCGAGGCCCCAGGACATGACAGGGAGTCTATTCGGGAGTCCATCCAGCTGGTCTCCTTCAGTTCTGTCATTAACTGACATTCCTGCAGCAGAATATCCCTGTGAATACCCAGCAGATCCGAGTCTGAGTCTGACACTGATCCTGCTGAGTTGTCAGGGATATTCCTTATGCATTTTAGTCAATAAAATCCAAGAAAATCAATAGTTATACAAAATAAATTTATATTAAAGTCCTAATAACAAAAATAAGTAATAAAACTTAAAAGAATTGTCCAGACTTTTGATTAAACTAAAAGAACAAGAGGATGTTTAAAAAGTAATAATAAATAGGGAAGACGAAGCATCAAGATGAACTCTCATATGTGAATAATATACACCTAGGCGACTATCGGACCTGTTGTGAGTTGCTTACGAAGAAACATGGGGGATTTAGGTGGATAGTGGTGCCACCACCTATAAGCAGGTGTTTACGTCCGGCGTTAAGAAACCCAGTTTCCCGGACATAATTATTTAAGATTTTCCAGTCGACGTTCCTCAGTGATCCCAAGCCCAACATGTCATCGCTCCTGAGGTGTTTGGATGGTAATTCGGCGAAGGCCTGACAGTAGCAGAGGAAGTGTTCTAGTAATATGTATAGTTTTTTATTAAATAAATTTTAAGACGATAATTTTAATTAAGTTCAAGCACAAAAACAAGAGGTTACTTTTAAATTAATTTAACTCTGTTACAAAAACATCAGGTTTTTTATAATTCATATATGTATTCTTTTCAACTGAATATTCTAAAATTGCTATTAGAGCATTCGAAATAAGTGTGGCCCAATTTGTTCCGCGTTTTGCGAACGGCTGTTATTGCCGAAAAAATTCTCTCTGCATTGGCATTTACTTTGGGTAAAGCAAACAAAATCCGAACCAGTTTCGATAAATTTGGAAATACAACCTCGTCATTATAGTTTTTCATTTTTATTATTTTAATCCAAAACTTGGAACAGTTAAAAAACATATTAGTTTCACAATTTCAGAAAAATTTATTGTATTCAATTATTCGCCACTCATACATAAAATATTGACACTCGTAAGAGCAAGCGATCGAAAGCTGTCGAAATTGTTGAACCCAATCTGATTCGAAATCGAGCGAATGGATGGCGATCGCATCGTTTTGCTGTCCAGATTGTTGAACAGGCCATGCATGAGAATTAAGTTTAATTGTTAAGACAATAGTTTTCATTTGTACTCATCTTTTTTTCTCCAAAAACATGTTCTGGGCTTTAGAATCCCATTTCCTTTAATATTAAATTTTTATAAATTAATTTTTTAGCTTTTATTTCATATATAACGCAATATGAGAAAAAATAAACTTACATTTAAACGAATATAAAAAATTAGTCCGATTTTCCCTACTTGTAAGGATTTTTCCATATTTTCGTAACACTCGTGTTTGAACTTCTCAGAAACGGTTCAACCGATTTTTTATGAAATTTTTTTATGTATAGCTTTGTTTCTTTACTTTTTGGGTAAAGTTCGTGAAAATGAGAGTTAGCATAAATTTCTCTCACAAAGATACAAAATTACACAAAAGTACGGGAACAGAAAAAACCATTTTTAGCACAAAATTAAAAGTCAAAGTGTTTTGACAGTCTTAACAAACCAATAAAAGTTTGCGCCACTTTTGAAAAATTGTACATTATCTGTCGAAATAAACTACTATTAACAAAAATAGAACAATACAAACACTTTTACAACAACTTACATTATTTTTCTTGATATTTTAATACAAAACTTTTTTATTTATTAACACTATTTTATTCCACAACACTTTCCAAAATTTTGTTCATTAGCATTTTTTCCATAACTTTTTTTGTTTTGTTTATGTTTCACAGCTGTTTAATAATTTACACGAAGAAAAAGTTTGGGCTGTTTCGTGCAAGAAGAAGAAGAATTTAATTCTCTCAAACTCGCTCTCTTTTACACAAATTTAAAGTACGGGAACGCTTTTCGTGCAAATTGGGATCCCGAGGGATCCCAAAGTAGAGTAAAGAAACAGAGCTTATATTTGGTCAGTACAAGAACAGGTCGTAAAGTATTTTTTATTCCTAAAGTACATTTCATACCGCTGGGTCATCCAGATACAGACAAAAACTTTTTTTTTATTTGGCTTTAAAAAATACCTATATCCAGGGCTGTGGAGTCGTCGAAAAATAGTTCTAACTCCGACGCCAGCCGCTAAAATTAATGCAAATATATGCAAATAAATGCAAAATGTATATGAGACTGGTCCTTGCTTGATTTTAACCTTTTTTTATATGAGCAATATTTAAATATGTAGTTTCAAACAGAACGTAACCTCTTTACCGATTTTTTCTTCTTTCCTTTTTACTGTCATAGATCCCATCCCTACACACTTAAATAAAATACATTAAATTTTATACCCAATCAAACTATCACTCCAACAAAATCACCCCTATCGTGAAAAAGAAGTGGAATTTTTGTTCTAATGAAATTTTTATACCCCTCGAAGGGAAAAATGCTATCGTGAAACTTCCGTAAACAATTTTTTGCGCTATCAGTTCTCAGTGAATGTAAAAAAGAAGAAATATTAAAGAACATTAAAAACAAACAAAATTTTGTTCAAAAATATACACGCATGGTACAAGTACCATGTATACACGTAGTATATTTTAAAGAAAAGTGAAAAAAAAACAAAATAAAATATACGGTATTGGAGTGATAGTTTGATTGCAACATTAGCTTATTGCGATTTTATGTAGTAAAAAATTTCTAAAATTCTGCAAGCACGACTTTGAAAAGCTTCATAACTTCTCAGGCAATCGACCTGTTTTTTGCATTTTGTTGAACAATATACTTATAAGTTTGTGCCTCTTTTAACGGATCTTGACCTTAAAATTTATTTTGTAACCTTTAATATTGGAATTATGAGAAGAATTACTTACATAAATGTTTTGTTCCCCAGCAAAAATAAAGTGAGAAATTCAAAGGGAAAAGTGAACAAATTAAGAGGGAAAAAATTGTTCACGATAAGGGTAATTTTTTCCCGCGAACATTTTTTTCACGTTATTATTCTCCTATGAATTAATTTTTTGCATGGGAGTTTTTTATGATCGCAAATACGTGAAAAGGGAACAAATTACGAGGGAAAAACTATTCACGATAGGGGCGAATATATTTTATTTTGTTTTCTTTTAACTTTTCTTTAACATATGGGCATTTCCATGTCATCGTACGTGACATTTGTACGCTTTCAGAGCGATAGAGATTTTGCACAAATAGTTAAAACTGGAAAAGATTTTTATCATCATGTTTCATTTAGAGGGTACAATATATGAAAAAAATAATTATTACTTGCGGAACCTTATTGTCTTAAATATCTAGCAAAATAGGTGCATATCGTACGTGACATAAAACGGAAGTGATTTTGGGTTGAATTTAAAAAAATGAGAAAATCTGCGAATTGTGGGAGGTATTTTTCCTTTTTTTAATTTTTTCATTAAACCACATATGAATTTGTTCCTTTATAATCCGAAATTAGAAAGAAAAAATTTTTCTGGATGGTTTTATAATGAAGAAAATGTAATATCGATCTTGACATACCGTACGTGACAGATTTTTCTCTTATAGTATTTACAAGGTATGAAATATATTTTTGGTAAATATATGTGTACAAAAACTTAAAACAAACAAGAAAGTATAGTCGGTCAAGCCCGACCATATGATACCCTATATCAAAATATTTTAAAAACAAATATTTGAGAGTATACCCTACTTTCGACCCATGGCAAATCATGGGCGCCAGAACAGAATTATGCTATGAGATTAACAATTATGTAAGAGTTATTTGTGCCGAATATTATTCAGATATCTTCATCTATATGAGATTTGTTTGCCTTTCACTGATTTTACGAAGGGGGTTTATATACCTATAGTTCATTTTGGACCTACCAGCGCAATATTTTGTCATGTCATATAACCTGTCGTAAACGTTATTGTCACCAATTTGTATGTCAATACCCACATCTATAAGGAAGTTATGACATTAAAAGCTATTTCCGGGAGTAGTATTTGTTTGGGTGCTATGGTCAAATATGGACCAATTCCAATATTGGTTTAGATGTTTTAGATTGAAATAAAATAAGCTTGGACCCAATTTTAACTTAATACCAACATAAAAAGATTATACATTTAGTTGAATTTACAGTACTTAAAACATCGTACAAAAATTTTATTATACCAATAAGGAAAAAAATTCCGATCAATATTTTTTTACAAATATCTTGCTTTGAACTTTTATTATGAAACACCTACGGCTTATCAAATACAAATGACGAAAACAAATGATAGAATAGCATCCAAAACAATCCAAAAAATATACCGCTAATTGAACCATATATTTGGTATTTCCTCGTGGATCTTATTCATTGTTGTTGTAACATTAATTTTAAAGTATAATTCCAATGTTACCAGTATCTGTATTTAATCGGCAGAAAAGTAAAAATTGTTGATTGCAGTTACTAAAAATAAATCAAAGAGATAGTCAATTTTAACTTTTATTTTTTGCTTTTTAAAAATTTTAATAAGCTATAAAAACCTTTGCATAGTAAAGTTTGAGTGTTTTTTTTTTACTTTCTACCATATTTGGAAAAAAGTTTTAAGAATTTTATTTTTTGAGTCGTAGTTGACATTCTCATGAAAATTTCCATATACCTACGTGTATATTTTTGAACAAAAAAATTTTTTTAAATGTTTTTTAATACTTCTTCTTTTTAACATTCACTGAGAAATGATAGCACGAAAAATTGTTCTCGGGGGTTTCACGATAGCATTTTTCCCTTCGAGGGGAATAAAATTTTAATGGGAACAAATATTCCGATAATGCGCCATGACTCCCAAAATCATAACATTGCCAGCTCCATGTTTGACTGTGGGTAGAATATTCTTCGTATCTAAGATTGTATTGGCATCTATCAAAACCTTGGAATGGCCATCGCTTCCAATAATATTGTTTCTACTCTCCTCAGTAAATAATATTCGTTTCGTTTCGTTACCTTATTATTGTGTTTAAGCAATTCAAGATGGACTTTTAAAGCCGTTCTCATGCAAAGCTCGTTGTATAGTTTTGGGGTGCACATTTTTTGAAAAAATGTTCAATATGTTCCGATAATTTTGGGGGAGCATTAACTTCTTTAAGAATACTTTTAACATCGATTCGTGACAGCTTTTTTCCCGGTCATATCTAGGATGATTTTCAGTATTTTCATTTTAATTATAGTTTCAAATAACGGCTTGTTGTAGAATGACTTTATTTTACCGTTTTTGCCATATTTACATAACTTTTTTCTCTTTACGGAGATTTATTACCAAATGTCTCACTGAAATAGATTTTTCTGGAAGATTCTCCAGTTCAAAGAGTAATAATTTTTCAAAACGCAATATTTAAATATAATGCTACCAATTTAAATACTTGTTATGAATAGCAAAATAGAATATCAGCTAAAAGAATGGGATTCCCCCGAGTTTCGTTTTGTATATTTCAAGTTTTTCTAGAAGTAGACACGTTGTATGTAGACTTTAGTTCTACTTTTGTTTAATGCTTTTAATTTCCGTGTTACGTTTTTGTTTTATATAATTTTTTTAAAAAATTCTTATTTAACAATGCCTCAATTAGTGGTACATATTAAAATAGTTTTCGTTATCGCTCCCAATTCCTAAAAATAGTAAAACAGTAGGTTGTATGTACCCTTTAGTGCTTCACACTTCATACAAAAAAAAAATTATTTTAAATCTTAGCATGAGCTGGCAACTCAACTTCAGTTCAGTTGTCATCTGCAATCGACCCATAATTTTTAATAATTTGTTAAAGCCCAAATGATTTTTTTTACCTAACACATTTTTAAGTGTTTATTTAAAGTTGTCATGGAAAAATAACGTTAGCAACAAATATTGATACTTGATTTTATGCACATACATACATATCGCTCATTTCGTGCAAGACCGTCACAACTCAAAATTTGAAACTTTACAGGAGAGCCTTTTTAAGATTCCAACCTATTATTATTTATTTTATTATTTATTTTATATACAGTTATAAAATCAAATGTTTCTTTTTTGCTACAAAGAAAACCACATGTACAAGAGGAATGCCAACAAAAAAACTGAAATGTGACCTTGTTGATGTTAATTGCTCAAGTTTGTTACAAGAGGTCATAGCGTCAAAAGCATCTGTATTACCGTTATTTTTTCGATAATTCTCTCCGTTCTTAGATCAATTTGTAGAGATTTAAGAGAAGAACATTTCTACATTACTAACTCGAAAATGCCAAATTTTGAGTTGTGACGGTCTTGCACGAAATGAGCGATATATGTGCCTATACATATGTTGGAAGTACATATCGTCACCTAAAACGCAAAATTGATTTTTGTTCGTTTTATTAAACTACGTGTTCACAAATTTTTTTTAGATCCCTGTGATCAAAAATGGCGACTTTATTAAAGAAATTAAAACGCCAAGTACACCTGGTTGTTATTGATTTTGTAGTTTTTTGCTTCTGTAAAAAAAAAATTTTGTTACGCCCTTTTGCATTTTAGGTGACGATATGTATAAAACAAAACTTATTTAGAAGTACATATATACGTATGTATTTATGTAGGGCATATAAACATATGCAGTGCTTTTAAATAAAATTATCATACATACTAGGTATACTGTATAAAAATAAAATTATTGAAATGTCCGTTGAACCGCAAGTAAAAAAGAATAATAAAATAAATTGCCGCCAAAGTCACTGTAATATTTTTGAGAAATATCATACATTTCATAATGATTTAACAACACAATTCATTAAGCTAAATCAGATTCAAAGAAACAATAATCGAAAGGGTTGTGGACATTCTCAAATAGCAAACAACAATTTTAGCCGTCGTTACTCTGTTAGCACTTTAGCTTCATCCGCATCAGTAGCCAACTACACTCCAACAGCGAGGACGAGCAAAAATAGCATACTAATAAACAAATGTAGCAATTGTTGTGTGCATTCACAAAAATCATTGTCAATGTCACTGTCGCAAAACCTTAACGATGACTGTAATGTTAAAACGAAGAAAGAAAGAAACAATTTCGAGTTTACTGAACAACGGTGCAACTATGAACATGTGGCACAACAACTGCTTCATCGACAACAACTACTACGGCCATGGTCATTAGAACAAGGGTTACAGTATAACGATTCAAATTCAAGGATTCCAACTTGTCGTGTTCTTCAGAATCAAAATCAACATGACTCAAAGACAATATTTGCACAATATGTAGCTTTAAAAGCGTTTCGTATGCAAAATAGTAAAGATTGTTTTTCTGATCGCCATCACCGTTTACTACAATTGCAAGCAGAAATTCCCACTCTTGATCACGCTGCAAACACTTTTACCACAACAGGCTTCAGCAAAACACAACCATATAAATAAAGTTGTTAGTTAAAAGATATTCACCCTTATCGCGGTTGGCGTAGGCGTATTTAGGCGTATGTCGCATTTGTTGTCGTATTTAAAATTGAATGGTATCGTGGAAACTTTTCGCCTACGCCTACGACTCTCTATTTTTTGTAAGAGAGTCGCTTTGTAACAGATTACTCAATTTTTTTTTAATGAAACACCCTGTTATGAAAATGTCAACAAATCACTCATCTTTTGTATTAATTTTATTTAATCCTTTATTATACCCTTTTGCCAAGTACGGCTTTTTTTCCATTATCTCCACCAACTTGGAAAATTGTGCGGGTGTGGTAATTTTTATGCTAAAATATAAAACAATAGAAAAAAAAACAAAAATTGAAACAAAAAGCTTTAAAGCTGCTTTTTATATAACTTACGATTTGTTTGACTCCATTTTTAAATAATTTTTATCAAAAAATAAACTCTGTCGTGAGCAAAAAACTTAACGACAGTTTTTAGCGCTTTTGACAGGCAAATACGCCATCTGCGATACCGTTTTTGTAGTAGAATTATATTCAGTGTCGTATTCGCTGGCGTTTTTGCCAACCGCGATGCGATTTCCTAAAAAACGCCAAAAAAACGACACAAAATTGCCAACCACGATAAGGGTGATTGATGATGACAACAACAATATATAAAAACCTAATGTTCTTTGTTTTCATTAATATCATTAGCTTCATCCGCTCCAACACCATATGCCTGCTGTGAACAGTTGTTAAGGGACCAATAAGCGAACAAGTTTCCTTGTCAAAAATCAAAAAAAAAACTGAGTATAGATAAAAGCATTAACTTATCAATCAAAGTATTAGCCACTCAGAATAAGGTTTTTTTTAATCTCTGCATATTACTAAATATGACATATACATAATTATGATTATCATAAAGTAAGAACAAAAAACCAAAAAATACAACTAGATAACGTTTCCACGACAATCGGTTCTACGCATCGAAATGACTCGGAGTTCAGCGGACCCCGAACAAGGATTGTCAACTCAGCAACACCTGTTCTTCAGGGCTCGCTGCTACAACAAAAACAACAACTAGATATCTATAATACGCCCATGTTCCGAAAACAAAGCGTTTTTAAATCGCTTACGGCTTGTAAAACGCGTTTCAGCATGTTCTGAAAACCGCTCCAAAGCCAAAGTTCTCAAATTAGGTACAATCATCTTGGTTAAGGCTATTTTACACTATTATACTTTGTATTAATACATGTTAAAAACTCAAATATTATGTAAATGTGTGATAGTGTGAATGCAATGTGTAATGAAAATGACAATTATCTATTACGAAAAAAAATTTCACATCCCATACGACTTCATCGTTTTTGAAATGTTTTACACAATAATTGATCGAGGATGCATTTTAACAAAAGCAGGTTCATATTTGATAGTGTGGACATAAACTTTAATGTTAAATTACACAGTACAACATTTTTCAGTTAATTGATTGCCAACTCAATTCTGTGAACTGTATGTGAAATTAGACCCAAAAAGAAGAATTTCTGCATCATTCGTTTTGTCTTCTTACCTGCGATTTGAAGTTAGTATCGATTTGAAGTTAGTACTATCGTATAGGGGAATTTATCACGTTTTAGGCCCTGTTGTTTGACATAGCTCGACAACCACTAGCCCAATTTAGTTGAAATAAATTTTAAAAAATTAAGAATTACAATTCCCTTAATCTGTTCATATATTGTTTTCCTATACAAGTAACACTTTCGAAGTTAAAAATGAATGTATGAAGGGAAAAAATTATTTTTTGCCTAAAAGTTTAAATTTTTTTTTTTTAAAAATACATAAAAAATCCAAAATGGAAAAAAGTTTCAAGTCTAGTTATTTTTTCGCAAAGTCACATAACCTATGAGCAAAATGAGACAAAGATCATAAAAATCGATGCACGCGTTTCGCTTTTATTCGCAATTGAGTAAATGTATGAATTTCAAAAATTTGCTCGAGATATGCACAACATTATTTGGAGAAAACATTGACACCTTTTTCATAATTCTGAGAATTAAAAAAAAAGGAATAAACAAAAGGTTATTTGATTTTTATGATTGCGGTAATAAATGTACGTGGACAATTAAACGGAAAGGGGACCTTTTTATTATTTGGGTTTTTCCGGTGGCTACCTATATGATTTTTTTACAGAAATTGCACCCACATTTAAGGGTGGTCATTATTTGGAAAGTTTTGCACAGTTTGAAACGTACAAGTGCTGAATCAGGTATATAGCCAGTCGCCCTTAAAATATGCGCCCATTTATAAGTACCTGGCAGTAAAATATTCAAAAATACGTAGTATTTATAGGTGTGCATTGATC
This sequence comes from Pollenia amentaria, assembly GCA_943735925.1. Classification (NCBI taxonomy): domain Eukaryota; kingdom Metazoa; phylum Arthropoda; class Insecta; order Diptera; family Polleniidae; genus Pollenia; species Pollenia amentaria. The sequence continues at coordinate 2,910,644 of OX031006.1, read as the reverse complement.
GATTTTTGGCATTCAGCCAGTGCCGACGAACGCGAACAGTAAAAGTGATTTTTCTCCAGTTTTTTAAAAGTGAATAACAACAAAACATAAAATATATCAATATGGAAAACAACAAGTGCCCATATTTGGATGAATATTGTTACGTTTGTGGTCATATCGTCCGAAAAATACAGAAAAAAGATCGAAAAAATTTGTTTACTGAGCAATTCAAAACCGCGTATTGTAATTATTTCGATGAAGCAGATTTAAGTGGTGCAAATTTTACGCCGAACACAGTGTGCAACAGTTGTTATACTACCCTTCTAAAATGGATTCACGGAAAAAGTAGAAAGTTATCTTTTATGAAGCCAGTAATTTGGGTGGAAGACACAACTGGACATGATGAATCCAGGTGCTATGCATGCATAAATTTTCGTCCTGGATTAAACAGACAACAATTGAAAACAAAAGTATACACTGCTGCATTTACTGCCACACTTCCAGTGCAACGCCCTGCTGATACCGATGCACCTAAACCTCCGAGTGCGGATACTGTGTCCCTGCTAGCCGAAACCGTTTTCACCAATCCGACCGATTTGGATGATGCTGATTGGATACCCGATATTGAAAATAGTGCACCACAACCGCTACCACAAATCGATATGGATTACATTGTGGCCAAGCTGGGACTATCACAACACGACTCCGAATGGCTGACATCATTTTTGAAGAGAAGAAAACTCACACAGCAAAATGTCAGCGCAACATCATACCGACAACGCCAAGCTGATACAGACTCAGACCATGAATATGAACAACCTACGAAGAAAACAAGATCATCAGAACCACAAGCGTCAACTTCTACAAGGATGGATATTGCCTATAATTGAAAAAATGTTCTAAATTTTGTTTTTATGCATATTATAATTGCGTATTAATTGCATATTATTTTATTTTCATTAAGTTTTTATAAATAAAGTTTTTTTTTGCATGATAATTTTTTAATTTATATTTTTATTTTTATTTTAAGGGTGGTGGCTATAACTGATTTTTGAAATTCATACCTTTATTCAATTGCGAATTAAAGCGAAACGCGTGCATCAATGTTTATGATCTTTGTCTCATTTTGCTCATAGGTCATGTGACTTTGCGAAAAAATAACTAGACTTGAAACTTTTTTCCATTTTGGATTTTTTATGTATTTTTAAAAAAAAAATTTAAATTTTTAGGCAAAAAATAATTTTTTCCCTTCATACATTCATTTTTAACTTCGAAAGTGTTACTTGTATAGGAAAACAATATATGAACAGATTAAGGGAATTGTAATTCTTAATTTTTTAAAATTTATTTCAACTAAATTGGGCTAGTGGTTGTCGAGCTATGTCAAACAACAGGGCCTAAAACGTGATAAATTCCCCTATACGATAGTACTAACTTCAAATCGATACTAACTTCAAATCGCAGGTAAGAAGACAAAACGAATGATGCAGAAATTCTTCTTTTTGGGTCTAATTTCACATACAGTTCACAGAATTGAGTTGGCAAATCATGTGTTGTACTGTGTTAGATATTTTGACAGTCGCAACAAAATTCATTAGATTTCTATCTCACAAAGTATTATGGAATACGTAAGACTTGTGTAAACTAGCCTTTGTCAATACACAACATCCGACAAAATGTGGCGGGGATTGGAGAGGTGAGCGTGGCATAAAACAGATTTATTTATGCCCCTATTACGGTTTACAACTCAACTCAGTTGAGTTGAAATAAATACAACTGCTAATGATGAGTTGTAATTTTTTAATATTTTTGTTAACTATAACAGAGTTGTAAATACAAAAAATTTAACTGAACTAGAGTTAAGTTGTAAACCTTAATAGGGGCATTATATCTACAGACCGGTATTAATATAACTTTATGTTCTTATCGCACCATGGTGAAGGGGATAAAAGATTCGGCATAGTCGTATATAGCACTCTTACTTGTTTTTAAATATGTAATTTCGTGAAACAATGTTACACGTTTTTCTTTAAATAAATAGAAATAATATTAAACTTTTTTTATGCATCATTTCATTTTGTCTATAACGTGCAGATTCAATAAAATAGGCCAAATCGTTTCAGTAAACACTAGCGCTTTGAAAACGTCAAATTTCAAGCCATTCGTTTGTCAGAACACCTGTTTAGCGTTTTCAAATCGAAAATCAGGAAAATATATAATATTCCGATCCTTTAGATAATTGTTTAAGATGTTTTAAGACAGATTTTTTTCTCTAAGCCAATTGAATATGTATGTATGTACTATCTATATCTATTTATTTTTTTCTATAAAATTCCCATTCAGACACGCATTTAGCCGCTACCCGTTTGGTGATCGTTGCTGCGTTTTTACTCCAAGTTTTTAGTAATATTTACGCAAGCAATTCAAACACAGTTTTTTTTATTATAATCCACCTTTCTACATATTTGCTAGTATGTTAATTTCTATGTATTCATAAATATTTATTTTATTATGCAGTATGCCAAATATTCACATTACAGTTCTATACATATTAGATGATCGAATATTTAAAAAAAAATTATTTATTCTAGATGTTTAATATTTACATAAAATATGTTTGAAGAGCTGGGTGTGGGGTTGTATAGAGTTATTTATTGTTTTCGCTTTTAATTTTAATGACGAAAACGCAATTAATTTAAAATTAATGATAATTGTTTTCTTTAAGTTTTATCTTGTTTTATTTTCAAGTCATTCTCAAATGTATGACATTTGTCTTACAACCGTTCTTAATATGCATGTCACATGCCTTAACAGATTTGGTAAATTATAATACAAGTGTATTTGTATTACATTTATTCAAACTGGTCATAACTAAATAATTTTTAAAAATCTTAAAAAAATTGTACTTTGGTGAATTAAAAGAAATAAATAGTCTTCGGCTTTCATAATCCAACTTTGAACATTTCGAAATTTGTAATTTTTTTCCAATTTATTAAAATTTTATTAATGTTCATACATATGTATAAATGTATGTAATATATAACTTTTGTGTTTTGTATCGATCGTTTTACAAATTCCTTCTCATATATGTACATTAGGGGTATGACTCATTTTTACCAAAAAATTAACCTTTTACCACGTGATAGTCATTACAAATCGTGTTTGCCGGTCAATTTGACAGAAACCCCTTCCGCACCAAATGCAATTTCTAAAAATTCGCATATTGTTTTTTTATTACAATAGCTGAGTCCAGAAAGGACAATTGCAAAATATGTTAGCTCTTCTGTTAAATCTAAGAACAAAATACAGTGTTTTAGTTGGATATCATAAAAGAACTACGCTTTTCTTTAGCTGTTTAAAATTGTGACAAAGGTAAATTGAACTCTTTTTGATAAAGAACAAATTTTAACCCGTTTGGTGCGCGATTTTTTTTTAAAGTAGCGAAAAAGAAAGATGGTGTTTCTTAACATTTTTTTTATGACAATTTTGGCTAGGGCATGTCAAATTTGATATTTGCAAAAAAAATTTAGTCATTACCCTAATGTACATGCTAAGCACAACTTGTGGGTGCTGGGTGTAAGGTGATATACATACATATATCATATATAAATATTAGACTGGTCCTTATTTTTTGACTCTAAAATTTTTAATGCAGGGACCCCCTCCTATTATTATATTATTTATTTTTATTTATTTTTAGCATATATATAATTATGTAAGTTTCAAATCGATATTTTAATTTTAACACGTGAGATTTAAAAGCGTATATAAACATGTCAAAATATTAAGTTTGTACAAATATTTTGTGTTCTTAATTGGGGTGTTTGCTGTTTGGACAAACATTTGAAGCAATGTTTGTAGAAATATTAAAAATGTTTAATATTTGGCAGACATGTTGGATATTTGTCAAACTTTTTGTGGTGTCTAGTGCTAAAAGTAATCATTTAAGCGAAAACTTCGCAGAGCAAAGACGTAGAAGAAGAAAGCAAGCAAAACGAAAATGAAAAATTAATGTTTGTACGAAATATGATTGTGCTGTTTATTGATAAACAGAAGCAAACACAAAGTGCGTATTTGCCAAGCAATTTGTGTAGTTTATTATGCTCTTTACGACCCAATTTTATCCCCAGTCTTACACTTTTTCAGCAAACCGAATTTCTCTAAAGTGTCAAAAATCGCACTAGAAATGTCTTTGCCCGATCCTGAAGGAATGTGTGGAACCCCTTAAAGCTGTTCTGTAGAAGGCGTTTTAATAAAAACGCACACGATCTTGTTTCTCTATGTCATATTTGGTAGAAGCTTCGTATCCGAATGAACAACACCAAAATCAAAATTTAACTCTGTAAACTCAAATTGCATATGTCTTGCTTTATCTTCGTGATTTTGTTGAAGGACTTGTGCTAAATGTAACCCACATATTCATAAAAAATATTTTTGATTAATAAAAGTTTATTAAAAAAAATTTTCATAGAAAATTGTTTCATAAACCTGCTATAAGCCAAATAAGTCTAATGTATATATTTATATGTTAAGCTTTTTATATAAGCAGGCAAACAAATTTGTATAGGCGCATATATGTGTCAGCTGCGCTAACATATGTAAGTAGTATATATGCACCTTTGAATCTCAATGAGAAACGTGGCTTGACTTTTACAGAATGATTTGAATGCTAAAAATAACATTTAAGGGGGGTCCTGCTTTTAAAGTTTAGAAAAAAAAAATGAGCCATATAAGGACCAGTCTAATATATATATATATATATATATATTTAGCGTGATTCATCATGCGGTTTGATTTTCAATATCCTTTTTTCAACATATTACGCGTGACTCATATCAAACAGCTTTTACATTTTTTTCAGTATCGTTTGGCAAGTCATGTCATAATAGAAAAACTCACACAGCGTCTCAAAATTGTTCAGCTGAATTACGAAAATCCGCGTTCTGTGAGAAATGAATTTCCGATGTTTTATCGTGAAATTTTGTTCAGTGATGAAGCACATTTCTGGCTCAATGGATACGTAAATAAACAAAATGGCCGAATTTGGGCTGATGGGCAACCCGAAGAGTACCAAGAGCTATCATTGCATTCATTAAAAACAACGGTATGCTCATGGTCTCGGTGAGCTCTGGTTTCAACAAGACGGCGGTACGAGCCATACAGCGCGTAAAACAATGACCTCGTTGAGAAATCATTTTGGTGAGCACTAAATTTCACGTTTTGGCACATAGGCGATATCACACCTTGGACTATTTTCTCTGGGGATATGTAACGTCTGAGGTCTTCAAGAATAAACCAGCTACGATTGTCGCTTTGGAAGCCATCATTACTCGTGGAATTCGCAAGATAACAGTCGTTATGCTCGAACGAGTCACCCAAAATTGGACCTTCCAAATGGAACGCTTCAGACGTAGTCACGATAATTAAACTTATAAGTTCACTTTTAAATGTATGTGTTTCATTTTACATTATAAATCAAACCTCACGATAAATCACCTTTTATATCGTCACCTGAAATGCAAACGGACGTAACAAATTGATTTAATTGATTTTTATTCGTTTAGATCCCTGCGATGAAAAATGGCACCTTTATTACTGAAATTCAAACGCCAAGAACACCTTGTTATTGATTTTGTAAAGTTTTTTGTTTCTCCTATATAAAAAACAAGTTACGGCCGTTTGCATTTAATGTGACGATATGTATGTAATATATACATATACATATAAGTTGTTTTATTTATTTAAACTTTTTTTTTATTATTATTAAGTTGATTTATAAAGTGCCTCTTTTTTTGTTAAGTGTAAATATAAGTTCATTTTTTAAGGATTTGTTCGTCAATTAAAGCAAAGCCGCAAATAACGTTGTAAAAGACAAATTTTGGAATATCTATTTTTTTGCTGATAGCCGTTAATATAGCTCTCTTACATTGCTCAAACATCAAATCACCTAGAATTTTGAACCATGTCGCCTCGCCGCCAAAATGCAATTACAAAGAATCACGCAGTGGAAGAACATTGTAAGCCACTTGCAAAATGATACAAACGAAATTTTTCGGAAACATAGAATAATTAAAAGCCACTCATTGAAGCTAAGTGTCATGAAAAAAGGTTTAAGTGACATCGCGATTTTGTATATGAAACGATTTTCCGCCAAAAAAAGAAAATCTAAACAGTAAATTTACATGAAATTTAAAATTTTAATTTCTTAATTTTTTTTTTCTTTACTTCGATAATCTCAAAAAAATTAAGAAATTAATAATCTTGCCTTTTTTTCTCTCCTGAATAATAACACTATGGAAATACCGGCGAATATTAAATTTGAGTTCAAGTTATATTTAACTCAAGTAGAGTAAATTGTAAACTATACAAAATTACAGTGTAAGGGATTATTAATATTTAAAATTGATATTAATATGATTAAAAAAACAACGAATTTGATTTTATGGTAATGTTAATAAAAAATAAATAATGTTTTTATTTAAAAGAACATTGTAGCCTTTAAAGGCTATGTTATAGTGTTGAGAAATAAAATTAAAAAAACAAAATAAAATTTAAATACATAAATAAAATTTTTGTTAAAAATACAAGGTATTCTCAACTTTTGCGGAGATCGCTAAACCTTTCGAACCAGACCTGCAGTAAAAAAAACTCTTCCAGATGCGACCAAACTCATTTGAAAACCTAAGTATTTCTGCACCAAGCGAATCTGCTTCTCTAGAAATATTAGGAGATTTAAGGTATATCTCGACTTCTTCTTTAGCAGAACCACAGCTGAGGATGGACAGAGGCTCATCCTCCTCAGATTTTCTTATAATTTGTTCACAAGCGTTCCAAAGGCCATTTTTAGACGTATCAGAACTTTTACTAAGTGTAGGGGTGACCGTGTCTTCCACAATTTCAGAATGCATAGTCATAGAAGCTCAGAAACACGTTTTTTCGATACGATTTAAGCCGATTGTCTTTAAAATATTCGAAGAATATTAGATAAACAATAGGTTTTATTATTCTCTTAACCCTCAAATCTTTCACTTAGAACTAATGCTAAGTAAGTCTCCAATTTTTGGGTCTCTGAACTATTCTCTATTTCAGGTTATTCATTTATTATATTTTCTAATAATATTCGAAGACGGTTAACTAGCGGAATAATATCAGACAATGGAGCAGTTGCCTTCCTTAGGATTTTTTCGAAGAAACCCAAAATTTTAAGCAATATTATTTTTATTCTCACAAATATCTCATTAAAAGTAAGCATCAAAATCAAAAAATGTGCAAAATGTTTACGTTTTTTTGTACTTCAAATACATAAAAAATTTAGCAGTATGAGAACATTTCACTACTATGGTGCAAAGCAAAACGGCTAAAGATGGAGGTTCACACTACGCGTTCAATTCATTGATGCGTTTAAGCACTTGTCAAAAAGTAGAATCAGTTTAAAAGTTTATTGACAAGTTACACAGCAAACGCGTATAATGTATATTCATATAGAACGCATTAAGTGTGATTACTTTCCACATATGCATGCGTCTTGAAAAAAGGTCAAAAAGGTATCAAACGCAAAGCACGCGTGGTGGGGACCTCCAGCTAATGAATTAAAAGAATAAATGTATTACTCTGTTTTGATTGTATGTGCTGCTTTTAAATGTGTTATTTTATTTAACACTAGATTCAGACCGTGATTTAAAAATCATGTCTTTTTTTAATTCCTTTTGAAAGTTACTTCCAAAAACACAACAGATTCAAACGAAGATTTTTTCCACATGATTTTAGTGTTGATTTTTTTCCCCCATTATCGGTAATTCTTCTTTACTTGCTTATTTATAAAAACAAACAATTTTAATGCGCTCCATGTTTTTGTATTGTAAAGAGATGTTGCCACATTGAAATAAAAAATAAAATGAAGCAACATAACAAAAATACGAATGTTTGCAAAGAAAAATATAAAAAAAGACACATAGAACAGAGAACGTGTTTTTTTCTCTACCCCTCTTGGTTCTCTACACCGTTCGCCTACAAACACCAAAAATCTTGTCTTAAAAAACATGGAAAAAATCACCGTTAACTGTTATGCAAAAAATAAGCATTGAAAATTATATCGTTTTTTTTTTTTTTAAACTCAAAAAAAGTATCGGCGTATTACAGAAAAATATCGCCGATACCGATATATCGTCAAATCTGAAGTATGGCCGATGTCAAAAAAAAATATGTGTCAAACGACTGCGAATATTTTTAAAAATGTTAACCTTACTGAAAGAAAATTTTTTGCGGAATTTCGGTTTTTTTAGTTTGTTCAATAAACTTAACCGTTTTTGAGTTCCGCCCTCTATTTTCGAAAACAAGAGCTAACCTAAAAAAAACGGTTAGCACCACTGGATTCAGCGGGTGCTAGCGGGGCACCTAGGTTAAAACGCTAGATGCCCCGCTAGTCTCAAAAAAGTGTCAAATTTTAGTACAGTGTAATTATTTTGTCACTAACAACGTTATTCGTGGCTTTGCTTCAACTATGGGTACGTTCGTAAATGCATCACTGCGCTGCATCAGTGATTTCAAATGTTTATATATCTATCAGTAGGGTATATGCGGTCTAAAAAATCGTCAACTACTCCACAAAAATAATAGCCATACAATAAAAAAAATAAAAATAATTTTTTATCGGCATTTAAAAAAGTTTGCTTCTCTGATGCAGCGCAGAGATGCATTTACGAACGTACCCTATTATTCTTTTTATCTCCATTTCGAACTATGCAGTATTTATAACGCTTATAACATACAATTACAATACATTTATTTAATTTTTTTGTTTTATAATTATGTTGACTGTGAAGTTGTGTATTTGTTTGTGTGTATAAATATTATAAAAATCTTGAATTATCTTGATTTTGAACCATGTTGAAGAAAAGCAAATTCTTTCAAATGATAAGTATTCGACTGTAACTAGTTATGTTTTTTGTTTTATTACTTACAAATATTAATTTTTGTTTTTAAATTTGCTTAAAGTTAAATGTTTCTAATAATTCATTTTTTTTATTCTGGTTTTGATTTCTATTTGGTGTAAATATTTTTAAATTTAATTGTAGGGCGAGGGGAGAACAATAAAATACAAATATAACTAATAACTTAATAAAAGAATTGTAGCTTAAGACGAAAATATTTATATAAAAATAAAAACAATAAGTTATCTTAAAATTATTTTTTTTAACAAAATACATTCTATGTAAAAAATCAAAAGGAAGCATATAAATAGAGACATTATAAAGGAAAATAAATTAATTTGTTAAACAAAATTCCATAATGTCACTATTTTCAATTACATATGTATGTATAAAGAATAATAATAATATACTACATACAATAAAATGTATTCGTGTATATGTACGTGTGTGTGTGTGTGTTAACATTTTGCAGATTTTGTTTCAGTAGTGATTTTTATTTTTTATTAGTTAACCACACATTTGGGCTTATAATAATGTTTGAACATACTATTTGAACTTTGAACTTATTTCTTTTTGTTTTTATTATTGGCTCCTCTTGGAGGAGTTAAAGGTCGTCCCGAACTTCCGAAATTAGGATAAACGAAACGTCTTTTATCAGCAGGTTTTAATATTTGGAAAGAACACATTAAAGTGTCGTCCACAGACATCATGGCACCTAATAGCAAATTATTAATAAACAAAAAATAAATATTTATATAGACTCGTTTAAATTCGACTGTGATTAATTGTGCAATAACTAAAACAATTTTGACAAATAAGATTTTACGAACTCAAAAAAAAAATTCGCAACACGAGTCTGAATGTAAATGTTTAAGACAAAAATGTTCGATATTCATATTTTTAATTGCAAGAAATATTAAAACATGCGTTAATGCCCCAATTCTGTTAGACGATTTAGAACGAATTTTCTTTTCTAAATATTTGAATTATTATTTTTAAATTCTATAAATCAATAACGGTTATTGTCTATGATTATGGCACTTAATATCGCTAAATATTTGATTCAGTATAATTATTGTGGAAGTTTTTATATTTCAAGCCAGACGAAAACAATTTTGAATTCTTCTTGAATATTTTAATATTGAAAATGTTTAGGTTAGGTTTGGTTAAGAAGGGTTATGTGCCCAAGGGCGCACCTCCACTCGGAGACCAATGCGGTCCATTGTGAATCCCTTCAGTAAGGAGATAGAGAAAAGAAAGATTTGAAGAAGGAAAGAAACAAACAGATAGAAAGAATAAAAAGATATTTGAAAAGGTTTTCTATTGTTGGACTTTAGATTGAAAAAGGTAGTATTCCAAAATGAATTGCTCTTGGTAACCCCTCACACGGCAAAAACCTACAGACAGACTGCAATACACCCAACACAAAAGTGGCAATATTTTTAAAGTTTTTAGCGACAAACACCCATGCAGAAAAAGGTGTTAATACGATGGGTTTTGGGTTACAACTAACACCAGTTGTACACATTATTATGATAACGCCAATTGGTGATCCTCTTACTCTTGTTTTCAATGTTACTAGAGGTGTGTTCATTTACTTTACTAGCAGAAACTTGCAACGAGAGAGTAAATTTAAAATGTTTTCTCCTAACTACTCCAAAAAAATAAAAAAAGTAATTGAACGCTCTTCCAGCAAAAGCTAGCAAGTCAGGCATTTCGACAATATTCAGCTTTAACTTCTATCTTACACCTTAATATTGTCGAAATATTTTGTCATTATAAATTCAATTGTTTTGAACAATTTGTGCAAGAATATTGTTCCTAAATTTTAGAAATATTAATATTTTATGTTATTGCAAAACCTTTAATTTAAAAATTTTTGAAAATTGTTTTTCTTTTGTAAACAAAAACATCAAACAGGTGGTTGAATAATTCTTGCTAGTAAAAATTTTACTATCAGAAATTTTCAACAAATTTTTTGTCTCTTATATTTTTATGCTCTTTTTTCACTCTCTCGTTGCAAGTTTTTCGAGTACGTGAACACTTACTAGTAACAATTATTGAAAATCAGCAAAAAATTTCTGTAAATGAACACACCTTATGTTACTGTAACTTATAATTTACAATATAGTCACAATGTTAAATTTTTAACTAAATGACCATATTTTGACTATTGCGTTCAACGTCGCTGAAATACATACATACATTAAAGTTAAACCCTCATATTCATAAAAAATATTTTTGACTCATAAAAGGTTTATTGAACAAAGTTTCATAGAAAATTTGTTTCATAAACCTGCTATAAACCCAAAATATTTTTTATGAATATGGGGGTTATATAAAAAGTGGTTTGCTTCTTTTTTTCGCAGCATTGATTGAAATAAGTTTTAATCTAAAGTAAAAATGTAACTTTAAAAAACAAGTAATAAAGTATAGACGCTCAAGCCCTACCGTATGCTACCTTACAACACAGTATATAAAAAAAATTACATTTGTACCCTATTTGGGTCCCATAGGCAATCATTGACCCGGCAGAACAAAATTATGTTAGGATGTTAAGATTTATGTGAAAGCACTTTGTGCCGAATATTATTTATTTATTTATTTTAATCAATACAATTTAGATACATATCTCTATATTTATGAAATTTGTTTGGCTTTAAGTAATTTAAGGAAGGACCTATGGTAAATTTTGGACCCATTTGCACAACATTTTGTCATGTCATAATAGATATCGTAAAGGTCATTGTCGCCAATTTTTATATTATAAGGAAATTATATTTATAAGGAAGTTATGGCATTGAAAGTTATTTTCGGGAGTAGTATTTGTATGGGAGCTATTTGGTAAGATTATTTAAATTGCAATTAAACTAGTTTGGCCCAAATTTAATCTCAGTAGCGACACAATATGATGGTATAAGGGTACAAAAACCCTATTCCGAAAATAAGCTTGTATGGAGGCTATGTGAAACTATGGACCGTTCTTGTACCAATTAGAGCCTATGTACCAAATTTCATCAAATTATCTCCAAAATTGGAGATATAGGTCTGGGACCTATATTTTAAGGTATTACAAACATCAGCACATATACATAATAATACTCTCCACTATTGTGGTGTGGGTATAACTTAGGTAAAATTTTTGTGTTTAAAATGTTGTAAATGTGCAGGAATACATACTTTGTGTGGTAATGCTAAACCTAAGTCATACTTTTTATTAGAAGAACTGTTAGAAGAACTGTGATGACACAACATTTGACTTAAATTCTTAATTTTGTATTTATAATGCTAGTGTAGTATTTATTTTTTGTTTAGAGTCACGATTTCTGCCTGGGTATTTACCAAAGTCCCGTTGGTAACGAATTTTTTGGATGCGTTTCTCAGACAAACATGTGCCGTAGTTTGGATGAAAAGTTTTCCTTGATAATCTTCCATTTTTTCGATAGTTGACAATTTTTTATTCAATGAGTTAAATTTCAGTTATGTATTTTATAAAGCTTTTTGTAATAGTTCTATTCCTTAAATTTTTAGGGATGACTTTATACACTACCAGACTATTATCTTGTATCTTCTTGTAACATTTTACCTTAGCTTTCCGTTGGATACAATCATATTGTATGTACAGAAAAATTTACAATTATTAGACACCAGCAGAATGTAATGCATTTTCTGGCCCGCTACAGCATTCTATGTGTCACACTGGATAGTGATACTTTACAAATTGAATGTATTTAACTCAACTATTTTAACAAATAGATATTGGGAATTATTTCTTTTTATAAGCAACTTTATTATATACAACATTTATTTATTTTTCGAATTTATTCTATGAGTTAAATTTCAGTTATGTATTTTATAAACCTTTTTGTAATAGTTCTATTCCTTACATTTTTAGGAATGACTTTATACAATACCAGACTATTATCTTGTATCTTCTTGTTACATTTTAAATTTTTTTAAAAATGTTGAATATAATAATGTTGCTTATAAAAAGAAATAATTCCCAATATCTAATAATTTTTATATTTATTTATTTCTCAAGTTTCTTTAAAACATTATTGCCGAACCATTAAAATATATAAATTTAAATAAAAAAGTAAAAGAAAAATTTTAAATTTCAATAAAATGAAAATCTTGGCAATAATTACATGAAAATGCCATAAATCATAGACACAAACCACGTAATATAGACGAAAAAAAATTTCTTGTGTAAATGAATCGTAAATTCTACTACTTTTCTTCTTAAGACAAACGACATAATTATCTAACAGAATTGAGATATGTTTTCCTTTACAAAAAAATTTTCGGAATTATCTAAAAAAAACTAATGTGCTGTTTCCAGGTGACAAGCAAGTGATTTTCATATAAATTTTACTACACAATCAATTGCCTGTCACCTGGAAACACCGCATAAATTTTTTATTATTTTTAATCAATATTACATTTTAAATGAATTGAAATGGAAAAGCAATAAGTATACGTAATAGGAAGAGATATTTTGTAAACTGTATTTATACTCTCGTGTTGCAAGTTTATTAAAGTAAAGTAAATGAATATACCTATTGTAAAGAAGAAATGGTATACATACCAGCATTGTCAAATTCGCCACAATAATTTGGTGCTGAGAATAATGTAACAAGTTGACGTTTAGCAAAAAATTCATAACCGTCTTCGACAACTTGATGAGCACGACAAATTAAATCGAATTCATGTTTTTGTAGAAATTTGCCCACAACCTAAAGATATACATAAAACATTGTAAATAAAAATATATTAATATAATTGGGCACTGTAAATAACGATTAGTTTTCAAATTCAAAATGAAAAATCAAACTAAAAGAAAAGTACTACACCAAGATAATTCTTGTTACATGAACTACCTTTAAATTAATTAATTTTAATTTTTTTCAGTTTTAATAAAAAACACTCAACTTTATTGTTTTTTCTGAGTTTTTTTTATTCCTTAGGAATTAAAAATTATTGTTGAGTTTTATTTTTTGCTTAGAAAATAAAAATTATTTTAGAGATTTATTTATTTCTGCAAAAATAAACGTTATTCTTTATTTTTATTTAATCTACAAAAATAAAAGTAATCTTTAGCATTTCTAAAGTCTTAAGAAAATGTTTCATGACGAGCTGACCTAAGCAACCAGCGAAATGGCCATAGAAACTAGCTTTTCCACAACAATAAATTTCAGTTTTTTAAGGAATAATAAAAATTGGGAATTTAGCACGTCATTAATAAATGAATTAATTTTTTTTGGTTAGAAAAAAGTTACATAAATTTAATAAATTATAAAAAAAAATTAATTTAGCTTAACAAATAAGAGTTTTAGCTCCCACGCTAGGAATAATTTCGCCTTTAAATTGGTTAATATTAATTTTAGCGCAGAAAATAACTTTGTTTTTGTGAGCAAAAAAATTAAATTTAAAAAATAACTGGTTTTTCTAAGCAAAAAATAAAACTCAAAAAATAATATTTATTTTCTAAGCAAAAAAAATTAACCTCAAAAATAATTTTTATTTTTTGATTAATGAATAAAACTCAAAAGTAATTTATATTTTATGAGGAATAAAGTCAAAAAAATAACTTTTATTTTTTAGGAATAAATTAAACTTTTATTTTCTAAGCGAAAGATAAATTCAAGGAATAATGATTAAAAAGTAATTTTTAAAATAGAATGTATAACCGTTAAGGCCCCTGAATATAATTATATATTTTTATATTTTACATACCTCTGCACCAAAAGTAAAACTAACTCCACGATCATTTTCACCCCAACCCATTGTGTCTTTATCGGGATCTGACCACAAAAGATCACAAAGAAGTCCTTGATCGGGTACATCAGTAGGTCTCATAATACGTCTTATTTGCTCCATTGACGTAAGATCCGGACTAAGACCACCATGACAACAAAATATTTTTTCATCCACTATAAGTATTAATTTCAGTCAAGTATTAAGAACTTTTGCGTTTAACCTTCGCCTTACCAAAGATTTTTATGTAGTACATCGTTTACTAATACCCGGATGTTACAGATTGTTTATAAGCGATGAGAACAAGTTTTCGTCATACAAATTTACTTTTTACATTTTTTAAAGAAGTTTTCGTCATACAAGTTTGGTTTTTTTTAAAGAAAACCATTTGTTCAGTAAGTACAAATTTCCTTTAACAGAAGCAAATTTTAATAGTTATCGAAAAAATAAAACCGAAATGATCATCCGGGTGGGTATTAATAAGGCGAAGGTTAAAAAGGTATTTATTTATTACCTATAGCTGCAACAGGTAAGCAATTGAAACAATCTGTGAAAGTTTTCCATAATTTAATCGTATAACGTCTTTTGCACTCATCATAAAAACTAAAAAGTAAAACATATTACGATCGGAAAAATATGTTGAACCAAACCTTAGAAAAAGCTAGTTCTACTTAAATTATTAATTAGTTTTAGTTAAAACTGCCTGTCCCACGATTTAGAAACAAAATTTTGTTCGCTTAACTTACATTTAAAACAAAAACAATATTTTTAACTTAGTTTTTCGAAATCGTACGACTGGCATTTAATTTCAAGGTGAATTCAATTATATTGAATGTACAATTATTGTGAATTATTCAAGTTTTCTTATTAAATTTTGAATGCTTTGCATTTCTAATAAAATCAAATTTCTTGAATGAATTCCTATACAAAACTTAGATAAATGTGCTGTTTTCACAACACATGTGATTGTGTGTGTAGTAAAATTTTTATGAAAGGCACTCAGTTTTTTGGGTGTTTTTCATATAAAGTTTACTACACGTACAATCACTTGTGCTGTAAAAACAGCACATTACTGCCTGTTTTTGAAAAAAATGTGCTGTTTTCACAACACAAGTGATAAATTTTACTACGCATTTAATTACTTGTGTTGTTAAAACAGCACATAAAATAAAAATTTTCGTTTAGAAATTAATATTGAAACCAAAAAATTTGAGGTTTTTTGTATTGTTGTTTTATGTGCTGTTTTCACAACACAAGTGATTGAACGTGTAGTAAAATGTAGTAGTAAAAACTCAGAAAACTACATGTTCAATCACTTGTGTGGTCAAAATAGCACATATATGTAAATTCCCAAACGAAAAAATTTTTTTTTTTGGTAGTCGTGATCGAATACTTTTTCGATTCGAAATTCTTTCAGCCGATACTGAACGAACTGAAATAATTTTTTCAACGTTCTAAAGTATTTATTTGAATTTTCCCAACACTGAAAAAATAATTTCGATTCGTTCAGTATCGACTAAAAGAATTAGAAATAACATTGCTTTCAAATCGAAAATGTATTCGATCACGACTGCCAGAATTAGCCCCCAGGACTATCTGCGTATTTTTCAAATAAAAATTTTCGTAAAAATATTTTAATTCAATTTGTAATAGAATGTATTTAAAATAAAGCGTTCTAATATTTCAAAATGAACGATAGAAAAATATTGAAATTGAATTTGCAAAAGAGATTAAACTCATTAAAATTTGATGAAAATAGATGATATGAATTCATTTGGGTATTAATTCTTTTGAACGCAAAGCTCTATGAATTTAGCATAAAAATTTATTTTTTATAAACTGAAATGCGAAATTATAAGTCTGTAATATTTAATTCTATTTTGAAAAAAAATGTATATTGTTACTTTTTCTTACCCATAAATTCGATTGATACTGGCACATTCATGATTTCCGCGCAGTAAAAAGAAATTTTCAGAATATTTTATTTTGTACGCCAATAGCAAACATATTGTTTCCAGTGACTGTTTACCACGATCTACATAGTCACCCAAAAATAAGTAATTTGATTCTGGGGGGAATCCGCCATATTCGAAGAGACGCAACAAATCATAATATTGTCCATGAATGTCACCTATAAACAAAATAAAAATTCGTCATTCAAATTGTTATTGATATTTTGCAATTACAACTTGCGATTAATTATGTATTCACACTTTCACATAAAACACCATATTAAAAATGTTTTTAACACATTTAATAAAAAAAAAACACACATTATTATATAAGGGAATTTGCAAAAAAAAAAAAAATATACTGTAAATCAGCTAACAGAAATTAAATTTGAGCGCTTATTAATAAAACAAATTTTATATGAAAAATTTCTCACATAATACTCTGAAATTTTTTAGAATTGAAGTATTAACATATTTAAGAAAGCGTAAACTGTAATTTATTTTCTGTGTGAATGTCAAAGAATTCAGGACATTAGGGTGAGAATCCTAGGGAAACCATTGTTTGTCTGTTCGGATGATATATCTAGGAAAGAACTAAGGTTACTCATTCTTTTCATAAGGAATTAAGGATATTAGCGTTGGCTATCACAAAGGGACCATTGAAGACCCAAGTGAGCAGTCTTTTTAAAGAAATTATAAATTTTTAATTGTTATTAATAAACCATTTTTGTTTTAAAGATCGAAAATTTTTATTTTCAAAAAAAATAATTTTAATTATTCAATTATTTGTTCATGTTCTAAAATGGGAACATTGAGCGCTAATGGGTTAAGAGTTATACATAATATCATTACTTATCGTCGAAATTTTATCATTACGATATCATTTTGTTTTTTGGGTAAATCAATTATTAAAAATAAAAGCCCCATTCAGTACTTCCAGTCCATTTTTTTTTTAATTAAAAAGCACTTTGATACCCAAATGTGTAAAAGAGAAATTAATTGTTATTTGTTATAAGCCTCTTTTTTACCAATTTAAGTTCCCATTTTTTGCTAATAAAATCTTGAAACTTTTTATTAAGCAATAAGAATATGATAGGGTTATTCAGTTCAGTTTTTTTACGATTATAAAAATGTTGTAAATACAACAAACACAAGGAAAAAGTTTTACACTAAATGTTGCAATTTAGACACCGTTTAACCAAAATTAAAAAATCACGTTAAAAAGTTACAGCATTGCAGTTTTGAAACTTACCACTATTTTTATATATATCAACAATTTCCACTAACGACGTACTAAACAGATAAACATTAGTACTTTTTCAAATTTCTTTAGGCATCTTGAAAAACATAAATATTCGACATTTGATTGACTTTACTTTTTTTTTTTGGCACGTCAAATATGTACGTACAACTTTACACTTTCAAATTATAATAAAGAAAGCTCACTTCAACATGAGTGCAGTTTTTCATTTTTCCTCTTTTGAAATCAAAAAAAAACAGCTCAACTGAATACCCTTGATGAAAATTTTCGGGTTTAGGGAATTTCAAATAATCTTCAAATTATCACGATTAACAGAAAATATGTTATACGAACAAGTATAAAAATTAATTAGTTTTTAAATACATTTAGCGAAAAGTGTTAAAATTTACATATAAACACAAATGTATGTATGAGGATTATGTATAAAAAAAGCTTACTTAGATTCATTTATTCGTATAGTGAACATTTGTTTAAAAAAACAATCATTTCTGCATAGAAATAGTTTTTTGTTGATATTAAAATTCCACTTATACCTTAAATATGAAATTAAATTGGTTAAACATTAAAAAATTTATTTAAAGACCAAAAAAAACCTCTAAAATTTAAAGTTTTAATTTTTTTTTTTATAGTTTAAAGCTATAATAAGACGTGAAATACCGGTCTGTTCTGAAAATCACGTGATTTAAAATGTGGTGTTCTGAAAATCATTTCGTTTTTGTTTCTCGGTGAGCCTTCGGCAATTGAAAATCACACCGAAACACGCGAAAAAACGGAACACAAAAATATCACACGTGTGATTTTTAAAGGCACATGTTATTTGAATTCACGCGATTTGAATAAAAGTGATTTTCAGAACAGGTCTGATAGTCACAACAATACAAAACAGCGGTTTCAACCAACCCAATAGGCAACGCTGTATTTGATTAAAGTTATACCCTATAACTTACCATTATGCTAAACAAAATTAATTTTTTGTTTTTTTAATCGTCAAATTTTTATGAAAAATCGTCAAATTAACTAAGCAAAAAATTGTAAAAAACCACACTTTTAATAAGTTTAAAAATTGTTATTTTTGGGTTCCGTTGCTAATAAAACTTTAATATATTCTGCCTGTTTTTGGAATTAAAATAAAATTTTTCCGTTAAAAACTTATTATTAAAGAAATACAACCAAACATTTTTCAAAAGTATTGTTATTCATAAGAACGGTTAACAAATAAACTAAAACCAAGAAATATCAAACAACTGTTTTACACGTGGAAAATCCTTCTAAAGTGCTCAAGTCTGGGTTCACACTATGAAAGTTTTCTTTCAGAAAGTCTGAGTTTATTGGTGTGAGGGGAAGAGAATGCTTTCGTTCTCTTCCCTCTCACCAATAAACTCAGACTTTCTGAAAGAAAAACTTTCATGGTGTGAATCCCGACTTAAAAGAGTGGTTGTAAACTGAATGTAATAAAACAGTACTAGCTGATCAAATATAACTCCTCAAAGTATGCATCGTGCTAAAAATGCTAAAAAATCGTATTTAATATGATGAACAGCTAAGACATGAAAATTACTGCCAATCAAATAAATGAAAGTATTTGAGAAGCTAAAATAAAATGTGAAATTATATTAAAAACAGTTATTTTTGCTGACTACATTGCCATATGTGAAGTTTAGAACTCATTCCCTAATCTTCCCCAAATAAAAGCCTGTTGGAGGGCTGACTCTCTCCACAGTCAGGATTCCCCATTTCCGAGCCATGACTCCCAAACTCAGCGGCCATTTCATTACCGCTGATGCTGCAGTTTTGCACCTATTACCAAAATGGTTATATTGATTACTAAAAATTGTAAAAATTTTAAATTTGGAATATTTGTTTTTTCAATAAATGATATTTTTAATTTTAATTAAAAAAATTTAATCACTTTTAAATTTTATTTTTATTTTAACAACTTCGTGTTTTATGTTGTAAAACTTGTGTGTTTGTATTATAAAATGTAAATTTAACAAAGATTGAATATTTAATAAACTGAAAAATCCCAGATGAAGTTGGAAAATACCAACGAAACGTAGGATGAATATATAAATAAATAATCTTTTATTTAAATACAAATGACCTTGAAAGCCTGTTTAGATAAATTCTATAAAAATAATAACAAAAAAATATTTTGTTTATCAATATTCTAACTGCCTATTTCCGATGTACGAAAAAATTATTTACTTCTTAAGGTACGTTCAGACTAATGAAATATTTAACGAAAATATTTGTTCTGATATTTGCTTCAAACTGTGTGAAACAAAAAAATATTTTGTTAATGTTCAAACTGAGCTCAAATATTTGATCATTTTTGTTTGATGAAACAGTTGGCAAACAGTGTTAAATAAAATAAATTAATTCATGTTTGCCATGCGTTAAGACTAAAAGAAATATTTGCATCAAATAATTATTTAATGAAAGTGCTCAAAAATAAAAATATATTTCTCAAATGGTAAAAATGAGCGCAAAAGCTAATTTATTTATTTTATTATGTGGATCAGCATCTCTTTTAGTGTTAGAACAGGAGAATTTAGAAGAAGAAAAAAATGGAAGCCACTGGGTAACGGGAACATGGCTAAAATTTGTGAAAAATTGCAAAGTTGGAAACAAACCCTTAAATATATTTGAAGTCGCAAAATCAGTTAAAAAACCAAATGTCGAGAAAAAATTTTTTTGCAAAAATAGCGAAAATTCGCGAAAAATTTAGATATTTCAAACAAGCCATAAAATTTATTAAAAGTGCCTAAAACTATAAGGAATGGCAAAAATTCGATAAAAATTGCTAAATTAGCGGAAATTCGCAAAAATTTGCAAATAGCGGTATAATAGCAAAGCCTAATAATTATTAAAAATCGTTAAAGCTCTAAAGATTCACAGTGAAAAATCGCTTCTTCGCGAGCATGGCTAAAATTCGCGAAAAATAGCTAACTTGGAATCAAACCCTAAAATATATTTGAAATTGCTAAATCGGTTAAAAAACAAAATGTAGGGGAAAAACAAAAAAAAAAATGTTGCAAAAATAGCGAAAATTCGCGAACCATTTTAATATTTCAAACAAGCCATAAAATTTAGTAAAAGTCCCTAAAACTATAAGGAATGGCAAAAATTCTATAAAAATTGCTAAATTAGCGGTAATTCGCAAAAATTTGCTAATAGCGACACGATAGCAAAGTCTAATAATTATAAAAAATCTTTAAAATTGTAAAGAATCCGAAAACTTACAGGAAAAATTGCTTTTATCCGGAACATGGCTAAAATTATTTGTCGTTGTTTGCTCTTACAATTTTTTTGTAATATCAAATAAATGTTTTCTCAAAAATTACTAAAATATTTGATTTTTTGTGTTCACACTATGTTCACATTGGACAAATATTTGTTTGCCGGCAAACACTTTTATTTGCTCAAAATCAGCTGTTATTTTATTTGATACTCAAAAATATTTTGTGTTCAGACTACGTTAATGAAATATTTGATGTTTGCTTTCAAATATTTCATCAGTCTGAACGTACCTTTACAAATACATTTAAAACAAAAACAAAGTTTTTAGAATTTGGTTTTGTTTTAAATGTAGTTGTTCGAAAGAAGGAATTCTTTCGCACATTTGAAATAGGTTATAATATGCCTTTTTTAATATTTTTATGTCCAGAAATAATGATGCAATTTTGTGTATACTAGATACTGGGTACAAAAGTGTGCAGCACCAACACACATCAAGCTGATGCAAAACTTCATTGTTTTAAAAATTTACTGTTTAAATAATCGTGTATTTTCTATAAGCAAAATTAAAGTAAAAATCAGAATTTCTAAAAATAAAAAATCATCATTTGAGATAAAAATCTTTAATCATATTTTTGTTAAAAAAATAATCCAAAATACGATAAAATCATCATTCTGGCAACGCTGCTTATATATTATATTCAAACAAGAGAAAACAAAAATTTGTCAAATTAAACTTTGTGTGTCTGAGCACCAAACAAAGTTTAAAAGAGAATTCAACAGACTTTGTCAAAGTAAACTTTGCCTGTCTGAAAGGGGACTTACCAATTCAAAATAAAAAGAAACAAAGTGATAAAAATATACAAAGAAAATAAGAATTAATAAACACAAATTAATGCTTGAGATCCATATTATAAACGTACATCAAAATTGTTTTTGTAATGTTAATTATAAAGAGAAAAATAACAACAACAAAAATATGTCCATATTCTTAGACAAAAAAAAAACTTTTGTGAAGAAGGATCCAAAAGTTTCTGCTGTAAATATTGCTAAAGAACTTAGAAACTTTAAAAAAGCTGATGTGACTCCACAGACGGTAAGAAATTTTCTCCATTCGAAAGATTTATATGGATACGCAGCTCGCAAGAAACCCCTCCTTTCGAAAGTAAATATCCAAAAACGCCTAATGTATGCAAATGAGTTTATGGGCAAAGACAATGCTTTTTGGGAAACAGTAATTTTTACCGACGAATCTAAATTCAATATATTGGGCAGTGACGGTCGAAAATTTGTATGGAGAAAGGAAGGAGAAGCTTTAAATCCACGTAATAAAACCCATACTGTTAAACACGGTGGTGGAAATGTAATGGTGTGGGGGGCTATGAGTGCAAATGGAGTGGAAAACCTCGTTTTTGTGGAAGGAAATATGAATAAAACGGATTATTTAAATATTTTAAAAAAACAATTTGCCTCAATCTGCCCAAAAAATGGGGCTGGGTGATAGCTTTGCATTCGTCCAAGATAACGATCCAAAGCACTCAGCCCTTGTAGTAAAGGAATGGCTGCTTTATAATACAAAGAAAGTATTACCTCATCCTCCACAAAGCCCAGACTTAAACCCGATAGAGCATTTGTGGTCATATATGAAAACTAAATTAAAGGATTACCGGATTTCTACCAAAGAAACCCTAAAAATCGCCTTAAAGGATTAATGGAGTTCTATTCCTGGAGAAGTCACAAAAAATCTAGTCCATTCGATGCCGAAAAGACTCTTAGCCGTCAAAGAAGCTAAAGGTCAATACACAAAATACTAAAATATATAATATTTCTTTATTTATTGTTGTAATTTTAAGTTTTTTTCCTGCTGTACAAGTTTTTTTTTGTCTAAGAATATGGTCATATTTTTGTTGTTGTTATTTTTCTCTTTATAATTAACATTACAAAAACAATTTTGATGTACGTTTATAATATGGATCTCAAGCATTAATTTGTGTTTAATAAATCTTATTTTCTTTGTATATTTTTATCAATTTGTTTTTCTTTATTTTGAGTTGGTAAGTGTACAAGTTTTTTTTTTTGTTGACTGTATATTAAGAATAATAATGGACCGAGAATTGAACCCTGAGGAATTTAAATACTTTTTAAACAATTTTTTTATTGATAAAAAGCTACTGATAATTTTTTCTGTGTATAAAAGTGTGTAGTAATTTAAATTATTGTGGTATATTATTTATACGTGCGGGCAAACTTATACTCAGTTATTGAATTAGTTGAAAAAAAGGTGTGTGGTTTTTTAAGTCTGTGTTAAAATAAATAGCACATGAGTTTAATACCGCCATGATTTTTATACTAACAATAACATTTTAAGGACCAGTCTACTTTACATATGTATGTCAATAACTATATTAACTGCCTGTTCAACGATTTCGAACGTTAACGTTCGTATAGAAAATTACATTTAAAACAGAAACAAAATTTCAAAATTTGTTTTAGAATTAAATTATCGATTTGAAATTTGTACAGAATCATTTTCTTGCTGTATTTAACAATTTAAAAGGTACTGCATTAAAAAAAAATTATTTAAAATAAAACAAGGTCGGAGTCGAAGTTGGAGTCTGACTTTATTTCAGCGGTTGGAGTCGGAGTTAGAACTATTTTTGACGACTCCACAGCCCTGCTACATACTCTCCTTAGATTTGTCTTACAGCTCTTCTACAATCGTCCACTAGCTTGGAATTCACAAAACATACCTAAGAGTTGACTGGCTGTCCGCAAATACAGTGACCTCCGAGCCCCCAGCAATGTTAGCTCTTATTTATTCTACGGCCTTCAAAATCCCTAGAACCTCCCATGATCGAGTCATCATTATAAATAGCAAATACCTCATACAATCTGCCCCGACTTGACCAACTCTCCTTAGACGGTTGTTTTTTTAACCTAAGTGAGTCTAAAAAGATTTTTGGCTCTCATTCCTATCACATACTACTCAATATGCAGAAGATGTAGAATAACATCAAAAGTCGCTCAATCTTGGGGAGAAAAAAAGTTTAAAAAGTGGAAAACAAGATATTTAATTTCTTTTACTTTTTTTGTTCTACATGTGAAACTTTTTGAATTTACTATAATATTGAAGTTAGAAACATAAAATTATTGGTGCAGCGTCCTGAATGAACCAGAACTTATAAGATGAGAAATGTTGGTACTTTTTTCTTAAAACCTAGAAAGACAAACTTTGGCATATAAATATGTCCACAAAAAAAGGGAAACGCTAAAGAATTAGCTTGTTAAATATTAGTTATTATATAAAATTCAAAACCCGAAAAAGTAAATTTGCTTAGTCAGCATTAAAAGAACAAAATATTTAACAGAAAAGTTGATGTCACAAAAACCTTTGTAAAAAAAGATCCATTATTTTTAGTCATCCATGTCTTGCAAGTTAAAAAAAACTGCATTTACAGATTTAATGTCTTATACAAAAAAAAAGATAAAATTCACATTAGTTAACCAATACAATAACTTCTGCTTTTACAAAAAAAAGAGTTCCAATATTACTACTATACTTTAACATACCAGCTGGATAAACCCTGCTTTAACTTCGCAAACTTTAGGTTAAAGTCAAGTTGTAATGATGGAATACTTTATACGGCCGATAACATTCTACCTTTAGCTATTTGTAAGTTGTGAAAACCACCCTAAGCCTAGCAAAAGTGTATGGGTTTAATTTATTGGATAACTAATAGGAACTTTAACTTATTTTCCATAAGACAGATAAAGTTTTTTGAGAACTAAGGAAGTTTTTTTCTATAATGTAAAATTTATTAAAATTTATTAAATTGCTCCTTTACGACTGGAGGTAACGATATACTTAACTTGGTTTGTCATTCCAATTTTTTTCTTTTTTTTAAATATTGATTTTACTCCCTATTAAGTTTAGGTCCCTATTCTGAGTTCGACAAACGATTTTTGCTTGCTATCGAACATCGACTATCGAATGAATTTACATTTTGTATTATCAGTTGGCAGCACTATCAAAATTTTGTAATACATACATTGAATTTTTCAACGAAAACAAATTTGCTTTCGACGGTACAAATAAATTTAAAAAAAATTGTTAAAAATGTAAATTTTCGTAAATTTTTTTGTTTTCTTATTCCATATACAATTCTTAATCAGATTTGTTAAATTTATCTTAGCTAGAAAATAGCTAGGTTCGTTTTCCTTAAGGCCAGTTTACACGGTAATAAAATGTATTAGTGCTGGTTCACACTGTTCATGTCATAGCCGTAAAGTCTTGAGTTTTTAGGAGAGAGAGAGGACAATAAATGCCATTCTTCTTTCCCTTCTCTCCTAAAAGCTCAAGAATTTACGGCTTGATCAGTGTGAACCAGAACTTACGACATGTGGAAAAATGATGAAGAATTAGAAAAATCTTTAATGTAAAAGCAAAATGCATTGAGTAAGAGAGAATGCGGATACAAGACTGTATATATTGAAGGTGGTAACATTTTTATACAATTAAAAAAACACCTAAAGGGATCTGTACACAGTCAAAATGCCTGTCATGCAGCGAATTTATTCGTATACGTGTGCTGGACGTTAATTCGCCGCACAGTGACTGAAAATCGTTTTTCATTGGCCAAAATTCTGTAACTTTTGAACCGAAGGAGATATTTTAGTGAAATTTTTAAATCGACAGATAGATTTTTAAACTTTTCTCCACTTTCCATTTCATTAAAACCGGTTGAGTAGTTATTGGGGAATTTAAGGGCAAAGTGGAACTTTAGATTTTTTTTAATTTTAGCGTGAAATAGGTATGGTTTTTTTATTTTTTTTTTTAATTATTTAAAAATGTCATATTTGGAATTAAATAATAATCATTAACATTTTTTGTAATAAAGGGACACTCAAAAAAATTAAATGTTTACACTAAAAAAATATTTTAACATTAAAAAAAATAGTAAAATCAACTGGAAATTTTGCTATTATTACTGAAAAATTAATAGTTTTTGGCTGTCAAATTTGTTTACACTTAAAAAAACTTGAGAAATATTGTCTAAAATCTTGCTATTACTACGGAAGAATCTATTATTTGTTGCTGTAAAATTTGTTAATATTAGCAAAATAAATCCGCTGATTTTTTTTAAATTTTGATACGAAAATATAGGTATTTATTTTTTTAATTATTTCTTATTTATTAAAACATTTCATACATATGTGGATAAAAAAACCTTTTAAAAATAAAAGCAGCAATAGATTTTAATAGCTTTTGTAACAATGTGAGGTTCTGTTTATTATTATTTTTTTACTAATACAATGTCTGTCTTAGATCTAATGAATTATAATTATTGTTCATTTAATTGAATGATTGAATGCAGTATTCCATATGCTGTTCTGTGTTATTTCTGTTATTTAGTAGTTTTTTGACTTCTTCATCTAAATCTTGATGTTCCACTTTCCATTGATTTCGAATATTGGAGATGAACGGATCTGACGTTGCAAATAATATATTAAATAAATCTTCATTTGTGGAATTTCGTAAAATGTTTCTAGTATTGTGCTCTCTATAAAATCTGTAATCCTTATTCCTTTTCCTGAGTTTCCTCTGATAAATCTCCAAGTGGCACCAACTGATATTTAATGACATCTTCTCCATGATGAAGGATTTTGCGAACTGTAGCAGACATATTTCTCCATGGGTACTTGGTTGTATATATTTTTTCAGTTTCCTTAGCAAAATCTCCAAATTTTCTAGAGTCAATTTCTTCATTACGTAAGTACTTATAGGATTATTTTAAATCTAAAAATGAGGTTAAAATCCACACCTGTTATTTCAGATGCTGTTTCTGGATGTGAAAATAATCTTCTTGCGGTATTGCCATCATTTGTATTGCCTGACCCTTGTTTTGGCTGATCTATAATCAAACCAAATTTGCGATATTCATCTTGAACATGTTTCCTTTTTGAACTTCTTAGCTCCTTGTTAGTTTCGTAGTTTATTATTGATCCTGACCCTCGCCTGGGTAACAATCTTGTCGGGATGCGAGGGCTTAAGTGCACTCTACGGTTCTGATCTACTGAGGGGATGTATCCAGATACGTCTTCGCAGGAGGTTATGAATACTGAAGGAGTGTGCGACTAAAGGTTACTCATTTTGTCAGGATAATGAGGCGGTGGTGGGAATGTACACTGTCCGGTCCATTATCAGTACATATAGCACGTCATGTCAGCCCGCGGGTTCGCCCCTTGTAAGGTGGGGGCTTTACCAGTGGTTGGTGCGCAACATATGTGCCCAGTGCCGAGGGCCTGGATGGCTAGTTAGTGCAAATAGAAACTAGTCGTTAAAAGCTCCCCTCAGCGTCATGGCAAAGCGATGTTGTATGTCAGTTGCCTAGTCCGCGCACGCCGTCACTGTGTGGATGGTCCGACTTTACGGCCTACTCGTGGGAACAGAATTGATAATAAAAAATATATTTTAAAGGAACGGAAAGAGGACGCGACGGACGAGGTGATCGACCAGGGTGGAGTCGAGGGTCGGTCGGACGTCACGGTCGGGGAGTCAGGCAGTGCTTGTGAGGGGGGCTGACCCTATCGGCTGTTCATGACAGCATAGTTGGGCACGAGAGACAAGTTCTGACCGACCTGCAGGCGGACAGTCTTCGGGAACTGTCGAGTGACTCCTGTGGTGAAACCGGGGCTACTCAGGGGTTGAAGCGGCTGACTCTTCTCTCTGACGAGGAGCATGATACTGAAAGTATATGATCCAGATGGGAGGATCAGCACCGATCTATGGCAGCTGGTTGAAGGTAGGCTCTTCGACGAATTGGCCATATTTAGTGGCAAAGAGGAGGATGTATCCTTCAATGGTGCAGACTGGGTTAAGGGAGTGAAGACTGTCAAATGTGGTAACAAGAATTCCTTGGAATTCTTAAGAACCACGATTGGCAAGTGTAGTGACATTAACCCAGAGGCAAAGCCCTCCGAACTGCCACTTAGGTCCGTATTTACAGTATGGATTCCACATCCCCGTACGCGCGGTGGAAACCATACTGTCAGTAATGGGCAAATAGAACGGCAGGCTCGTTACCAACCAATGGAGGCTTGTGACCTCACTGGCTTGTAAGGAGAACACCGGGAAGGGCTTCCGGTTCGCCGTGGATCGGGAGTCCATGAAATTCTAAGAGGAGGTTGGGAGGTTTGTTAAGTTCGGTTTTGGTAGTGTCAGGTTCCGGTATCCGAAACATGACAGGACCAAAGAAGCTGTTAGTGGTGCAAATAAACCTGCACCATTGTGAAGTAGCTTCAGCCAAACTAGCAACACTCGGACAGACGTAGCCCTTATGCAAGAGCCTTGGATAAATAAGAATAAGGTTTGCGGGTTAAAGGTTACGGGATACACTCTGTTTGTCCCGTCCACAGAGGACAAGGTAAGAACGTGTATACTAGCGAGGAATGAATTCAATTTTCTCATATCTCATTCTTTCAGGTGCGGTGACTTGACCGTCGTTAATGAAGAAGCCAAAGTTAAGCGTACTCTTACACTGGCTTCGGTATTTATGCCGTACGAGGCAATAGATCCACCTGGCGCAGAGGTGGAAAAATTGGTGGCGTATGCAATGGACTGTACTTTCTCAGAACATAGCCGTATAACCTTTACACTGAATTTTGACCTGTCTAGGGTTAATCCGTTTAGTAACCAGAGGAGGACGAATTGGACTTCTTTAAGGAAAGGGTCCGCTCTGGGTTGGCGCAATGGGCCCTGTGCGACTTGCTGCCAAATGATGCGGAAGGTGATGTGAACAGATTCGCTCATCTGCTAAGAGAGAGCTATGAGCTGTCTTCCCCGGTAACTTTTCCGAGTAGGCGTGAACAGCCCAAATGGTGGACCAGGGAACTTCAGGTTCAAAGGTCGACGGTAAGGAGGCTGTTTAGCAGGGCCAAGCTCACGGGAGCACCGGGTGATTGGAACACCCATAAGGTGCATTTCAATAAGTATAAGGCGGATCTTAAAAGGGCAAAGCGACTTTCATGGAGGCAGATCTGTGAATCCATTGATAATGTCAACGAGTTGTCTAGATTCCGACGGATTTTATCCAAGGATCCTAGGACCCTGGGATATGTCCAAAGGAATGACGGCTCATGGACTGAGTCTACCTCTGAGACCCTAACCTTACTCATGGAGGCGCACTTTCCTGCGCTCATCCGGTAGTCTGACTGACATTTTCACGTCAGTGTCAGCAATAAAAACAACAGCCCCAGTGCCAGTGTCCATCCTGGACCCGTCCGTATATACTTCCCACACCTCAAACAGTCCGTTGGATCCACGCCAAACTTCCCTATCCGGGAACTCCACAGGTAGTGTTACACCGAAGTCCAAGTTCATACTCCTATGATCCGAGATTCCCCCCGGAATACTTTCCTGATCAAGCAGACACACTTCGTATAGAATCCTTTTGTGGTCATCCCGCCTACGTCTAATCAAGAGTCTAAATAATATCCTGGCAGCCACACTCCTCACATAGTGTTTTATGGGGGACAGATGTAGTAGGATGTTCAACGCAGCCTGTGGCGTGCTTCTCCTTGCACCAGTGATGCCAAGAGATGTGCTCCTTTCGGCCCTGCTTTTTTTTCCTATACTAATCCCACGAAGCTTTACGGTTGTCTGCAGGAAAGAAACCAGTCTCTGGCGGGAATCGAACCCGCAACCTCGGCGCTTATAGACTAGGTCGCTACCTACTAGCCTACCGTGGCACCCCGTCCACTCTCAACGCATCCCACCAAACAGTGCATCCATAGGTAAGAATAGGCCTAACCACCGATGTGCAAGTCCAGTTTACCATATCTGGTCTTATGCCCGTAATTTCTACTAACAGATATCTGGTCGGGTTCGTACCTAACAGTTATCTTTACTTATCCGGTAACACTATTTTGTCAATTTCAACGTAAAATTGCCCCACGTGAAATAACTATCGAAAATCGATGGTGTAAAATACACTACACTTTAACCCGTAGGTAAAAAATAAGTTTTAAAATTCTTTACACAATAGATATCTATACACAGCTAGATATCTATTTGTAGAAATTACGGTCATTAGTCCCCAATTCTTACCGATGGAGTTTCTGCATGTGTAGTAGGCATTGAGTCCTCTTTTCATCATCTCCTGGATGTTTCTTCTCCAAGACAGTTAACAGTCGATGAAGTTACCCAAGTACTTAGCACAGTCAGATAGGGCTAACTCGACGCCATCCAGCAGTGGCCCTTAAAACCCTCTATCCTGTACCTTCTGGTAAAAAGAACCAGCTCAGTCTTCGCCGGGTTCACCCCCAGCTCTTTAGCCTTCGCCCAAGCCGAGAGTTCGCCCAACATCAACTGAATAATTTCACCGATCGTGGACAGAAACTTTCCCCTGACCAGTAGAACTATGTCATCCGCATAGGCGACGGCTTTCATACCCTTGGAATCAAATGATCTGAGAATCCGCAAGCAACCACAGTAGAGCAGATAGAGCCCCCCCTGTGGTGTCCCCCTGGTAACCTTCCTCCTGACACTATGATCCCCCAGGCTCGAGTTTATAATCCCGCTGCCAAGCATGCAGACTATCCACTCCACCAGAAAGCCCTAAACTCCCAGCTCCACTAAGAAATCCTTGATCGCCTCAATCCTAATGTTATTGAATGCTCATTCTATGTCCAGAAACGCGGCGAGAGTATATTCATTATGCCTCAGGCCGTGCTCAATGCAACCCACCACCTCATGTAGCGCAGATTTACCCTTAAGGTAGGCATGTTGAGCGTTGCTAATGAGGTGGGTATCATGGACTAGCTTTAACAACTTTTTCAATGATATCCACTTCGGTCAATTGTTTATGTGATCGTAATTGATGTAGGAAAGTATCTTGAATATTTTTATATCCGAATTCTTCATTGATATCCTTAAGCTTCCGCCGCTTAGATCTATCGCTACAGTTGTCCAACGATTTTTGTGCTATAGGAATTTAAGTTTCCTTTTTCGAATGTAATTTTTAACATCTTCCTCGTTTTTGTTTATGAAATACTCTCCGGCCATTCTTTATAGCTGAAGCTCTCCATGTTTTTATGAAATACGTTGTTATTGCTCAGATATATTATATCCACTGAGTTTGCCTCCGAATGTCACTTGCTTTTATACCTTTTCATACCAAATACAGGTAGAATAAAAAGGATTAAAAAAATTAAAATCCTTTTATTTATATGCTATAAAATACCTGACACAAATTTAACAACGCATTGCATATTTTTTCTGGCCATATGAATCTAAGATGGAAGAAATTTTATAGCAATATCTATATCTGTTTTGGTTTAAGGCGAATTTAACTATTTTCCCAGTTTTCCGAGAGTAGGGTTTATATGGGGCCCCTAGTTAATTATGGACCGATCTTCACGAACTTTGACAGTGTGCTTTCTAATCTTTCTAAAACTGTGATATACCAAATGTTATTATGATAGCATTATTTATTACGGTTTTAGGCGTACTAAACTGTTTTCCGGGAGTAGGCTTTATATTGGGTCTAGAGTAAATTATGGGCCGAACTTCATGAAATTTAGCAGTGTTATTTCTAGCCCTACATAGTGTAAATTATGGACCAATCTTCAAAAAAAATTTTACAGTGAGATTTATATTCCTATAAAACTGTAACGTAGGCGTACTAAACTGCTTTAGTGGAAAATTTTTTTTGTATTATTCCACCATTTATGTTAGTTTTTGTATCAAAATTATCAATTTTTTTAGGGTGGGGTTCCGCATTTTGATTCATAGTTCTGTCCTACTGAACCGATGTTGCTGGGTTTCAATCCCAAGCTGCTTAGGATAACTACAAGCAATTTGAGAACAAGTTTGTTCTTTTCTTTTGCGTTTTTCGAAAGTGAGCATGTTTTCAACATACGGACAGACAGACGGGCATGGCCAAATCGACATAGAATTACTCAAGGAGCCAGAATATATATACTTTATGAGGTCTTAGATGTATAATAAAGTTTCACACGGAATAACAAACTTAGTATACCCTCATTCACCACTAGTGGTGGTGAAGGGTATAAAAATGAGAGTGAGAGCAAATTGAAAGGAATTGAAACCCCATTGCACGAAAAAACACACCACAGCAAAAAATCAGCAGGCGTTCTGTGCGCACCTTCTAATTGGACCATATAAAATCGTTTATGTACCTCTTTTGTTTAGCTCCACCTGTTAACATTCTAGAAGTTAAATTACTTTTAGAAATACGTTCAAATTAGTTAACCAAAACATTCAGCCCATTCCCGTTTGCTTGGATGAATGTGTTAATTAACTAATGAGTACCTTAACTTTTTTTGCATAAGGGGTTAACTTTTTACTTTACTTATAATCTATTAACTTTATTTTTTCACTTTAAATAAACTTCATAGAACACTATTAACAAAATCTTTTCATAAATAACCGAGTTTTAGACAATTAACTACTTGTTTATCCCAAAATAATGATTTTGACATATCAGCTTCCATACCGCATGAGCTAGGATTTAGAAATATTTCATCTTATATACATAGACATATGTATTAAATTGCAAATAACAAAATCGGCACATTATTTTACCTGACCCCTATAAAAGGGAATATATATAAATATAAGATTTGGCACAGCATTTTTTCTCTACTTTTTATCTTCATTGTTTACGTTATACGTATAAAAAATAACCTGAAGATGTCTTACCACATATCTTCAGAGGTGCTTCTAATTCCAATAGAATTGGCTGTGAAAGAAAAATTTCTCTTGACTTTAGACATAATCCACGTATTTCACTTTCTGACAGTTGTACATTTTTCCCTGGCCTGGCCCCACGTACTGCAAATATTAAAAACAAATACTTGTTACAAAAACGAAGAAATTCCAATGGACATAAACAAATACCTTCTAATAATCTTGATATAATACTATCAATATTCATGTCGGACATCTCTTTCCTTTTTCTTTTAAATAGTTAGAATTGCGTCTTTATGTGTTCAGTTGCCACCAATAGATATTGATGATTTGCTTAATCAACGGATATAATTTCAAATTGTTTTTTTTTCCTTTTCACGATAATATATTGCCTTTATATCTTTAATAAAATTTATTTCACAATTTCGTTGACTTTATTTTTTGGTATACTTACTACGCACAAATTATCTATTGATGGGTGGGGGAACGATAAGGAAGAGCTTTTAGAAGGCTCTATCACAGTAGGCAAGAAAATTATCGGTATTTGTGGTTGTCTATCGTTAACCAAATAGTCACTTTTCCTTTTGTTTAAACAAAATCAGCGAGATTTTCAACAAATTGTGCGTATTTAATTCATTATCTTATCGTGGTATTTATTTGAATATTTTTACAAAACTTGGACAAATTTTAAAAGCAAATTTTTAGCACGACACGAAGACAGTGGAAACAGGGAATGCAAATTAGTGTTGGAAGATTTGTAATGGCTATGAAATACCCGAAAAGACAAGTAAAGTATTCGTTATTGGCTCAAAAACTTATTAGCTACCCTACAAGATATGAATAGACCGAATTCTATGCACTAGGTCTGCGCAAGGATCCAGATGTTTATTTGGTTTATTCCTCAACGATGTCAAAAGTTGTTTAATTTTGCTTATACATGTATATTTTTGTTTAAGTTTTTTGTTATTTGTCACACATGCATGCATACAAAACACGTTTTTCCTTTTGTTTTCCCTATGTAGTAGTAAGATTTTGACAACCGTGAGGAAATTTACACAAACAAAATACCTGTTGTTTTTTGCACTGTTGTATTGTTGTAGCGGTAAGCAGACCTATTGGATAGGCCTTGGAATAGCCAAAACTAAATAAATAACATTTTTTACTAAACACTTGCAGCAATTTTGCATTGAATTAATGAGTTAGAGAGAGCAACATAATGAGTTAGAGACAGAGGCAAAATCACATGTACACAAAGTTTCGGTCACTTTTTCATTTTTCTCTTAATAAACTAACTAATAGAAACTATAGCTAATATATAAGCTAGCACTACCAGTCATCTAACTAGTAAAATGACCGGTAGTCTTCTTGTAGGGTACTCTACAACCATACGATCAACTTATATTTTCAAGTTTTTTGCACGTACTACTTTTCAATTTTCACAAAACTTAAAAGCTGTGACGTTAGGTGCACGCAATTTTTAAGCAATTTTTTTTCAGGATGTCATTAAGAAAAGTTCTTATAAAGACAAACGAAAATTTTGCTAATTAAAATTGTAATCAGCGGCTTTCTTGAACGTAAATTGAAACATTCAACTTGAAAGAATATTTTAGCTTAGCTTAGCAGATATTTATTTTCATTTTAATAAAAACTAACCAAGCCCTCTGGGCCATATATTTTAAGTGAAGTTCGTTTCAATTTTAAAAAGGATGAGTGTATTGATAAAAAAGTGAGTGTTTTAAAACTTGAAAGGTAAAACTGGATCGTATAACCCTATCTTTGCACACGGAAACTTATGAAAAATTATATCTCAGGCAGAAAGAAGTTTTCTTCTTGTTTCTTTCTATTGTGCAGTTTTGCGTCTTGTATTTTTAGTTAGATCCCAAAATGACGACTGCTTGAGAAAAACGCAACAAGACGAAAACTACGAAAAGTAAGAAAGATAAACCGAAAATGTCCAGTACAGATAGTCATGTACTACACACTCTACCTTTTCGACCCCTCGCCTGTATACTTCGTTTGTCCAACAAGAAATATAATGTAAATTGGGATTAACTTGCAAGTAGATCAGCGCTGTCACTTTGTGGGTATTGACCAAAATTGGGTGTAATTTTTACTGTTGTGGATAGAGCGTGCGTTATTTCATGCACGTGTAGGCCTGAAATTCCTTCGTTTTAAAACACGACCATTCCATTTTGAAATATTATTTATTTTTAAACTATTTTATTTTTAAAGTAATGTCATAATTAATTTCAGTGATGAAATTTATACTATTTAAATATGGTTGACTCGAAAAATTGACAGTCTCTCAAACAGTCACTGTTTTTTTTTTTTTAAGATTTCCATTGCTTAATATAGATTTAAAAAAGATTGATGACACAGTGAAACAAAATGCAGGCTAATCTCTGCAAATCATGCACCACTATGACTGTTCGTTACTGTATGAAAAATTATGATGATTGCCCAAAGGATTTTTTCCCTGAAATACCCGTTTTTTGAAATATGGCTCTTATCATTTTCAGGTGTTGGATGTTTATTTGTGAGAGCCAATATTTCAGAGACGGTTGTAAATTTTATAATTCTGTTTTTGGCTGAAATGTAACTTCTGAGTCCAAGAAGAAGCGTGCTACTATTACAATGCGACAAAATATTTTTACGCTGCTTTTTTGGCAAAATCTGAAAAAAAGCAATATTTCGGCAATAAAAATTTGACACTACAATATTATGACTTTTTATGAATGAAATTTAGCCTCGGATGAGTGTAAAAATGTGGCTCTATTTAAGCCAAAGAGATTAATTTTCATTGACATACTTTCCTGAAAATTATCCTACGCATCCAAGGTAAAATGGTACATAAACAATAAAACTTCGTGCTTGTAGAGTCAAAATTTAAATAATAAAAAAAAACACACTGCCGCACTGTGAAATGAATGGCGACAGCATGGACAGACCCTTACACGGTGTTTACAATTGCCAGTACTTTCAAGACAGTTGCAATACATGCAAACTTTTTCACTAATGCATGTACACTTTTCCAACTGTACTATTTTGTAGTGTATTTGTTTTGTCACTCTGTAGAAAAGAATACATACTGACCCACTTAGCTTAAAAAATGTAAATAATTATTAGCGTAATACAACACTCCTATAGTATGACAACTTGAAAGTAAGGAAATCTGAAACAACTTAGACCACACAAAACTACAAATATGTGCAATTGCAATTAAAAAGGGTCAAATCACTTTAAATTAGAACATATGACAGACATGCATTATTTTAAACAACACAAAAGTAACTCAATTCAAATTGTATAGAGTGAAATTGAACTATGGAATTTAACCAATAGAAAGTAAATGAATGATTCAAGTTTGCCATGCTATGAGTTAGATAAGGTAGAACATAAGATTAGAGTAAGATACAAATTTAATGGATTGTCTAGCATAATTAGTATACATATAAGCTAGTAATCCATATTAATAAAATCAGAATACTTTTGCCTAACAAACAATCTTGTTCTCAATCTTCTACCCGAGCACCTAACAGTGCTTAGAAGAAGTAAAACGTGCTGTGGCTAAGCGCAGCATTCTAAACTACTTAGCGAATACACAAACTCACATTTAACAAAAAAAAAACAAACTTATTATAATTTCTTCCACAAAAAAATCAAACAAAACAAACAAACTACTGTCTGGACGTCTACGTCACGAAGATAGCAAGTAGTGTTTTTGGCAACTAGTATGTATTTTCTTACTGTCTTGCCAGTACTGCCAAATGTAAACGCTATGTTATAATTCAATGAATTTGTGCCTTACAGTGATTTCCAGGCAAAGTTTATTGGATATATAAGCTAAAAATAACCGGGAATATTGGAATATTACAAACTGTAAGAATTTTTATTTTCCATTTTCAAACGATTCATATGAACAAATATTTCTGTCCTCTAAAACCAATACAAGAATTTAATTTGCTAAAGAAGATATACAAAATAAAGATATACAAAAGAACATATGCAGCGTAATACAAAATTGGAACTCATTACTTTATTTTTTACTAAAAATTTTTTAGTTTTCAATGTTAGTTTTGCTAATTTAAATAATTTTCATTTCTTTTGAAAGCTTTTTATGAAATACAGTATCTATCGCTTATTTGCATTTAAAAATTTGCAGGTTTCATGGTATTTTTAAGCGAGATATTCATCTATAAATACTCTCGGTGTCATTTGAAATGTCATTTTCCAGTGATGGTTTTAGGAATTATGGGGAAAAATAGGACCACGACTGGTGGTGAAGATGGCTTTAAGCTATACATTTTTCTAAAACTAGGACTACGAAGGGAGTTACGGGGCAATTTCTGCCTCTCCAAAGCTGGTTATATATTTTTTTGAATTTTAAAACACAAATAGATCTCTACTTATATGGACACATTATAATGTGTGAGCAATACATTTTTTAAAAAATAGGACCACAAGGGGAGTTAGAGGAAAGTTTCTGCCTCTCCGAAACAATCTACGAGATTTAATTAAAATTTTAAACATATATCCCTATTTAATTAGACACGTAAGACATGAATTTTTCAAAAATGGGACTACTAGAAGGAGGCCGCATATCCGCTAGTATTTTTTAATATTTTTCGTTAAGAAAAAAATTACAAAAGGTAATAAAAATTGCCGCATTTGTCGACAAAACATCACATCTAACAAACCTGTTATTGCTTAGCCGCTGGATTCAGGTGGATACTATTTTATTTAACTCAAAATTATTAGCTGAATAAATAAGGCTATACTCATTGAATTAATTTATGTAACTATAAAATAGGTACGATTAACGTCATTTTTATATGTTAATTAGTACATAATTCTGTGGTAACAAGTGATTAAGTATAATTTTTTAGTTTTAAAGGTGATTTTATAAAATGTAATCCTATTTTTATATAATCATGGCTGCGGCTATATTTTTTTACGATCTTGTTCCATCGCATTACTATGTCACAGATCGGAAGTAAACTTAAGTAGAGTAATTTTGCTATAACTTCCTAAAAATCATTCAAAATAATTTTAATTTTACTCATGTATACTTTTAAACGTGAAGGTGCCATTAACTCAAATTTTGGTTGAGTCAACATAAGTATTTTTTTTTTTTTTTGCCATAAAATTAAAAAGCTTATTCACTGCCTAAAACTTGGGTCGAATGATTTGTTATAAAGGTTTCGTTGACTACATCTAATCACCTTTGTAGTAAGTGCTAGTTCACACTGTTCAAGTTTTAGCCGTTAAGTCTTGAGCTTTTTGGCGAGAAGGGAAACGAGAATGCCATTCCCTAAGACACTAAGTGCTGGTTCACACTGTTCAAGTCTTAGCCGTCAAGCTTGAGTTTTTAGGAGAGAGAGGAAAATAAATGGCATTCTCTTCCCTGGTATTGGATACAGGGATGTTAAAGTTGGTACTTTTTTTTTGGTACATTTTGACCATCTGAAGTACCGTGGTAGTACCATGACTCATTTGGTACAATTTAAAAATTTGTCATAGTTCCCCCTTTTTGAATTTTTAGTATAGCAAACATATTATAGAGTCTTTTGCATTGCATTTATGTTGTACAACAAATCGTTAAAGTAATGGGCGCTTAAATATTCGACAAGAACTGTGGTGTACTTACTGTGTGGGGCGCTTAGTCCCCATTTACAATGTGGCAAGTAAGTAGCTGACTAACGAATTTTGTTGGTCTTCGTGGCACACTTTACTTTTTTCCTCTCTTGCCTACAAACTTCGTCTGTCTGCCTTTCACTAAAAAAGGGGACTTACAGACGAGGCAACATTAGTCAAAACCTGTGTTACTACTTTTGTTTCCTTTTTACCACAGACGATGACACTAAAAGCAAAACATTAACCAATATATGCGAAATAAATTTTTCATATCCTGCTTTTTTTTTTTTTGTTTTATTTTTCTAACTTTCACAACTAACGTCCCATAATTCTGTAAAATTTTTAAATCCATTTATAAAATTCTCCATTTTTTATTGTTTTCAATGTTCGTCATTTTTCCTTTTTTGGTTTTTTTGTATACAATTGAATTTGTATGTACGTTTTTTGTTGTTTTAATAAATTTAAAAAAAAAATGGTACCGTGAAGGTCCAAAATGGAATTTTTTTTTTTGGAAGTTAGTACAAAATTTAAAACCTTATTTAACTTCCCTGATTGAATAGGCCTTGGTATTAACCAAGGGGAATTCATTTACCAGGAGGCGTTGAAAGCACAGCTGTCCTACTGTTTTTATATATTTATTTATTTATTTCTTTATTCACAATAATATAATAAGCCTCTTTAGGCCAATTGACTTATATTACATATCATATTCCTAAATACTTCAAAAAAGAGAAATAATTAACAATACAATTTTACTTCAACACATAAAATTATATTTGTTCCCAAACCAAACAACAAACAAGCACTAAAGAGAGTGTAAGAAGTTATAGTAATATAAGTAATCAAGTTTATTACAATTGGGTAAGGGCTAACAGTAGTTTCAGGCGAAAAGCATTATTCGTATGGGAGAAAAGACGAAGTTCCAAAGGCAAATAGTTACAGTGTCGGGATGTTCTTACAATAAACGATTTTTCAAATAAAGTATTATTTATTCTTGGTATTAAAAGTTGAGGGTTTCTAGAGGAATGAGAAAAATTTAATTTAGAGCAAAGTTGCGTAGGAAACCCCGGTTTAATGGTCTTATAGAAAAAAAATTAAGTTCCGACTAATCATAAAATTATGAAAAGAACAACCCAAGAAACGTTCTACAAACACTGAACCATGATCACGTCTTCGAACATTGTAAGCGTAACGAACAACCATATTTACAAGACGATTTAATCTAGAAGTAATATATGTCATAGCTCCTGAAAAACCTCAATACCATACAAAATCTGTGGCATCAATATTGCATGCGCTAGCCGAGGCTTAATACGATTCGCTAAGTATATATTCGAAGAATAAAGTCGACGTAAAGATCCAGAAATCTTTTGACTTATAAAATTCAAATGGCTCTCGAAATTTAAGCGTCTGTCCAAATATACACCTAAACATTTCAAACGTTCGACAGTCTCCACGTTAAACTCACCAACCGTTACATTATGATTAAATGAATTAAAGTCATTCGTTCCAAACACAAGAACTTTTGTCTTATCAAAATTAATTGACAAATAATTATCGGAAGACCAAAGTATAATACGCTGAAATATGTCATTGACGTTTAGTTGAAAAGTACTTAATTCAGACTTCTCGCCAATAATCAAAAGAAATACATCATCAGCGTATAAATGCGACTTGCAAATATGATTACCAACGTAACAAGATAAATCATTTATATACAATACGAATACAATTGGGCCTAAAACAGAGCCTTGAGGGATACCAGATGAAAGGCGAAGTACATTTTTCTTACTTAGAGAGAGAAATGTCAAAAGTTGCTTGTGTTTTTGACATATCGATCAACAAAAGCAGCAAAAAAATACATTGTTGTGTTTTTGGTGTTGTTACTTGTTGTAGTATCGACACCACCGTATACATGAATTCGCCTTGGTATGAACCAGCACTAACACTTAAAATTTTCCGATAGTGATCAATGTTGTCATATCGTAAGATTTACCCTTTTTGCAAGTTTTTTGAGATGCAAAAAAGTTTCTAAAAAGGTTTTTCGGAAATTTAAGTAGTTTACATAAATTTTGTTGTAATTTGTAAAAAAAATAATCTTCACTCAGTTTAGTTCATTTCAAAATATAAATAAATACCCAGCTGTTTGTTAGACGATTATTTTCAATGTACAACTCCTAAAAGAGTCTTCTGATGATTATCTGATAACGTAACAAGATAAATCATTTATATACAATACGAATACAATTGGGCCTAAAACAGAGCCTTGAGGGATACCAGATGAAAGGCGAAGTACATTTTTCTTACTTAGAGAGAGAAATGTCAAAAGTTGCTTCTGTTTTTGACATATCGATCAACAAAAGCAGCAAAAAAATACATTGTTGTGTTTTTGGTGTTGTTACTTGTTGTAGTATCGA
Organism: Pollenia amentaria; assembly: GCA_943735925.1. Classification (NCBI taxonomy): domain Eukaryota; kingdom Metazoa; phylum Arthropoda; class Insecta; order Diptera; family Polleniidae; genus Pollenia; species Pollenia amentaria. The sequence continues at coordinate 2,869,767 of OX031006.1, read as the reverse complement.
CGCCACCGTATACATGAATTCGCCTTGGTATGAACCAGCACTAACACTTAAAATTTTCCGATAGTGATCAATGTTGTCATATCGTAAGATTTATCCTTTTTGCAAGTTTTTTGAGATGCAAAAAAGTTTCTAAAAAGGTTTTTCTGAAATTTAAGTAGTTTACATAAATTTTGTTGTAATTTGTAAAAAAAATAATCTTCACTCAGTTTAGTTCATTTCAAAATATAAATAAATACCCAGCTGTTTGTTAGACGATTATTTTCAATGTACAACTCCTAAAAGAGTCTTCTGATGATTATCTGATAACGTAACAAGATAAATCATTTATATACAATACGAATACAATTGGGCCTAAAACAGAGCCTTGAGGGATACCAGATGAAAGGCGAAGTACATTTTTCTTACTTAGAGAGAGAAATGTCAAAAGTTGCTTCTGTTTTTGACATATCGATCAACAAAAGCAGCAAAAAAATACATTGTTGTGTTTTTGGTGTTGTTACTTGTTGTAGTATCGACGCCACCGTATACATGAATTCGCCTTGGTATGAACCAGCACTAACACTTAAAATTTTCCGATAGTGATCAATGTTGTCATATCGTAAGATTTATCCTTTTTGCAAGTTTTTTGAGATGCAAAAAAGTTTCTAAAAAGGTTTTTCTGAAATTTAAGTAGTTTACATAAATTTTGTTGTAATTTGTAAAAAAAATAATCTTCACTCAGTTTAGTTCATTTCAAAATATAAATAAATACCCAGCTGTTTGTTAGACGATTATTTTCAATGTACAACTCCTAAAAGAGTCTTCTGATGATTATCTGACGAGTTACAAAACAAAAACATCTAAATTTTTTTTTATTTATTACTTTTTTTATATATTTTTGACACGTTCGTTTTTTAATCTTGGAATGAACCTTTTGCTACTCTCTGTAAGAGTCATATAAGAATTACTGAGCTACCTAAATAAGAGCATTTTTGAAATATGAAAATTCTATTGCCAATACAATTTCAATAAAACAAACCAACCTAAGGATCTGTAAAATAAGATTTTCCGACAGGATGGTGTTGATTTCGCGACCTTAAGGGTTGTTTGATATGAAAATTAGAAGTTTTAAGATGAAAAACACGCTTTATGCCCTTATTTCACGAGTCGTAAAATAATCCCTACGTAAGTCTCATACGACCCTTGGCATGCTTTTTGAAAGATTCGTTAGATAATCTCTACATACATACATCATAAACGATTCCCCTCAGGATTAATATAAGAGTAGTTTCCTGTGTTATGGAAGAATCTCTCATACGAATTAGCACAGTAACAGTTTTTCCCGTGCGGGGATTCGTCTACAATTAAAAAATGAGCTCGTCGACGCACAGTGGCGCCCGTAGAGCAAGCGAGGTTGCAAAAATCAAAATTTTCATGAGTGCCGACGAAGTTTTGAATAAACCCATGTTATAGGAAACTTTTCAACGATTTCAAATATGCCACTCTTAATAATATCACATTTTTAGTTTAGAAGATATAACCGTTCAAAGTTGACCGACTTTCGGTTTTCAAAAAAACACACAATTTTTAGTCAATTTGTTGCGATTTCAGGTGTAATATCACGAAAAATAGGTAACGAATCGCCTTATTTTTTATTTGTATTGATTGATGTATTTATTAAATGTATAATGATAAAAAAAAAAAATTAACTGTTTGCTTTGTGTTTCTCCTGGTAAATCACTATTTAAAAACTATCCGTTTTTTCACTATTTTTCAACTTTGACGGAAAATAAAAAAAAACTATATTTTTCTATATTTGCCGCCATACGTGCAAAACCTGTTCTTTGATTATTTCTTTACATAATTCAAAAGGTTTTATCTGCCCGTACGTGCCCGTTTGGCTTCTAGAGGTAAAAAAGTTCAAAAAGACATGGTTGCAGAAATTGTATGGCGTCCATCCCTTATATGTTTTGACTGACAGTAGTTTGATCTAATAGTTTGAAAAAAACTACTCATTGAAATTAGCAGGTACGTACCTCACATAAACAATACTTTGGCGTACAAATGGTCAGGAACAATATTGACTTATGGTCCCTACAGGTAGGCACAAATCTTATTTGGACACATGCATAATATCAAAATTGCATTATTTAGCCTAAATCCATATGTATGCAGGGAACAGGTAAATTTTTAGGCATGGTAGCATAAGCCTATATATTGCAAAATAAGCATAATGCCTGGATTAGTCTACGCCTGAAAGTTGGCGCAACAATTACTGAAACCATTAAACAATTTAAGTACTGAAAACATGGCGTTGAACAATTTAAAATTATTTGAACTGTTTAGAAAGTCAACCACACCAAAGTTTTTCACGGAAGTGAAAATTCTTCCTGAGAAGTTGACATTGATCAGCAAATGGGGCTGCGATGGATCATCCGGACAAAGCGTTTATAAGCAAAGGATATCTTTCGATGACGCTACAATATCGGACGGAAATATGTTTATGGCATCTGTTGTTCCTTTGCGGCTAAAATCGGATGATTCCCTACACTGGAAAAATCCACGTCCGTCATCAGTGCAGTATTGCCGACCAATAATGTTTCAGTTTGCAAGGGAATCGGCAGAACTCATAAGGACTACGGTGAAGGACATTGAAGAACAAATAAGCAAGATTAAGCCTACAAAGCTGCAAATTGGAGAAGGAAAATATATTGAATGCAATTACGAGTTCCACCTGACCATGGTTGACGGAAAAGTCGTAAACGAACTGACAGGAACAACCTCAACAATGTCATGCCCGATTTGCAAAAAGAGTCAGAAGAACTTTTTTCAATTCAATTCAATTTATTTCATATATAATATGTTACATCTCAATTTTATATAATTAGTTGTAAAGAGTTTAAGATTAGTATCTTTTTCTGCTTAATTATAATATATTTCAATTAGTTATCATAGACAGAATTATATTGGAGGTAAAAATTTAGCAAAAACCTATCTAAACCCCTTTTTTCGTATTATTTTTATATTTTTTTTATCGATTTTATATTATTATTTGTCAGAAGAACTTTGGTAATTTAAACGATTCTACAAATGAGGAGAATTACGAATATGGAATGTCACCATTGCACGCAAGGATAAGGTGTATGGAATTCTTGCTAAAACTGGCATATACCCTACCACAAGAGGAGGAAAACTTCGATGAAAATACATCAATAAAGGATAAGGAAAAGATCAGAAAGAAGCAAATACAGGATGGTTTTTTTGAAACAAGTTGGACTAAAAGTAGACTGTCCCAAGCACGGATACGGTAACTCTAACGATGGAAACACTTCTAGGAGATTTTTTGAAAATGATGAGGCAGTAACTAGAATCATTGGAATTGACAATCAAATCGTGAAAAGATTGGGAACGATCTTGGATGTTTTAAACTGCAAAGAAAATGTCAATTCTACAAAATATGGAGAATATGCGTCGAAAACTGCATCTCTTTTAGCAGAAATGTATCCACAGAAGAAGTTGACCCCGACCGTCCATTAAATATTGGCGCATGGCAAAGATATAATTGAGTACCAGCCTTTGCCAATTGGAGAGCTTTCTGAAGAAGCACAGGAGTCTCTTAACAAATTTTATAAAAAATATAGATTGCAGAACACATTCAAAGCATCAAGGGTAAGGCAAAATAAGGACCTCTTCAACATGTTGGCAGCATCTTCCGATCCACTTATTTCTTCCCTGCGGCATGTGAAGTCACGAATAGAGTTACAAAATAATTATAGTTTAGAAATTGTTAGTCTTTTAGATATACCTTCTCTTACGAATTGTGATGAATATTTTACAGAAAATTGAAAAAATAAATTTAAAAAAATAAATAATTTTTTTTTTTAATTTGTTGGGTAATAATTGAAAACATAAACCCCTTAAGAAACAAAATAAAAACAATCTAAAAATGTAAAAATAATTTTTTTTAGTTACCATAAAATTGATTTTTCTACTAATTTTAACTTTGATAACCCATAAGTAGGCCCCTACAAAGCGTAGCACCCTTTCCAAACGCTCATTTCATAGGCTGAACAGTTATCTATCATATGCTGTTTAAACCAAGGTATATTTATAGCAGGTAGCCGCGAGATTACAACAATTTTACAATAAAACAAACAACAGGGCTTTTTATTGTTGTTATGCGATACGAACTGTCAAACAGCAAAGTGGTTGATATGAGACAAAAAAGACAAAAGATAAAGACAAAAAACTTGTTTACTTGTTTACTATACAACATTTGACAGTTCGTATCGCAAAACAAGCATATAAAAAATAAACAGCTGTCTTTCCGAGACTACCTGCTATAAATATACCTTGGTTTAAACTGTTCAATTATCTTATTCGGTTCAAAAGATATGATTTTTGCAACGAAAAAACTCAAATGGCGCCACTGTGCGACGATCAAAAACACTCGTCATGAGATTCCCAGTAGACTCCCAGACGATTGAAAATGCTAGAATCAAAACACATACAGTGTAAGTTATTTTTTTTTAACAATTTTAAAAAAAAAAGTTTTTTTAATCGAAAAAAACTTTTTCTTATATATTTATTTACAAAATATTGATTATTAATTTACATTATGACAACACTGATAGTGATAAAAACCTATCGATGGTCCGCCAAAAATAAAACTATCGATAGTTTTGCAGCTCTGCATTAGAGAAGTGAACCATTTTTTTGTTGAATTTCATTGCCAATTGTTAACAATTCATCTTCTTTAGTGTATAATATGTATTAAAATATATAGTGTTAATGTAATAAATTACCCACAAATCTTTAGTGAGAGTAACAAGTATTGTGTAAAAAATTTTAAGTATAAAACCAATTGGGAGTGATTGCTTACAAAACCAATTGTGAGGGATTGCTTAGAATAAAAACATATGCATATAGTTTATAATGAAAAAGCCCCGAAAACATTTGGAAGATTCTTAAGAGCACTTTTACACGATCACTATATGTATATTGACCGTGATCCAGTATCGCGATACTTATTGAATACTTAAAGTATGTTTACAAAAAGGCAAAAATGCTTTTTCGAATATAAAATTGGAACCCCTTTTGGAATTAAAAAAGAAAAAAAAACCAAAATTAACATTTAAGGGGGCTGAGTCTCGTGGGCACCCCTGGATCCAAAAACCTGGCCGCCCAGTAAGTGTGGGTACTCAAATAAAAGGTAATCTGTAAGAAAAACGAAAATAATAAAATTAAGGGCAGGCGGGGCTTCTGGGGCAAAAAAGTGGACCCACCCTTTATATCTATGTATGTGTGGGTTCCCAAATTAAAGGTAATAGTCAGACTTCGGCCGGGCGCAAGGAGGTTTTTCTCTATGGTATAACAAATTCCGGCTTCGCTAAGTAAATCTTCTCTGCATAGCCGGCATTCGACCGGGCGAAAGGATTTTCTCTATGGTATAACAAACACCGGCTTCGCTAGTTTAATCTTCTTTGCATAGACGGCCTTCGGCCGGGTGCAGGGATTTTTCCTCTATTTTATAACAACACCGGCTTCGCCAACTAAACCGTCTCTGAATAGCCGGCCTTCGGTCGGGCGCAAGAATTTTTTCCTCCATGGTATAACAAACTAACTAAGGCTCTTATCATGTAAAACGCAGCGCAACGCCAAAGAATAACATTGAAAGAATCTTTTAGATGCAGATAACATTTGGTCCTATCCATGTAAAACGCAACGCAACGTCAAATAATTACATTGAAAGCACTAACAATGTCATCAATATTTTGTAATTTTGTTGTTGTTTTCTACAGAAATTCATGTACCGTTTTAAAATTTTCAACGCCACAAGCCATGGTGAAATTAATAATTTCACCATGCCACAAGCTATGCAGCGTTTGAAATTTTAAAAAGCAATGTGAATTTCTGTAGAAAGCAACAACAAAATTACAAAATATTTATGACATTGTGCTTTCAATGTAATTATTTGACGTTGCGTTTCGTTTTACATGAAAAGGACCAAATGTTATCTGCATCTATAAGATTCTTAAACTAATCTAGAGGGGAAATAATGATCGAATACAAAAACAAGTCCCGCCCGCCCTAAATGTTATTACTTTTGTTTTTTCTACACAATTACCTTTTATTGGGGCGAATTTTCGGGTCCAGGGGGCCCCATGGGCCTCAGCCTCCTTAAATTTTAATTTTGGTTTTTTTGTTTTTTTTTTTTTTTTTTGTTTTTAATTCTGAATCGGATGGCATATCTTTTTTATTTTTTATTATATACGTGTCCCCGTAAACTGCATTTCAGCGAAAAAAAAGTCCAAACTTTTAAGCCTACCATATCTAAAAAACCCGCATATCCCGCATTTGTTCTTTCAAAATTTATTTTTAAGCACCGTTTCAAACTTGAGTCAATTACAACAAAAAAATCCATTAAAACTGATCCATTTTAATTAAACGTCGGACATAGGGGTTTTTTGGCAATCTAAAAAATGTAAAAAATTTAGGTACGCAGACAGATAACAAATTTCTGCATCGTACCTATAGCGAATTTTCAAGTCTTATTTGAGATTTTTCGTTTTGGGTGACTGTTAAAGTTGACCAAATTGCATGCGTTTTTATTGATTTTTTATGGGTTTTAGAGGTTCCCAGCAAAATCTTTACTTACCTGGTAAGTTAGCAAGTAATGTTGGAGAAATATAAACACTGCTTATTTTTCGGCTGAATAACTACTTATATTTGTTCGAGTTGTCCACAGAATTCAGTACTGACAATACACTTACTACCAGTAAATTTAATTGTAAGTACTTACAAAATACTTATTAGAAGCCAAAATATAACTAGTTTTTATTTAATTGGCGCTAGTTAATAGACCTAATAAGTAGATAAGGAACTTGTTACTAGTAAGTAAATATTCAGTACTGAAAACAACACAACTAATTAGTAGTTATTGAGCTGATTATTAATAAGCAAATATTCAGAAGTGAAAAGTACTTACTGAGGTCATTACTAGTAAGTACTTATTAAGGCTTTCAGAATAATGACAAATGTAATGACAACTTCTTACCAGGTTACATATGACATAACTACTACCTATTATCAAAATTCAAAAAGTTTTTCCTGGATTTACATATATTTTTTTGTGGCTACCACAATAAAGATTTAACTTTTATTTTTTCTTATGTGAAAGACTAATAACATCTACTTAAAGTAGATTTTAGAAAATTTTTATTTTAAATTGTTATGATAAAAAATTCGTTCGAAATTAAGAATAACGATTTCTTTGTTTACTGTAAAAAAAAAATTAAAAGGTTTTAGAAAATGAAGCTAATCGCTAGTCTAAAAATGTTATACACCACGATAAAATTTGAAATATCTACTTTTAGATATTTTCTTTTCAAACCGAGATACATAGCTCCCAATTGCAGGAATCTGCTACCCAGCCACCTCAGTCTGCTGTTCTGCCTGGGACAGTGGCACAGAAAGTGCTCAACTGTCTCCAACTCCTCTGGGTTCTCACACAACCTACATATGTATATCCAACAAGTCAGACCCCATTCTCACCGCCATCCTGCCTATCATACAGTGGCCCGTCATAATACCTATCATGGTCCTGACATAGGCCCTACACTTACCCAGCAGCGCGTCCGAATTCGACCTACTAAGCATCAGCCAAAGCGTGCGCGATACTCGGCAGTCCGATCGGCCCCGAGTTGTCCCGCTCAGCACCCATTTCCTGATTCTCCCAAAGTAGAAGCCCATTGGAGGCCTAACTGCCTGCAAACTATCAGGATAATCCATTTCCGAGACCTGTCTCCCCAAATCATCAGCTATCTCGTTGGCGGTAATGTTGCATTGACCAGATACCCAGCACAGCCTCACAAGATAATTCCCTAAGATTTCTTCAAGAGCCCTCCTGCAATCGTCCACTAGCCTGGAGTTCACATAACAGCCCATCAAGGACTTAAAGAGTCGCCTAGCTGTCCACATATATAGTGACCTCCGAGCCCTTGGCAATGTTGGCCCCTACAAATCCAACGGTCCTGAGAACACCCAGAACCCCCGCCTGCAATACACTGCAGTCTTCAAGAAGTCTATTCGACCTTCTGCTGTCCAGATCATCAAGGAAGACCCCCGCACCCGTGCCCTTCATCTTCAAGCCATCAGTGAAAATAGCAATTCCCCTATACAATCTGCTCTGACCCGACCAGCTCTCCCTAGACGGCAATAGTACCTCTGGCAAACGTCCAAAATCAACCCTAGTGCCCACAAAATACGTGGAGCCGGGCAAACGCAGGTAATAACCTATCAGTTATTAAAATTGTGAATGTATGTAAAAACGTCTATGCCGAATCTTTGAAACCCTCTACCGACATGAGTGTGCTCTATATGATAAAAACATATCTATTATTAACTAATCTTCACAAAAATGAACGTCAGCATTAAGTTTAGTGGCGATTTAGACCTATATTAAACTATTGACCGACAATCGGAAAGTTTAATGCGTCTCTTTTTAGAACTTTGAACTGGCTTGAGTAAATTATCATAATTCGTAACAGTTTTCGCCGAAATAAAATGATTTTTAGGATTTTGTATTGGAGCTATGGTAAATTATGGACCAATCATCACAAAATTCTTAAGACTGATTTCTGGTATTACAAAAAATAAATTAAAATTAATTTCAATACAGCGATGTAATTAGTTTTAGCGTTAACAGTGAATTCCAATGAATTTGCTTAATATGGGATCTAAGGTAAATTATGTACCGTGTATCACAAAATTACATGATATTTTTTCAGGTCAAAAGAAATAAGTTGGAAGAAACCGCAATAAATATATCGCAATAAATATATCTGTTACGGTTTAAGGCGAATTTAATTATTTTCCTAAAGTGGGCTTTATATGGTTTTAGGTGTAATATACTGTTTTCCGAGAGTAGGGTTTATATGGGGCCTAGGGTAAATTATAGACCGATCTTCACGAAATTTGGCACTGAGATTTCTAGTAATTAAAAAAACTGTGATATACCAAATTTAATTATGATAGCATTATTAATTGTGGTCTTAGGCGTACTAAACTGTTTTCCGGGAGTAGGGTTATATGGGGCCTAGGGTAAATTATGGACCGATCTTCACAAAATTTAGCAGTGTGATTTCTAGTCATATAAAACTATGCCATAATGAATTTAATTATGATAGCATTATTTATTACGATTTTAGGCGTACTAAACTGTTTTCCGGGAGTAGGGTTTATATGGGACCTAGTGAAGCATTATCTATTACGGTTTAAGGCTACTAAACTTTTTTCCGGGAGTAGGGTTTATATGGAGCCTAGAGTGCAGTGCCATTTCTAGTCCTATAAAACTGTGACGTACTAAATTTTATTATGAAAATGAAAAGAATAGGTTTGACAGTTTAACAACCACAGAAAATATATGGAATATACACAAACATTCAAGGACTTTAAAATAACTTCGCCCAGTTGGAAATTATAGTCGAAACTGTTAAACCAGAGTTCATATTGTTCTCTGAAACTCATATCACAAATAACATTGATAAAAAAGAATATGAAATAAAAGAATATGATAACTATCCAACAATTTCGAATTCTTCGAAGACTGGAGGTGTAATATTATATATTAAAAAACAATGGTATATAAATAAAATAAAGGAGCATAAAGTAGACTCCAAGCACTGGATTAGTGCCTATATGGCTAAACGAGAACATATCTCATTTAATATAGTAATTGTTTATAGATCACCAAGCTGTTCTAAATCCGAATTTTGTGATACATTTCAAGAGTTCCTGGATGAAATTTGTGAAAAAAGCTGTGATATTTTAATAGCAGGAGATTTTAATATAGACTGGTATAAAGATTTTTATAAAGATAAATTTTAAAGTATTTTAAATGACAATGGGCTTAAACAAATTATAAGTGAATCCACCAGAATAACGCAAACCTCGAAAACATTAATAGACTACATAATAACGAACAATGAAATAATCTCGGCAAAAAATAATATAAACAATAAAATAGCAGACCATGAATGCATATACATTTTTATTGATTATGAAAGAAATTATCCTGAAAAACAAAATAAAGAAATAGAAATTTTTAAATATATATATATATATATATATATATATATTCAATATTACAATGTAATGAAATTTATAATCTTAATGAATATGTCCGTGATATTGATAAATGTTTTGAAAATACTATACAAAAATTTACAATAAAAAAGACAATAAGTGAGAAAATTAACAATAAATGGTTCAATAGCGAACTCAGGCTTCTCAAACAACACTTATAAAGCTAAAATTGAAAATGAAAAACTTAAATATGTACATAAATAATAAAATAAATACCACAAGCAATCAAAAATAAATGTGCAATAAAATAAAAGAATTAGTGATAAAGAAACCCAGAAATGTGATAAAAACAATGATATTTAACCAAATAGAATATAAGGACAACTTAGATATAACCAATAATTTTAATAATTATTTCGTAAATACCATTTCTGATATAAGAAACTCCATTGAAAACGTGCAATATGAAAATAAAATACCTGTGATAAATGTTAAATTTGAATTTCGTGCAATATCCTTATTAGAATTAGAAATTATATGTAAAAATATTAAGAAAAAAACTGACTATAAGAAAATATCAAGCAATATAATATTAGATAAATGGGACATAACTGGCAATATTTTACTCAGCATTATAAATAAATCCATAGAAACAGGAGTTTTCCCAGAAAATTGGAAGGAATCTTTAATTACCCCAATTGAAAAAGTAAAGAATACTAATATTTGCGAAGAATATCGCCCAATAAACATTCTAAAAACATTTGAAAAAATTATGGAAAAAGTAGTAAAAAATCAACTTCAAAAAACTACCTAGAACAGAATAAACTTTTATCGAAATACCAATCTGGTTTCAGAAAAAATTATTCATGTGAAACAGCATTGAACTACATAATACACAGGTGGAAATATATGAAGAGGAACAATAAAATACTGGCGATTTTCCTTGATTTCAAAAGGGCTTTCAAAACAATAGATAGAGACATTTTAATAAAAAAATTATACAGGTATGGAATTAAGGACAAAGAATTGAAATGGTTTCAGTCATATCTAACCAATAGAATGCAAATTACTAGAGTTAATAACGTGGAATCAAGTGCAATAGAAAATAACTATGGAGTACCACAAGGCTCAATATTAGGAGCACTCTTATTTATTATATACATAAATGATATGGAAGAAGTATTGGAGAAGTGTGAAATGATTTTGTATGCAGATGATACATTAATTTTTACCGAAGGAGAAACAGAAAATATATGCTACGAAAATCTTTCAAATGATATGAACAATATTAATAAATGGCTAAAAATGAACAAGTTAAAATTAAATGAAAGTAAAACCAAATTAATGGAGATAAATATGAATTCAAATATAACATTAAAAATAAATAATATAACAATAGAAAAAGTTAACACTATTAACCCTAGTTAGATAACGTTATTTTTTGTACTGAAAAGATAACGTTACGCCCGAAAGACGTGTGCTAGTTTATACCCTTTAAAGGACATCACCGAATATAATATTGATACATTTTTTTGTTAAAATCATTTATTTATTCAATTTCTTTTAAAATAAAGTAATTTTTAAACAGAAAACAATAATAAAAATAAAATTAAAAATAAAATGCAATAAGTCGTAAAAAAATATCAAAACTTAAAGAGTTATTTGTAAAGGACTTCAGCTCGGCTCTAAAAACTAAAATAAATCCTTTTGTTGTACTGTGCTTATTTATATTAATTGAAATTGTGTCGTACAATGATTTTCCCTTTCGAACTATATTCATTGAAGAATTTCGGCCAGCGCTTTGACCTTCTGATGTAGTCCAGATATGCTTACTTTTACGTCTTATAGTGGGATAATATACAGTAATAATTGGCTATAGGCAGAAGTAGTAAAATTATCAGGTTCTTAAGGGTTTTCTTAAGTCGGTGGTATATTCTCATCAGCATCAAGGATTTCAACAAGCATGTCTTATACATCACGTTGAACCCTATCCTCCATTTATTCATCTTCCGATTTGCTTACATTTTCCAGTGAATCTGAGTCGTACAACACGCTTTTCAAGAGCAGCAATTTCTGCGTAGCCCTAGCCGCGCTTACAAGACATTTTTACAGCTAATTTAACTAACAATTACCTTAAAATTCAACCAAAACAAAAAGTTATTTTTGCTACAAAAGTTACACTAAAGATAACGATACGTCTCTTAGACGTATGTTGTGTTTATTTATGCTTATTTCTCAAAGAAAATATAACTTAACGCACAAAAAAACCACTACCAACAAGCAGATGCTAACGACTGAGATAATTGAGCGCGAGAAAGTTGTATGTTAACAAATGTAGGAGAGTAGGAGCACAAAATTGAAAAAGCGTACGACTCATAGACGTACCTTATCTAACTAGGGTTAAATATCTGGGTTTTATAATTGACAATGACTTAAAATTTAAAGAACACATTGAATACATATGTAAAAAAATCGGGAAAAAATCAGTTTTTTTTAAACGAATAAGAAACAGCTTATCTAAAATTACGGCAATAAATATATATAATACAATCAGGGCTGTCAGATGTGGCGATTTCTCGCCAAACGTGGCGATTTTCAAACTCTTTTGGCGACCTAATTTTCGATTTAGCGACATGGCGATTTTTTGGCGATTTATAAAATAGTTGGCGATTTTGTTGGCTATTTTTAGCCATCTATTTGTTTTGAAATTTGTTAAATTCAAAACGAAGAAATAATATTTTTTTTATTCTAGTATTTCAATGTATGAAATTTGATGCATTCATATGTATGACCAGTATTTAAAACTAGATAATGTTGAAATAGATGATGGAGATAATCTATGATAATAATTTTTTTTTCACATTTAATGCCCGTAATTTCTACAAATAGATATCTAGCTGTGTATAGATATCTATTGTGTGACGTATTTTAAGACCTATTTCTTACCTACGGGGTAAAGTGTAGTGTATTTTAAACCATCGATTTTCGATAGTTAATTCACGTGGGCCAATTTAACGTTGAAATTTACAAAAAAGTGTTACTGGATAAGTAAAGATAACTGTTAGGTACGAACACGACCAGATATCTGTTAGTAGAAATTAAGGGCATAAATGTGCTCTTGAAAGAAGTAATAAGTAGAATTCTTTAAAAATGAATATAATGAAAGTTTATGAAAATTTTTCCATTATAAAATGTGACAAATTATCACATAAAATTTGTTGTTTTTAAATATATTTTAAAGATTTTTTATGAATCCTAACTTACCCTTGGATGTTAATGAAATACAATAGAAAAAATACAGTTTGTTAAAAGAAAATTGTAATGATGATGTTCAATCTAATTAAGATCAGTTTAGGCCAACAATTTATAGCTACAAGGATACGGCAGGTACCTGTATTGAAATATTGAAAAACACTAAATATCTGCTTTGAAGTAGAATGCGATATGAAGTTTTCGACACGTTTTTACGAGCCAAAAGTTATATGAATATAAATAGCACATGTTGCATTTCTTTTCTACCTTCACAATGTATTTCAAAAAAGAAGACAACAAGTTAGTCTTCTTGGTGAACTATATAGCGTTTAAGTTATATAATAGAACTGCAACTACATACAAATATATTGTACATCCAATATTTGTTTAATACTTACCGCAAAATCCTTTTTTTGTTACTTTAAGTAGACTACTATAAAATATTTTAAACACTGCACCTTTTTTGTTAAATAAAAATTAAACAAAATATATGGCGATTTTTTTTGAATTTTTGGCGGATTTTAGGGATACGGAACAAATTTTTTTTGGGATTTATGAAAAAATATTTTTAATTATTCTAAAAATACATATATTATTGTCGAAATCGAAAAAAATAAATGCTTTGGCGATTTTGGCGATTTTTGACATTGAATTTGGCGAAAAAGATCAAAATTAATCTGACAACCCTGAATACAATTATTAAACCACATTTCGAGTATGGATCAACAATTTTATACACATGCTGTACAGATACACAAATAACCAGACTACAGAATTTACAAAATAAGGCAATGCGTGCAATATTAAAACTAAACAGATTTGCTTCAGTAACATTTATGCTGAGTGATTTAAAATGGCTTAAAATACACAAAAGACTAGCACTAAATACAATAAACTTTATTCAAAAAATAAAAATTGGAGATGCACCTGAATATTTGATCGAGCAAATAAGATATGTTGGGGAGGTTCAACCATATAACCTGAGGAATGCCTTAGATTTCAGGATACAACGAGCAGACATCAGCGCGATGCAAGGATCGCTATTTTATAAAGGACTAAGCATATACAACAAGATACCAATTGATGTGAAAAATGAAACTAATAGCAATACATTTAGAAAAAATTATCATCTTATATTAAAAATTTTAATATATAACAGAGCTAAATATTTGTAAAATTATTAAATGATATGTAATTTTCAAACGTATTAATAAAAAAAAAAAAAAAAAAAAAAAAAAAAATGATTAAGTATTTTTAAGGATTTATGCGTACTAAACTGTTTTCCGGGAGTTGGGTTTATATGGAGCCTAAAGTAAATTATGGACCGATCTTCCGGAAATTTAGCAGTGTGGTTTCTAGTCTTATAATACTGTGATATACCATATTTCATTATGATTGCATTATTTATTACAATTTAAGGCGTACTATACATTTTTCCGGTAGTAGGGTTTATATGGGGCCTAGTGTAAATTATGGACCGATCTTCACAAAATTTTACAGTGTGATTTCTCGTCCTATAAAACTGTGACGTACCAAATTTTAGTATGATAGCGTTATGTATTACGGTTTTAGGCGGGTATGGTTTATATGGGGCCTTTGGCCAATTATGGACCGATCATCACGAACAGTATGATTTGCAGTTGTATAAAACGAATTTGTGCAAAATTTAATATCATTCCGTGCATTATTCCACCATTTATGTTAGTTTTTGTATCAAAATTATCAATTGTTTAGGGTGTAGGTTCCACTTATCCTACTAAACCGATGTTGCTGGATTTCAATCCCAAGCTGCTTAGGATAACTACAAGCAAATTGAGACCAAGTTTTTTCTTTTCTTTTGCGTTTTTGAAAAGTGAGCGTGTTTTCAACAGATCGACAAGGCTAAATCGACCTAGAATTACTCAAGGAGGCAGAATATAAATACTTTATGGGGTCTTAGATGCATAATAAAAAGTTTCACACGGAATGACAAACTTAGTATACCACTAGTGGTGGTGGAGGGTAAAAAAAAAACAAATGTGCGAAACAACAATTTTCCCAGACTCCTATAACACGCAGAAATACTTTAGTATGCGAAGCCAGATTTCGTAAAAGGGAAAATCTATTATTAATCAATGTAAAATGCAAAAGTTCTTCAAAACTGATATGAGAGATAAAGCCTTTTTCTAATATTGCTATTGTGAGCTAAGGCCACGATGGCTTTATCTCCCATTCAAATGAAAAAAGGCTTTATCTCCCTATTGAATGAGAGATAAAGCCATCATGGCCTTATCTCACATGGTTTTAAAGCACCCCCCCGAAAGGGAGTAGTACACGATTTAGCCGAATGTGCTGACCTCTTAACCAATAATGATGGATCTATTCTATGAAAATGTATTATTTCTACTAAATTTTTTTTTTTGCTATAACTAAATTTAACAAAGATGTAGTTCTGTTTCATATGAGTTAATTATCTACGTTTAAGACATATTTTTTAATACGTTTTGTTAAGTTTCGTTATTGCAAAATATTATATATTTGTTCCTATTTTGAATTTAATTTTTCTTCTTGATCTCTTTTGTTTATGATAGCAAGTGTTAATTAAATTGTTTTTGTATATATTAATTAACAATATTTATTTTTAATTTTTAGAATGTTATTTACCTACAGAATTTGTTACCCGTGGTCCCCAACCAACATTTGCAGTTATACTTTTAATGTCAGTTAACAATGAAAATATTGGTCCCATTGTAAGCAACGGATCGTTGATTAAATCATCTTTGAATTCGTTTTCTCAACAGTTAAAAATTGCACATATAAATTGTCAAAGTATTAAACCGTTTCAGAATGTTGTTAAATTTGATGAGTTTAAAAATATTGTCAGAGATAGCTTTGATTTAATTGCAATTTCAGAGACGTGGCTGAAACCATATGTGTCTAACTTATCAATACGTTTAGAAAACTGCAAAGTGATTAGGAATGACTTTGCATCGTCGGGGTGGTGGCGTTTGCATATATTTAAAGAGTAACCTGCAACATAAACTTGCGTTTCAAATTTCTACCGATTGTTGTGAATCGATCTTTATCGAAGTAAATTTTAAAAATGTTAATACTCTTTTTGGAGTCGTGTATTTGCCACATGGGGACATTAGTGCATTTGAAACTTTACATTATGATCTGCTTTTAAAATACAGTAACATTATAATTGTTGGTGACTTTAATTGTAATATGTTTAACCCGGTCAAATCTAGTCAAATGCGTTCTATGTGTGTCCGTTTTGGTATCTCAGTTCATCATAATTATCGCCCAACTCACTTTGACATGGTACATCGTTCTACATCCTTATTGAATTATTGGTTAGTAAGTGACCAATCCATGATTTCATATTCCAGCCAGGTACAGTGTCCTGCTATTTCTCACCACTCATTAATTTATGCAGCTTTTCGATTTAAAGTTGAACGGTCCTGTGAAGGTTTTGAATATCGAAATTTTAATTCTATTGACTGGAATGGTCTTTTAGAGTTTCTATCGGGATTTGACTCGTATTGTTTTTTTAATTCCGCTGATGTAAATTTTCAGAATTTTATTATCGATTCATTGGTTGCCTCACTTTACTGTTTTGTTCCGATTGTCAGAAGAAAAGTAAGACGTGACAATAATACTTGGATGAAGGCCAGGGCTATTTTATTGGCTACATCCCTTAGAGACTTGGCGTATTCAGCTTTTTTATCTAGCAGATCTACCGAAAACTGGGCTATTTTTTGCAGATACCGAAACAGGGCCAAAAATATCATTCGTAAGGAGAAAAGAAAATTTTATGCTAGCTTGTTCTCTGGTCTAGATGGGTCTGGAGTAGGGAGATCGAACGGTTATTATTCGACCGGTTTTAACCGGTTATTTTAGCTTTGCCCAAGTCGATTATTTTAAAATGCCCATTTTTCGAATATCGAATAAACCGGTTATTTGAGTAATGTGTAATTTATATACATTTTACTTACTCTTGTTGTAGATGTACCCGCAATTTAAGTATTTTCTAACTGAATATTAGCCAAACTTAAACTTTTTATGAAAAATGACAAAATAAAATGTAACGAAGGTCAAAAAACATTATGAACACTGTAAATACAAATCGCTTATAAAAGCGTGTGTTCTTGTAGAAAAAAAAACCAAAAACTATTCAAAATACTAAAAAGACGTGTGCATTAAAAAGTAAATAGTAATTTGTACAAGAGTATTCTAAATATTAAATATATTTTTATATAAATGATATCTCTCGATCTTTTTCGAACGCGATCAAAAAGACAAAGTTAGGTTCTTGAAGTGCCCTAAAATGATAAGTTACAAAGGTTCTTCCATGTCACGACTTATTAATCACCTTTAATTATTATACATGGTTGACATTAATGTGATCCAAATGATACTTAACTGGAAGTAGTTCTAAGGAGACGACAAATAATACTTTGCCAAAAACGCTGCCAAAAACGCTGCCAAAAATGAATCATTGGGTGAAATATTAGCCCGTTGTGTTGCCGAGGACGAAATGCCCGTTAAGGCACTAAAAACTCTTAAGTAGTTCTAGCATCTCTTCATGCTGAAAACTACAACATTACGGCGGAATCAACGATATTCGAAAAATTTCTACCTGTTTTATTTATTAAAATGCCAAGAACTAAAAATCAAAAATGAAGAATTCGAGCAATGTCATGGAATGTTTTAAATTGTAGTCGACGAATTGACAAATATTTTACACAAAAAGAATGTTCAGCTCACTATTCGTTTCTATATAAATATATGTAAATATATATATAAATATATATATAATGCTGAAACAAAATAATTTAATATAGATAATCCTGGCAAAGAGGTTTTGTTTGCAACTTTTGAAAAATATGGTTGATTTATATAGATAGATTAACCACCAACAAAGTAAAACTCATTCAAAATAAATTTGAGAGAATATTTCAAATAATAACTTTATAAAATTCCTATAATTTATTTGCTGTTGCAAAACGTTTGTCTAGATCAAATATCATTCAACAGTTTCTAAATAACATTATACAAATATCTTTTTACAAATAAAGTTTAGTAAATCAATAAAAAATTGTTGAAAACTTAGCTGAAGTTTGATCAATTTACTGGTCCCACTTTTGTTGGATTTTATCGTAAAATATTTGTTAGGTCTGATTTTGTTAGTTCCTTACCTTTGAAAATTGTTTTGTTTTTATTCAAATTAACGTTTTATTTTAAAAACTTATTTGATTTTTGTGTTTTTAAGTATTCGAATTAAAACCGGTTAACCGGTTATTTAAAAATTGCTTAACCGAAAACCGGGTTTTTTAAAATAGCAACTATTCGTAATATTCGAAAACCGGTTATTGAAAAAAGTCGAATAATCGATCTCCCTAGTCTGGAGTGTGGAAGGTGTTGAAAGGATCTGGTTGTATTGGGACTAGTGAATGGTCATGTAATTTTAATGTCAATGATATTAACCAGTCTTTTGTTAATAACTCTTATGTAGTAGATGATAATTTTATTGATTTTGGGTCTTGACGCTGTGGATGGATTGTTTTCTTTCAATCGTATTAGTGAAAATTATGTATATGAAGCCATATGTAAAGTTAAATCAAAGTCTATAGGTGTCGATAAGATTCCTATTCGATTTTTCAAAACTATTTATCCTTATATTTCACTTATTTTAACCCATCGTGTTAACACAATTTTCCTATCGTCAGTGTTTCCGTCTTTGTGGAAGACGGCTCGTGTGCTACATATCCCTAAGTCAAAAAATATTCGTGATTTTGAAGACTTGAGACCTATTTCAATTCTTCCTGCTCTGTCAAAAGCGGTTGAACATATGAAGGATCAGATATTGTCATTTGTTCGCAATAGTATTGTTTCTTCGCAATATGCTTTTCACCGTGGTCATAGTACTACATCTATTTTACTTGGCCTAACTGATGACATCAGATGTCATTTGAATGATAATAGGGTAGCGACCTTAGTATCACTTGACTTGACTTAAGCATTTAATTCTGTTAACTTCCGAATTTTGATAAGGAAATTAAGAGAAATATTTAATTTTTCCGCCACGGCTTGTAAGTTGATTTATTCGTATTTGACGGGTCGTGTTCAGTTTGTAGATGTTAACAATGTATACTCTAATCTACTACTCTAATCTGGTGTACCCCAAGGCTCAGTTTTGGGACCCATTCTCTGCACGTTATACGTTAATGACTTATCAAGTTATATTGATAACCATATATGTAAATCATTTTTTTTCGCTGATGACGCATTACATTTGTTTAATGGCAGGAAATCGGAAATTAATAATTTATGTTTAAATATCAATGATATTCTTCAACGTTTTCTATATTGGTCTAATGAAAATTGCCTATCTATAAATTCGTCAAAGACTAAAGCTCTTGTTTTTGGTATTAATGAGCAGCAATTACTTGATTTGAACATACATGTTGGTGAAACATGCGTGAACTTCGTGGATCGGTTGAAGTGTCTAGGCATTTATTTAGATAAATGTTTAAACTTTGAGACTCATATTGATAACATTAGCTGGAAAGTTTCAGGGTTAACAACGAATTAAATTGCGTTTGGCTCATGCAGTTTTAATGCCACAGATCTTATATGGTCTTGAAGTTTTTTCTGGTTCAATGAATTATATAACCTCTAAGTTAGGTCGTATCGCTAACACGGTTGTACGGTACGTTTATAGTGTTCGTAGGAATGATCACATATCTGAATATGTTAAACGCTTCCTGGGCTGTTCTTTCGGTAATTTAATAACTTTACGTAACTTGGTGTTTTTCCAAATTTTATTCCAAATTTCTTTTTTCCCATTCAACAAGGAACCCTCAAATTATATTGCCTAGAATTAACAATGCTTTATTTGAAAGGTCTTTTATTGTAAGAATTGCACGTCGTTGGAACACATTACCCATTGAGCTTCGTGTGTTTTCACACTCAAATAATGACTTTCGTGTGAAAATGTTGGCTGTTCTGACGAACTTATAGTGAACAATTCTTCATACTTAATTTAAACGTTATGTTGCTTATATATTTATGGGATCAATTGTCTTTTGATATTTTCTATTTAATTCTACCTTTGAATATATATATATATGTGCATGTATATGTGTACATACATATATATATTGATATTTGTTTTGGTTTGGGACCTTGGGATTTAAGTCAAATTCTAAATTTAAATAATTTAAATACTTTTAGTATTAACTCAGGTATATTTCTTTGTAATATAGTTTATAGGCCTAATGAGGCTTTTATATTACCTGCAATAAATTGAAATTGAAATTTCATATGTCAAGGAGATAGTGACATATTAACATCTATATAACAACTATGTAAATAACTTAGTTGTTATTATTTTTAAAAAAAAAATTTGTAACTATTATAAATAAGTTATAATTATAAAAAAATAAATTATTTTCAGTTAAATTAAATGCTTGGGTTGTTCACGATAGGCGGATTATCAGGTTATATGGTTATGTAGTTATATTAACAGCAACAAAATTTATTAAAAAAAATTAAATAAATTTACTTTGTTGTTGTGAGAATATAACTATATAAGCTGATAACCAGCCAACTATAAAATACATTTAGCAAGAATAAAAGTTATTTTTGATTTTTTTTTAACAAAAAAAAACAGTTATTTTTTTATTTATATTTTGCGATCAAAAATAATAGTTATTTTTTTTTATTATTTTTTTGAACAAAAATAACAGTTATGTTTTAATTTTTATTTTTTCGAGCAAAATTAAAAGTTTCCGTTTTCCCGTTACAATAATTCAGTTGACTTTAAATATTTATTTCAATGTGTGATCATCAGGGAAACCAGAAATATGCTCTAAAACGCGTTATTATGCAGTAAAAACTCGAAAATATGCCTTTAAAATTTTAAAAAATTGCTCATTTGAAAACAAAATATATGAAAAACATTTGCATTTAAAAAAAAGCAACCCTAAAATTTTACTCGGTAAAGCCCAAAGACCATAGTATTTAGTGACGAATTTTCGAGATTTTATCCGATGGGCAGTCATGGGCTGACAAAAAGGTAAAAAATCGCATAACATTGTTGTCAATTTTATCTAGATATTAATGTTAATATTTAAAAGCAAGTTAAATCTATTTATAAATGGGAGCTTTGGGCAAATAAGAGCCGATTCGAAAAGAATTTAATTTGAAGTAAAATATCAACATAATTAGATGGCTAACGGAAAAAAAGTCTAATTTGGAAAGAAGTTTTTATGTTTAATATGTGAAATAATAGACCGATTCTGAGCATTTACATAGACCTCGTCCTTAGTAAATATTAAGGCCCTAATCATGTAAAACGCAGCGCAACGCCAAAAATAACATTAAAAGCACAAACAATGTCATAAATTTTTTGTAATTTTGCGGAGTGAAACCATTTTTGTTTTCATGAATGTAATGGGAGTATTCTGTATCTTAAAGGCCAAAAAACTATCAAAATATACTTTCTATCAATAAATAAATATGTTTTCTTCGGTTCCGAACGGAATTGTACTCTGCGACAAGGCTGATTATTGCTTTTTTTTAATTTTTGGTTATACAAATAGAACATTTAAAAGTTTAAAATAACATTTATCTTTAATGAAAACCTGCTTTGGCTTACAATTTTAGAATAAAAATTAAATGTACATAGATGGCGAAATTGAAGCAACACCTTGGGTAGATATTTAAAACAGACAAACCAGACTTTTGAAAGAAAAATTTTTATTTGCTGCGAAAGCTCTTTTAAGCACCTGAAAAATTTTAAATGTATCAAAATATACCTCAAAAAGGCAAAAATGCGCTATAAACTTAAAAATAGTGCAAAAATGCTCTTTTAACTAAATTATGCCAAAAAAAATGCTGTAGAGGGTAAAAAAGCTCTAAAACGGATAAATATATTGTTTGCCTGCATTGGTCGCACAAGGAAAAACATGCAATGGCATTTTTATGGTTTCCTGGTGATGACTTATGACAGTTTGATGCATCTATTGATAAGTAAAAAACTTATTGCCATAACTTAAATTTTTTAATCTCTCGACTTTGCGACATGTCGCACAGAAATATTTAATGCAACAGAAGATTGGTGACAACGGGTGTAAAGAGGCTTGCGGGGTAAAAAAGTCACACGAAATGTCTTAAGACTTTTCTTTTTATTAATATTAGAAATAATCATATTAAAATATAATTTTAAAATAATATTTTGTAAATACTATTTAAAGCCCTAATCATGTAAAACGCAACGCCAAAAAATAACATTGAAAGCACAAACAATGTCAAAAATATTTTGTTATTTTGTTTTTGCTTTCAACAGAAATTCACAAGCAACAACAAAATTACAAACTATTTTTGACATTGCGCTGCGTTTTACATGATTAGGGCCTTAAGCATGTAGTAATACTTAAATAATTTTTAATAATATTTTGAATTAACAAATTTAAGTTCTTCAAATAGTCTGTAAGGAACAAAGTTCCATAGAAATAATTAAATAAGTAAATAAATGTAAATTTCTTAAAACTAAATGATATTAATACATACATACATAAATATATAATATACTACTCGTCATGAGATTCACAGTAGACTCCTAGACGATTGAAAATGCTAGCTGGGTATACTGAAAAATAATAATAAATTACTAAAAATACATTGTTAAAGATTCCTTGGAATTCAGGGACATAAAGAGAACTTCACGAGCCAAGAAAATAAAAGACTTGTCTCATACGATGTAGTAGCTTTGTTTTTTAGCACTCCAGTTGATTCGGCTCTAAGTATTATAGATGACAGATGGGGCGAGATCTCTGAATACCCGAATATGAGTAAAATATTGTTTTTCCGTATTCTTATGTTTTGTGTTAAATATAATCGTTACTTTTAATATAACAACAAAATTTACAGGGAACGAAAAGGATTATCAATGGGATCGCCTGCATCTCCGATAGTCGCGGATATTGTGGTGGGAAAAATTGTTGATACTTTTATGGAAAAACTTACTAACAAACCAAAAATACTTACCAAATATGTTGACGACCTGTTCAGTATTGTGCTAGAAGTTGAAAAAGGAGATAAACTCAAACATCTCAATATTTTCCATAGAAGTACATACACAATTTACGATGGAAAAGAATTTGATCTCAGACTTCCATATTTAGATACACTTAAAATAAGAGTGAATAACATAATTAAATTTGAAATTTTCAAAGCATACCAGAAAATAATTTATCTTATAAAAATAACATTAAATATTGCTGATATTGAATTGCAGCATGAGAATATAAACAAGTTAGAAAGTATAGTCGTTCAAGCCCGACCATATGATACCCTACACGACAGTATGTATAAAAGAACAAACTGTGCACGTGTACCCTATTTGGGACGCATGTGCAATCATGGACCCGCCAGAACAAAATTAAGAAATTGAGTTTATGATTCATATAAAAGTTCTTTGTGCCAAATATTACTTAGATGTCTTCATATATATGAAACTTTTTGCCTTGTGACTTTAGGAATGGTGTTTATATGGGAACTATGGCTAATTTTCGACCTACTTGTTCAAGGTTTTGTTACTACATAGCAGCTATCGTAAAAACCATTGTCGTCAGTTGTTTTTTTGTGTTATGGCTTTAAAAGCTATTTTTGGGAATAGTATTTGTATAGGAGCTATGGTCAAATGTCGACCGATTCCAATTAAATTTGGTTAAATGATTTTGATTGCAATGAAATTAGTTTGGACCAAATTTAATCTTAATACCAACATAATAAGATGGTTTATGGGCCCAAATACCTACCATATTCCGGAAAGAAGCTTGAGTAGGAGATATGTGAAAATATGAACCGATTCGCCCCATTTTCAATAGGCTTAGTACTTGTGCCGATGTACCAAATCATCAAATCATCTCCAAAATTGCGACATTTACTTTTCGCTCAAGGTTTTCATGGGTAGCGCCAGCCAGCTAGCCGGACGAACATCGTTAATTCGACTCAAAATTAGGTATTTAAAAATTTAATTTTAAATATTTTGTTTAGTTTTTTGATTCACTTCTGCAATATTTAGCTTTACAGGCCAAAATAATAATATTAGATGTTAATATATCCTGAGAATGTTTAAAACAACTTATATATACATTAAAATTAATAATAATAATAATAAAAGTATAGAGATGGGTCTTAAATCCCCTGGTTCATTAGTTACTTTAGATTTCAGTAAAGGGATAACTTTTGCAGCTTTCCAAGAAGACGGTTATCTTGATGTCGTTAAGATAGCATTAAATATATCCAGACTGTGATTTGATATCACAGGTTAGACGATATTAATCAAACGTATTGTAATGTTAAGAACACCAGCAGAATTATATTTAACTCAACGTAACGCATCTGCAACTTCAGGTTCCGAAACACAATGAAAAGAAAAAGAGTTGGGAGATTTAGTGGTGTCAAAACTAAAATTATCGGAAAAAAATAAAGTTGTCAATAACATTATCAGCATTGCCAGTAAAAAATGCATTCAAAGTAGAGATTTAACGAAACGCATTTTTGCCGATACGATACCAACATTCAAAAGCAAATATCGGCGATTTCAAAAAATCTGGATTTCAAAAAATCAAATCCCGGAATTTCGGTATTTTTCTGGATATCAGCATTTTTTGGGATTCGGGATTTTTGAAAGTCATAAGATAAATGCTTTTTGTAAATATTTAATCAAAAAAAGCCTTTAAAAAAAGGTTTACAAACAAAAGTTTTTACGTAGTTCATTTTATATTACAAATTTGTTTAATGATTATATTGATTACTAAAATTTGTTAAAATTGAAAATTGTAATTTTTTCTTAATTTATTATTAATTTAATTGAAAATAATTAAAAACGTGCAATTTCTAACAATGTGTTGATTGATTCAATTAAAAAAATATTTAACATAATATCTATATTTTACTTAATTACCTCAGTTGTTTCAAACTTCATAAAAAATAACAGTAATTGAATAGAGCAAATTAGTAACTGATTTATTTGTAAGATTCTATTATAATTTTTATTAAATGAATTAAAATGAATAATTGAAATTTGAATTCGAAATTAATCAACATAATCAATTTTTTTAGTAAAGCATAAAAATCTAATTTTAACAAAAATACATTTTTATACCTACTACCACTGGTAGGAACTATCTTCGGCTTTTCTAAAATTGTTTGGGAAAATGTTTTCTTATGATCCAGCTTAAGCAACCAATGACATGCGCATAGAAACAGCTTATCCTCCAACAATAAATTTCAGTGCATTTATAAGAATACAAATTGGGTATTAAGCACAACAAACAAAATCTTATTAATGAAAAATTATGTATTCCCAAGAACAACTTTGATAAAAAGATGTTATAAAACTTTTTTATGATTTCGAGATACTGGTCTTTTGCTCTATTTGTTAATATAAATATCTCCTATATTAACTCCCTGGCTTAATAAATGCTGGAAATCCCCTATTTGCAGAGCTTTTAATTCTATAAAAAAAACAATATAAGAAAAAAGCCATTAAATCAAAAAAGTTTGGCCATTTAAAGATAAATAATGAAAAAAATATGGCCTTGACCGATTCAAACAAAAAGTTGCAACGATAAAACAAAAAAAAACATGCTGAACAACATAAAAAAGACACCAAACACCGATAATAATTACATTTTTTGGCACAATTTGAAAAACTTTCTCTTGTGTTATTAAATGTCGACCACAACTCTTTCAAGCTAAAACACTGTAGACCCAACAAGTTATATTAAATTTTTACAGTCGAACTTCTCTTTAGTGAACTTCTTTGCAATGAAGCTCTCCCTATTATGTATTGATTTTACAGACACAACTCTCTTCTTCCAATCTCAATGTTTTTTGATCTTCAGTGAATAAGATAGATTTAATGAAAATAACAAAAAAATACCATCAATAGTAAAATAGGGTCATTAGAAGCGATAACGGTGGGACTCTTAAGTTTTCATTGGGAACCATCAACGATATAAATGTAAACAGTGCTGGTCCTAACAAAAAAAAATCTTAACATTTGCCTGAGATATTTTTCTAAATAAATACATGTACATATTTTACTTCATTTTTATGTTTAGAAAAATTTCGAGTCTTAGGCCAATATCACAATGGCAGCAAAAAATTTATGTGTATAAGTTAATTAACAGCCCTTTATTAAATATTTTTAAAAACAAGGTCGGAATTCTACAAATATTGAAGACAAGCAAACAAATTCAAACAGTTTTTTTGGTGGTTTTGATGAAGCAATACTCAAATGAATAACCGACGCATGCGGGAGCGTTTAATTCGAACTAAGATACATATGTACCTGATTTTTACAAAAGTGGAAAAAATATAGGGTGTTATTTTGTAAATCCCCTCACGTTGCGTTGAGAAATTGTTCATATAAAATTTCTTAAATTTTCAAAAATTCGTATGAAAATATTTTTTAAGTGAGATGAAGTGTTTTACAAAATAAGTGGGTCCGATGGAGATTTATTAAAGGAAGGTTCGACTGTACCATCATTATTATTATTTTTTTTAAACAATATATTTATACAAATACAAAACAAATGATTATGCATTCTTGTTTTCTTGTGATTCTAAAACGAAATGAGATGGTTGGTCGTGCTTTCTATGGTAAATACTTACAAACGAAAAACAAAACGATACCGCAACTAAAAAGATCAAAATCATTGGTAAAAACAGTAAATGTAAACAAGTCAAACAAGTGGTAAGTTTCATAAATACATAAGTGCATACATGCATACATATGTTCACATTTAAATGCCCACATTTAAGTATGTATATCCGATTGTGTCGACTATGTACCTGTTATTTTATTGTATCTAAAAATTAAATGTTGGATGGATGATACACACTTTTTGTAAAGTATCCAACCTCTAACTCTTAGATCAGATATTCTCACTTATGTACATATTTGGTTTTTACTCTACTACTATTACTTTTAACACCATTTGCTTGTATGGAATAGGTATATATATTTATAAAACATAACATGAAGAATAAAACTTGCTCCTCCAGTTAATGCGTCGTCTACATTTCATACCCAACCATTCAACCAACAAAGCAACCATTCTCCAACTGGTCTATGATTGTAGACTATGACTTAGTAAACACAAATAAATGCGAAACAGTTTTATATAAACATTCAACGGTGTCACGCGAAACTCCGAAAATATTTTTTTAGTATTGGCAAATTCACAAAAAATAATACAAAAAGCAAAATTGATTATTCAATTAATAAAAAAATCAGTGTAACAATTGATAAATAATACAAATTTATGTGTACGTATGTGTGTCGTATAAAAAGTTTTGAACGTGTATCAAATAAAGAACAGAAATTATAAAACGGCATTCCTCAGTAACAATAACGTAAAAGTTGCTGTGGCATTCCTAGTATTTTTTAATTTGCATATGTAAATTTAAAGTTATTCTCTTACAACTCAAGCATTGTTAATAAGAATATAACTTTTTAATTAAGTTTTGAATTTTGGATTTATATTGTAGAGGTCTAAAAAATACATCTGAAAATTTAGATTTTTAGATATTATTCTCATTCTTCCTCACTCTCGCTGTCTCATACCCATAAAGCAAGAAATTAAACAGATGAAAATATGTGCACACAAATTTTTCTAAATATGTACATACATACATACATATGTACAAATGTATGTACTTTGCTTTCAATACCGATTCAAGTTTGTTTTTTTTTATTTTAGCTATCGCGTATTTAAAATAAAAATAATAATTTTTTTAAAAAATGACTCAAGTGAACTCCCTGCCTTCAATTGAACAAAAATTGCTTAATGTTATAGCTGGACATGATTTGGGTGATATAACACAGGAATTGTGTGATTTCTCATTGGAAGAACAAAATGCCACAGCTGAAGCACAGGGAATACAACCAAGTGCAGCTTCCGATTTTACACCAGTTTTAGGGAAAACTGTAACCTACATAGTGGCCTGTGTTTTATTTAATGAAAATAACGAAGTGCTGGCTATGCAAGAAGCTAAACAGTCTTGTGCAGGTATGCTTGGGAAGAAAATATTTGCAACATAAAAAAAAAACAACCAGACATTAACAAACAAATGGACAAACGATAACAAATGAATAGAAAATTTAATTAATTTTTTTCTATTATTGGATGTTTTGAATTTAACTTTGATAACCAAATACTTTATATGTGATATAAAAATGTATATGTTAAAATTGAACTGTGTTTTAGGGAAGTGGTACCTTCCTGCCGGGCGTATGGAAAAAAATGAGACAATATCTGAAGCAGCAATTAGAGAGGTATATGAAGAAACTGGTCTTAATTGCGAAATAACCACACTTTTGGCAATTGAGGCAGCAGGTGGCTCGTGGTTTCGATTTGTTTTAACGGGCATAATAACAGGTGGAACGTTAAAAACTCCTGCCCAGGCTGATAGTGAATCTCTCCAAGCTAGATGGATTTCGGATATACAAGAATTACCGCTAAGAGCAAATGATATACTAAATATTATTGATATTGGAAAAGCTTATGTCACCCGCAACCAATCATCCCAATCAGTTTTATGGCATAATGAAGTCATTCCTACCAAATACTCTCACCATAAGAATTACTTACGTGTTGTGGCGGTAATTCGCAAAAGAGCAACAAACGCTTTAAATGTATTAGTAAGCGAAAAGAACGTACATCATTTTCCAACAGTCGAAGTTCATCCACAGAGAAGTTTGCACTCCACACTACGTAAATTCATGATTGAGCTTTTTGGTGCTGAACTTCCTCAACATCGTCCTCATGGCATTTTAAGTGTGGAACACTGTCCATCACCTCCACCACATACTACCGATGGAATTTGCTTAAATGTTTTGGTCGTATTTAGGCCACCATTAGAAGAAGTTTCCTTAATTGGAAAATGCACTTGGCATGAGTTGAGTAAAACACTAGAAGAAAAACTCGGACGAATTCTATCTAGTAAACATTCAACAATTCCTCTTAATGTAATACGATAGGCACAAACCGTGATTATATTAATTATACCACGATGCTTTGTAAATAGCTTATAAATTTTTTTTTTTGTTTGTGGTATTGACTAAAAAAAATAATACTGTTCTATGTTTATACAAACGCCCGTTTGAGAAAGACATCCATATTGAAAATTTTATAATTATTTATTAATAATTATAAAATATCTCTGTGATCTATTTTTGTTAAAAACTTTTTCAACGCTATTAAATGTCGGTTATAAGCTATTGCAAAATTTGGAATTAAATGACTAGATTAAATATTTTATCTAACACCTACATAGTTATTTTTTGTATTGTAAAGTACTTATTCGAAAACTTTAGATTATAAAATAGAATAACAACCAATATTTTTTCCTCTTATTACGTTTTCTTAGCAAATGAGTTTTATGTACATTGAGTTGTAAATTGGCCTAAGTAGTTAATTAAAAAAGCTTTAATTTAAACGAAAAATTACATAAATATACAACATATTTATTTTTTTAATGTTCATTATGTGTAGTCTAAAACTATTTTATTATGTTTACGTTTGTAATATTGTATCAAACAAGTTTTAAGTAAAAATATAGAATTTATAATAAAATATAATATTTATTTAAATGCAATTTTAAACAAAGTTTTCTTACATCACAAATTCTAAGTTTGGCAACAATTAAAAAGTGTAAATTCTTTATAATACAAAATCTACAGGCACATACATACATGCATCATAAGATTGTAAATATTTATTATAATTAGTAACTAGATGATTATAATTTATCTGGACATTGACAAGTATAGCCAAGTGAAATATACCAGCCCAATTATATATGTATGTATATTAAACTTAGAAAAGTACACTATTTATGTTTGATATTGGGCAAAAGTATTTACTCTTTCCACACTTTGTTAAACAAATCCATAAATGAATCGTAAATCATAAACGTTATGGCTACATCCAGGCAGACACGACCAAGACGAGGAACTGTGCCCTTGTAGAAGGCTGTGATACCTTCATTCTTCCAGATTTTCATGGCACAATCAGCTGTATTTTTATATTTCGAGGCTTCTAAGCCTTGCATGCGTGTTTTGACTACGTCTAATGGAGTATTACCAAATACGGAAGCAGCGCCAGCAATTGCACCAAATGCACCCACCATTAATTTAGGAACATGTTTGTTGTTATCGTCTCCCTTATAAAGATCCTTAAGGGATTCCATCACAAAGAAGCGAATTGCTTGATTGGAACCCTGTTTCAAAATTGTTGGAGTTAAACCCTTGTAGATGCCGCTAATACCTAAAGAAAACTTTCAATATTGGCTTTTAAATAACAGCAAGTAAATTACCTTCAGCCTTTATAATACATCCTACACCATGGGCAAAGCCTTTGTATTGTGGCTTAGCGCTACGTTGGTCGTTTATAAATTTGACTTTAATGGTCTCCATTGGAGTAACAGCCAACACAGCTTCACATACCCCAGCTCCTAAGCCAGCCAACAATTTTCCAGAAGTGCTTAACTGACCGTTTGAGTCGACCATATGACCACGTAATGTTTCAAATGCACCGAATCTACAGAAATAGTATGTAAAATAAAATTATTTATTCGTATTTTTCTAAATTTTTATACTGTTCCATATATATTATATTTTTACCTAGCTGCTGATTTAGGTATACTTCCGTACAACAAAACACTGAGACCTCTATAAAGGCCAAAAAAGCCCCTTTGTTTGACTGTCTTTTTGACACAGTCAGCAATGCCGTTGTATTGTTTATTTACACCTTTCTCGTCTAATTGCAATTGTGTTTTGACATATTCCGTGGGGTAAGTAATGCAAATTTCAATACCTCCCGTTATACCTCCAGCAATAATACCTTTTAAACCTTTACCTCCTCCACTGGGAGCGGCAGCTCCACTCTGTGCCATCCAGGGACGCTGACCGAAGGGATTGACGAAAGCACCAATAGGACGATCCATTATTACTTTTTATTTTAATGTATTTTAGTGTTTATATTGGTATGTCGAACACGTTTGGAAGGAAGCTGTAAGTATATTATGTATAGTTTTGTTTTAATAACTTCAATTTAAAATATATTGTATTAATAACATCCTGCTACATTTGTTAAAAAGAAAACATAATGGCTTGCAACTTGACCCCACACAAAATTCGACAGCGTTATCGGTTTAATGATCACATTAGGCCCTAATCATGTAAAAAGCAGCTCAACGCCAAAGAATAACATTGAAAGCACAAACAATGTCATAAATGTTTTGTAATTTTGCTGTGGCTTTCTACAGAAATACTAATTGCGTTTTAAAATTTCAAACGCTGCATAGCTTGGGACGTTGAGAATTTTAAAACGGTACATGAATTTCTTTAGAAAGCAACAACAAAATTTCAAAATATTTATGACATTGTTTGTGCTTCAATGTTATTCTTTGGCGTTGCGCTGCGTTTTACATGATTAGGGCCTAAATATAATTTTAAAGACTTCTTCATTTGACTTTGAATAAATGTTTAAAAGCAAATTATGAATAAATTTTGCAAGTCTGAATTTGTTATTGTAAAAAATAAATGATATATTAAAAATTAGAATGCATACATACATACATATGTACATATATAATTAAATCAAAAACATTTAAAGGACTCCATTTTTATTTTTATTCATAAATTTTAAAGAAAATGAAATTTGTACTATTGCCTTTTTTGTATATATATGTAGTTTTAAGTAGAAGAAAAATCATATTTGGCCCTCAGGGTTTGCTTCTAAAGTAAAAAAAAAAAAAATTTAAATTTATTTTACAGAACATCTAAAGTGATCATGAAAAACTGAGAACTAATATTAGCGGAAAAGATGGTTTGATATTGTAGACCTTGTAAATCTGGATTTAAAACACGACAACCACAAAATGCATACATTTTATATTTAAGTATTGTAGATGGCGTAAACATAGTTAATTTAAAATGTATGCATTTTGTTGTGTTTTAAATCAAAATTTAGACAACCTACAAGACGCATAAGGGATGCAATAACAAACCGTAAATTACGCTATTATTAAAATACTATACGCAAACGTTTGTTTTTTGAATTGTGCAACACTTGTTCAACAATACTGTATTAACTTAAAATATAAGAACTTTCAGTAGAAGCAAAACAATTTTAAATTTTACGTTAAAGGCATATGAAAACAAATTTTCAAACCAACCGTTTCATACAAAAAAGTCGACAAAACAGCACGATTTTTTTACAGCGTGTAAGTGTAAATATTACGTGTCGAGTTGTTCAAAAAGTGCAAAAATAAAAATTTTGAGTTAATACACTATTGTTGAACAAGTGCGATATGTAACTTATTTCTCTAAAGTACTTTTATTAAACGTGTGACAAAAAGTAAAAAGTTTGTAAGTAGATTAAAGCTAAATTTGAGTTAATGTCACCTTTGAGTTCTTCACGTTCGAAAGTACCCGTGGGCAAAGGTTTTATACGATTAATTTGTACGATTTTTCAGGAAGATGAAGTAAAATAACTTCTTGCTTGTCTTTTTTTAATGTGCAATAACATTTGAAATAAAAACTTAAGTTTAGTTTTGAATTATGACACCAAGAATATTTAGAAATAAAAACTTACCGTAGGAACACAATTGCTACGAACGCAATAGCGTATAACGTAGATACGTTGTCAAATAAAAACTTCTAATATTTAAGACAAAGGCACACAATAGTTGGCGCAATCGTAAAAGCGTATCTGCGTCGTACGTCGACATAGATCTAATTCTATTTCACACGCCGGTTACGGCCGTATTGTCATAGAAAAAGAAAAATTAAAAATATATAATAAAATAATTTTTATGTTTTCAAATTGAATATTTGAAAACTAATAAAAAGAAGGAAAAAACAAAAAACAATTTCAATAAATTTTGATTTTTCTTACATACACTCAGCAGCAAAAGTCTGCGTACAAGCCATTTATATGTTTTTCAGAACTAAAAAAGTAAAAACATTTTGTGTAAATCTATAAAAAAAACTAATTTTATTTGTTTATAAGGATTAGTTCTTATTAATTTTTTTGCATTACTTTTGAGTATTGGTATTCTTAAAATCAGGCATCAGAAGTTAAGAACCGAAAACTTAAAATTTAAGTTTTTCATTTGAAAAATTCAAAACTCATGCGTACAAAATAAATTTTTTTTCTATCAGTGAAAAAAAAAATAGGAAACACAAAAAAAGATATTTATTTTTTAAGTACAATATGTGTTTTGTACATGAAAAGAAAAAAAAAAAAACAAAAATTGGAAAAATACACAAAAACGTTTTTTTTATTATTTTTTTTTTTTTTTTTTTTTTTTGAAAAATATTTATCATTCAAAACATGTTTTCAACTGTACAAAAAAAAAAAAAAAATTATTTTGTTTTATTTGTTCTTCAAAGTTCAAAATAATAAAGTTCTTAAAAAAAACGTTTTTGAGAAAAATATTTTTTTTTTTTTTGTTTTTAGAAACTAAAGCTAGATTTACACGATTGAAATTTTCTTCAAAATTGCTCTTCAAAATGCTTCAAACTCGTGTAAACAGCAAAATTTCTTCAAAATTTATTGATAAATTTTATTTATGTAATGTAACATTCGTAAATTTTGAAGAAATTTTGCTGTTTACACGAGTTTGAAGCATTTTGAAGAGCAATTTTGAAGAAAATTTCAATCGTGTAAATCTAGCTTAACAATAAAAACTCAATTTGAAGTTAAAATTTGAATTTTAATTAAAATTATAATATAAAATTGTGTTTAAAATTGCAATTGCAAAAAATCTTTATATGTTCTTAATTATCAAAACTAGCTGCTGTTGCATTAGCTGTACCCACACCACAGGTATCTGTGGAGACAGCCTTCAGTGCTTTGCCAATTTTAATTAGCTTTATATTTTTATTATTAATTATTATTAATTAGCTTTATATTTTTAACTATAATTTTGTACGTATGAGTTTAAATTTTGTCAATTAAAAAAATTCAATTTTAAGTTTTCGGTTCTTTTTTTCATGTACAAAATATTATTGTACTGAAAAAATAAATGTCTTTTTTTTGTGTTTGCTTTTATTTTATTAAACTGATGAAAAAAAAAAAATTATTTTGTACGCTTGATTTTTAAATTTTTAAAAAGAAAAAATTAAATTTTCGGTTCGTAATTCTTTGTGCAAAAGTACAAAAAAAAATATTTTTCTAAAAATCTTTTTTTTTTTTTGAGAACTTTATTATTTTGAACTTAAAGAAACAATATCAAACAAAATATTTTTATCTATTTTTGGTTATTGTACAAGGCGAATTCATTACAGGTGATCCTAAAAGCCCTGCTGGTAACTTTTTTCTTTAGCTTTATAATTGTCAAGGCAAATTCATTCCAGGTAATCTCGGTACTACAACAAGTACAACTCGTACAAAAACCACAAGCAATTTGTTTTTTTAAAATCATTGTACAATATCAAAAACCGAAACAAATCAAAACAGAAACAAAGATAATAAACAAAATTTTGACATCCAACAATTATAAAGCTAAAGAAAAAAGTTACCAGCAGGGCTTTTAGGATCACCTGTAATGAATTCGCCTTGATAATTGTTGG
Organism: Pollenia amentaria; assembly: GCA_943735925.1. Lineage (NCBI taxonomy): Eukaryota > Metazoa > Arthropoda > Insecta > Diptera > Polleniidae > Pollenia > Pollenia amentaria. Next base: position 2,834,804 of record OX031006.1, on the reverse strand, counting down.
ATGTCAAAATTTTGTTTATTATCTTTGTTTCTGTTTTGATTTGTTTCAGTTTTTGACATTGTACAATGATTTTACAAAAACAAATTGCTTGTGGTTTTTGTACGAGATGTACTTGTTGTACTACCGAGATTACCTGGAATGAATTCGCCTTGGTTATTGTACAATTTAAAATATTTTTCGAACACCAATGATAAATATTTTTTAAAAAACATAAAAAAAAAACGTTTTCCGGTCCTTGCTTAAAATATAAACTTTTTTGAATATTTAAAAATTTGTTTTAAAATATTTTTCAAGTGAATCTAGGGGAAGTATTTCAAAAAGTAATCCCAGAAGGCAGTAGTAATTAATTGAAACAAAATTACTTTTAAACTAGTATGTTAAATATATTTTTTCTTAACGGTGACCATATTTTTAAAACCAAAGGCGCTGCGAAATATGGCCCAAGGAAATATGGCCCCAAAACAAAAAGGAAAATTTACCCAAAGTTTGGGGCTATTTTTCATAATGCAATATGACCCCATTTTATTAATTAAAAATAACCCCAAAAAATAAAAAATATCCATAAAAAGAAAATGAAATATGACCCCAAATTTGGGGTAATTCTTCATTATGAAAAATCACCTCCAAATTTTTTATGAATTTTAACCCCAAAAAAGTTAACATTTAAAAAACAAAAAGAAAGTTATATTAAAAATTTGGGGTCGGTTCATATGCCTGAGGCTTAAAATCCCAATTTTACAGTTTTGGTATATGGTATTACGAGCACTGGCTTCGCTAACTAAAGCTTTATTACATAGCCGGCCTTTGGCCGGGCGCAAGTATTTCCTCCTCTACGGTATAACGAACACTGGCTACGCTAACCGAAGCTTTATAACTTTTCTTTTTGGGACCATATTTCCTGGGGTCATTTTGGCCACCGCCAATACCAAAATACATAGCAGTAGTAAAATACAGATTTATCGCTTATTTGCACTCCCATTAGTTGCGTTTGAGTACTTTTACAGTAAAATGCAGTAAATGAGTAAACTTAAAAATTTGCTGATGGCGAATTATTAAAGTGTTGAAAAATGTTTACACTTTTGACTACTTAACTCGTTTTCTTATCGGTACTCGATTAAATACATTTTATAACACCAACATTTTTAGAAAATACAAACAAATTATTTTCTGTAATCTTTCATATTTGCTTGTTTTTTATTTTATTTGACTTTGCTAATTTGTGTCCTGTAAAATTTTATCAATAGTACATTAATACTTTTTTTTTACTATTGATTACCTTAAAAATAAGTGTTGTTCTAAGTACCCGAATACTTGACAGTTTTACAACTCCTAGAAATTACCATAACAGAAAAAAATTTCAAAAGTTGGTATTTAGCCATATAAATGCTTAACAAACAAGTTTAATTAATTAATATTTATTCATTTTTTGTTTTTATTTTAGTTTTATTTCAACTTTTCTTTTTTTAAACAATTTTTTCACAATTTGTATGCCTTTTGTTTGCTACTTTTGTTTGTTTACCTTTTGAAACATATTTTTTTTTTTGTTTTACTAAATTTTACTGCAAAAATTTCTGCAGTAAAAATTTGTAAGTACTCAGTCAAGAACTGTCACTTTACGCTCTCAATTTGTGTTCTCATTTACTGTATTTTGTGTACGCAAACGCAATTTAGTAAAATGCAGTAAAGTTCAGTAAAAATTAGTAAAAACTTTTGTGTTCTCGAACGCTGTTGCCTTTATTTTACGAATTTTTACAAATTTTGCGTTCGCGTACTTTTTTGGACAACAGCTTTTTGTGAGAGCAAATTTTTAAGTTTACTCATTTACTGCATTTTACTGTAAAAGTACTCAAACGCACTATTATTTCATCAAAACTAAATTTGCTAACGGCCTATTTCCGATGTGCGAAAGAATTCTTTCTTTCAAATTCTAAAAACTTTGTTTTTGTTTTAAATGTAGTTTTTGAAATAGGCTATAAATTTTACTTACACTTTGAATGTACTTACATATTCATGCACTTTCGATGCAAGCAAAATAGCTTTTCCATGAAGCGAATTTTTTTATAAGCACAGTGGGGAGTAAGTACGTCTAATTTGGTATACCTTTTAACCCATCTACATGCTACATGTGGAGGGGTTAGAGCTAGGGAGATCGATTATTCGACTTTTTTGAAAACCCGCTTTTCGAATATTCCGAATAGAATTTAAGAATAATAAAAACACAAAAATCAAATTGGTTTTTTAAATAAAAAGTTAATTTGGATAAAATCGGAACAATTCACAGAGGTAAGAAACCAACAAAATACATAAATATGACTAAGAGTTTTTGAAGAACTTTGGTTTTAAAAAATTATAGGAATTTAATAAATATATTATTTGAGATATTTCTTAATTTTATTTTAAATAAGTTTCAATTTGTTGGTGGTTGAGCATGTCTTTGTCAGTAGACTTCAACCATATTTTTGAAAAGTTACAAACAAAACCTCTTACCCAAGATTATACATACATACAAGTTAGCACACCTTGTAAGCTGGCACACTTACACACAAGTTAGCACACCCTGCAAACTAACAACACAACAACACTAAACATTTATAATTAAATTTGTACTATAATTTAGTAGAGTAATCAAATTATATTTCCAGCAGGCCAACAAACAAACACTCATAGTAAAAAACAACAACAATAGTTCCAAACAATTGTTTTTTACCTTTATAATTCGCAAGTAAGCAATTAAATAATTTAAGCAATATGATTGGTTAATAACCAAATAATTTTAAATCCACATATTTTGTTTAATTAACAATATTTAGCGATTACTTTGTAATTTTAATAATTTAACATTTTTGATTGGACAATAACTTAAATTTTTAGACTTAAGAATATATTGATTAATCAGCAATTTGTGGTTATATAAAAGAATAAAATATCAAAATAAAGCTAAGCTCTGTTAACCCTCAAAACCGTTGTTTAATTAACTTACATATATTTCAAATTATCTTGTTTTAGAATTATAGAAAAGAATCTGTCCATTTGTCTACCACAATTTAAAACTTTCCATAACATTGTTTGATTTCTTTAATTTTAAGTTCTTGGTGTTTTCATAAATTAAACTAGTGTCTTTTTCGCATATTAATGATTCCGCCGGAATGTTGCATGAAGATATGCTAGAACTACTTAAAATTTTTTAGTGCCTTAACAGGCATTTCGACGTCGACAACACAACGGGCTAACATTTTACCCAATGTTTAATTTTTGGCAGCGTATTTTAGTAATGTATTACATATTTGCCGTCTATTGGAACTACTTAAAACTGAGCTAAGTTTTGTTTGGCACATTTATGCTAAGCTTGTGGACTAACCAAAGGCACTTCATACACCTTACTTCGCCTTTTTAATTCCGCGCGAAATATCCAGAGATAAAATCTGTTTACAAATGTATTAAATGTTTAGTTAGCGAAGCCGGTGTTTGTTATACCATAGAGGAAGAAATTCTTGCTCCCGGCTTTGCAGATAAGCTTTAGTTAGCGATTCGGGATTCTTAAAATCGTGATTAAAATTCGGGATTTTCGAATTCGAGATTATAATGTTCGGGATTTTGTGATTCGGATTTCTGAAATTCGGGGTTCAAAAAAATCCTGATTTTGATTTTGGATTCTGAAATGAGAGATTTTGATACTATACCCTTTTTTATGTATGGTAAACGTATGCAGTAAATATAACAGAATATAATTTGAATGCATAATGAATTTTAAAATACATATGTTCGTAATTTAAAAATGAAATAAGTCCCCAAATATTTTATTGTGGATTTATTTCATTACATACTTTTGGGAACTAATTTCATACGAAATATGTACCCAACACTAAAAACGAAATAAGTCCTTAAAAACAAAAAAAAAAACTCTCCAAAAAAACGTTGTTGTTTTCTGTACTTTTTTTGCTTATTTTATTTTGTTTTTGGGGACTTGTTTCATGTCGCCGTTGAAAACTTATAGTACAGCTGCAATATAGGAAATGTTTGCCTTTTTAAGCATCTGTGCAAATTTTTTTCTATAATATGGATTTACTGTTACTTTTTAGATATAAGTTGTGTTCATTTACTTTACTAGCAGAAACTTGAAAAGAGAGAGTAAGTAGAAATTTAAAGAAATTGCTCTCAAAAATATTTAAATGTAAATGAACACTTTGCCAGCCAAAATTTGCAAGTTGAAGTAGGGGCGAATATACAGTAATATTTGAGTACCCATTAACTATTCTAATACTTGGGAAAATTTTATACATTACGGTAAAAATAATGTGATTTTATTAATTTGTATTTTTGTTTATGTTGAATAAAATGAATCATGAATTGGATTTTTTTTTTATTTAAGAGGTGAAAGAAGAATTCGGGTTTTCATCAATAATAAAGAACCCTTTGTTAACAATAAAAGTATTTATAAAGTAAAACAAAATATTTAATTCAACAATCTATGTATAAAAAAAGTATATATGTATATAGGCATATAAAATTTCAACGTTACGGACTGACTGACAGATTTATCTTTGCACAGCCTTAACGCCGTGAGTTATAAACTAACCGTGGATTCATCCATGCGTTGGGAACAATATGTTTGTCCCAAGAATAATTTTTTTACTGAAAGTGTTCTTCAGAACGATTCACCTATTTCGGAAAATTTTCCCGGAAAAACAAAGCTACCACATCGTTTGCAGATGTAAACAATTATACAAACTGACAGCACAACTATCAAACTACTTATATTGAATTGTTTTCTAAAATTGTTAAGAAAATGGACGAAGAAATGAAAGTGATTTTTTATTTTTAATTATATTTATTTTTTATTTAATTATTCAGCAAATAGCACTATATGATATGGCATCTTAATTAAACTTTTATGTACAAATAGAAAAAAAGTGCATCGCAGTTCATTTTGTTCTGAACAAGAGTTTAAATTAAACCATTAATTTTTCAATTATAGCCAATAAACATAGAAATAAAAACGGTTTTATTTAAATGGCTTTGTTTTACTTTTTCGTTCTACAAGTGGTATCTTATAATATATTAGAAACATAAAATTATAGGTGCAGGGTCCTGAGTTAATGAGAACCTAAACGTTGATAATTATTTTAAAACTTAAGCTAGATTTACACGATTGAAATTTTCTTCAAAATTGCTTTTCAAAATGCTTCAAACTCGTGTTAACAGCAAAATTTCTTCAAAATTTATTGATCAATATTATTGAAATAAATTTTGATCAAGAAATTTTGAAGAAATTTTGCAATTTACACGAGTTTGAAGTATTTTTAAGAGCAATTTTGAAGGAAATTTCATTCGTGTAAATCTAGCTTTAGAAAAATAAGCTTTGGCATTAAAATATGAGCACGAAAGAAAGGTAACGAGGTAGCGGGTTAAATTATTGTTAATTATAAAATAATTTTAGATATTCTCATTATCTATTTTATGAACGATTTATTTGGTCCAAATGCATTTCTTCGGTGTTTGTTTCATAATAAACAAGTAGGTCATAAAGTAAACAATGAGAATATCTCAAATTATTTTATAATTAATAAGAATCTTTAATTTTGTAAAAAATTTAATTTGCAAACAAATTTTTTAACTAATGGCGTATTTTTATAGGTAACTTAAGTGTACCGAATTCAGAGTTATTTAATTTTTTGCGAACGGAACGAAGCTGACAAACGGGCAGCTCTTTATGACCATTTTATATCATATACATATGGTTAAAAGAAGATATTCCGAACATTTTCAACAACATTTAAAAGAGCTGTCGCGACTCGCGAGTATTTTGTTTAAAGCTCAGTTATAGATGGCGTAAGAGTCGTCAAAAACTGCTAACAGGAAGACGAACAATATTCTGAGTGCGAAGATGAAGGAATTGAGAATCATGTTTTTTTTTTAATTTATGTTTTTTTATTTAATTAAAATTATTTTAAATTTATATATATTTTTTAATTTAATTAATAATTTAGAACTAAGTAAATTTTGCAATAAGATTTTGTTTAAAACAAAAGTTTCTTTTATGTCAAAGCAAAAAAATTACATAATGGTTATAATAGAAGTGTTTTAAAACTTACGCACGTGAACACGTATGACCAAAATTGTATTTTGCAAGAATGTGCAGGGGTTTGATAAAATAAAAAAATTTTCCGTGAGAGCGCGTGACCAACTTTTTGCCTGTGACAGTGCGTGACAAAAAAATTTATGGGTCCAACTAGGAAGGGAGACTTCCAAAGAGCGAATCCCAAAAATCATTTATTTGGGCCAGTCGTTTGGCTAAAAATTAGTTTTGGCCGAAAAAAGGAAAAAATTTCCTATAGTGAGCTTTTTTGAGTCTTTTGCAGTGGGTCAAAGTTTTAATTTTTTGATCGAAGGGAGCATTATACTAAATAAAATTCGTCTTTTCAGAGTTATGTTGTGAAATGTTATGAGGATATTTTTTGTGGAAGATCTTTAACCTCTTTTTTAAGAACATTAAAAAAATTCCTCTCAAAGATACAGGTGTCACCTCGTATTCTAATTAAGTGATATTTATTACCACTTTTTGCGATTGAGCTCACTGTGCAACGTGTAAATATTATGGACCTAATCATGTAAAACGCAGCGCAACGCCAAAAAATAACATTGAAAGCACAAACAATATCGTAAATATTTTGTAATTTTGCTGTTGCTTTCAACAGAAATTCATGTACCGTTTTAAAATTTTCAGCGACACAAGCTATGCAGCGTTTGAAATTTTAAAACGCAATGTTAATTTCTGTAGAAAGCAACAACAAAATTACAATAGCGGAGTTCAGTGTGAAGTGCAAATGGTCTTGCGAAAGAGCAAATGCAAAATATCATAGCTTTTTTGTTGAATCCAACAACAAAATACACAGAGTTCCCGTTAGATTTCATAAAAAAGCTATGAAATTTTGCACTTGCTCTTTCGCAAGACCATTTGCACAAAACACTGAACTCCGCTAATATTTTTATGATATTGTTTGTGCTTTCAATGTTATTCTTTGGCGTTGCGCTGCGTTTTATATGATTAGGGCCTATATTTTATAAATTACATTCGACCGTTTATATGTACATACATAAGTATGTAGAAAGTCGAACAGCTTGATTTGAGAAACCATTAGATTTAACATCTTTGGTTTGTTGAATGTTTTATTTTAATCACTGGTCAATTTAGGGTTGCCATTCGTACTGTTTTATCAGTACATGTACTGTTTTTTGTTTAGTGTACTGATTTATGCATTACAAGCAAATCAGTACGTAAATGTACTGATTTTTTCATTAATGTACTGTTTTTGTACTGTTATTATATATTAATTTTGTTCAGTATATAGTTTGTCATATTGACAAATTGTTTGCGATACAAATATTAATATAGAAGTTCTATTAATATTATAGATTTTTGCCAAGTCAGTACGAAAAAAGAAGACAGTAGAAGAAAAATGGAAAGTATTTCTAAACGGTGGCGCCTTTACGAATTCGAGGAAATGTGTAATTTTATTTATTCCATTCCACATTGAAACGCTTTTACAGAACGAGTCTTTAGTTTTCAAAGTGGAGAAAAGAGAGAAAGAAATTGTGGACAATGTACAATAAGGCCATAAATATTTTGAACTTGTAACTTTGTAAATATTTATGTCCATACATTAAATGGTATAATATCGCCTGAAAAACGATTGTGCCTTTTGCAATAATTACAATTATTAATAGTAATTAGTTGTAAATCACTTTTAAATAATTTTATTAAATTATTTTGAAGATAAATACATAACAACCTTCGTTATTTCATGTGTTGAATTTGTTTTTTAATATTGTTGTCCCTATATCTGCAGAATGGTGCTACAAAGGTCAATGTCAAATAATTCATTTTTAAGAAAATTTAAATTTAAGTTTTTTATAGAAGAATTCTAAGAGAAATTGGCTAGCAAAACCTTTTTGAAGCTGTTCTCGGTTAAATTAGACATTGGCTGTTTCCGCAAAATACAAGATATTCAGCATCACCTTTTAATTGCAACATGATATTAATTATGCTGGTTTTTATGTTGAAATATAATAGAATAAAGAAAATAAAATTTTTTTGCTTTTAATAAAACTAATGTTTCTTTGAAAAAGATTAAACCAAGTAGATAACATAAGAATCGAATTTTTAACAATTTGTTGTGTTTTAGATTTTTTTTGTTTTCACTTTGTAGGTATTCCCGCTAAAAATATATACGGAATCGAATTATTGTTTTGAAAAAATTTAGTTTTATTAATTAAATTTTATCACTGTTCAATTTATAGAATGAATTCATGTTTTGGTTTAAAAAGATTAAAGCTTTTTATGTTATTAATATGCAATTTTATATTAAAAAAGTATATGTACTGTTTTTTATGCAATTGTACTGATTTTTTTTTTTTTTTTGTGTACTGATTTCTCTGATTTCAAAACTGGCAACCCTAGGTCAATTAAAAAAATAAAAATTGAATTATTATTTTAAAAAATCTGTTCTTTTTTTTTTTTGAATCGTTATAATCTCTATTAAACTGAAAAAATCATACGTACTAAAGTACTGATAAAGAATTTTTTAAGCAAAATTAATACTACATACATATGTATGTATGTACACACAAGTGTGTATTTATATTTGAAGTATATAGGTATGTATGGATATATGTATATACATACATATGTACGTACATGTATAAAAACTGATATTTGCATAAAATATCTTGTACCTATTTGGAAAACTTTTTGTTTTGTCTAGTTATGTCATAAATTAATTAAAGAAAATAATATAACAATTTTTTTGTAGATTTGTTATATAATATTGCACATTACAAAGCTTAAAGTCTAAAAATGTGCATTGCACATTATGCAATTAAGTATGAACATCATTTATACATATACCTATGTAGGTACTTATATTTTCAAAGAGCAGAACATAAGTGTATTGAGACTGTTTTTTCGGAAAGAGAATATATTATCACTAAACTTCTCTTTTGCGATATTTTAAAACATTCCCGTAATACGTCATCGTTTTAATTTTTCGTTGAATCTTTTATAATCGAATCTTAATTTTAAAACACAAGAGTAGACAAGTTATGTTAATTATTATGTACTACATATGTATGTAGGTATTTGATCAAATTTAAATATTTAATACACGAATTCACTACCTGCGGCCACTGATGGATGATAGATTTATAAAAACACGTTCATTTATGTTTGTTATTGTTCCAATAAGTCAACTTAGTTGTCTACAGAAAAAAAACAAAAAGCAATCGTACGATATGGTGCCAATCAAGCAACTACTATGATCGCCAAACTAATTCCAATTTCCAACCTATATTGTTTTTCGTTACTCATCTTTGGAGAATCGACGAAACACAAGTCACAATACCATTAAGTTCGTATTTTGTAAACGTATGTACATACATATCTACATATTACTCATTTACTTCAATAGTGTCATAATTCAAAAAATACTATTTTTCAGTAGAGCCGCATATAATTTTTGAGGGAAAATATAAAACTAAGTTGTGTCATTGTTATCAGAGTTGGGGGTTGTGCACTAAATTTGCAGTTTCCACTAAAAGTTAGTGATAGTGCAAAATTTTTCACTATCACTAATAGCTATTTAGTGGTGAGTTGAAAAATAACAGCCTCACTAAGCAAAAGTGGTAGTGGTACAAGCAATTTTTTCACTAAAATTAATTTAGTGATAGTGAAAAACCTTTTTTTTTACAGCTTAGTGCAAATTTTTTTTTTCTCCACTAACAGGATAGTGGAAAAATATAATCATTCACTAATGTTACTGGACGTTCAGGACGTCCATCGCATACCTGGAAACGCCAGATAACAATTGAGATGTTCAAACTAAATCTAAATGGGAATGAACTTAAACATCAAGCATCGGATCGAGAATATTAGAAGCAACTTGTTTTGGCCCTATGCTCCTTGTAGGAGTTTAAAGGAACTAATATATATATATATATAATGTTACTGGAACTCAAATACATATCATTATATTGAATTATTTTATACTTTTTTATTTTTATTATTTATTAAATTAATACTAATATTAAATTAGTTACCAAATTAAAAAACAAAAGGAAATAGAAATACAAAAAATAGGGAATTTTCATCAATATATTAATACTAGATGACCCGTGCGAATATTTCACCCCGTTAGTTGTCATTTTTGTAACATAAAATGAAAATAATTAATAGAAATTTTAGTAACTTCAATACATTTTGTTAAAAGTATAAAAATATTAGAAATCATAATATATATCATACATATTTACATGCATACATACATATGTTTAAATGCTTTTATAATACATCTTTGAATACAATGTTAGAGGTATGGCGATTTCTTTTCTGAGAAAAATGTTGCATAAATGGTACATGCTCTACACAAAAGAGATAGAGCATGTACCATTTATGCAACATATTTCTCAGAAAAGAAATCGCCAGTAATGACATGATCATCGTTAACTTTTTGCCCGTACGAATCCTTAATACAAACAAAAATATCTTTAAACGTACGCAATTATATATAACTGACTTAGTAATAAACGGCATTATAGTAAATAGCGGTATTGCCAGAATGGATTTTAATACATACTATATTATGTAGAACTGCATTACTATTAAGCGACCCTGTATTACCACACTTGAACAAAAACATATAATCATAAGGACAACAGTATTATCATGCAGTTCTATATAAAATATAATATTTATCAATAAAAATATTAATTTTTCAATTTCTAATTATTTTTCGTCATTAGTGTTAGAAATAAGCTTTAAAATGAGATATCATTCATTCAATTTAATGCGGTGGTATGGGAGATATTTGCAACCGACAAAAAAAAAAGTGCTTTAGAAATAATATACATATATGATAAGAAATCAAATTAAATTAAATACATATTGGTACATAAAAACCTTAGCAATTATTTGCCTACAACAAAACTAATTTTTAAAAATTAAAGTCACTTAAATTATTTCTGCGAGGAGCGTCTACCATTCCACTAAAAGAAAAGAGTCGCTCTACTGGAGCAGAAAATGGCAATGGGACATTTAATTTAAAAAACATTTGTCTAATTATGTTATATTTTTAAGACAATGCAAATTAGTATCTGGATCCAATAGATATGTATCCACTTCATTTTGTATCTCATCTTTTTGTATTTGTATTGTAGGTCCTAATATAAATTACATTAAAAAAAAAATTTAATTAAAAATTAGCTTACTATCAATTTCTCCAAAATCTAAGAATCCGATATCTGCACTAAATTTTGGCGTTATTACCTCCTTATTTACCCTAGTACATATCGAAGCACACTCAGCGAACTTTTGCTTTAAAACATCCAACGTCAATTCCGGTGCTGTTTGTTGTACAATTGGTAAACACCGAAGTTTTATTGCTGGATGGGACATCGCAGCAAATAAAGCCAGATATGCCTCTTCACCTCCTTAAAAAACTCTTTATTGTATATATAATTTTTATTAATTAACGTGTTACCTTTGAAAAATAATTCAAATCTTCCAACTAACGCTTTAATTAGTTCCTCACACACCTCCTTGAAATTTCCAATACCATCGTTTTTTGAGATTTTAGTGCATATAATAAAATTACAGCATTCATGTAGTGACTGTTAAAAAGTTGCACTTTTTTATTGTAGTGCAAAATTTTCACTACCACTAATGCTTAGTGGTATTTTTCACTACCACTATAGTGATGAAAAATAGTGGAAAATCAAAATGTTGTCACTATAGTGGGATTTAGTGGAAACCTTAGGTCACTAAATTTTTAATGCACTACCCCCAACTCTGATTATTATGGATATGTAATTAAAAGAACGCGTTATAACAAGCATACTTAGTTTAAAAATATCGTTTTTAGAGTTACGACACTATTTAAATAAATGAGCGAAATGTAGGTATAAAAACAAATTATTTATTTGTATGTATGTATGTATACAAACATATTAAATGTATATGTACATATATACATATATGTATATATTATTAATATGTAAACAACTTGTTGTAGCTCTAGCATATCACACCATTCTCTTCTCTCTTTGAGTTGACCAAACAAGTCATCTACAACAACGTTTCCAACAAACAGTGAAAAACTTAACTCGAAGGCCAGATAACTTACCAACAGTGTAGAAACAAACAATGATGATGTTCATTTATTTCTAATAATATATCGTCGTTTTGTCACTTTTTGCTGATGTGACAATGTCATGTGGCCGGAATAGACAAATAAGAGCAAAGTGGTTTTTTGTTTACAAGAAGTTGGGATTTTATTAAAACTAGTGTTTTCCCAATTCGACCATAAAGTACTTTGTAAATATGAAGAAAAAATAGTACATCTAATTATGTATACATATGTACATATGAATATGAGTTCAAGCATTTATTTTTTCAGTCTTATTCGATCGATTTGTCGAAGGACCAACCTAAGTAAGACCGTGAATGTTATATTTAATCTTGTAAGTTCAATATAAAAATATCAGAAAGTACCAATTGAAAAACAATAAAGTATCAAAAAGTCTTCTCTTACAGATTCTTACCTACTCAGGACATTTCTTGCTTAATTTTATGTTTTTATGTCTAATATTGACGACAATTTATGAAAACTCCAGATTTAGAACGATAAAATATCAAAAAGATTCCCCTTACATATTCTTATCAGGAATGTTAAATGGGGTTTTCGTAATTTCGTAGAAAATTATACATTTTTGTAACCTATTTTAAAATTTTTAATACTGTAATTGATTGATTTATTATAAATTTATATCATATGCCAACTCGCCTCAATAATGTCTTCGGACGCTGAGGCATTTTGAATTGTTTGATGAAAATATAGTTAATAAACTTTAAAAAAAAAAAAAAAAAAAAAAAAAAGAAACACTTTCAAAAAAAAAAATTTATTTTTTGGACCTTCACGGAACCATTTTTTTTTAAATTTATTAAAACAACAAAAAAAAAGTACATCAAAACTCAATTGAACACAAAAAAAAAAACTTAACATACATTATACATATGTATGAATAAAATAAGGAACATAAAAATCTTATAAATATGTACATATATGAGATCCAAATCAGGCACTTATGTATTTGTTTAGTTAATAAACTATTTGGAATTTCTACATCATAGCAGCATGTTTTTGTCGATCTTAACCAATTCTTTGTTTGTATGAGACTTGATAATGTTGGCACATATAGTCTGTTTCTTTCCCTAGTTTTTATTATATTTGCAGACGAATTTGGAATGGATAAAATTCCAGCAACGACTCTAGAAATATCAGGAAACATATGGACATTCAGCTCATTTCGTAAATTAGTTATTACCGACCAAAAACTACAAATGTTTTCAGTTTTTAACGATTGCAGTTTCTCTACATCAGCTAAAGCTCTAAATTGATTATTGATTGAATGAAAATTTGCAATTTCATTCGGAAACATTTTTACTAGAAGAGGTACAATACAACTTGTTTTACCTGTAATAAAATTTTCAGGAGTAAATTTATGGAACCGCATTAAAAGTTCGTTATTAAAGTTGACTTTGGGTGTCAAAACTTCGCAAAATTTTATATAAAACTGTCTTGCATTTTCTTTCACTTCTTTAACAATACAATATTGATATTCACCCCTATTATGAAAGGCGACGTCGACATGAGTATACGGCATCGGAAAAGTAATTATATTTTCTGAGTCGTTATTGACAATAATCGATTACTATTGACAGTCACTTGATATTTTCTAGGGCGCTTTAAGTCGACGTCGAGTAGAATTGTCTCTGTTTTAGTCGTCTCAAATTAAAGTTAAAGAAATGTTAAGTAGAATGTAAACATATTTATTAAGTTTGTTAAAATAAAAAAATGCAAATTTAATAGAAGTTATGCGCACAAATTTTAATAGTAAATTAAACGCGAAAATTCGGAAAAGTTTCCTAAAATAGCGAAAATTTTTAACTTAAGACGATTGCCTCAAAGAGCAACAGAACTACCCAGAATTGCAAAAATTTGGAAAAGTTTGAAAAAATAGCGAAAATTTTTAATATTTCAAACAAGCCATAAAATTAATTAAAAGTCCTTAAAACTATAAAGAATGTAAAAAATTCGGTTAAAATTGCAAAATTAGCAGAAATTCGCAAAAATTTGCACACAGTGGCATGATAGCAAAGTCTTATATTTATTAATAATCGTTAAAGTTATAAAGAATTAGAAAACTTACAGTAAAAAAAGCTCTAATCGCGAACCTGGCGAAAAAATTCGCGAAAAATTCGAAATCGGAAACAAACTCTAAAATTAATTTGAAATCCCTTAATCGGTTAAAAATACAAAATGTCGAAAAATAGCGTAACAGCTTCAAAAAATTAATTTTAATGATGAAGAACAAAGAGATGGATTTTTTTGTTAGATTTTCGATAATTTTTCGACGGCAACACAACTTTCTTGTAATATACCAAATTAACGTCGAATTGATGTAGTTGTCGACTTGGCAACAAATAAAAATTAATGTCGACGTCGACAACGACTTACGTAATAGGGGTGATTATTTGTAGAAATATATAAAGCCAGTTCTGTTCCGCAATAAATTTCAGGTTTTTACTGATTTTGACTCGTCTGTGGGTACCATAAGTCCCCTTTTACAATGTGGCAAGTGAAAGGCAGACAGACGAAGTTTTTAGGCGAGAGAGGAAAAAAGTAAAGTGTGTCACACATACAGCGTCGCCCCCTTACCAACAAACTTCCTATGTTTGCCTTTACTTGCCACATTGTAAGAAGGGACTAAGCGCTCTATACACCACAATACTAATCGCATATTTAAGCTCCCATTACATTAACGATTTATTGTACAACATAAATGCAATGAAAAGGACTCAATAATTTGTTTGCTATACTAAAAATTCAAAAAGGGAGAACTATGGCAAATTTTTAAATTATACCAAATAAGTCACGGTAGTACCACGGTACTTTATAAGGTCAAAAAGTACAAAAAAAAGTACAATTGTACCAACTTTAACATCCCTGATTCTTATTCACTCAGCACTTTGCATTTAATCTTTTAAGGTCTAATATAAACAAAAATTCAAAAAGTACCAGATGAAGAACAAAAGAGTACCAACATTTTTCATCTCAGGACACTGCACCTATAATATTATGTTTCTAAAGCTTTGTTCACACCTATTAAATATTTGACGTCATACACGTAACCACTAGTTTTATTAAAAAATTATTTGCTTTTGCAAATCGTTTGGCTAGATCAAACATCATTATCAGTTTCTAAATCACATTATACAATTATCTTTTACAAATAAAATTTAGTAAATCAATAGAAATTGCTAAAAAAAAAAAAATAAAGCTAAAGTTTGATCAATTTACTGGTCACGCATTTTTTGAACATACCTTACGTTCAATATTATAGAATATTCAAAAATTACCAAGTAAAAGAAAGAAATTTAATATCCGGCATTTCCCCATTTCGATGTAAGATGTGTGCAAGTGTAAAAAGCTTATAAAACGAAAACTTAAAAGTAAATCGGAAATACGTAATTAACTCAAAATTTGATAACGCCACTCTACTTTTAACCGCCACTCATCCCGACTCATCCATAGCTACAAAAGCTGCCTTAGCGCCGCCACAACAGGGTTCTTGGTAATAAAGGTTTTGTAGCCATAAGAAAGGGTGAACCTGGACGACTCGACAGACAGGACAGAAGTCTAAATATAAAATAAATTAAAGAGATAGAGTTGGAAAAAAAATTTTGAAGGAAAGATTTTAATTTTAGGAAATTTTATTTAAAATAAATTTGTATTTACCGCGGTTGAAAACCGTCCGTTTTTGAATTTTGAGGCAAAACGCGCGAAACAAAATTAAGCAGTTGATTTGCAACATTACTGTTACTGTAACTTACTTGGGCTTTAAGCTTACCAACATTTCCAGTCATGACGTTAGCGCCGTGTTTTACCAATCCGATCAAATTTTTTAAAAGAATATTGTTTGTTGATAAAAAGTTTTTATAAAATGGGAATTTGAAACGGCATCTGACTTGATAACCTCAAATTAGGTTGCCACAAAATTTGCTTTATAAAACTAACACCGTCAAAGTAACTTGCTACTAAAGTAATACATTTCATTTTATTGCCATAGTTTCATCAACAATCAAAAAAATATTTAGTCAATTCACAAGGTATCCTAACATGTCATATTGTCAAAATGTCCTAATATTTCACAATGGTTTAAAAATATTGTTGTTGGTTTGTTAACAAAAAGTGTCTTAAATAAATAGAACGTTGCTTGCTGTCTTTATTGTGCTGTCGTAATTAATCAGAAAAGTCCAGCGCTGAGCGGCTGAGCCGTACAACAATATTTTTAAACCATTGTGAAATATTAGGACATTTTGACAATATGACATGTTAGGATACCTTGTGAATTGACTAAGTAATTTTCTGAAATCGACCAAAATTATGTTTCGCCTGCCATCCGACCAAACGAAAAATATCCGACCAAAGCTAGTTTGAATTTTCAAACTAGCAAGAGAAGAGGAGTAAAAATGTATACAATTTTAAATTTTTTGCAAGAATCAGATTTATTTTATAAAAACGAAAAAAAAAAATTTTGCCCCTTGATTCAAAAACTTAATGATTTTATATCCAAAACAACTGCATAAAAAATTTTTGGATTTGATTCGGAAAATGCTGCAAATACTAACTATTTAAGAAATGAAGGAAATAGTGAATAATTTAAATTTCAGGAAATTTTTAAAACAGCAATTAGTAAACGCTTATTCAATTAAAAGGAAATAATTTTCTTTAAAAAAGGAATTGCAAGTTTTTGAACGAAGTGGTGAGAAAACTGCAAGTGTCCAGAGAATATAATTATTGACTTAATTTACAATTATCTTGTTTCATATTAATTTTAAATGAAAAATTATTAATATAACCTTAAATCACTTTGTTTTGATATTGTTAACTGTTAAAATATATTTATGTACATATTTATTAAGTACTGAAATTTTTAATTTTATTTCTAACGTTGAATGCATTGATAAACTTATTTAATAATCTCGTGAATCGTTATTAACTTTTTGTTCAAAAAAATTTAATTGAATAATATTTGGCGCTGCTTTATATTAAGCGGGATTTCCCGGGACCTCCCGTAAAATTGAAAATGACATCCCGCTTTTCCTGGAAATGATAAAAAGTCCGGGAAAATAAAAACTCTATACATTATGCAAGCAAGTACCTAGTCGTAAAAAAATTTTTTTTTTTTTTTTGAAAAAAAAAATTACTAAAAAAATTTAGGGCTTTTTTCAACTTCTATTATTTTTGTTATTTTCTGTCGGAGCGAATCAACTTTACCAGTGGTGTATTAGAGGATCGCCTTTCCAAGTATGTAAAAAACTCGATTTAAAAAAACGAGCTAGCCCCTTTCTATATTTAGGTAACGATATGTACGTTCATATTTGCAAATAAAGATGTATACACCTACTTCAAAAAAAAAACCTTATTTTTGAGAGAAAAAAAATTTAAGTGAAACCATCTTTTTTAATATTAGGGGGCTTATTCTATATTACGATGCGAAAGTCAATGTGATTAGAAAATATAAAAATGCGAACAATTGCTATTTAGTGCTTCGATGTTAGAGATGAGCGATATTTCTGTACCTGTGATTTAATCACTGTTACTGAAAAATCACGAATCACAGTTGTGACCAAATTTGTCAAGTAACAGGTACTTTCTAAGTCGTTCTTTTTGTATTTTGTTACATATACAAATTTATGATATTTCACTGTTTGTGTGGGTAATAGCGTTTTTTTAATGAAATGTCGAATGATATTGCTGTTCCTTTCATTCTCTCTTCTATCTTATTAGAATTTTTTTATGCCAAAATTTATTTGTTCAAGTATTTATGTATATGAAAGTAAACAGAGTTGAAAGCTCTACAATTTGTTGTTGTTTCTTGGTAAAGTGCTTACAAAAGCTCTTGCAAAAGCTCGCGCATTGTACATATAGCTTGGCCGCAATTGCTTTAAAAGAACAGAAAACTGATAAACCGTGATCACAATCACAGTTTAAAGGAGCAGTGATTTTTAAATCACATTCACTAATCACGATGATATTTAAAAATCACGGGATCGCTCATCTCTATTCGATGTTCGTAGTTTTTTTATTTTAAATTTGACGTCTATTTGTTATTGTTTGAGCAGTGTTTCCCTAATTTAAAATAAAACTCGGATGCAAACAATAAAGTCTTATTAATTACCAACTTCCTCTCGCATCGCATTTCACTTGCGCATCGCATTGACTTTCGCATCGAAATACAAAATAAGCCCCCAGGACTTAGATTATGTTTTAATGTTGTCTTTTATAAAGCCACTAGCCATTTTTTGGTTGTAGTATATACGCATGTAGTATGAGGATGAAGCCGCTTAGATTATTTTGAGCCCATAAAAAGGGCCATAAACGAATCATAAATCATAAATGTTATTCCAACGTCTAAACAAACTCGACCTAGCCGCGGTACGGTGCCCTTGTAGAAAGCAAATATGCCTTCATTTCGTAAAATCTGTAAGGCGCAGTCAACCGTATTTCGATATTTTGAAGCTTCTAGTCCTTGCATGCGAGTTTTAACTACATCTAATGGAGTATTTCCAAATACGGACGCCGCGCCAGCAATAGCACCAAAAGCTCCCACAACAAGTTTAGGAACCTTTTTGTCAGGATCATTTCCTTTGTACACATCTCTTAAAGTTTCCATGACAAAAAAACGTATTGCTTGATTTGATCCCTGTTTAAGTATAGTTGGTGTTAATCCTCTATAAATGCCGCCAATTCCTAAACCACAAAAGGATTGATGACAACCACAATGTGTGCACTCAATTATGTAGTAATTTACCTTCAGTTTGAATAATTGTACGAACACCATGTACAAATCCCTTAAATTTCGGATTGACACTTCGCTGATCATGGACAAATTTTACTTTAATCGTTTCCATTGGGGTAACTGCGACAATGGCCTCACATACCCCTGCACCTAGTCCCGATAACAACTTTCCACCTATACTCAGTTGACCATTACTATCCATCATGAAACCTTTCAGTGTCTCAAAAGATCCAAATCTATTGATAATTAATATTTTTAAATAGAAATGTACATTAATAACATTGGTATGTTTCAGTTTGTATTGCCATTTACCTTGTCGCAGATTTCGGGATACTTCCATAAACTAAGACACTTAGACCCCTGTATAGTCCAAAGAAACCTCGTTGCTGTACTGTCTTTTTTGCACAATCGAATATTCCGCTATATTTTTTGCGATCACCTGAATATTGCCATATACTTATTAACGTCTTCTTTTATCATGAACACTTGCTTACCCTTTTCATCTAACTGCAATTGAGTTTTTATGTATTCGGTGGGGTAAGTTATACAAATCTCAATACCTCCAGTAATGCCTCCAGCCACAATACCTTTGAGGCCCTTTCCTCCGCTACCAGATGGTGCTGCAGCTGCCCTGTTCGTTATCCATGGCCTTTGGCAAAATGGGTTCTGAATTTTATCCATATCTTAAAGTATCAGATAGGAAGTGAAACTGACAATAAAGATATGTATGTACATGCATATGTATGTATGTATGTACATTAGAGCGACTCAAAAAAAAGTGATTTTGTTACCCCTCTGAAAATAAAGGTTGATATGTTTTATGATGATTCCCAAAATACTTTGGTTCTAGCGTTGACCATCCGTGAGCTGGACCATTTTTAAAAAAGGTCTTTGGTATCATCGAAAAGAATTTTTGAAGCAGCATCCAATGGTATATAAAACTTGACCACTTGCGAACTGCAAATTGAGATATTTAACTAAATACATATATTCGTTTCGGGTTTTCATACAAATTCTACGTATTTGGGAATAATGTTCTGCTTTTCAAATTGAATCTGTTTTAAAATAATTTTAATTTTTTTTTTTGTAATTTTTCACATAAAACGCGAAAATCGCGATATATTTTATCTTTTTTTTTCATATATATGCAATAAGGGTATACAATTTTTTCATTTTTCAATTTATCAATATGTGAAAAATATGAGCAATAAACATTATATACCATTGGATGCGGCTTCAAAAACCCTTTTCGATGATAACAAATTTTATTTATGTCGTCTGGGAGCAAAGTACAAAAAATGTCGAAAAACTGAAAAAATACCTTTTTTAAAAATGGGCCAGCTCACGGATGGTCAACGCTAGAAGCAAAATATTTTGGGAATCATCATAAAATATATCAAGCTCTATTTTCAGAGGGGTAACTAAAACACTTTTTTCGGCACCATACAACTTGAGTCGGTCTAATGTACGTATATAAGTACAAACAATTGTTCGTTCACTCAAACAACGTCTCTGTAAAAATATGCGAATTTGATGTTAATGATGCAGAACGATCAGTATATTGTGCTATTATTCATTATGCACTAATTTCATCTGTTACCATGTCTAAAATTGTATTTTAAATAATTTATTCTAGATAATATAAACGATTCTTAAACATGACGGGCATTTTTTATAATTACACTACATATTGTTTGAATTGTGACATTGTTTGCGTAAATATGCAATAAACATTCGCAATTCATCAACTAGAAGGGGCATATCAACCCAAAATTTAAAAATTTTTTAGTAGAAGAAAAACCCTTTTTAATTAAACATTGAAGGCATATGAAAAACAATTTTAAAACCAATCGTTTCATTACCAAAAATTAGACAAAATAGGTCGATAGTTTTACAGCGGGTAGATATGAATAAAACGCGTAGATTTTTTCGAAAATTAAAAAATAAAAATTTTGAGTTAAAACCCTCTTGTTGATTTAGTGCGATATATGAATGTTATCACGTACACATCGCCAGCTTATTTGTTTGACCTACCGAAAATTTTGAAAAAAAAATTGAGGTATGGCGTATACATATTTTTAATATCCCCTTTCTGAATCCAAACCCTGTATCACGAAATTTTTTTATGGTTTCTGAGATATTAAACATTAATTTTGATCCATTTCAAGTATTTTAAAGTTGATTAATTACTGTTTTGCTCTACACGCCCCTATTTGGCGAATGCTGCAAATTCCTCATACAAAAACCTCCAAAATGAATTTCACTCCTGGATTGCTTAATAGCCGTTAGAAAAAGCAGTAAAAGCAAAACAAAATGTCAAAAACTTTATACATAGCAGTAACAAAAAGCTACTTTTTTAAAATAAATTTATAAAAGTGGCGTATGCGGCACAAAAAAACTATTTTCACTTTCAATAATATACTGTTAACTTCTAAGTGCGTTCATGACGGTGCACATAAATTTACCTTATTCTTCAAATTATATGCCAGAAGCAGTGGTGAAATGATATATACGCCAAGCCAATAAGCTGACGATGTATAAAATTAAAAGCAAGGCACATTTTTTTCTTTGTTGTTGTATGGATTGACCTTTTATTTGCCTGGATTAAAAGAAATCAAAAACCGGAAAACTTTAACATCGTTCCCTATTTATTTTTAGATAGGTAATTGAGTATTTTATTATAAAATGCTTTTATATACCCATTGATTGCTAAAAGGTTTCGATTTTGGCTTTCAGTACCAACAAAACCGTATATTTAAAATTTCATCTTAAATAAAAAAATGCAAGGTTTACATGAAAATGCAATTCAATCAGTTATTACGTCTTACTTTTATTACGTAGCCATCGATTTAAAAGATGACAATTAATTCTCTGCACAAATACTCTCAGCATCTACGTTGATGTGGAATATAAAACCAAAGTAAAAATTAATCTTTTAAGGATCTGAATTTGTAATAACTTCAATGAATAACCTTGTTTTTATTCAAACACTATTTTATTTACAATAGTTGAAAACCCAAAGGATGACCAGTTTTTTATTTTACATTCAATACCTTGCACTTTTCACACAAATCTATACAATGTTCAAGAAAAATCAATAGCATATTTGTAGGCATTTTGATATATTTAATATATCTAGTTAATACAACTAAAAATGTTTTTTAATCAAAATGTGTGCCTTAATGTCGATATAAACAAAATTCGAGAATTATAATATTATTAGAATTGTTACCTAAATTAAGCAGTTTGACTTTGCCGGTATTTTTACTTATGATACAACTTTTTAACGATAGAGCTTTTCATTTATTATCAAAACCATAATACAACCTCTTTTCTGCGCATGTTACAATTAAGCAGTGGCACCAATACTCTGACTTGACCCTTCTGTATTATAATTATTTATATATGTATATGTATATATGTATATATATATATATACTAGCATTTAACCCGCAACTTCGTTAGCGTCTCCTTTTCTTTTGTGGACATATTTTTACGCCAAAGTTTATGTTTCTAGGTCTTAACCCGCTACTTTGTAATAGGTACGATTTTCACCTCTTAAACGTTCGAATTTCGAAAATGTAACAACTTTTTATTTGTATTTTTTAGATATGTTACGAATGTGATATTTTTTATTTAAATTTTTATTGGTTTAATAGATAGATGGCGTGGCAAAAAAGATTTAAAATACAGGTTTTACCCGTTTACTCCTTACTTCAAAAAGGCCTAGACACATGTCCGCTTATTTTTTAATGAACAATAATAGGTATTACATTTTTTGTGTCTCTTTTAGTTTAGCAGATATGAGGTTAGCGAATTTCCGTTTTTACCGCCTTTTATCTTTTGAACAACAATAAGTATTATATTTTTTGGTATCTCCTTTAGCTTATCAGACTTGAGGTAAGCGTTATCGATTTGGCAAGAGCCTGTCTCCAGTCCAAATGTCGACTTTTTAGCTTCAGGCGTTTACGCTGTGCGATTAAAGATAAATAGATGGAGAAAATTATCTTGGAAAAGTTAACAAAATTAGGTACGATTTTCACCCCTTAAACGTTCGAATTCAAAAAAAGTACCAAATTTGTACTTGCATTTTTTAGATAAGTTACGAATTTTATATAATTTTTATTTATGTATATGTGCATTGATTTAAACGTTGGGGGACAAAAAAAGTACCAAAATACATGTTTTACCCGTTTACTCCCTAAAAGAGCCGAATTTCAAAATAGTACCAGACACCTGTTTTCTTTTTATTTATTTAATGAACAACAATAAGTATTAAATTAAAAAAATTCCAGTTAGAGAAAGAAAAAGTACCAGAAATTCCCCTTACAAATTCTCATTCCCTCAGGAACTTGCATGTTTAATTTTATGTTTCTAGGTCCAATAATCACAGCAAATCAAAAAGTACCAGATAAAGCCCAAAAAACTACCAAAAGGCGCCTCTTAGAGATGGTCATTCACTCAACGCATTGCTTTTTTAATTTTATGTTTGTAGATGCAATAATAACCAAAATTCATTAAGTACCTGTTGGCAAACAATACAGTACGAACAAGTACCAAAAAACCACTATTACAGATTCTCATTCACTTGGGAACTTGCATGTTTAATTTTATGCTTAAAGATCCAATTTTAAGGGACCTTTATAGAGGGTATAGAGCAGAAAGCACCAAAAAGCCCTTCTAACAGATTCTCATTCACTCAGGGCATTGCATGCTTAATGTTATGTTTGTAGATCCAATATTAACGAACATTAAGAAAGGTACCAGTTAACGAAAAAGTACCAAAAAGATCCCTCTTATAGATTCTTGTCCACTCGGGATATTAATTGTTGAATTTTATGGTTCTAGGTCCAATACTAATGGAAATTCAAATAGTACCAGTTAAAGACCAAAGAGTACCAAAAAGCCCTTCTTACAGATTCTCATTTATTCAGGACCTTGAATGTTCAATTTAATGTTTCTAGGGCCAATACTAACGGAAATTCAAAAAGCACGAGTTAAAAAGAAAAAAGTACCATAAATTTCCCTCTTATAGATTCTTATCCACTCAGGATATTTAATGTTGAATTTTATGTTCCTAGGTCCAATACTAACGGATATTCAAATGGTACCAATTAAACAACAAAAAAGTACCAAAAAGCCCTTTTACAGATTCTTATTCACTCAGGACCATGCATGTTTAACTTAATGTTCATAGGTCCAATATTGAAGAAAATTAAAAAAGTACCAGTTAAAGAACGAAAAAGTACCAAAAAGATCCCTCTAACGAATTCTCATTTACTCAGGACCTTGCATGTTTAATTGTATGTTTCTAGGTCTTGTACTAACGGAAACTCAAAAAGTACCAGTTGAAGAGCAAAAAGTATCAAAAAAGTCCCTCTTAGGTTCTTATCCGCTCAGGACATTGCATGTTGATGTTTATGTTTTTAGGTCCAATATTAACGATTATAAAAAAAAATTGCCAGTTATAGAACCAAAAAGCTAAACTAAGAAATTAATTTGCCCGTATTTCCCCTTTTTGGTACTTTTTTTTCTCCCCATTGAAGCATAAAAAATTTCAATATTGTAGTGGGAGCCCATAATTTATTTAATACGTATGTGTCAGTGAATAAAAAAAATGTTTTGTAAAAAAGTACCAAAAATTTCACGGTTTTTACCTCTTAAACGTCCGAATTTCGAAAAAGTACCAAATTCTTAGAAGAAAATTCACAATTTTCAGATCTACGCAAATTAGCCACCGGTGTTCGTTGTACTTTATTTTATCCATAATCGAGGCAATAGTAGAATATTCTTCTTTAACTTTAGTTGAATGTGCAATCGGCAAAGAAGCCAATTTATTACCGTTATGCAGAAGTACACATTTAAGACTGCGTTTAAAAGAATCTATAAATCGTCGCCAGTCTTTTGGATAATACTCCTCTAATCCCATCGCTGTTACTAAATCAGAAACATCTGCACAATAAACAAATTCATCGTCTTCGGAAAAGAATGGAAGTAAGTTTTTCTCTCTGCTACGGTAGTATGAAATTTTTTTTCATGGGTTAACAGATTTTTTTTTGGTTTAATCGAGAAGCTTGAATTTCAGATGCTTTTTAGAGAGTCCAATGTCTCTAACTAAATCACTAAGCTCCTCCTGATTAAATTGCTCGCGTTCAGAAGAAATATCTAAACGAAAGTCATAAGATCCACTTTCAGTACTTAGTGAAGGAAAATTTTGTCAAAAGTCGTAATAATTTTGTGCAGCTGTAGATTGTTGTGGTTCTAAATCATCAGTAGAGTACATGACTGGTCGGGTAATAGACTACACGTTAGGATAAATCCATTTACACCGGTTTGTTTTATTAATGCCTGTTTTGTTGACAAAGTAACAATCATCATGATGGTTCGAAGGTGCCCATCAGATCATTGGTGTCGATACTTGAAATGGGTCAGTTTACTGTTTGTCGATAACCTTAAATACTCTACACAGTTGTTACATTCAGTATTAGGAATCTAGTACTTTTCACGGGTTTCCACGGTAAATCCGAAGTAGTCAAAAAACACTTGTTTAAAGAACTCTGACACACTTTGTCTATTTTTTATAAACGAGTATTCGTCGCATATGTTACAAAAATAGTTGGGATTGATGTTACACGTACATACATATATCTTGACGTAGCCATTGCACAATTTTGACGTATATATCAAAGTAACACAGTTTTTAATAATTTCAATAAAACAAACGAATAAAATTGAACTTTGTATGTGTTGACTAACTAAGGGTGGGTTTTTTGAGATTCCAGTTAAACAAGGTTATGTTAATCTGAAAACTGATTTGAGCCGCCTTTACCAAGTTTTTGTACAAAATTTTGACGTTTAAACTTAATCCACATCTCAAAAACCCGGCCTTAATGTTCAAGGCTACAATTTTTTTAGTAATTTAAAAGTTTAAAAGTCAATATCTTACAACTAAATGCCCAACTATAGTATGCATAAACTTGCATATTATAGTTGTCTGTCGATAACTAACAAAAAAGTCTCTCAAATGCATTTAAAAAGTCAAAAAACATGCAATTCCGTACGGAAAATGCGACCAATTTCGCACTTTGCTAAAGCAAGTGACAGATTTAATAACAAAAGGTTTCCTGCAGTTCAATATGATTTGACACATATGACTTCCATGTATTCGTACAGCTGCTTAAGCCAACTTAAGCATATTATAGTCGGACCTTTAGGATTTGTAAAATCATTAAATTGAATGTTGTACAATAAAGATCGGATTAGCGGGCAGTCGTTTAATGTACGTCTATTGTTAGTCGTTTTAATAAAAATTTCTATATTTTTATCCTGAAGATGTTTCCCTAGGGTTACGAAATATTGAATATTAAAATAAATAAATAAAATTTATTAAAAAAAAAAAATAAAAAAAAACTAAGGCCTTGAGCTTAATTATTCGTTTACTTATTGAAGTTAAAACAAAAAGGTCGAAAAAACATACATAATAAATAATAATAATAATAAAACTTTGACTTATTTTCGCTCTGCATACCACATTGAAAAATATGCTTGATATCATTATACAGATCCTGATATCAATGGAAATTTTTGAAAGTATTGATTTACTTTCGATATGAATTCAATTATTTTTGCATACTACAATACATTGTATTTGTTGAAGTTTTGAAAATTAAATTTCACATGCAATCGAAAACTATTCAGCTTTTGGATTTATTTTCCAAAATAAATTAAAATGTACTAGTTTTTGGTAAAGAATCGACGACTGATAAAAAAATTATATAAGCTCGAAATATTGCATACTTTGTGCATATTTAAAAACCTGAACAAATTATAACTTCTGATAAGGAAAATATTTGAAAATTTGAGAAAGCTTAAACGTTATTCCAAGTTTCTAATGTTTTCAAGGTAATTGTTTGATAATTCTTTCAATTTATCATTTAAAACATTTGCATGTGTATTGTGATTTTAAAATTTATTAAAAATTCAAAGACTAAACTACTCGTACTTATAAATTTTTCATATAAATAAAAAAAAAGTAGCTTAAATTCGTTTCAGAAATCGCCAACTTTTCAAAATGTCGTTAAACACAAAATGGTATCGCCAAATAAGTTTAAAAATCGCCACGTTTGGCGAGAAGTCGCCACATCTGACAGCCCTGGACTTGACGACTAAAATTATAGAGTGTGAACCAGCACTATACTCCGAGTGATATCTTGGGAATAGGGTCGATTTTCATGCTCGTAAGACCCAATGTTGTATGTTGACCCACAGACGTCTTGTGGAGTCAGCTTCATCTGTATAGCTAATGAGGAATCAGAAACTCTTGATGTTCTGGGCATGAAAATCCAGTTTGATTTTCGTTGGGACCAACATGTTTTTCATGTGTCGAAAAAAGCATTCAAGAACTACTTCACTCTGTCTGATCTACTCACTATTTATACCAGCTATATCCAACTGAAAGTGGAATAACATATCTGGGCAAGCGTTTCAAAAACTATCTTGAAGCTTCTGGGTTGGGTGTGTTGCATCTCATCAATGACAGTTCGGTATCCAGAGTCCTAATCACCGCATTCGATATCGAGTAAACTATAGTATCGAATAATCTCCTCTATCGCGGTTGGCGAATTTAAAATACGTCTTTGACTGTTTGGTAATATATTAAAGAAAATAATTTCGCCCAACACGACGAATTTTTCAGTAAAAATTCGCTGAGTAAATTCGTCGTATGAAGCACAATAACGACGAATAACAAGCAGCTTTTATAATTGAGAAAGTTGATTGCTGTTTGTGCAAAGAAAGAGAAATAGTGTGACCATATTAAAAAAAAATAATGCTTAAAAATTAAAACATAATCAAAAACACAACTAAAAACTATTTTTATAGCAAAATACTTTGTATACATATATATTTTAAATGTTATACAATAAAAAGAAAAACAATTATTAAAGTAAAAAGTAACTTTATTTACTAAAATACTTCTAAACTAAAACAAAATATGGTCACCTAGTACTGATTTGTTCGTCGTTCGCCGGCGTATGAAATAGAAATAAATATATTGACGAATTTCGCCGGACGCTATTATTGTGTGTATTTTCATTTTTTTTTATTTTTGGCGACGATTGGGTCGGTTTGGGACAAAGCAGTGTCCAAAACTTTTAGACATGTCATAGAGGAAATGGAAACAAAACTTTGTCCAAAGTTTATTAAATTTATAATTTATTTTTGGTTTCCATTTATTTTGTTTGAATCTGTCCAATACAACACAAATAATTCGTTATTTCACAGAGAATTTTTTTCCTTTTTTAAATATAAAACACTTTTTAGTGCTTAATAAAAATGGACGTATCGAATACCAACTCGATCAAATTACGATACATTTTATTCGATATCGGGTGTCACGCGGTGATTAGATCCTAGCTCTTTTGACTCATTGGAGTATCGTCGGAATGTGGGTTGTGCGTCATTGTTCCATCGATATTACCATGGTATGTGTTCAGCTAAAATGTGCGAACTCATCCCTGAGACGAGGGTGTATGCACGTAGTATTCGCCTTTCCTGCAGATCACATCCGTTCGTTGTCGACTGTCCAATGTATTGCACAACTCATTACAGAGAAAATTCGTTTCTCGGTCGAACAAGCCGTACGTGGAATAGACTCCGGGCAGAAGTCTTCCCAGTAGGCTATAATTCGTTAAAGTTCAAATTAAATATCCCTCTTTCCTTCTCCTCATAACCTTTTTTCCTCATATGTACCAACACAATGCATTGCATTAGTATGGGGCATCCCCTGAGTGTTGGCTTAAAGTAAATAAAAATTATATATTAATGGTTGAATTTCGCAATATGTAGGATTTATAATATTTCTTGAATTTTGATTTGTTTTATTTTTGCAGCATTCATTTTGATAATGGCCCCTATTATGAGTTACATTAAATCAACGATATTCGCTGGCTATCGAACATCGACTATCGAATGTTAATTTGGTGTTATGAGTTGGCAGCACTGTCGAAAATTTGGTTGTGCATCGAATTTTTCAGCGAAATCAATTTTCTTTTGACGGTGTAAAAAATTTAAATACAATTTTTTAAATAGTAAGCAAGTTTTTGTTAATTTATTAGTTTTGGTGTGCAAATTCCAAATTCTTAATTATTTTTGGTTATTTTATGCAAGTCTAAAGTCGACAGTAGTAAGCAGCAGTTGGAACAAAATTCTTTGTTGGCAAAAGGAATTTTTACAAAAGTTCAGGCTACAGGTACAGGCCAGTTCCAGTGAGCGTTCATCTTCATCATATGAATCATCGTACCATAATTCCGTCGTAGCCATGACTTATATTAGTTTTATTTTTTAAATTTGTTAACAAAAAATTTTTATTTAAAGTGATAGCTGATAGAAAATGTACTACTGTGAAAAAACTAATGCCCCTATTGCGGTTCTCCACTCAACTCAGTTTGGTCGTGTGAGAGTCAACCCAACTTATGCACAACCAAACTCATTTTAGGTATTGTGATACCCAACGGTTTTTAGTTGAGTTTGCTATAAAGTTGCCAACTTAAAATATCCATTTACCAACTTTAAATATAACGTTTGACAAGTGAAAATTTTATAAAATTAAATAATTTTTTAAACTAAAAGTATTTTTAATTGTGTATTGAATAAAAAGTATTTACAATGGATATTAGTGTCGATTTATTTTATGATGATGAAAATGAAAACTCTTGTACGATGTGCTACGTATAAAAAGAAAAATTCCTGATGATTCCAACCCTCTTGAACTACCTAATGCCAAGTAAGAACTTATAATTAGTAACGTAACTAAATAAGAGATATTGGGAATTACTTCTTTTTCATAAGCAACTTTATTATATTCAACATTTTTTTATTTTTCGAATTTATTCTATGAGTTAAATTTCAGTTATGTATTTTATAAAGCTTTTTGTAATAGCTCTATTCCTTAAATATTTTTAGAAATGACTTTATACACTACTAGACTATTATATTGTATTTTCTTGTTACATTTTTACCTTAGCTTTCCGTTGAATAGCAATGAAGTATATTTATGTACAGAAAACTTTACAATTATTTAAATTTAACTCATAGAATAAATTCGAAAAATAAAAAAATGTAACTAAATAATAATTTTAAATTTGTAGATTTAAAAGTTATTTCCGACTAAACAAGGAAGCGTTTTGTTATTTGCTGGATGAAATCAAAGGTCATTTAAAAACCACCTGTTCGCGTAGTGGCTATTCCTCCTATATTAAAGTAATTTGTTAAAGTCCCATATATCTTTACACTGGTTTTTGGTCATACCAAATTTTGGTTTTCCACGTGCAATCTATGGGTTTTTTTCCATTAGATTAACAAGCCTCTCAAATTGTGCTTTAGTTGTAATTTTCAAAGATGTATTATGTATAATGTATTAAATGCTGTGAAATTCTAATATACAGTATAACAAATCTTTCTACTTACGGTTTTTCCATTGTTATTGTTTTTTTTTTTGCTTTTAAAAATGAAAGTCAACTGAAACTGAAAACAACTCAACTACTAATAAACAGTGGTGTATTTATAACGTTTCTGTCGACCAAACTTTTACAAAGTTGAAAACGGCAATACCACGAAAAAAACAGATACACAACTGAAAAGCCAACTGCCAGTCGAGTTGAGAATGGCAATGCAAATTTACCAAAGACAACCAAACTGTTACAAAAGTGGAGAACCGCAATAGGGGCATAAATCACAATAGAACTTTTTTATCGAATGTGTGCTATATTACCAAATGAAAATTCGTTCGATCAACTTTTCGACTGCTGTCGCAAATCGACTTAAGTTCATAATAGGCACCAATATTAAAGTCCATTTAATAGCTGCGTTCGAGAACACAAAAGTTTTTACTATTTTTTACTGAACTTTACTGCATTTTACGAAATTGCGTTCGAGTACACAAAATGCAGTAAATGAGAACACAAATTGAGAGCGTAGTGACAGTTCTTGATTGAGTACTTACAAATTTTTACTGCAGACATTTTTGCAGTAAAATTTAATAAATCAAAAAACATGGTACAAAAGGTAAACAAGCAAAAGAAACAAACAAAAAAGATACAAATTGTGAAGAAATGGTTTTAAAAAAGGAAAGTTGAAATAAAAATTAAACGATAAAAAAAAGTTAATAAATATTAATTAAATTAACTTTTTTGTGGTGCATTTATATGGCTAAATTTTAGCTTTTAAACTATTTTTATTGTTGTTTTATTTTTTAGAGTTGTTAAAAGTCTTTGTATTTGGGTACTTAGTACTTCACTTATTTTTAAGTAATCAATAGCAAAAAATGTATTCAAGTATTTTTGAACAAATTTAGCCGGACACAAATTAGTAAAATCAAATAAAATAAAAAAAAAAATTGTGAAAGAAAAATGAAATAAACTGTTTGGATTTTCTTAAAATGTTCGTGTTATAAAAAGTATTTAATCGAGTACCGATAAGAAAGCGAGTTAAGTAGTCAAAAGTGTAAACATTTTTCAACACTTCAATTAATTGACATCAGCTGTTGCCTTTATTTTACGAATTTTTACAAATTTTGCGGTCGCGTACTTTTCTGGACAACAGCTTTTTGTGAGAGAAAATTTTTCAGTTTACTCATTTACTGCATTTTACTGTAAAAGTACTCAAACGCACCTAATTTCGGTTTGTTGCAAAGAAAAAAAATTACGGTACACTACTAGATCTTTTCGGTACCTTTTTAGGTAAAAAGCTATATTTTATAAGATTGACCAACGTTGAACATGTTTTTGCAAACATTTGCACTGATTTTTCACACCTGAAATACAAGTCCGTGCGATATTTTGTAAACACTAATAATGGTGACGTGAATTACTCCAACATTTTTTAACTGCAAAATTAAACGCAGAAAATTTAATTTTATTAAATGCAATATTTTATATTATTTATTTTAATAATTTTTTTTTTGCTTTGGCTTACAAGACCTTAATTAAATACATACATATAAGAGAGTTTTATATAAACAATATAAAAGGAATTAATATTGTTATTTAATAACAATTTGCAAGAGTCATAGTATAAATATTAAAGATCTTATTTAAAAAACAGAATAGCAAGTAAAAACTCAGCCAATTATTTTTAGAAGATTTGTAAAGCAGTAAATTTAATCTTAATAAAAATATTTAATTAGTTTAGATAAACAGTGTTCAAACACTATTAGAAAAATTTAGATGGCCTTGTAAATACGAACAGATTTAATATCACCAATGGTAAGAGTCTGTAACCAAAAAAAATTAACATTATTATTCTCTATTATTAAATGATTTTCGGCTTAACTTACGGTAATCAATTCAGAGTCGGTAAATTCACGTACTATGGTTGATGGTTTATCACCTTTTTGTTCTTGCACCAATTTGTGGCCATCCATAGTGCAAATAGATTTAACCTTACGACCATCTAAGGTCTCTTCGTCAAATTCTTCACCCAATTTGAAGGAGATACTTGAAGTTTTGAAAGTGGAGGAGGTTGTGAATGTGTATACATCTCCATCTTTCTTCAACTCAACGGTGGGGGATAAGGAATTGCCCATCTTACGGAGGAGCATATTAACGCCTAGTTGTTGTTGTATATAAAGAAAAAAATGTATATAAATGAAAACATATTTTAATATTTAAAGGTAGCAATTTTTTATGACTATTAAACCAAAAATCAGGTTAAATTTCGTTACATTTATTTATTTTAATCAATACAAAAAAGCCTATAAGGCCAATTATACATGTTTTATAAGATTAATATCCATGTTAAATACAAGACATATTAATAATTACACTAATAATATAAAATTCTCTAATTAAAGCTCTTACATAAGTAAGTTCTTATATAGGTAGTATTTAAATACTATACATAAGTGGATCCGTATAACCACACAAATATTACAAAATTAAAAAACAATGACTAATTCCAAAATTAATCTAAGAAATCACTGGAGATTAAACAACAAGCTATTTACCCAAAAAAGTTCAAAAGCTGTTTCTTATATTTAAAATGAGAATATGAGAATAACATAAATAAAGGTAACTTGCCTACGTATGAAAAGAATAAAATAACGTTTTTCATACAATGCATCATAATCAGCAGAGCACTGCAATCAATTGGCTTTGAAATAAATAGATTTCAACCAAAATAATTTCATTCTTTGATTTCAAATCTTGCCAGATTGCAATATTTTATGAATGTAATAATTTTAAAATCATTATTTTCAGAAATCATTGAATGCAGTTAATTTATTTGCAATCTATTCGATTGAAATCAAAATTTTATTGAAATCATGCGATTTTAAATTTACACTATTGGCAATTCAAACTATTGCAAAAAACATTTGTACTAATTTTAAAGTGTTATTTCACAACAAAGAAAAATTACAAGGTTTACGCAATATTTAAACCTTTCAAATATTCGACGTCATGCAGTTAACCACTAGTTTAATTAAAAAATTGTTTGCTTTTAAAAAACGTTTTCTAGATCAAGCATCATTTACCAGTAACTGTAAAAAACTGTTTAAAAATTGCTTTACAAAATTATCTTCTTACAAATAAAGTTAAGTAAGTCAATTAAGGCCGGGTTTTTGAGATGTGGTATAAATTTAAACTTAGTTTAGCTTAACGTACTCTGAAAACCGAATTTTTCCGTCGAAATATGATTTTGTCTTTATTTCATTAAAGACCAACATTTTAATCAAAATGTTGTGTACAAACTTGGTAATTGCGGAACAAATCTGTTTTTAGATTAACTAATCTTAGTTTAACAAATCATTCACCACTATTGGTGAATGAGGGTATACAAAGTTTGTCATTCCGTGTGAAACTTTTTTATTATACGTCTAAGACCCCCCATAAAGTATATATATTCTAGCTCCTTGAGTAATTCTCAGTCGATTTAGCCATGTCCGTCTGTTGAAAACACGCTCACTTTCGAAAAATGCAAAAGAAAAGAACAAACTTGGGCCCCTATTATGAGTTACATTCGATAAACGATTTTCACGATAAACGATTTTTTTTGGCTATCGAACATTGATTATCGAATATTAATTTGGTATTATGAGTTGGCAGCACTGTCGAAAATTTCGTTGTGCATCGAATTTTTTTAACAAAACCAATTTGCTTTCGACGGTGTAAATAATTTTAAAAAAAATTGTTTAAAATGTAAGTTTTTGTTAATTTATTAGTTTTGGTGTGCAAATTCCATTCTTAATTATTTTTGGTTATTTTATGCAAGTCTAAAGTCGACAGTAGTAAGCAGCAGTTGGAAAAGCGTTTCCCTTATGGAACAAAATCCTTTGTAGGCAAAAGGAATTTTTACAAAAGTTCAGGCTACAGGTACAGGCCAGTGCCAGTAAGCGTTCATCTTCATCAGATGAATCATCGTATCATAAGTCCGTCGTAGTCAATATTTATATTACATAGTTTTATTTTTTAATTTTTTAAAATTGTTAGCAAAAATTTTTTATTTAAAGTGACAGCTAGTCTAGGGCTTAACCGTTTGTTTAAGTGACCGGTCATTATCGTTCAATTCGAATCAGTGAACGAGCTCGTTCTTTTCGTTCAATCGTTCATTTCAGGTCACTTTGTCTTTTGTGTCAGTGGGTCTTTTGTGTCAGTTTGTCTTTTGGGTCAGTTTGTCTTTTGTGATTTTCGTTCAGTCATTCAAAATTGATTGAATACGGCAACGTGTTTAAAGAAACAAGTATACATATAAAGATATAGCATATTCGTATAATAAATACATATGTATACAAGAATATAATACAATAAAGTATAACATATAAACCACAATCGTATTGTTGTTTCTTTTCAACCAGTTTTTCTTTACACAAGTTAACGTCTGACAAGAAGACCCAAGTGAACGATTGACCGATATTGAACGATGAAACTGAACGGCCGTTCATCGTTCGTCTGACTGATCCGTTCAATTGAACGAAGTCGTTCATGACCGACACAACTCTAGTGACAGCTGCTGGAAAATGTACTACTTTGAATAAACTAAATCACAATAGTACTTTTTTTTATCGAATGTGTGCCAAAATACCAAATGAAAATTCGTTCGATCAACTAATTCGACTGCTGTCGAAAATCGAGTTCATAATAGGCACCTTGGTCTCAAATTGCTTGTAGTTATCCTGAGCAGTTTGTGAACTGTGAATCAAAATGTGGAACCACCACCCTAAAAATATTGATAAACCGTAATAAGTAACGCTATCATACTAAAATTTGGTACGTCACAGTTTTTTAGGACTAGAAATCACACTGCCAATTTTCGTGAAGATCGGCGCAAAATAAACCCTAGACCCTAAACGCCTAAAACCGTAATAAATAACGCTATCATATTAAAGTTTGGTACTTCACAGTTTTATAGGACCAGAAATCACACTGCCAAATTTCGTGAAGATCGGTCCATAATTTAACCTAGGCCACATATAAACCCTACTCTCGGAAAACAGTTTAGTACGCCTAAAACCAAATAAAGCCCACTTTGGGAAAATCATTTTAGTTCGGCTAAAACTGTTACGAATCATGATATTTTACTCAAGCATTTTCAAAGTTCCAACGAGAAACGCATAAAACTTTCTTATTGTCGGTCAATAATTTAATATAGGTCTAAACCGCAACCAATTTTAATGCTAAGGTGCATTTTGTGAAGCTTAGTTAGTAATATATATGTATTTATCATATAGAGCCCACTCCTGTCGGTGGAGGGTATCAAAGGTTCGGCACAGCCGAATATAGCACTAACTTGTTTTTTGATATTTTCGTCAAATACATATTTGTTAAGTTTGAACATAACTTTACAATATATCAAGGAAAACCATTTTAAACTTTGAAGGTTATTTAGTATATTTTTTATGTTAATAAAATAATCACTTCTCTGCGGTTATTTTTTAAAGGTTAACTTGTTGGTTATTCCAAATGTTATTGCATGTTGAAAAAAAGCAATGTTGAAAAGAAGCAAAAAGTAATTTGCCATAACTTTCTAATAGATCGTTCAAAATAATTGAAACTTTGTTGATGGGTTCTTTTAAACATTGAGATTAAAAAGTTGCAATTATCTTAAAATTTAGATAAAGCACTTTTTTGCCATAGATTTATTTCTACAATAATGAAAATTTAAAAAATTTCACCGTACCGATACTTTTTTTCGATTTTTTTTTTACAAAACACAATTTAATTGCAATACTTATTTTTTGAATAACAATTAAATGAAATAACACATATAAAAGCAGAACATAAAATTAAAACAGAATAACAAATGTATCTTTTAATTCTTTAGCTGGAGGTCCACACCACGCTTTCTATGCACTTAATCGTAGATATATGCATTAAACGTGTTTGCTGTGTAACTTGTCAATAAAATTTTACACTTAGAATTTGCTTTGAATGAAAGATTTTAGTTGGTGTAGAGAATAATGAAACCTATTGTTAATCTAAAATTGTTCGAATATTTTTTTAAGACAATCGGCTTCAATCGTATCGAAAGAAACGTCTTACTGAGCTACTATGACTCGCATTCTGAAATTGTGGAAGACAAAGTCACCCCTACACTTAGTAGAAATTTTGATAAAATTAAAAATGGGCTTTCGAGTCGTTTGTGAATAAATTATAAAAAATCTGAGGAGGATTAGCCTCTGTCCACCCTCAAATGCAGATCCGTTTTTGCAGAAATACTTAAGTTTTTAAATGAGTTTTGTCGCATCTGAGATACTATTTTCCACTGGATTTCTGGTTCGAAAAGATTTTCGATCTCCCCAAAAGTTGAGAATACTTTGTATTTTTAACAAAAATCTTATTAATTTAAATTTTTAATATTTATAATCTCTTACACTGTTCTTTTCTATAAAAACACTATTTATTTTTTGTTAATATTACCATAAAATCAAATTCGTTGTTTTTTAATGATATTAATATCAATTTTATACATTTATAATCTCTTACACTATAATTTTGTATAATAAAAAATTATTCCCCTTGAGTTTTGTCAATTTTAACTTTAATTAAAATTTCATTTTCGTATCGGTATCGCCGATATTTCTTTTTGAGTATCGCTATCGTATCGGCAAAAAGGCGTATCGTTACTTCCCTAATTTAAATAAAGTTTTTCATATAATTCAAGGCGAATTCATTTTTCAGGTGGCGTTGAAAGCACAGCTGTGCTACTTTCTTTCCTAAAAAGAGAGAAATGTCAGATGTTGCTTGTGTTGTTGACATATCGATCAACGAAAGTAACAAAAAAAAAAAAATACATTGTTGTGTTTTTGATGTTGTTACTTGTTGTAGTATCGACACCACCGTAAACATGAATTCGCCTTGATATAATTTTATTTTTATTTGACATGAAAAATGAATTTTAAAAATAAATTGATAGTTTAATAGAATTGGTGAAATAGGCTCTGAATGGCACTAACAGCCTGTTTATCAATGTCGATACAAAATTTTTGACCAGAGAAAACCATGTATAACACAGTTTTAAGAACTGAGTTTTGAATTCATTTGACCAATTCTCGATGTTTTAGCAATACTCGTATTTGTATAAGGATGAAAAAAGGAAAACGTATAATTTTGTAAGATGTGTATCTAAAAACTATTTAAACGACTTAAGCGCGTTGACATAATGTTTGATTGATTGTCTCGACAGAATATTTACAAAATGACAGAATATTTAGAAATGTTAAGCGATAATCTTAATTAGGCTTAAGTTCATTGAATTTAATTTGCATTAAATTATTTTTATGAAGAAAGGAATTTTTACAACATGGAAGATTAATTAAAATTGTTATTGATAATTTTCATTCTTGACTGACCTGGGATTCGAAGCCAGGCTGTCTGGCGTGTGATTCGAACCCAGGCGGCTGGTTACCCTGACATGTTTCGACCTCAACCACTAGGTCTTCTCAAAGGGATTTGCCGTCTTACACTCGCAGCCATCGATGACTGCTGACGTCAGTAGTCAAACATCAATCCTTAAACCAAATTGTATTTTAACCTTTGGTAGATCGAAATTTGCTTTTTGAATGATTATCCATTTTTAATTGATCTCACATGTTTTCCTTACTTCTGTTTTTTCGTAGCCTAATTAAAATATCTAAATTTGGATTAAAACCATTAACAGTTCAATAAAATAACCACAATACTAATTATTGTTAAGCGATAATCTTGAATTAAAATAAATGCAATTTAAAAGTTTTCTTTTAAATTTGTATGTGTAAAATTCATACACAGGATTTAAAAATTATAGTGATTAAGCACGTTTGCATAAAATTGAAAATAATTTATTATATTTAATATGCTTTTCCATATCATTACACAAATAATTTTCCGGGAAATCTTGGAAATTAAAGAAATTTTTCTTAAAGTAAGTATACATATCGCACTTGTTCAAATTTTTATTTTTACACTTTTCGGAAAAAATCGAAACGTTATTTTCATATCTAACCGCTGTAAAAATATCGTGCTATTTTGAATGCTTCTTGGTAATGAAACGGTTGGTTTATAAATTCATTTCCATATGCCTTTAATGTAATATTAAAAGTTTTTGCTTCTCCTGAAAATTTCCTCAGAGTTAATACACTATTGTTGAACAAGTGCGATATATGTATGTGCGATATACAGTTGGTCAAACAATTCTTTTAAAAATAAAAATATTTCAAAATATAGTAAGCAGTAACATTTAAGGAACAACTTTTTCATTCTTGCATACTTTTTTTTTAATTTAAGTTCTTTATTTAATTTAACAAAATAATCAGTTATTTTATAAATTTTTAATTAATAGGTATAAAAGAAAAATAGAAAGTTCATAATAACGTTTTGAAATATTTTTATTGTGAAAAGAATTCTTTTACTAACTGTATGTTTATCCAAATGAATGTCATCTTTAATCATGTGTGTTCAGTCAACATTTAAAGTTCCAAGTCTTAATTCAATTAAGGAATCAATTCTAATTAACCTTTCGTCGTAATTGATAAAAATTCAACAATCAGATATTTTTCTAAACAGTAGGTACATTCCTTTAATACTATGTACATATACAATTTTACAGTATTGTAAGCTGGACTGCTGGAAAATAGAAGCGAAACAAAAATGAAACCGCACTACATACATACCTACAAGTTTTCGAGGCTGCACAAATTAAAAATGTAGCACAATCTCTCCAGTTTATTTTTTATTTTTTTGTTTAGTATTATAATACACATTTATTAATAGTAAGCATAAATAAATATCAATGGTACAGTACTGCTTTTGTGGTTACACATTAACCTAAAGAAGTTGCATGAAAATTCCTTAAAAATTTGTTTGCTTTATTACAATGAACAATCATTTAAACTACTTAAAACTAGTGCATGCATGCAAAGAGGGATGAATTAATGAATTGTTGGTCTGTTATCAATTTATTAAATAAATGAAGCTTGATCTTGCCCAGCATAACAGCAATCTACATACATACATACATTTGTACACATACATACATACATGCATACATTTGTATGTATGAACGTGTACATACACAATATAAAAAATAATGTACAAATATATGTAGGTACGATATGGCACAATCTTATACATTTAAAATGTAAATGACCCCTATAAAGGTGGGAAAATGTTTAAAACTTAATTTAATTAAGTCCTCATAAATGTCTAACAAATGGAATTCAATTGACTGTAATTGATTTTAAGAAATATGCATGTACATTGTGCCACACTACATAATATCTATAACATTTGTACATTCAAATAAAAACAAGTTAGAGTGCTATATTCGGATGTGCCGAATCTTTCATACCCTCCACCGACAGGAATGGGCTCTACATGATAAATACATAAACATTATTAACTAAGCTTCACAAAAACGAACGTCAGCATTAAAATTGGTGGCGGTTTAGACCTATAGTAAATTATTGACCGACAATAAGAAAGTTTTATGCATTTCTTGTTAGAACTTTGAACTGGCTTGAGTAAAATATCATGATTCGTAACAGTTTTTGCCGAACTAAAATGTTTTTTAGGAGGGTAATTTGTATTGGACCTATTATAATTAAGGACCAATCATCCCAAAATTCTGAAGACTGATTTCTGGTATTACAAAAAATAAATAAGAATAAATTAGAATAAAGCGTTTAGCGTTAACAATGAATTATTTTTTACGGGTTTAGGCGTACTAAACTGTTTTCCGGGAGTAGGGTTTATATTATACATTATGGACCAATCTTCAAGAAATTCGGCAGTGGGATTTCTCGTCTCGTATAAAACTGTGATGTACCAAATTTCATTATGATAGCATTATTTATTACGGTTTTAGGCGTACTAAACTCTTTTCTGCGAGTAGGGTTTATATGAGGCCTATGGTCAATTATGGACCCATCTTCACGAAATTTAACAGTATGATTTGCAGTCGTATAAAGCGAATTCGTGCAAAGTGTTATAGAGCAATTCCATATGAAAGCGATCACCTTTTGGACGACCCCTCTCCGATTTTAAAATAAATAGTCTCAATCGATTGCCCAGCAAAAAATAATGTACCTACATATTTTTTTTTTTTTTTATAGTGACTGGTTTAGTGGTGGTGTACACCACTGTCATGTGAAAAATTGAAGAATTCTTCATAAGGGACCTCATTGAAATTTGTTTTAAAAAAAAACTACTAAAGCGATCGCAACGAGTGATAGCTCGTTGGAAAGGTATTGAATCAGGCTTTAATAAAAATAAAATTTTCCTAATTTTTCTTAGAAATTTACCTTTAAATTTTCCCAAGAAAATTTAATTTTCCGATTTTCCACAGAAGCTCTTAAATTTTCCGGCTAATTTTTTTTTTTTGGATTCCTCATAATTTTTGCTTTAAGAATCAGCAATAAAAAAATGGGCCCCGACTCCTTGTTTGGACAGGAGAAGAGCATTTAAGAGACCGCCTTGTTAAAAATACATT
The DNA here is from genome assembly GCA_943735925.1 of Pollenia amentaria. Taxonomy (NCBI): domain Eukaryota; kingdom Metazoa; phylum Arthropoda; class Insecta; order Diptera; family Polleniidae; genus Pollenia; species Pollenia amentaria. The sequence goes on along the minus strand of OX031006.1, from coordinate 2,793,929 downwards.
TTAAAAATTACACTGTGCACGAAATTGACACTTTTTTTTCGTGACAAGCTGGGCACCTGGCGTTTTAACATAATTCGGGTACGCTGAATCCAGTGGTGCCCTCGGTTTTTTAAGATTGGCTCTGGTTTTCGAGATATACCGTTATTTCTAAAATGGAGGAGGTTGCACAACATATGTTCGCGTAACTCAAAAACGCTTTAGCTTATTGAAAAAACTTAAAAAACCGAAATTCCGCAATAAAATTTTCTTTGAGAAAAGTAAAACTTCGTTCTAATATCCGCATTTGTTTTAGAAACATAATTTTTTTTTTGAAAAAAAAAAATAATTTTTTTTATCAAAATTTTGAAATTTTTGTTTTTTAAAAATTCATAAAAAATTGAAAAATGCAGCGAGGCTTCTAATTTTTTGCAGGCATATAAAAAACGAAGCTGCAAACAAAACAAGCCATAATCTTAAATATTAATTTAATTATTAATTTAAGAATCTTAAATTAATCAAAATTTGTCGACTTTTGTGAATAAAATCAAAAGTTGCTAACAGATTTTAATCGCTTATGGCTTGTTTTGTTTGCAGCTTTTATTTTATTAGGAAAATTTTATTTTTATTAAAGCCTGATTCAATACCTTTCCAACGAGCTATCACTCGTTGCGATCGCTTTAGTAGTTTTTTTTTAAAACAAATTTCAATGATATCCCTTATGAAGAATTCTTCAATTTTTCACATGACAGTGGTGTACACCACCACTAAACCAGTCACTATAAAAAAAAAAAAAAATATGTAGGTACATTATTTTTTGCTGGGCAATCGATTGAGACTATTTATTTTAAAATCGGAGAGGGGTCGTCCAAAAATTTGCCAATTTTGATCGTTTTCATATGGAATTGCTCTATATCATTCCGTGCATTATTCAACCATTTACGTTAGTTTTTGTATCAAAATTATATTTAAGAAGATGCTTTATTTATATGTTTGTGAGACATCCTAATGCATCATTAGATATAAAGTAGCGTATTTTTGTGCCTCTGGGGCATTTTTCCCATTTTTACATTTTACCTTAAGTGCATATTTGTCACTTTCATTGGACTACTTTTTAACATTTAAAACTTATTTTAAATTGGCTGGGGAGCCTTAATTCATAAATTTTTTTTCTCTTTTTTCTTGATAGCTAATATCTATCCATTATACATAGTTTTAAGTTAATTTCTTTTATACCATATATTTTATGTATTTATATATACGTAGATGTAGTTGTATATGTATGTACCTGTATGTATGTATATAGCATGCATATGTGTATGTATATATATTCATATATTTACTTCGTTCTTTTCTATATCTCGAAATGAAAGCTCTGTAAAAATGTTTTTTTTGGCCAAATTTGGCTTTTTATTATTACTCTGAATAAATAAATAAATAAATTATCAATTGTGGTGGTTCCACATTTTGATTCATAGTTCTGATCCTACTGAACCGATGTTGCTGGATTTTAATCCCAAACTGCTTAGGATAGCTACAAGCAAATGGCTAAATCGACTTAGAATTACTCAAGGAGCCATAATATATAATTTTTATGGGGTCTTAGGTGTATAATAAAAAAGGTTCACACGGAATGACAAACTTAGTATTATACCCTTATTCACCACTAGGTGTGGAGGGTATAAAAAAATTATTTTTGTTAAGCTACGAGTTTAAAATAAGTGCTGGCAAGTTTTGGGTAGTGGGTAGCGAGTTTTTGCACTATGTTTTGAATACTCAACGCTCAAACGTAGTTACTCAATATTTTCACAGTTGTATTTTTTAAACAAAATTCAATTGACATTTTAACATATTTCTTTTAAAATACAACTCAGTTTAAAAATACTACCTAACATCTGCGATATTAAACCAACCGTCAAAAAAGCAAATACAAAAAAATGTGTAAAGAATTATGTTTCCTGTATGTAAAAAATTTAACACAGAAGAAATTAAAATGCATTAAAAAGAGTGGTTGGAATTGTGTCCATATTAGCTTTTTTCGAGCTAAATATAGCCTTTATTTTTCATGTTTAGCTTGAAATATTTGATTTAGCTTTTAGCCTTTTTTTTTAATTTTTTCAACAATACATTGGGCTTTTTACTTTTTTTTCAATTTCGTGCAATTAATTTATATTTCAAAACAAATAAAACAGCATATTTCAAAACAAATAAACAGTTTATCAGTATAAATTTGTTTGATAGCCAAATAAAGCACTTAGAAAATAATAGTCTGGCAGCGCAGTAACAGTCGATGTTCCAGATTTGATCTACATACATAACAGTGTCGCCAGGGGAAGAAAAAAAAATAGTTAAGCCTTTATTTTGAAACAGTACTTATTTAAATTTCTTCTTATTTAAATAATCCAAAAATATATTTTTATATAATAATAACATTTAACCCGCTTCATAGCGGCGCCCTTTCTTTCGTGGACATATGTATTTATGTTTATGCCAAAGTTTATGTTTCTTAGTTGTAACAAAAAAGTAACACCTATAATTTTATGTTTCTAAGTTCAATATTATAGAAAATTCAAAATAGATCACATGTAAAACGGAAATAATGAAATTTAATTTTCCGTATTTCTCCTTTTTGACACTTTTATCTCCTCATCAAACGATCAAAACCTTCAATATTTTAGTGGGAGTCCATAATTTAATACGTACATGGCTTTTTTATTCCGTTCACATTCAAGTCCAAAGATCCCGCCTTAGTGAATCGACTTCGCGAGAGAGCAACCTATGATCCAAACTTCAGCTTTTTACCTTCAGGCGTTTAGGCTGTGTGATAATGAATAACTCACGTCAGTTGGCCCGTAATGTTACCATTTTTTATATACATATATGTAGTTATACCCTACATTAACAAAATTTAGTCCATGAAAAATATCGAAATAATTAAAAGTTACTATTAGAAATCTATAAAAAAAATTTGCTTTATTTTTAGGCTTTAAATTTCCGTCTTTTTTAGCTCTATTTCAAACATGATTTAGCTTTATATTATTTTTAAATCTGGTCACACTGGTGTTTGGCTTTGCACGGTGTTTGAAAAGAGCAAAAACCCAATGAAATTAATGAGTGTAGTTTTGATTGAGTACCCAAATGCTATGTATTGAGTATTATTGAGTAATGGAAAGTAGTAGAATTTTCCAACACTATTTAAAATAAATACTATGTAGGTACATCCCATTTTCGTGATTAATATCAGCCATTTTTACATTTATTAATGACTCTATTGATTGTATACTCAGTTCTAATTATCACCTTCCTGAATATACTTTAATTTTACTTTAAAGTTAAAAGTTTTAACTACATTACATAATTTTTATATATGTTTAATAATTGTTTTAATGCTTAATTTGACTACAAATTGTTTTGGCCTTTCATTGTCTAATCTCTTTAATGATACTAACAAATATATACTAACAAATACTAACAAATAATATGTATGAACAATTTGGTTCTAGGGATGGTAATTTTAACATGATCCGAGTATTAGGTAAACAAAACCAAGGTTTTAATATCTGTCATATCAATGCTCAAAGCTTAGGAAATAAATTGGAAGAATTTCGTTTTCTGTTTGATAACTCTGGTTTTGACGCAGTATGTGTTTCTGAAACATGGTTCTCTAGTGAGATAAGTGACAGTATATATGGACTAAGTGGATACCGTCTTTTTCGATCTGACAGACGCATGCATGCTGGAGGAGTTGCAATATATATATATATATATATATATATATATATATATATATATATATACGTGATAATATAACATGCATGGCGAACAGTTCTCCTAACGAAACAAATGAAGTTGAATTTGTATTTGTTGATGTTTATCATAATGTAATGAAAAATATAAAATTTTACAAATTAAGTACCCAGTTAAAGCTTTCATCTGTTTCGTATGAGGAAATAATAATTGTTGGAGACCTAAATGTTAACCCGCTAACTGATAGTAGTCTAACTTCTACGATGCTTTCTTTTCACTTATTTCCTGCAAACAACTCAAGACCAACACATTTAACAACCAACAATAGCACTTTACTTGACGTATTTTTTGTAAATAATATAAGGAAAATTTTCCACTATGATCAACTGGCAGCTCCGGCTTTCTCGAAACATGGCTTTATTTATGCATCATATGACCTTCGTACTAATAACACCCCGCAAACGAACAACTTTCGTGATTTTAGAAATTTGAACTTAATTGCTTTAGAAGCAGACATTTTAAATACTCCATGGAATCAAATAATATTTCTCAATGGACTAATTACGAATAGTTATATTTGATAAGCATGTTCCTATGACAACTAGAACAATAAAAACTAGAATACGTCCATGGTTTACAACTGAAATCGAAATTCTTATTAAACTCCGCGACGATCTATACAAATTGTGGAAACGATACAAAACTGCAGAATACCGAGAGCTATTTCGATTGGCTAGAAAAGCTGTTGTGACTAAAATAAGGTTAGAAAAATCTTCATATTATTCAAGTAAATTAAATAACGCAGCTAATACCATTAATAATACAAATAACTGATGTTGATGTGAACATACTCAATCAATCTTTCATTGATATACTTATGCCCTTAGCTGATTCCGCTTTTTATGATAATCTGCATCAGTGGTTGCACCTACTGTGGTAACGTCTACTGGAGAGTTTCATTTTCAATGTTTTACACATAGATGTTGCTGATGGATTTGGAAAGGTGAAATCTGACGCTGTTGGCTTGGACAACATTAATCCAAGGTTTATAAAACTTATTCTTCCCTGGATAATACAATATAAAACATTTGTTTAACATAACACATTTGTTTAATACAATTATTACCACAAGCATTTTCCCAAATGAATGGAAAATAGCCAAAATCATCCCCGGGTCTAAGACAGATAAAGAATATCGCCCCATTTCAATTCTGCCTTATCTCTCCAAAGTTTTTGAACATTTAATATAGAAACAACTATTTTAATATTTGAACTCCAACAATTTATTGACAGAACGCCAATCGGGCTTTAGACATATGCACAGTTGTATAACTGCTCCCACTGATGTTGTTGAGGAAATAAGGGGTAATTTGGATAATGGAGATATATCGCTTTTAGTCTTACTGGATCATTCTAAAGTGTTTGATACTGTTGACCATGATATACTTTGCCTAAAACTGGCTAAAATGTTTAAATTTTCTTCATTGGCTGTAAAATTTATGCATACATATTAAACTGATAGGTGACAATGCGTATCAAATTAAGGAACGATTGTGAAACCCCTGCGAGTTATCAGAGGTGTCCCTCAAGGCTCAATACTTGCACTAGTAATTAATTCAATATAGTCCAATGATATACCAAATCAAATTTAATACTCAAGTGTTCAAATGTATGCGGATGATATTTAAATGTAACTTAAAAGTTCTTAGTATTGTATTAACTCCAAAGTAGATGAACTAAATTACGATCTAAACAAAGTTTTTCTTTAGATCTAAAATTAATTAGATATGTATAGATATGTATATGCAGCTTATGGAACAAACCTACATACATATGTATGTAAAAAGTGATACAAAAAAATATTCTTCATGTGGTACTTGTAGCTAAAGCACATTTTATGACTACAACTAATTGTTATCACAATTTTATTATTCTGTTTGTATTTGCATTTTCTGCATTGATTAAATAATTTATTATTAATAACAGGCCATAAAGTCAAAAGTTTGCTAAAATTTCGATAAGAAACCATATAGCTATAAAGTAAAGTGTACTTGCAAAAATTTCTGTTATGTGTGTATATATGTATATTTGACATATGTATGTAGATGGGCTGTCGTGTCGGAGTTGAGTTTTTTGTACTGTAGTCGCAGTCGAAGTTCTTTTCAGAGTTTCTTTATTGAATCTTCATATATTAAATATGAACTAACAATAAGTTATCAAATCTTATCCTAATACTTTAATTCACGTCCTGCCAGTGCCAGACAAAAATTTTTCTTATCACGGTTTCAGTTCACATATTTAGGTGTTTATCGCTCTTCTGATTGGGTGAGTGCTGCAGTGTCTCTTCTCCTTAAGCGAGTGTCGCCGCCACCAATTAAAATATTTCGAGCTAGTGGATTTGAGTGTTGTTCAAGCCTGTTTAAATAATTTTCTGTGCATTTTTTAATCATAGTTTTTATTAATGGCACGTTGAGATCCTTGTGGATATTCGAGTTTTTAACATACCAGGGAGCGGCTGTGATTATACGAAGAAGATTATTTTGGCGCCTTTGAATTTTTTCGATATTAGACGCTGAGGCAGTGCCCCTAATTGAATACCGTGGCACCAGATTGGTTTTTAGATAGAGTTGTAAAGGAGAAGTTTGCAATCGAGACTTAGGACATAATTTCTTCGAATAAGCCAAGGAATTTAAATGGCTTTTAGTTTCATTTGAGTTAATTTTGCATCTATATGGTATTTCCACGTTAAACGGCGATATAGATGTATACAGAGATATTTTACATGCGAATGCTGAGGAATTATTTGATTATTGATTTTAATAGGGGGCATGGCTGAATGTTATATGTACGCATTTTTTATCGTTGACTATTAGCCTCCATTGTTTTAACCATATTTCTAGTTGAAATATATGCTCCTGTAAGTAACGAGATGCTTAATGATGGTTTTCATGCCTTCTTTCTAACAGCTTGCGTGTGTTTACTGGTAAGTTTAGCTTCAATTTATGTTGTAAGCCTTCGTGCCAGACTTTATCAAATGCTTGAGACACATGGATGAAGAGAGCGGAACAATATTTTTTTTTTCAACGGCTTTTCTTATGGAGTTTACTATTTGATGGGTTTGTTCAATTGTGCTGTGTTCTTTTCTAAAACCGAACTGATGGTTAGGAATACATCTATTTTCAATTAAAATTGGGATTTATTTTGACACTAAGAGTTTCTCAAACAGCTTTGATATATTAGATAATAAACTTAAAGGCCTATATGATTCAACTTTTGTGTGATCTTTTCCTGGTTTAGCTATGATGGTGACTAAGGAAACTTTCCATTCTTGAGGGTGGCATTCAAGGCGTAAAATAGCATTAAAAATAAAAAGAATAATTTTCTTTGATATGCAAGGTAGTTCCGAAAGCATTTTGTTACTGATCTTGTTAAAACCAGGGGGGCTACTCTCTATTAAATGAAGCAATACTGGCAATAAAAATTAAAGATGGCTCAGATTGACAGCAATGAAATAACAAAATATGTAAAAATATTTGAATATCTAAAATGACTTAAGGCCGGTACTCACTATCCTACATAATCGTACGATTCATTCACACGAAAATCTGACGGAATTTTATCCGACATAAAAAAATGTCTGCAAAATCTGCTGTCAATGCCACACTATCCCACAAAAAAGATGCAAACTCAAATGACTCAGCTACTTTACAAAAAAATGCAACTCTGATCGCATAGAATCTATCATTTTATGAAAATTTTTATAAATATTTGCAAGTCGGACAGACTGTCAATAAAATCTGTCGCTCAATTCATTTTTAAGCCACACTGTCATACATTATGAGCACACACGATTTTTTTGACATATCGTTCGACTAAATAGGATAGTGTGTAGTGGCCTTTACCAACACTCCGTTACTATTAGAGCTGCTAGATTTTGGAATAGCTTACCCATAGCATACGTACTTTTTTTATTGGTTCTTTAACAACATTTAGGCGAATGGTTTGTGAATATATCACTTCTTCGTGGATTAAAGAACACAGGTTGAGTGTTACTTTAATCTATTACAAAAAACGACTCACGCGTTAATGACAACGCCTTGCACAATAAGGCCGAATATTTTCTTGTTGGTCATGTGCGGTATCTACGTATTTTAAGGTAGCAGATTTCACAATTCACAAATGAAAAATACTAAAAGACTGATTATCAAAGATTAAAATAAATAACAAAAACAATGAAGAAAAATTTTGAAATATCAAAGTTTCGTACCAAAGTCCATACCAAAACAAAATACAACAACAGCCTGCATTTAAAAATATTTATTTAAACAGTTTGCACAAATTAAAACTAAAGTTGAATGATTGTTTTGTGTACATATTTATTTGTTTAGTAGTCCTAATAAATAAACTTAATATTATACCTAAATAGTACATATGTATGTAGTGTTGCAAAATAAATAAAAACAAACAAATGTAAAATCATATTTGGCAAGTGTGTATAAGTAAGTACTAGAGATGCCAAACGAAAATCCCGAATCCCCGGAATTTTGGGGGATAAACAAGTCCCGAACCCGGGATTTATTTTTATGAACCCCGTAATTTTTCGGGATTTACAATTTATACACCTTGCATACCACACGCTATAAAGCAAAAGTATTAAAAATTATATAAGAGCTACATATTAACAAATTATTCTTATTTTTGAGTTTAATATAGGTAGGTATTGAATTTTTTTTTTTTTTTTTTTTTTTTTTTTTTTTTAAATATGACAAACAGAATTGAGTCAACTTCACGTTGAAATGCTAAAGCCCATAATTAAAACATCGGCAGAAACTTCAAAATTTAATTAAAGTATGGTATTATCGTGTATATGTGACAGCATTAGAAAAAACCTGCTCAAAATAAAATAATTTTATTTCACGACTGCTTTCTACGATAAACTTTTATGTCAATTTGTATGAAAAATGTGGTCTCGACGCAGTTCCAAAGATGGATTTGGAACCATTTTGGTCAAAGGCTAAGAATTTCAATGACAATTTAGTATTCCCTTGCCACTCAAAATTATCCAAAGTTCTACTGAGTTTACCACATGCCAATGCAGATGCTGAGAGGATATTTTTAATTGTTACTGACATCAGCGCGAAAAAAAGAGATAAACTGAGTCACGAGGTTTTAGATTCCATATGAATTCTTCAATCTCACTTACAATCAAAAATGTTAAAACTGTACTAGCTTCCGTTGTCTTTTTAAGAAAAGTTCTTTACAACAAACAAATTTTTTAAATGTTACGTATACAAACATACGAAGATTTTTATGTTATGTTATATTATTATTTTGTTTTTTACTTTAAGCTGCCTGAAATTTATTTAAAATTTATGTTTTTGTTTTGTGTTTAGTGTAAATAAAATATACTATATAGAATTATTTATAAATTTTGAGTTTACCTATAACTAATATAAGGTAGGGAAAATTGTAGGGGGGAAAATTTGCTGTTGTAGGGAAATGTGGGGATTTTTATACCGAAACGTAGGGAATTTTTAAAATTCCATCTGACATCACTGATTATAGGCCATTAGACTGATATTTTGTTCCATACATAATTGGAACATAGCAATATTATCACATTAAAAAGAAATGACAATAAATTCCTAAATAATTTTTGCTTTATTTAAAATCAACATCGGCCCTTAAAGTTTAACCACCCTTTACAACCACCAAGACATTTAATATGATCGACTAACTGTATACGCACATTGTCTAGAATAATATCCAAACTAGAAAAAAATGATTTCTATGCCCAAACATGATACCCTTGGACTTATAAGGGTTAAGAGCTAAGGAGTTAATTAAAGTCCAATCATGAATTTGATTCAGACAATACATAAATGTATATATATATATATGTATATATGTAAATGTAGATATGTATCATGTACCCATCATGAGTGTGTATTAAATTTGAAATATTTTATGAATACTGGAATTAGATTAAAATTTTTTTTGATTAAACTATTTTTTTTTTTAATTTATTCGAAATAACAGTACGTATCAAAGTTGTTACTGTTTAATAAAATGTTTATCTAATATAGGTACATTGTGTATGCATATCGCACTTGATCATCAAGAGGGTATTAACTCAAAATTTCTATTTCTATTATTTGTTCTACTTTTTGGTATTGAAACGTTTGGTTTTAAAATGGTTTTTCATTTGCCTTCAATGTAAAATTAAAAATGGTTTTGATTTTACTGAAAATGTTTAAATTTTGATTTTAAAAGACTATCATGATCAGTGATGCCTATTGTAGGGAATTTTCCCTTTTTGTAGGGATTTTTTCGGAAAATTTACGGCGTAGGGAAAAAAAGGCAAATGTAGGGAATTTTCAAAATATTGTCTCATTTTCAATATATTGTGTTAAAATACGTTAATATTCGTAGTATTTACATTAAAAAATTAAAATTTTTCATAAACAATAGCATTTAAGTACAAATGTAGTATTTTACTAAGAGCCCTAATAGCCTGGCAAACTTCAACAAGTGCCACAATCATGTACGTATATATTTTCGAATTAATCGCTTATTTTTGTTATTTGCATTTGCTCTCTCAATCGCTAAAAATATATGCGAATATTAAAGGAGAATGTTTAATGAATGAAACAAAGAGAAATAAAGTCATACAATTTGGAATTTTTAAAAAATTTGAATGAAAACTTTTAAGCATGTGGAAGGATATATATTTAATAGGAATTTTTTTTAAAATTTTGAAATAAAGTTTTTTTTTATATTCAACAAAGCCTTCCCTTTTATTTGGTACCGAGTTTGGTAAAAAATATTAGATACTTATTTTAATAAAAAAAAGTATTCTTGAAAAAGGTTAAGTCCTTTAAAAAGGACAAAAGATAAGGAGATGAAAATCAAACACGCAGTTTGACTTAGTTTTGACTCTAGATTGAAGGATATACAGTGGCGTTTCTGCCAAATTAAATTATTAAATTAAATTAAATTTGTCACACAGTATTTTTTTTTAATTGAATTTTTACATGTGTGAGAATGTTTATTTTGGTTTTTTCTTGATGTTAATAAATGCTTTTTTTTTAATAAATGTTAATAAATCCCTTAATTATAACATTTACGAAATGTTAACAGAGTATGTATTTGTTTGCCTGAAGCTTAAACCAATACATTTTTAACGTAGGGAATAGTGTAGCGATAATTTTTTTGTTTGTAGGGAAAAAGAGGGAATTTTATTTAGACACGTAGGGATTTTTTTGAAATTTCTCTTGGCATCACTGATCATGATAAATATTTATCAAACAGCGGTATAAGCCTGCTCAGAAAAAGAAATCCTACAGAACACAATATAAATACTATTTTTAACTTCAACTCAAAACTAAAAATCAAAATTTAGACCAACATTTATACCAAACCTAGCCGATGGTCCTGGCAGCCAGTGCTATTATTATATATTAATTTTATAATAACTTATAGGTATAACATTAATATCAAATAAATAAATAAATTTGGATTTGATACCCTCTTGTTGATTAAGTGTGATGTGTATATACATATGTATATGTAGATGCATACGTATGTATGCACATATGTATTGATTGTTTGAATGCAAACATTTTTCGTTATCAAAAGATTAAAGTCAAGTCCAAAAGTTAATTTTGCTCTTATTTTTGGACGTTATACAATTTGTATTGTTTGCTGCTTTTTTGGCAACGAACCAGAAGTAATTTATCACAAGGTTAATTTTTTATTTTAAGTATGTATGTATGTAGGTAGGAACATTCTTCTTAATTTTTTTTTTTATTACAGCGGCGCTCTATATATCTATTAACTGGATAATTAACGGTCAACAAAAATGAACATTATAATGAACATTATAAATGAACAGAAAAACCGGTTGTGTTCGATCATAATGAAAAAAAGCCGGCCGGCTTTGTATCTACATACTTATGTATGGTATGTGCATAATATATTCAATAAATTCTTAAGCTACATATGTACCTATATTTTTATGTTTGCAAACGGAAATACTAGAGAGTTTAAACTTACCCAATTCCTTCATGTATTCATCGAAGTTTTCGCTCTTGTCCAACTTGTATTTCTTTCCTTCCCAGCAGGCCATTTTAGAAATTGATTTTTTATGGGAACGTTTGTAAAACAACCAACAATAAACTGCACTTCACGTCGAGTAACGAATGAATGAATATGGAAATTAAATAGAGCGCTTTTATATCAGAAACCAGCGGACGCAGTGTAAGTCACACTAGACGCGTGAAGCGTAAAGCGAAATTGTCGCTGGAATGAAAGTTAAAGATAATCCGTAATGACTTATTTAAGCCTTATGCAAAAAAATTGAATGTGAACTTAAGGCCCTAATCATGTAAAACGCAAAGCAACGCCAAAGAATAACATTGAAAGCACAAACATTGTCATAAATATTTTATAATTTTCAGCAACACAAGCTAAGCAGCGTTTGAAATTTTAAAACAACAAAATTATAAAATATTTATGACTTTGTTTTTGCTTTCAATGTAATTCTTTGGCGTTGCGTTGCGTTTTACATGATTAGGGCCTATGTGTTGTTAAACAACAAATATGTATGGCCAACTGGTTTTAACGAATACTTCAAGTTCACATACATTTTTTTCATCTGGCCGTTAATATCTGTCTGATTTTATAAAATTATAACAAATTCGTATACATAATTCAATCGTTTTGAAAAAGAACATTAAGAAGTGTTTTTAAATTTAAAAACGCACTAATTGTGACCGCTGCACAGTATTTTACCATCAGTGTGGCCAGATCTTTAAACTGTGTGCAGATATGCAAATTGGCCGTTAAAAAAACCTAAAGTTACCCACACACGAGGCAACATGTGTCGAAACATGGTAATGTTTCGACAAATGTTGCTACGTGTGTGGGGATGTTTCTGTTTGAAATTCTTGTTACCTTTTTGGTCTCTCAAATATCAAACATTTTTGATATTGAATGTTTCAAGACACAATGTTTCATCGTGTGTGGCGATGTTGACTGTTTTTTCTTTCTCATTCTGTTGAGAGCAGTTGTGGAGTGTGGTGCTTTTGCAACTCAAAGAAAGAAATCGGAAAATGGCAACAATTGCAAATTGTGAGAGTTGGAAAACAATTATAATTGAATATAAATTTTTTCCAAATTTATGGGACATAAAGTATGAAAGGTATACAAAGAAAATAAATAATTTTTTTTTGTGCTTTGTAGTTGTATATTCAATAAACACGCAATACTGATGTTTCGTTTTTGTGTAATCGTCTGTGGTAAAAACTGAAACATTAATAGTAACACGTGTTTTGACAAATGTTGCATCGTCTGTGGGTACCATAAGAATTGTTCTTAAAAAAGTTATGATTTTCCGATTTTTTGTTATGAGTTTCTTTTAAACACAATAAGGCAATTCATAAAGTGTTCTATTTTATTTATTTTAAACATAATAAGGCAATTCACAAAGTGTTCTATTGTGTGGTATATGACTGTCATAAAAATTTTGTTTTATGTTTCATATTGAAATATTATATTACAATACAAATTTGTAATCTATATACATATGTATTTTCAGTATGCTATTTTTTGAGCAAATTTTTGATTAAAACTTTATTTAAGTCATTATATTTCTTTAATTACATTGTGTTCGGATTTCGGACTTTTTTCGGGCAAATATTCTGATAGTTAAGCTTATATAATTTGGGGCCAAGGAATCGAATGGAGTTCACCGTTTTGCCAAATTAGCTCGAGTTTTTGAGGTAGTCATTTTAATTTGTGTATCCTTTATTATTCATTACGGGTGCCCCTATATGCATATATGTATTTAAAAACTTAAGCAAATCTGGTAAAACGGTGAAAATCATTCGATTATAAAAGATCAACTATCAGGACCTTCACGTTAATTTTCGACTACGACAATGTTATTTATTGAATGACGTAATATAAAAAGAATCGGCCATGTTCTGTAAACCGAACTCACGTGAAATTGAAATAGATGGAGATGTTAAGTTCAATATTTTTTAAATGAGCATAGCTTTTCCTGATTTCAAAAGTAGGTTTTGGTAAAGATATGTGATCCTCAAAGTATATTGCATATAAAAGGAAATATTTTTATCAACTTTAAACACAGGATAAAATTCAAAATTTGTTCGATTTCAATTTCACGTGATTTCGATTTCCAGAACATGGCCGAATATATTTTTGTCATTTAATTTTGACGTTTACACTTTATTAACATTATTTTCAGTATTATATTTTAAGTTATTGAAATACACATAGAAGTTTAAAAGATTTTTGAAAAAGATATTATGGAATTTACTGTAAGAAAATGGCGTGAACTTAAGAAATTTGAAATTTAACTAACGGAAAACAATTTAAATTTTCCTTTTTTATTATTTATAAGTTTGAAGTACAAATTTCGTTTATTCTAAAGCACATATTCAAAAAAATTCAATTTATTAACTTTCAATATACTGAATTTTGTATGGAAATTTGACGGGTTTAACTCTTATAAGATAAAATATTATTTATGAAAAAAATCTTAAATAAATAAAAACTTTTAATTTAAGAGTCTCGTTATTTTTTTTAATATGAACAAGAATTACAATTCTTGCTTTGTTTTCTTAATTTGTAATTAATATTTTCCTATTAAGTGCAATTACCCTTTGTTTTACAATGCAATATAAAATAAATTTTCATGGTTTTCATAATTAAAAAACTGAATTTCTCATTTGGTTATATTTTTCAGATTTGGTAACTTTTTCAAAAAATTTGGTTATAAAGTTACCACAGACGAGTCAGAATTTCTCCAAACATGGGCATGTTTCATTAAATGTTGCTACGTGTGTGGGGATGTTTCTGGGTGAAATTCTTGTTACCTTCTTGGTTTCTCAAATATCAAATTTCTTTTTTGATGTTTTTGTTTTCAAACACAATGTTTCATCGTGTGTGGCGATGTTGACTGTTTTTCTTTCTCATTCTGTTGAGGGCAGTTGTTGAGTGAGTTGCTTTTGCAACTCTCATAGAAAAAAATATGAAGAAAGAAATCGAAAAATGGCAACAATTGCAAATTGTGAGAATTGGAAAGCAATTATAATTGAATAAAAATTTTTCAAATTTATGGGACATAAAATATGATAGGTATAAAAACAATATAAAAAAAAAAACTTTTTTTTTGTTTTTTGTAGTAGCATATTCACAAAACACGCAATTCTGATGTTTCGTTTTTAGTGTCATTGTCTGTGGTAAAAACTGATACATAAATAGTAACACGTGTTTCGACAAATGTTGCATCGTCTGTGGGTACCACAACAATGGCAACAAAAGAAAAAACAACAGGCCAAGGCGAATTCATGTATACGGTGGTGTCGATGCCAATTGATAGAGCTTAAAAATCTGAATCGATACCGCTATAGCTTATTTTCTAAAAGACTTGGGGGGAATAGCGCTGCAAATTTTACATTTTCCATATATAAATTTAGTTTTTCACTAATAACTAACATAAAAATCTGAAATAAAGAACTTTTGGTACATTTTAATAAAGCTCCTTTAGACTGTTTAATTTAAGTGTAAGTTTAATTATTTTAATGCTTAAAATATCACCAGAGACATACATAGATATAAAAAATATTAAATTTTAGGCACAAAACAGGGTAAACTTCGTACTTTTTATAAACACTTTTTTTCAAAATAATTTTGCACAAGCTTGAAACCTATTTTCTTTTACATAAAGGTAGTAAGCAAATAAAGTACATTTAGGGGCAAAACAGGGTACAAATTTTACCAAAAAGAGTTTTTTTTTAATAAAAAATTAAATAAAATAAAAAGTAATTTTCAAAATACATTGCTGGTTGCTGATAATCTTTTTAATAAATTATTTCACAGTTGTAAAAAATGTTGTCAGAAACATTTCGCAACTTTTCACAAAGTGAACAGAGTACTACTCTATCAACATTATTTCATAGATATTCCGTACAAGTTTTTTTTTCATATGAGTTTTCACAGCATTTCAGGTGAAATGTTGAACAGAGTACTAGGCTTATCAGGCTGAGTAGGTGGACCCCTGTGTAACAAAATACTAACAAATTGGCTCGAAATGTCAAAATCAGATGGCGTTTCGACACCACCTGTAGTTGAATTCGCCTTGATTCGAACAGTTTTTTCATGTGTAAGCGCTTTGTTAAAAATTCACGGGAAAATGATAGCGCTGTCCTCCTAGTTGACAATAAACTACACATTTTGGCAAATTATAACTGTGCGAGCATTAAAGATTTTAATTGTTCATAAATTGCGTTAAAACTAGGCGAATTATCGTTCAGTTTAAGCTGACAAAAATGGCAGATGATACCAATGAAGACAGTTGGCTATATGGAACTTCGAACCCAGATTCCACCACAAATGAGGAAGAGCGTTTAGGAGCGGAAAGTGCTATAGATGAAGCCGGCATTGAAAAAGTGAACTCTCAGGAGTTAATGAAGGCAGAAAATGAAGCTCTTGCCGCTGTTACCCAAGGCGACTGTGTTAACAATTTGCAGGACAAGAATGTTGGTCCGCGTGGTGAGGAATTAGTGGAATTTGAGGATCCTGCTCATGAAATGGAGGAAGACGAAGAAGCAACAGCTGCAGCCACTGTGGCTGATACGACGGATGGTGACGAAAATGAAGAAAGTAAAAAAAAGGACGAGGATTCTATAGGCGAAGAAGAAGCTGACGAGGACGACGATGATGACTCCGACGATGATATTAACGTTGTAATAGGCGACATTAAAGCTGCGCCAAGTACCTATAATATAAATAAACGTTCAAATTTATTGGCCGGAGCTAGTAGTCAAGATAAAATCAAGTCAACACAGGTAGGAAAATTTTCTATCGAAGATTTTGAAGGTGTTGGTTCAATTAATGGAGTCGCAGCACATGAGTTTAGTATAGATTCTTTGGAGGATAAACCATGGCGAAAACCAGGTGCTGACATAACAGACTATTTTAATTATGGATTCAATGAAGAAACGTGGAGGTCATATTGTGAAAGACAAAAAAGATTCCGTGTGGCTGAAAGTGGAGTCGGTTTAGCTAGTTTGACACAAAACCTGAATCCGCAACCTGAAAGACAATTAGAAAGTAATATAACAACAGGTGTTCATCCCGGAATTTTGCCACCCGGTCCAATGCCTATTGGACCATTAGGAGAACAAATACAAATGCCTCCCCCTGGCATGATGCTCCCATCTGGTATTCACCAAGGACCCCACCAAGGTATTTCACCAAGATTTGTTTCAATGCCAAGAGGTCCAAGACCTGTAAGTCAACCAGGAACAAAAGAAAACGCTATCCAAGTCATGACAGCTGAATGCAGGGAATATTCACGCCCTGGACAAATGCCCCCAAATTTTGGTGGTCAAGGACCAGTTGAAGAACCGTTCTTTCATGAGCCAGAACCATTCGATTATGGATATGAACCAACTCAAGATTCTCAATGGGGCGGTGACAATCCAAATTGGGTACCTAGTGGTATTAAAGAACTTACACCAGGTCCTAATTCAGGACCGCCACAACAAATGTCCGGTCCTCCTGGTATTTTACCAACTCCAATGGGAGTACCCCCTCCTCAAATAGGTGGTCCGCCACCTCAAATGCGACATCCCCATCCACAACCTCCCATGATGGGTGGAATGCCACCTCCAAATATGGGAATGGGACCGCCTCCCATGGGAATTATGATGGGACCTGGTGGTCCTCCGATGCATATGTCAATGGGACCCCCACGAATGATGGGCCCCAATGGTCCTCCTGAACGTTCTGAAGAGGAACGAGAAAGACGGCGTAGAGAAAGGGAATGGGAACGCGAAAGAGAGAGGGACAGAGATCGAGAAAGGTACTGTGCTTAAGTTTATATTCTATATACATACACATGTAACTTTTTTCTTTTTACTGTAAGCAGAATGAGGCGAGAACGTTCAAGAAGTCGTGAAAAATCACGAAGAAGATCAAAATCACGCGAGAAGGAAAGGGATAAGGATAGAGACAAGGATCGTGAAAAGGAAAGAGATCGCGATCGTGATAAAGAAAGAGATCGAGAGAGGGATCGCGATAGAGATAGAAGTGATAAGGTTGAGGTAACATTGGTATTCATTTAGTCCACAGAAAAACCAGCTATCTTAAATATATTTTTTTTTTTATTCAACTAGGACATTGAACGTTCTGATGAAGAGCGTGATCGCAGACGAAGGGATCGGGACCGAGAACGCGACCGAGATAGGGACCGCGAACGGTAACTTTAAATTTGCAAAAACAACGTTTTAAAAATGATAAAAATTAATACATTTTTCAGTTCTAGACGTGAGCGATCTAGAAGCCGTGAAAAATCACGACGACGATCGAAATCTCGTGAAAAAGAAAGGGAACGGTCCAGTAAAACGGGAACGTCATCTACATTATCATCGTCTAGCCGAAGTGATAAGAAAAAGTCGCATCGCAAAGAAGATGAAGAATAAAGCTTAAGTCAACAAAATATAAAAACAAACTATATTCCATCAAGCAATTGAAACAAAGTCGCAAATAACGTTGTAAAAGTCACTTTTTGCAAAAACTGTTTTTTGCAGACAACCGTTAACAATACACTCTTATGCTGGGTACACACTATGCAATGCATTTCGCCATCTGGTTAATTGAATGAAATTAGCTAGATTGCGTAAATGCGTTGCACAGTTTGTACCCAGCATTACAGTGTTAAAACATCAAATCATCCAAAGTTATGCCCCTTAACGCCATCAAAATGCGATACAGAGTCAGCCAGTGGACGAACGTTGTAAGTTACTAACAAAATAATACAAACAAACTGGTTTTGCAACGTGGAATAACGTTTTGAAAGCCGCTTGCGTAGTGGAAAACCCGTTTTAAATGACATTGCGATTGTAGATATGAAACGGGAACGTTCGAAAATGCATCACTGCGCAAACTTTTTTTTAATGCCCCCAAAAAAATAACATTTCTTTATAATTTGTATAAAAGTTTTTATTATCATTATTTTTGATAGTCTAAAAAAAAATTTTAAGTAAATAATTCTGCCTGTAAAAACGTTTTTTGCTCTCCTGAAAAATAATAATTTTGTAACTTACAACGTTCTTCGTGGCTGTGCTTCAATTATATAATTTTGACTTAATTAAAAAATATGGAGAAGTGAAATATCATTGTACAGAATTGAAAAATATTAATAAAAAATATGCAATGCACACTTTGTATTGGGAAAACAAACGTGATTTTGTTCACCGTTTAAAATATACATACATACCTTTTATTCGTCTAAATTGTTTCGAAGGTAGCATAGACATGTACATATTATTTATTTATTATTTGAAATTTTGATGATGTTTCTAATATTAACTGCATATTCAGATATGGCCTTAGGGTCAGAAAGCCAATTGTTATTTGTTTTCCATTTTTACACCAATGTATAGAGGGATATTTCGGCCCATAACAGTAGCTAGACTGTTGTTTTGGGGTGGGCAAGTAGCACAAAAACTCCGTTTACAATGAATGTAACAACAAGTACGCAAGTATATTCGGTCAAGCCCGACCATATGATACCCTTCACCACAAAATATTAGAAGAAATTTTCGCAAGTGTAACCTATTTGGGACCCATTAGCAATTATGGACCCGGCAGAACAAAATTATGTAATTGAGTTTAAGATTCATCTAACAGATCTTTGTGCCGAATATTATTTATATATATTCATCCTATGAAATTTGTTTGCCTTTAAGTTAGTTTAGGAAGGTGGTTTATTTGGTTACTTTTTGTTGCGAGTGGGGTAAAATTAAGGCCCTAATCATGTAAAACGCAGCGCAACGCCACAGAACGTACGCAACGCCAAAGAATAACATTGAAAGCACAAACAATGGTCATAAATATTTTGTAATTTTGTTGTTGCTTTCTACAGAAATTCACATTGAGTCTTAAAATTTCAAACGCTCTATTGCTTGTGTCGTTGAACATTTTAAATCGGTACATGAATTTCTGTTGAAAGCAACAACAAAATTACAAAATATTTATGACATTGTTTTTGCTTTCAATGTTATTGTTTGGCGTTGCGCTGCGTTGTACATGATTAGGGCCTAAGTAACATTCCCCGGTGGCAGGAAAAAATTTTTTGCATGTCGGTGCCTTAGGGAAAGCTTCGGGAGGGTGTTGAAGTTAAGATCTAAGACGCTGAGTCCCTTGAGACAGTGGCAGGAGCTAGGAGATACATAATGTCGAAGTTTTTTAAATACCTTCGCTGAGGGAAAAACAATTAATGTTTATTTGTATGTAAGGAAAAGAGATATAATTTGGAAAGCGGGAAAATCTCTAGAACATAGATTCGCGGATGTTTTTAAGAAAAATAAATATGATGAGATTAGATATAAAGTTAAAATCTGTGTGAGCAGTAGTGATTTTTTAAAGAAAAACAAAATTAAATTAAAAATTATCAAGAAAAACATTTATATTTAGGATAGTGAGTGCCTCGAAGAAATAATATTGTTTGAAACGAGTATATGCGGAGAAAAGTTTTTAATGTGTGTAAAAGTTAAAACGTAAGTTTCAAAGAATCCTGTGAGTTCAAAAAATCCAAAGGTATTAAAGTGTTTTATTGTTTTTGACAGCTGGCTATTCACGGACCTGTATATCGTTGGTCTCAAGTAGAAAGGCCCTAACTCAAATAATTGTAACTGTACAGGAGAAGGTAAAAACATAATAGAAACTGTATGTATCATAATGTAAACTTGCTCATACAACTGCTTGTAAAGCCGTTATTCTTTACAACAATGTAATGCATTTTTGTGACGAGGTGTATTTGTGTAAAATTTATTGGAATAACTGGAAAACTCACTTTCGTAAAAAATGCGAGTTAGGGCCTTTCTACTTGAGACCATCGATATGAAGAGAATAGATTGGAAAACTTTATCCTGTAAGTGATTTATGAATTTAATTTGGTGATGCTACGGGTCGTAACTAAGACGGAATAAGTATACATATAATTATTTAAAAACACGTCGAAAAAATAGATATATGTACATACTTGTGTATACATGTATGTTTAAAAAAATATATACATATATTACTTACTGCATAGGGTACGGGGCACATACAGAAGGTATTTGCTTAAACAAATTTTATTAAAGAGCAATTAAAGACGTAAACATAGAAATTATCAGCCGTATTCATATAAAAAAGTAAGTCACAGTTTGTACACTACCTACAACGATCTATAGCGGGAAAAAGGACTTCTGGAAGGCCTCTGTACCCCTTCTTTTGGATGTACAAGGCCTGCTCGCTCTATTCCATACTCATATCTTTTTTATACACGTTATTGCGGGCAAGGCCTTCCGCTTTCCTTTCTTTCGCTAGAGCTTTTGAAAGGCATTCAAATAAATGGCTTTTAGAAGGCTTTCTAGAGAACGACTGTCAAAAGGCTGAAGGGGTTTTAAGAAAGGTATGTTAAAAGGCCTTTCAATTAACGGCTCTTAAAAAGCCTTTCAGACCATCCTTGTAAAAATGACTTTGATTAAAGGTCATACGGAAGAGTTTTTCATAAATATAAAATATAATATATGAATAAATTTCTAAAAAGTATAAAAGTTTAAAGCCGTATTCATAAAAAAAAGAAAGCCACAGTTTGTACACTACGTACAACGAGCTGCTAACTAGAATTATTAATATCAAAAGTTTATTAATAACAAATTTTATCCGTCTGCTAACTTTTAATAAATCAACTCTGAATATTAATGATGCCACATTATAATACTCAAAAATGCAACACGTTTTGCATTAATCATCGCTGGTTTCGTCATTCCATTTAATTTTTTTTTATTTCCCCTTTTTATATAAAAATTTGAAATGTTTTTAAATTAAAATATATTTAAAAAAGGACTCTAAACTAAAAAAAAACATTAAACGGCTGTTTATCACAAATTGGCAAACGTTTGGCAGCTTGTTGACAAGAGTATAGCAAATCGTTAGCCAGAGTTTGGTAAGTGTATTATGAATAAACTTTGTGCTAACTTCATGCCAAATTTTCGTTATGAATACGGCTGTTATTAGTGTTTTATAAGTTTAGTTTACATACATATGTATATATTTATAAACAGAATTACACATACTATAATTACTATATAAACAAAAAATATAAAATCAAATAAAAAATAATAAATATATATATACATAATTAATACATACTACATAACATTTTCATTATTTAGCACAAGTACCTATCTTCTTTAATGAACAAAACCCAACTAAACTGATTTACATTATTGTTTTCATTTGGTATTTTAATATGTATGTATGTAACTTTGTTTTTGTAAAGGGATCTGAATCATTTTGCTTGTGCAAAAAGCAAAACAAAAAATGTTACTCCTTCTCTTCTCGCTTCTCATAGAAGCGAGTGTGGAAGGTGTATCTTATCTTTTATACCAAAGATCCAAGGCCTTCTATTAGGCATTCTTTAGCAGTTAGATAATAATAGTAATTGAATCAAAAAATTTTTAAGAAGGCCTTCAAAAAGGCATGAAGTAGAATGCCGATTAAGCTTAGCAGATTGTTGGCACAGAGTTTATTCATAACAAATTGTACCCGTCTGCTAACTTTTTATAAATCAACTTTGAATATTAATGATGCCACATTAAATTGCTCAAAAATGCAATACGTTTTGCATTTATTGGATTTTGCCATTTCATTTCACAATTTTTTTTTTGTTTTTCTCTCCCCAAATAAAAATTTTAAATGTTTGGTTATTTTTAACCAAAATTGGTAATTTTTTTCTCAATGTAGAGATGTGAATATTTTTTTCATTTTGGTTTCTTTTTTTCTTCAATAATACGTATGAATATGTTTTCCTTGATACACTTGCAATTTACGTTTTACATGGGAGGTTAGCGCGTAGTTCGATTCGAAGTAACTTATTTACGACTTCCAACAATCGGTACTTTGCACAACGATTTTTTCATTAACAATTTGTTTTAAATGAACGAAAATTTTTTATTCTCTATCGAAAACAAAAAATCCCTTTCAAAACAGCTACCAGATATTTTTTAAGATTTTTGTTAAGAAAAAAATTAACAAATTTGATTTTTATATTAAAAACGGTCATGTTCTGAAATTGATATCAAATAAAGTTTTAATCGATGGAGATTTTAAATTAATTTTTTCTAAAATTGACAACAATCGCCAAACGTAAATTTTCATCAATAAGAGGATTAAAAGATCGCAACATTTGACAGCCCTGCCACTAACAGTTAAAAAGCGGAAAACTATTTAATTATTCTTTTTTTGTTATTTATAACTGCGAAGTACAACTTTCGTTTATTGTAAAGAATATATTCAAAAAAAAAAATCAATTTATTAACTTTCAATATTTTGTTTTGGAAATTTGATGGGTTTAACTCTTATAAAACAAAAAGATTTTTTATGAAAAAAGTTCTCAAATAAATAACAACTTTTAATTTAAGTTTCTCGTTATTTTTCTAATATTACAAGAATTATTTTTTTTGATTTCTTAATTTATAATTAATATTTTCCTATTAATTGTAATGTTTTTTTTTATAATTAACAAAAAGGCATTTCTAACTTGGTTATATTTTTTCACATTTGGTAGCTTTTTGAAAAATGTTGGTTGTAAAAATGTTATGAGTCGTGGCAGCACTGATGAAGAGAATAGATTGGAAAACTTTATCCTGTAAGTGAACCGGATCGAATAGCCAGGTAACAGATTTTTTTAAATTATAAATTTAATTTGGTGATGCTACGGGTCGTAACTAAGCCGGAATAAGTATGTATGTATATAATTATTTAAAAACACGTCGAAAAAATAGATATGCTTATGTATGTACATATGTATGTGAAAAATATATACAGTGTCCAGCATAACTCAAGGTACCCCAGCTGAATTAAGTTTGTTTATAATTTTTCCAAAAAAAATATGTGGTTAAATTTTATTTGTTTACTATTTTTTTAATGTACTTATTCATAAGGAACGATAAGCAAAAAAAATATTTATGTATGTATACAACAAAACAAGAAAACTATACATTGAAAACTTTGGTAAATCTATAGTATTTTTGCACAGCAAAAGTCTTTGTAGCTCTTAATATGTTTTGCAAAAATATTGGCAACGCTATTTTTTTAATTTGTTTAATTTATTTGTAACGGTACTTATAAAATACAATCTGTGGAAAATCTTACTACTAACAAGTGGCAGAAAAACAAAGCTAAATTCCTGTATAGAGTAGTTTTTAAAGAGTATTTTTGCACAGCAAAAGTCTTTGTAGCTCTTAATATGTTTTGCAAAAATATTTTTTTTTTTTTTTTTTCTTCTTTATTTAAACAAATTAAGATTAGTTTTGCTTAACATTAACCTACAACTAGTCTCATTTAGTGACTAACTAGTAGTTCATTTATGGATATTTATTAGTTTATAGGCTCATTGGCCTTGATGTTCCCCATCGAACCGTGTAACCAGATCATGAGGTTTGAAACGATTTAGCCTTCTGCTTAATACTGATGTATTAAGCAACGTAGGAATTTCCGAGTTTGTGTGGTTTTGTAGCCTTGTGTCATGTTTTCTAGCATGTTGAATTATTTCCTGTTTAACGGAGTTTATTTTAAGATCCCGATGAAGGTCTTCATTTCTGATGTACCACGGTGCACCTACTATGTTTCTTAAAACTTTGTTTTGAAACCGCTGAATTATCTCGATTACATGGTTTTTGGCGCATCCCCAAATTTGAATGCCATACAACCATACAGGTTTGAGAACTTGGTTGTACAACATTAATTTATTGTGTGTCGAAAGATTTGAATTTCTACCAACTAGCCACATTAATTTTCTATATTTGATGTCGAGCTCATTTTTTTTCTTTTCAACATGCTTCTTCCAAAGAAGCTTTTCATCAAGCGTCATTCCCAGGTATTTTGCATGGTCGGATATAGGCACCTGTTGGTTGTCTATATAGATAGGAATATGCTCAATTTTTTTTAGAGTGAAGTCGATATGGATTGATTTAGAGCTGTTTAGTTGTAGACGCCAAGTTTTTGTCCACAGATCAACTTGATTTAACGCGTTTTGAAGAATTGTTGTTGATTCTTGATTAGATTTACCTTTCGCTAGTATAACTGTATTATCAGCAAAAGTGCCTATAAAACAGTTGTTGGTGACAGGCATATCGTATGTGTACAATAAATATAACGTTGGGCCCAAAATACTACCTTGAGGGACACCAGAGGTTATTTGATGAAGTTTAGAGTACTGATTTTCGCATCTTACTCTATAGTATCTATCTGAAATGTAGGACTGAAGTAGTTCGCAATATGTTGTAGGTAGAATATTTTGTATCTTTCGCATAAGTCCAGCATGCCAGACACCATCGAAAGCTTGGGATACGTCTAAGAAGACTGCTGAGCATACCTCCTTGTGTTCAAGAGCGATCTCTATTTGATGTGTAACTCTGTGTATCTGCTCAATAGTAGAGTGTTGTTTTCCAAATCCAAATTGATGGTCTGGAATCAGGTTTTTGGTTTTTATAACGAATTCTAGTCTTGTGCTAATTATTCTTTCAAATAGTTTTCCCATTATTGGCAGTAACGAAATAGGTCGGTAGGATTTGACTTCATGAGCATTTTTTCCTGGTTTGGGGACCATTATTATTTCTGCTACCTTCCAGTAACATGATATATATTTGTATTTTAGGGAAGCGTTAAAAATGGTAGTTAGTTTAACCACTCCGTTGTATGGTAAATTTTTTAATATGTCGGCAGTAATTTGATCGAATCCAGGAGATTTCTTGGAATTTAGGTATTTAATTTCATTTATAACTTCCTTTAGATAAACTTGTTTAATGTTGTTCAAATCTGCTATATTATTTTGATTATTGTTTATTCCAGAACTTGCAGAGTTATAATTGGCGTAATTTCCATAACTATTTAGGGAAATGTCATTTATCGAGGGGGATTGAGTTTTTTTAGTTCCAAAGACAGTGCTGAGATGATCAGCGAATGTGTCAGCTTTTTCTGAATTACTTTTGGCCCAGGTACCATTTGTTTTTAAAATTGGAGTTTTGTTTGTTGTTGGTCTATTATGATCCTTAGCTGCTTTCCAAAGTGAATAGTCAGTTTTACTATCGTAAGATAGGTTTGAAAGATAATCACTTAGATTGTCTTCTTTGAATTTTTTAATTTCCCTTTTTAGAAATTGGGCTGCATGGTTTAATCTGGACTTATCATCAGGTGAGCGAGACTGTTGCCATTTTTTACGTAGCTTTCTCTTTGAAGAAATAAGCTGTTTTATTCTTAGAGGATAAGAAGGAGAACCAGGCTTCTTCGTTAGTTCGGGATATATTGGCAACGCTATTTTTTAATTTGTTTAATTTATTTGTAACGGTACTTATAAAATACAATCTGTGGAAAATCTTACTACTAACAAGTGGCAGAAAAACAAAGCTAAATTCCTGTATAGAGTAGTTTTTAAAGATGTCTCGAAGGGAAATAGCAATTGAAGAACGTAATATTATAATTCGCAACCACAAAAGTGGAAATTCTTACTCAGAAATTGCCCATTTAACAATTCGAAGCAAATCAACGGTACAAAAAGTAATACATCGCTACTAAAACAAAAAACGAGTTGAAAATAAACCAAGAACAAGACGTCCTCGAAAGCTAACTAATAGTGAAGTAAGGAGAATATAAGCTATAATTAAGAAAGATCCATTTAAAAGTGCACCAAAGATTGCTGTATAGTTAAGAGAATCGGTGGATAAAAGTGTGTCTGCAGACACAATACGCAGATCGATCAAAAGAACCGGATACAAGGCATGCACATCAAAGAACCCTATATTAACGACAAAAATACAAAACCAAAGCAATTGACTTCTGGGATAAAGCAATTTTTTCCGATAAGCTCGGACGGAGTGCCTTTGTGTGGCGAAAAACAAATGAAGAGCTTAATCCAAAGAATACACGTAAAACAGTTAAGCATGGAGGTGGAAGTATAATGATGTGTAACTTAGTGTTTATTTAAATATTCTTAAGAATAATTTAAATCAAAGTGCTGAAAATCTAAAAATTGGTAATCATTATTACTTTCAACAGCACAATGATCCCAAGCACACTACTGCTGACGTTAAGCTGTGGCTTGCGTACAACACTCCCCACATGCTTGTTTTTTAAGGGGTACCAAGACTTTTGCTGTGCAAAAATATGGAGTTACCAAAGTTTCCAATTTATAGTTTTTTTTTTTTGTTGTATACATAAATATTTTTTTTTGTTTATCGTTGCATATGATAAGTACATTAATAAAACTGTAGCTTTATACAAAAACGAGTATAGGAAAAAATGGAAAATTTACTAGAAGACAGAAATACTTACCGAACACTAAGAGTGGATCCCACTCAAAAATTTTGATAGATAGGGAAAAAAGACAACTAACATGTCCTGCTGCAACAGCACCAAGGATATATAAATTACCCAAAATCCACAAAATAGGAATCCCCCTTAGACCGATCGTTTCGTCAGTACAAGTCCCATGCTACCAACTTTCGATATATATAGGACAAGTTTTAAAACAAATTATATCAGAAAAATATAATATTAAAAATTCAACTGCATTAAAAAGTCAACTGCAGGAAATTTAATTAGACAATAATGAGTTTCTAGTATCATTTAATGTGATTTCATTATTCACTAATATCCCAATACACACTGCAATTAAAAACATAATGGAAAAATGGAGCAAAATCAAAGAATTCGCCAAGATTCCTAGATAAAAATTTCTGGAAACTCTTAAATTCTGCCTTATGGAAAATAATTATTTTATTTATGACACAAAAGTGTATAATCAAATTTTCGGGATGCCAATGGGAAATCCGCTATCACCTGCAATAGCGGATATAGTTCTCGATACCTTGTTAGACGACGTTATAACCGAATAAGAGAAAAAGAAAATTTACATATGTACAGAAGAATTATGAACTTTAATTCTACACAACCTAGAAGTCAAATTTTAAGCACAGCGCAAAATTTTATTGACAGAATTTTAAGAATAAGTGACAAACAATTCTACACCAGAAACGTGGAAAAAATATTTAAAATATTAGTTGAAAACACCCAGCTAGCATTTTCAATCGTCTAGGAGTCTACTGGGAATCTCATGACGAGTGTTTTTGATCGTCGACGAGCTCATTTCCTAATTGTAGACGATTCCTCGCACGGGAGAAACTGTTACACGTGCTGATTCGTATGAGAGATTCTTCCATAACACAGCAAACGACTCTTATATTAATCCTAAAGGGAATCGTTTCTGATGTATGTAGAGATTATCTAACGAATCTTTCAAAAAGCATGCCAAGGGTCGTATGAGACTCACGTAGGGATTATTGTACGACTCGTGAAATGCTCAGCCGTATAACTGGGCTACCTAAATAAGGTCATCAAGCGTGTTTTCATGTCAAAACTTCTAATTTTCATACCATTTATATCAAACAAACCTTAAAGTCGCGAAATCAACACCATCCTGTCGGAAAATCTTATTTTACAGATCCTTAGGTCGGTTATTGAAATTGTATTGCCAATAGAATTTTCATATTTCAAAAACGCTCTTATTTAGGTAGCTCAGTAATTCTTATACGACTCTAACAGAGTCGCAAAACGTTCATTCCAAGATTAAAAAACGAGCGTGTCAAAAATATATAAAAAAGTAATAAATAAAAAAAAATATAGAAGTTTTTGTTTTTGTAACTCGTCAGATAATCATCAGAAGACTCTTTTAGGAGTTGTATATTGAACATAATCGTCTAACAAGCAGCCTATGCTAGATGGGCAGTTTCCCCAAAAAAATAATACAAATATTAATAGAAAATTCGAACAGGCGTTTAGAAAATAACAAGCAACGTGGAAAACGCAGAGGAAAAAATTAAATTTTACAGTGTAAAATAAATACCTGGACCAAAGTCTATCCATTGGATAGGCTAAAACCAAATAAAGCCCATCTGAACAAGAATTAAAATTAAACAATTCATTTTTCAATTAAAGTCAATAAACATAGAAATAAAAACTGTTTTACATTCGTAACTAATCCAAAAATTACAAATTTGTTTCTTTTTCGAAATTCAAACATTTAAGGGGTGAAAAGTGTACCTATTTTTGGTACTTTCTTAACAAAACATTTTTCTCCATTCTTTGCAATATACGTTCTTAATTATGGGCTTCCACTACAATAATGATTTTTTTTATATTCCAATGGGGGAAAAAAAAATATAAAAAATGGTGAAATACGGACAATTAAATGTCTTTGTTTTACTTTAAAACTTAGAAATATAAACTTTGACATTTAAATATGACCACGAAAGAAAGGTAACGAGGTAGCGGGTTAAATTATTGTTAATTATAAAATAATTTTAGATATTCTCATTATCTACTTAATGGCCGTTTTATATGGCCCAAATGCATTTCTTTAGTGTTTGTTTCATAATAAACAAGACGGTCATAAAGTAAACAATGGGCCCGAGCTCTTTTGTGGGTTAAGCTGCGCCACTACCCAGTCCCTACTGGAGGAATGGGCCCTCAGTGAGCACAGGAGATACTGGGTATCGCTCCCGGGAATGCGTCAGGCAAAGGAATTGATATTTCCCCTTTCAAGTGAGTGTATCAATTTACGTTCAAGAAAACAGCTGATTACAAGTTTGGTGAGAAATATTTTCGTGTCTTTATAAATTGTTCTCTTGATGATATCTTGAAAGTAAATTGATTCAAAATTGCGTGCAGCCTACGTCCCAGCTTCTAATTTTTGGAAATTTTGGCAAACTGTATATGTAAAAGACTATCAAGAAAAACTTGATCGTGTGGCTGCAGTGTTAGCAGTATAATTTGACAGTTGCCAAGGCAATAATTGCCAAACTTATTGCTCGTGTGTTCTGGGTTTAATAATAAGTGGCACTATGATAAAGCAGTGTTTTTAGTTTTAAGTCAAAAACATTTTATTCCTCAAAAATGACTTTCGAGGTACCCAAATCCTCTAAAAATACCGAGGCGTGAGTGTTAATTCTTTTATTTTATGTATATTTTGGTTAATTATTTGCTTTGTTGCAGAATTTTGAAAATTCCCTTCGAATCGGCGAAACACGCTGAAGTCGCATATAAGGTTCTAAGTGTGGATCAAGAACCTAGACGAAATTTTGTGAGTAAAGATTTGCGCTTAGTGGAAGGTTGCATTGAAGTGCATTTTTCTGCTGATCAAGTTAAAAATTTAAGGACTGCAATATCTTCATTTTTTGAGGGTCTGCTTCTTTGCAAAGATACAATAAAATCGTTTGATTCTTCAGAGACGGAAAATGCCGGAACATACTCCGGCTCCAACACCACATAGAGCTATTTACGGTTATACCTTTTACCTGTTAGTTATAACACTCTTTGTGTTCTATTTCTTATGGGCACTTCTTCCGACCAAAGAATGGGGTTTAACGTATTTGCCAGATAAATATTTTGCCATACTACTACCAATGTTGGTGCTAGTCGGGTTATCCTTCTTTGCTTTTTTTATCTATCCTGCAATTAATATGTCTCTTACAGCCGACAAAGACGAAATGTGCTCAGTTGCTGATGTTCCTTTAATATTAAAAGGAAAATCAAAAAAGTATATTAAATCTTGGAGTGAACTACAACAAGAGTTGGCACCAATTGTTAAATCTCAAAAAAACGTGGAAAATTATATTGAAAATTGCAAATATTGTTTAGGAAATCATTGTTTACCCAAAGTGTCCGACCAGATTGATACACTACGATTTATGGATTTGGCAGAAATAAATAAAAAATTATTTGAATAAAATGTGTATATTTTTTTTATCTAGACATTTTTTTATTTTCTTCTGCTTTGTACTGTAGTCCAGCCTACTTCTGGCTCTACGAAATTATCTTTTTGGTTACGTGATTGAGATCTTTTTACTCTACTGCCAGAAGGTTGTTCGCCGTCAATATTATCCTCAACTTCCATTAATTCGTTATCACTATTTTCTAAATCACTACCTTCCTCAGATGAAGAATCGCCGGCAACCGGTGTATATGTAACTTTGACGTCTGGTCGCAGCCATTCTTTTCCTTGTGGCAATTTGCTTAATTCTTGTTCTATTTCAGTATATTCACCGTTTAGGGTCATTTGTTTGTAGCGTAATAAATGACTGCATATTTCAGGCACTGACCCATCTTCACATATTGTATCAAACTCTTGATCCATTAAATCTTCAATAACGTCCTGTAGTTCACCTTGCGTGATGTTGTCGTTCCCAATACAATACTCGTAAGTATAATTCATAATATCTATAGCCACCTACATTACAAAAAAATGTTAGAGGGTCGGTTAAAAGAACATTGTTAATTTAAACTTACTTTTTGGCCATTTTTGCCTCCCATTCCATGCTCAACGGCTAAGCGTAGATTTTGCCAGTTATTAAATATTTTTTCTACAATAATTCGAAAATTCTTTTTAAATTCTTCCGAATTCATGATAAAAATTTTGATTTTCGCAAATGTTTTAACAATTTTTAACCCTCACGTGTATTTACAAACACTGATAGTGCTACCACACTGTTTTTGTTTAGTGACTAAATACATAAATATAAATGTTAAATTGTAATAAATAATTAATTTGAATTTTTATATTCCCTTATATTATTATTATTTGTTATTATTATAAATCTTCCACAAATTAATATAAAATATATGCAACGATTTACTTATTTATTTTTTTGATATGTAATTTATGTCTCATTACATGAGTGAATGCTTTCAAATAAGAAGAAGCATTTGTTTACTTAGTTTTCAGAAAAATTCGCGCTTTTCTTTTACTGTGATTAAATATATTCGGGGATAGTATCAAGCTCACAAATTTAGGTTAAATTGCCAAATGTCTGAAGAAAATTATCCAACAAATGATGATAATGACTTGAACACTTCCAATCTGGCATTAATTTCCAACGATTATGAAAAGGATGATGAAGAAGAAATAACAGCGCAAAAAGTATTGGAGTTTTTAGAAACGGCCTGGACCAATGAAATCTGCGCACCCGAGATCCTGTCTCATCAAAGTGATATGCTGGAACTTATGATGGGCCAAGTGACACACATGGAAGAGAATATGAAAGAACTAGATAAAAATGATTTTCGTTATGTAGTCCACCAAATGGAGTTGGAGCGCATTCGGTATATTATGGCTAGTTATTTAAGGTGTCGGTTACAAAAAATTGAAGCCTATAGCAAACATATTCTAAATGAAGAATCAAACAGAGAACCAGATGAGAAACGTTTGTCACCAGAGGAAACAAAATTTGCGCAGGAATATTACGAAAATGTTGAACAATATTTTCATCAGGTTGCTTTACAATACATGCCTAATATGCAGAGATCAGAAGCTGACCAACGTATAGTTAGACCGAACCTTATGAGTCATGTATTCATTAAGGCTAATGTTTCCGGTAAGTTCATGCAATGTAATCTTAATGAAAAAAAAAACTATTAGATCAAGAAAATAATAATTTCTAGTTTAGCTTGCAAATCTACATGAAATAAGTATATTTTTAATTCTATTATTGCGAAAGATGCTATAAAAACCCAATTATAATTTATACACTTTTTAATGCTGAAAATTTTTTTAATATAACAAAAAAAAAAAAAAAAAAAAAAAACGGCTAGTTGAAAAACCCCACAAGCGGGGCAACTGGTGGGTAAAGCTCATTCGAATACGATGAATAAAGTGGTACTAATCGCTTTTATTCGCTAACTATTGTTTCAAGATACATTCGAAAATGAAGAAAGGTGTACAACAAATATTGACGTACCTCAAAAACGGTTTAGTTTATTGAATAAACTAAAAAAAAAAACGAAATTCCGCAATTTGGGTCTTACCTTAAGTAAGGCTGCAACTTTTTTTTATCTGCTCAGTTGTTTTAGAAATATAAGTTTTTTTTTGGCAAAATATAATAATTAAATAATAATTTAATAAATACCTATAATAATTTTTTTAGCTAATTTTCGAAATTTTTGTTTTTTAAAACGGCGTGAGACATACGTGTTCTAGCATAACACTCTCTTAATCTGTTCACAATTTTTTGATTTTATCTAAAACAAGAGATATTCTAAAAAACGGTAAGCAGCACTTTATTCAGCGTACTCGAATTAGGTTTACGCGATGGGTGCCCCGCTTTTTAGCAAAGACAGTTAAAGTCGAGCACAGTGTAATTTTTATGAACTCGTATTTTTAGTTCCTGCTGTTGTTGTTGGAGTGGACGACGAGGAAGTGGATTTAGCTGCTGGTTCACAACATATCATACCATATCAGTTGATTGCTGATTTAATACAAAAGAATCAGGTGCAACTTATATAATAATAGAGAATGTTTTATATTTTAATTTCTCTTTTGTACATAAGTTATTAAAATTTTATTATTGTAAAGAAAAAATATTAAAAACATTTAAGATACGAGTCTTAATAAATTGAGTAAAAACCAGGGACTGCAAATTTAAAAATTTTAACTAAAAAAAAATCAAACTTATGAAGAAGTGCTTTGCGCATAAGGAATACACCAAGATAATTCTTGTTACATGGACTTCCTTTATATGCATTTATTTTCATTTTCTTAGTTATAGTAAAAAACTCAACTTTACCGATTATTTTCTGAGTGTTATTTATTCCTTAGGAAATAAAAACTATTTTTGTGTTATATTTTTTGCTTAGAAAATAAAAGTTATTTCTTGAATTTTATTTATTTCTCAGAAATAACTTTAAATTTCTAAGCGAAAAATAAATTTAAGAAATAATGATTAAAAAGTAATTTTTAAAAAAAAACTTATAACCGTTATGGTCCTTTAAAGAGATATTAGTAAATATAAATTATTTTTTGTCGCAAAGATGTTCAAATGATTGCTATTCATTACTTTCAGATGCACTTAAGGAATGATCTAAGCGACTCTCTAGAATTTCAGCCTGATTGAACATTACTCGTTTGCGTGGCAATGGTACAGGTTTTTTATTTATATTGTCTTGGTGGACCACTGCTTTAACAACAGATTCATCTGGTTTCCTTATGGGGGAGGTCAAAATCCGTTCCAACATCTGCTTGTAGTTTCCGCTGTAAGTTGTTGTGCTTACGTTCAAAGGCGTTGAGGCCGTTAAATACATATTTTCTTCTTCATCAGAAAATTCATCAGAAATATTCTTTTGTTCTTTGGTTTTATGTCTAACAGGATTTGTAACTTTTAACAGGTCTTTAGCATTTTGAGGCATTTTCGTTGAACACAGCTTGTCTACAAATTTTTTAATTTTATTTCTGGTGGCATAGAACTGCGGATGTTTCTAATTAATGTAATAATGCACCGTTAATAAAGAGAAATTTATTTTTTTTTAGGACAAAATCTACCTGTTTGAGCTTATTTCGTTCCTTGTTAAGATCGGCAGAAATTCTTTTCTTTACTGTTGGATTTAACGACTTTGTCCTTATATCCACGCCTAATGCCAAAAGACGGTGGTTTATTAGTTTCGTTGTATCTTTCTTTGTCATAATATGAGGTTTAGATGAAAGTTGTCTGAAAAAATGTTATTTTTTTTTTAAATATTTCATTGTACATAGGTTAAAATAAAACTTACTTGATGGGAATGTTCTTTTGCGCTGGGATTTGCTTTTTGTTTGTGTTTATTTTAATTAGCTTTTCGTCATTTTCTTCATACAGAAGACTGTCAGAAACATCGGTACTATCATCGTCAGAAATGCCGGATGTGGACACAGATTTGTCATGTTTTTCAGAATCTGAATATTATACATTATTTTGTGTAGATTATCGGACATTTTTTTACTCACCTTTCTTTGCGTATTTTACAAAAGTATGATTGCTTTCCGAAGCTGAATTTTCCTTATAAGAGTGTGTATCTTTATGTCGCCAAATCATTGCTTCTTCTTTTTGTTTACAAGCTGGAATTTCTTTATTTATTCCACCCATTTTGAAATGCTCATTTTTAGTTTCATTATTTATCTTTGAATTTTGGTTGAATTTAACATCTTTTTGTAACAAGACTTTTTCGTTTAACTTTATTAACTCTTTTTCCAACTGCTCTAACTTTTCTTTATAGTTTGTCTCCATTTTTGCAACTACGACTTCGATTTTTTCAGCATTTGCTTTAGCAATTTCATCCACTTTTTTACTCATAAAATCTTCTATAGACGATGTCGATTTTTGTTTTTCATTATCAAAATGTAATTCTCTTTGACTTTTGGCCAGTTTTAGTTCAGCACCTATATCCTGTAACTTAATGTTGATTTCAGTTAAAAATTCTGAATTATGATTTTTTTGTTCCTCTTTCCATCTTTCAATCTCTTGAAATTTTTCTTGTAAAACACACAGTTGTTGTCGACTTTGCGAAGAAGTACTTAGGTCGTCTTCACTATTATCATCTCTTTCCTTTATTTCAGATAAATTGCTTTGAATGCCAATACTTTGTACTGAAATTTTTTCAAATTTTTCTGATGATGTTCCATTTTTTAATTCGTTTTTATTGACTGTTTCTATATGTTTCTCCTTGATTTCCCTTTCAGCATTGTTTATCCTCTCTTTAAGCTGTTTTATCTCTAGTTCAAGCTTAATAGTATTTATTAGAGTCAAATCATTTTCTCGCTCTTTGCATAAAGACTTTGGCGCTTCACAGTTCCTCTCCGTCTTTGCTAAAATACTGCTATGCTTGCGAGAGATGTGCAAATTCAGTGCATCATTGCTTACGAAATTCTTAGTGCATACATGACATGGATAAATTACTTCATGTATTGCTTCCATTTGTGTAATTTTCTTATGTAGCTGTAGTATTTCATTATTAGACTCAGACAATGACTTTTTAAGAGTCGCAAGCTCGATTTGCGAAATGCCATAAGACTCTCTTAGATCTGTAACAGTTTCTTCCAAAAACTTACGACAAAATATCAAATATTGTACCGAAAATTGAGAAAGCATGAAATATTTTGCAATGCCACTATCTAAAATATTTGAATCCAATATCGATCCCAGTGGAGCTTCGGATAAGTGATTCAAAACAGCGTCAATTTGTTCTAAACTTTGATCCTTTAAAATACGCTCTATTTCTAATGAACCTAAAATAACATGGATTTACATATAAATATGTACACAAGTATGTAAGGATTTACACAATTTAAATGCATCAATTTTACCTATTAAACGCCAATCTAAAGGACCATCTTTAAAATTGCGTAGTTTAAATCCCGCGTCTCTTGCTACTTGCGGATAATTATAAGTATAATTAAATGCCATGTTCCTTAAAAATAATTTAATTTTATTTATAAAACAGTTTTCTATGGTATATATGTACACTTTTGTACTTTTTTGTTTGGCTCTAAAACAAGCAACTGTTGCTTGGCAACTGCTATTTATTTTTCTAGTAATTTTTAAACTGTGCGAACTGTGTCGTGAACTAGTTAAAAAAAATATAATTCAACAAGGTTCTACTTGAATATTATTAATAACCTTACTTAGTCCGTTTCCAATTAACTTTAAAACAGTATTTGAATAATTTAAATTTAGTCATCAAAATATTATTATCCTTTCAAAACTACCCATGCTACTTTATTAGTTTTTGCACAAATTGAGTCTCAAAAAACCGATAGAACTCTGTTGCTCAACGATAAGGCACATGAATTTGGGACAAAATGATTCTAAGTGCTAAATAATAGAACTTTGTGTTACGGTAAGAAATAATTTTTGGAGATAGAACCATGTGTTATTGAGAAAGGTCTAATTTCGAAAGTTAAACAAGTAATAAACATAAGGACAATGCAATAAGAGTGCCAATTTTTTTTGATATACACCCATATGTATTTTATGATTTTATTTTGTATTCTTCAAAATGATTTTTAAAACAAATAGTTTTTCTCTTTAATAAGAAGAATTTTTGGCATGGCAATATGGAATTTAAAGGTCTAACCAGAATAACTAACTTAAGATACTGTCAAAAATGAATGAGAGCCTCTCAAATGCATTTAATATAAAAGCATTGATTCCGTATGGAATTTGCGATAATAAAAAGTTTCCTTAAGCTCAATATGGTTTGACACAAACGATTTAAATGTATTCGCATATTTGATTAAGCCACGTTATGGACATTTTGGTTAGGCCTTTATTCCTGAAATGATGTAATATGTGTTTTTAGTGCAGAAACCTCACCTTCAGAAATTCATTTTACGGATTTCAACCCCTTATTACTGCTAGATTAAATTATTACTTGTCAACAAAAACACTTGTTAATTTGTATTTAGTTGAGTTGTCTATGAAAAGAAAATAATTTTGTAAAGAAAATTTTATGTCAATAAAATACATTTTATCATGGTACCAAGGCGAATTCATTACAGGTGATCCTAAAAGCCCTGCTGGTAACTTTTTTTCTTTAGCTTTATAATTGTTGCATGTCAAAATTTTGTTTATTATCTTTGTTTCTGTTTTGATTTGTTTCGGTTTTTGACATTGTACAATGATTTTACAAAAACAAATTGCTTGTCGTTTTTGTACGAGTTGTACTTGTTGTACTACCGAGATTACCTGGAATGAATTCGCCTTGCATGGTACCATGCATTTTATTATTTTATTTTTAAACTTCAATAAAGTCGGTTGTAATTGCTTGGGTTCCAATAATTACATATTTTAGCTACATCAGTTACATTATTTTTATTTGCGTGTGCGCTATATATTTTTTAAATTTGTATGACTGCTGTTTAAATATAATTCTTAAAGCGTCAATCATACTTTTAGCATTGATTGTTTCACCTAAAAATCCATGTTTAACCATTTTATATAGTTAATGAACTTTTTAAGCTGTGAACATTTCAAATGTAGAGAATTAGGGTTATAATGAGGACTCCACAAGCACATTCATTTTACGCGTGAAATATCAATTGGCCTAGCCATTATATCTGTGGACATACATTTAAAAGTAATTTGACTTCTTAGAATGTTAATATGGTGACCTAAACAAAAGAGGTAAACGTTTTTTACATGGTCCAATTAGTAGGTCTACGTGAAACGCCTACTGATTTTTTTTCAGGTTTGTGTGTTTTTCGTGCAATCGCTTTTGTAACTATTGTTTTTTACATCTCTATAATTTTCTACACAAACAAATGCGGTTGGTTATGACATCTTTATCATGTCATAAATAATATTTTTTACTGAACTTTACTGCATTTTACGAAATTGCGTTCGAGTACACAAAATGCAGTAAATGAGAACACAAATTGAGAGCGTAAAATGACAGTTCTTGACTGAGTACCAGTGTGGCCATTTTGGCATTTATGCAGCTAAATTAAGCATTCCAAATTTTTATTTGGCTGCAAAAATTTCATTTTGCACTTAGCATTTTATTTAGCATTTCTGGAAAATGTTTTAAAGCTTTTTTTTAGCTTTATTTATTTGCTACTTGCAGGATCATATATTTGAACTGGAAAAGTGGTTAAAACAATGGAGGATAAAGGTTAATGAGCAAAAATGCGTACATATAACATTCACCTTGCGTCGGGAGTCATGTTCCCCTATTAAAATCAATAATCAATTAGTGCCCCAACAATCGCATGTAAAATATCTCGGAATTCATCTAGATCGGCGTTTAACATGGAAATGCCATATAGAAGCAAAACTAACACAAATGAAACTAAAAGCAATTCAACTTAATTGGCTTATTGGAAGAAACTCTGTTCTTAGTCTCGATTGTAAACTTCTACTTTACAACTCTATCTTAAAACCAATTTGGTGCTACGGTATTCAGTTATGGGGCACTGCCTCGGCTTCTAATATCGAAAAAATTCAAAGGCGACAAAATAAACTTCTTCGAATAATCACAGCCGCTCCCTGGTATGTTAAAAACTCAAATATTCACAAGGATCTCAATGTGCCGTTAGTAAAAACTATTATTACGAAGTATGCAGTAAAATATTCAAAAAGACTTGAGTCGCACCCAAATCCACTAGCCCGAAATATTTTAAATTACAGCGGCCACTCTAGATTAAGGAGAAGAGATACAGCAGGACTCATCAGACAAGAAGAGCGCTAAACATCTACATATGTGAACAGAAACCGTGAAGAGAAAAATTTTCGTCTAGCATTGGCAGGACAAAAATAAAGTATTAGTATAAGATTTGATTAATTATTGTTAGTTCATATTTAATATATGAAGATTCAATAAATAAATAATGAAAAAAAAAAAAAAAAAAAAAAATTTATTTGAAATATTTGGATGAATAGTTTTATTGATTTTGCTTAAATATTTTAAAAAGTTATAATAAATTTTGATAAAAAATAGTTGTACCCAAAATGAAATTTTGTATGAAAATGGATAATTCTTATGTTAAGAAACATCTTACCCGTCTTGTTGAAAAAATAGTATATTCAGGGAATACATATTAGAAATGCCCTTATCCTTGATTGTAAATATTATTTGCTATTTCATATCACGATATAAAAGTACAAGGAAATACTTTGAATTTAGATATAAATTCAATAGTGTAAATGTCTAATAAAATTGTTTGCTCTAAACTGCTGACAAAATAATTATTTTAAAGGTTCAATTTTTCTAAAACTATAAAAAATTAAATGATCTAAAGAATTTTGTAAATCATAGAAATAAATCGTTTAAATTTTGCATATATCTGTGCTACATATTTACCTGTGCTACATATTTATATGTATTAGATCCTTTAGCAAAATCTAACCATTTGCTTATATATAAACATTTATTACAATTACGTTCAAAAATTAGTCTCTAAAATATATTTAGTTTCGAAAAAAATTTCATACATTTTTAACAAAAATCTTTAAAAAATTTTAGCATTATTTTTAGTATTTTTAAAAATAATTTTTAGCATATTTTGGCCATATCTAATGCCAGATTTAGCTGTAAAAATTTTTTAGACCTGGCCACACTGCTGAGTACTTACAAATTTTTACTGCAGAAATTTTTACGTGTGCCAATATAGCGTCGGTTTTTGGGAATTTAAAAACCGGGAAACCAAAATACCCAAATAATGGCGATTTCCAGAATAAGAACTAAAAGTTAGCGTCAAATTTAAGAATTTAAAAAGTGGAAGTAAAAATATATTTATATTATTAATAAAAATACAAAAAACAGTTATCATAGGCTGTATATTTTCTGAAAGTAAATAGTTTTCTGGGCAAAATGAACAAAGCGTGCAAAAAATCGTTCGGCCAGTTTCCGAGAAATCTGGGTTCATCCAAAATGGTCATTTATGCCATAAACCACAGCCTGTGGTATCCGTGCAAAGGTCTGTGATCCATGGCATAAATCAGTAAAGATTTTAACTGACTATATTTTTCTTCCCCTCTCGACACTGGTTGTATGTTGATCAAATCTTGAACAACGATTGTTACTGCGCTGCCACACATAAATTTATACTGAAAAATTCTTTTATTTGTTTTGAAATATAAATTAATTACACGAAATTGGAATTAAAGTAAAAAAGCTAGAAAAGCTAAATGTATTGTTGAAAAAAGCAAAAAAAAGGCTA
Source organism: Pollenia amentaria (assembly GCA_943735925.1). Classification (NCBI taxonomy): domain Eukaryota; kingdom Metazoa; phylum Arthropoda; class Insecta; order Diptera; family Polleniidae; genus Pollenia; species Pollenia amentaria. Next base: position 2,753,608 of record OX031006.1, on the reverse strand, counting down.
AAATCTAAATCAAATATTTCAAGGTAAACATGAAAAAATAAAGCTAAATTTAGCTCGGTAAAGCAAATATGGTCACACTCTAAAGAAGTCCAATTTTTATATTTTTTTTGGTCTTCAACATATTTAAAAACAATTTATAAATTTTTTTTGCGCTTGATCTTGTTTTTGTTTACATATATAACTCCTATTGCAACTAAGGGCCTCAACGAAAGCCCTCCATCCATTCCTGTTTGTCGTCAGTAATTTTATTTGCCTCCACGAAACGTTATGGTCGCGTAATTCGCTTTCGGTTTGGCGCCTTCAGGTATTAGCAGGTCTTCTGGATCCCTAAGGATTATATTCGATGGATTGTCTCGTAATATCGTCACGAGACTTTCTCATCGTACGGCTAAGCCATTTGAATTTCCAGATTCATAATCTACATCTAGTGTTGTATGATGTGATTGATTCCAAAGATTGATGTTGAAGAAGGTATTTGGCCAAAAAATTCCGAGGATACGTCTGAGACATCGGTTGACAAATGCTTGCAAGCTTTGGATTTCGCGTTTAGATAAGTTCCATGTCAGAAGAGCGCTAAGCACATTGTTAATACAATTGGCCGGACGTAAATTTAAACATTCAGGAGGTGGTCCACCTCCAGTCTGCTTCATTTGTTTTTTATAAGCTGAATTTTTGGTTTTGGAAGCAGACTTTGTTTTGCGCCACTGATTTTGAATTTGTTCCAAACATCTGTTAGTTTTGTTTACTTTATTAAATAATTCGAGGATTGTATTGCAAGCTTCTTTTTTCTTCCTATTAGTATTTGTGTCAATTTTGGCGTTTTCAATAATGTCTAATTTATTTAACACTAAATTTGAAAGTAAGTCCTGAAAACAAATACATATATGTATGTATATATATTTTAATTACATATGTAATTATATAATGTTATTATATAATGATATTTAAAATATTTATTATATGAACTTACTTTTTCATCCTGCCCCCAATTTGGAGATCGTTTTACAGTTTTTTTATCTTCCTTTTCCATATTTTAGTATTTAAACATTCTATTTACAACTTGAGGGGAAAAACTTTAATAGAAATATCGACAAACACATCATCAACAGTATAGCCAACTATTTGTTTGATTTTCAAACAAATAGTTGGCTATACTAACACTTTTCAGAGTTGATATTCAAATTATTTTTGACAGCTAAAAATTCGTTTTAAATAAACTCTTTGCCAACTATCTGCTAAGTCTAAACGGCCTGCTAGTTAGCAGATCGTTGTGTGTAATGTATAAGCAGTGGCTAAATTTTGGTTATAAATACGGCCGTAAATTAATGGGTCGATTACGGATTGTAGTGTGTTTGACTAGTCGTTGTTACCATACCATCTGTATGTAACACGAGCTGCGCACTTTGTGTAAGCTACAATGTCCGCACACACCAAACTCATTGTTGGGAATATGCTGGCTGGCAATTTCCCAGCAATACTAAGTAGAATTATTAACATTATAAGCGTAATATTGTTAGTATATTTTAAGGTACTTAGATTTAAGAATAATTTGCGCAGAACAATTATTAATACAACATTTCAACAGAACGGTCGCTTAGGCGGCTGCTCGTTGTTAAAACAATAATAAAAAAAATAATTTAAATAATAAATAGTGAACAAGCTTTATTGTCCAAAAGATAAAAGAAAAGTACAATCGTTATAGGATGGCCACTAAACGGAAGTTGCCAGAAGCGAAGTCAGGCAGCGCCATAATTTCGCTAATTTCGCTCCTGGCAAGTCAACTTCAGCCTTGTCGCCATCCGTAATCGACCAATAAGATTCGGTAAATATGAAGATTTTCCTTAAGAAATTTTTTAATTCGTTTGATCGGAAGTAAAAGCTTATTTTTAGGCATAATTATTATTTCACATAAAAATCCCAGAAAAAAAATTATCGAATCGAATAATAACCAAAAATTGTATTTTCATATTAAAAATACAATAATAATTAAAATGGCTTATAACTCCTAAAATAAGAGTTTAATCAAAAATAAAAGCTTGTCTTGATCACGCATATAATATTATTTTTTGGGTAAAACTGCTATGAAAAAAAGTATTTGCTTGTAATTTCAAAACGGAAAAATTAGTTTTTTTTCATCACTCATATTTTGAATCAACAATCAAGTTTTGATGTAAACATTTAAATCGTTTTTTATTCATTCAAAAAGTTTTTAAAAGAAAAAATTAATCTGTTTTTTTTTAACAAAAATCAATTGGTTATGCGAAAATTTTTGAAATGTTAGCTGCTTGCAATTATTTTTTCTACTTAAAGCTTAGTTATCTAAAACAAGACCACACATAAAAAGAAATGTAACATTTTTTTAAGAATGTTGGGGAACAGTTCAAAAATCTACTTGAAAAATTAAACATACATAAATGTTTTATATCAAGGAATGTTTGAGTTTATTATAAATTGTGAAAATATTTTTTATCTTTCCTTGAAATTTCTATTTTGCATTCTGACTATTAAACTATGAACATATGTCGATGAATATAAAAATTACATATTCAGAAAGAAGTACAATTATTAAAAAAAATTGGTTCAGTAGGATAAGAGTAATGAATCCAAATGTGGAACCACCACCATATAAAAAATGATAATTTTGTTACAAAAACTAACATGAATAGATGGCGGAATGCATATGTATATTGATATAAGAGTTTGCACAAAATTTTTCTTTATGGCAAGAAATCATCCCACAAAATTTTATGAAGATCAGTCCAAAATTTATCATAAGCCACACGAAAATAAATATTTTTAAAAGAAATAACAATTTTAAATGCTTTAAATGCTACAAGAAATAAAATTTGTAAATGCTTTTAAATTTAACTGTAAATATTCTTCTTCTTTTGCGTATATTTATCTCAAACATAATGACACATGTATTTGCCGTCTCTAACCCAAACCCAGAATCTAGCATCACTTTTTATTATTGATTCAGTCAGTAGTAAAAATCGTTTGCTAGGAAAGCATCTCATTGTGGCAGTTAAAGGAATTTCTGCAAAAAATTATGTGAAATATTTAATAATAATTTTGTAAAAATGTCAAAATTATCAAGTTTTTTAATTTTTATTTTAGTTTCGCAAACATGTGCAATGGGTAAGTTTTTTTTAAGTAAATTTAAATTTATATTAAATGTACAAAACAAAAAAAAAAAAAAAAAAAAAAAACAGTTAAATTTTTGTAATGTGTATCCTTTGCGACACCACCCCTTAAAAACGCATGTCTTCTCTTAATAGGAAACTAAATGATAACAATAAAAGAGAGAGAGAGATATAGAGAATTGGCGTTTGTTTACTAGCTAACATTTGTTTACAAACAAAAAGCAACAGGTTTTATTTACAAGAGGATTAACATTTTTAATATTTCCTCCTTAGCTCCCTTGAGTTTTGAAGCGAATCCAGATACTAAACGCTTATACGATGATCTTTTGAGCAATTACAATCGTCTTATTCGACCAGTAGTGAACAATACGGAAACATTAACTGTATGGCTGGGCCTTAAATTGTCACAATTGATTGAAGTTAATTTAAGAAATCAAGTTATGACAACTAATTTATGGGTAAAACAGGTACTTTCCTTTTATATTATTTGCTTGTATTTGTTTTATATCATTAAGGGCTTTTCAGCGCTGGTTCGATTATAAATTACGTTGGGATCCTGAAGAGTACGGTGGAGTTGAGCAACTGTACGTACCATCTGAGCATATTTGGGTCCCTGATATTGTTTTATATAACAATTGGGACGGTAACTATGAGGTAAAACACAAAATTGATTAAATGTTTAGTCCTGAACAAAAATTTTTCCCATTTACTCTAATATAAATTTTAAGCATATAGTTCAAACCTAAGTTTGAATAATTATTGTAGTGCTTTAGTTTTATTCTCCAAGAAGTTTATTTATTTATTTTTTTTATAACCAACAATAGGTAACATTAATGACAAAAGCGACTTTAAAATATACCGGCGAAGTCTTTTGGGAACCACCAGCAATATATAAGTCATCATGTGAAATGAACGTCGAATATTTTCCGTATGATGAGCAAATTTGTTTCATGAAATTTGGTTCATGGACATACAACGGTGCACAAGTGGATTTGAAACATTTAGATCAGGTATACAAAAAAAAAATTTAATATCATACCAAAAAGGTAAATTAAAATATATAATTAGGCAATTCAGAAACTGTTTTATGGTGTCGTATTGGTTATATTTTCTATACTCTTATGAATGTGACATCACATTTCGAATTAAAATACTTATTAGGTGCGTTTGAGTACTTTTACAGTAAAATGCAGTAAATGAGTAAACTTAAAAATTTGCTCTCACAAAAAGCTGTTGTCCAAAAAATTACGCGAACGCAAAATTTGAAAAATTCGTAAAATAAAGGCAACAGCTGATGGCAAATAATTGAAGTGTTGAAAAATGTTTACACTTTTGACTACTTAACTCGTTTTCTTATCGGTACTCGATTAAATACTTTTTATAACACGAATATTTTTGGAAAATACAAACAATTATTTTATGTAATCTTTCATATTTGCTTGTTTTTTATTTTATTTGAATTTGATAATTTGTGTCCGGCTAAATTTGATCAATATTACGAATATGTACTTTTGTTTTTCTATTGATACCCGAGTACTTGTCTTTTTTACAACTCCAAAAAATTAACATAACAAAACAAAGTTTCAAAAGTTGGTATTTAGCCATATAAATTCTTCACAAACAAGTTTAATTAATTAATATTTATTAATTTTTTGTTTTTATTTTAGTTTTATTTCAACTTTTCTTTTTTAAACAATTTTTTCACAATTTGTATGCCTTTTGTTTGCTACATTTGTTTGTTTACCTTTTGAAACATATGTTTTTTTGTTTTACTAAATTTTACTGCAAAAATTTCTGCAGTAAAAATTTGTAAGTACTCAGTCAAGAACTGTCACTTTACGATCTCAATTTGTGTTCTCATTTACTGTATTTTGTGTACGCGAACGCAATTTAGTAAAATGCAGTAAAGTTCAGTAAAAAATAGTAAAAACTTTTGTTTTCTCGAACGCAGCTATTATTTTTCATTGTTCAGTTACTTAGGGCATAGTATACAACTAGTATAACGACTCTTTGACAGGGACCTAACTCAAATGTCAAGGTACATAGTAGATGCTTGTATAAGTAAGATTTTTTTAAATGTATTGGCGTATAAAACTATTTTCACCCATAAACATAGTTGCTTAAATCGTAGTGTGGCAAAAAAAATTTTTTTAAAGTATAATTTTCATAATTCGAAAAATTTTAAATTTATTTAATGCTAGCTGCATTTATAAGCTTTTAAAAACATTGTGTGCAATATCGGAAAGTATTTAAATAGTTTAAGATTTCAAATATTTGTTGCATACCACAAAATACTACTCTGTTGGGTTTTATAATATTCAGCCCTATTATGAAAGTCGACGTCGACATAAGTCGATTATATTTTCTGAGTCGTTATTGACAATAATCGATTACTATTGACAGTCACTTGATATTTTCTAGGGCGCTTTTAAGTCGACGTCAAGTAGAATTGTCTCTGTTTTAGTCGACAGGAAATTTTGCGACAACTCGAATGAAAGTTAAAAGAATTTTAAGTACATAGTATGTAAACATATTTATTAAGTACGTTAAAATAAAAAATGCAAATTTAAAAGAAGTTAGGGGCACAAATTTGAATAGTAAATTAAACGCGAAAATTCAGAAAAGTTTGCTAAAATAGCGAAAATTCGCGAAAATTTTTAATATTTCAAACAAGCCATAAAATTAATTAAAAGTCCCTAAAACTATAAGGAATGTCAAAAATTCGGTAAAAATGGCAAATTTAGCGGAAATTCGCAGAAATTTGCTAACAGTGGCATGATAGCAAAGTCTTATATTAATTAACAATCGTTAAAGCTATAAAGAATCAGAAAACTTACAGTAAAAATAGCTCTTATCGCGACAACGACTTACATTATAGGGGTGATTAACAACAGATAAAAATTTGTTTCAAAAAAATTTATTTAAAAATTTTTAGTTTTTGAAAAATAAAAACATTTTCCAAGAGCAAATAAGCAAAATGTGTTGGAAGAAATTATTAACTATGTGTTTGTGTCATAAAATTAAACAAAAAGTATTATATTGTGAAAAATTTAAAATACTCACCCCTATTATATAAGTCGTCGTCGACATTAATTTTTATTTGTTGTCACAACAAGTCAACGACTACATCACTTCGACGTTAATTTGGTATTTTTTAAGAAAGTTGTGTCGACGTCGACTAGTTATCGAAAATCTGAAAAAAATCCCATCTCCAATTATTTATCTATTATTTTTATTCTTCATCATTAAAGTTAATTTTTTAACGCTATTTATGCTTTTTTCCGACATTTTATTTTTTAACCGATTTAGCGATTTAAAATTAATTTTGGATTTTGTTTCCGATTTTGAATTTTTGGCGAATTTTTGCCCTGCTCGCGATAAGAGCTATTTTTTACTGTAAGTTTTCTGATTGTTTATAGCTTTACCGATTATTAAGAAATATAAGACTTGGCTTTCATGCAGCTGTTAGCAAATTTTTGCGAATTTCCGCTAATTTTGCAATTTTTACCGAATTTTTGACATTGGTTTTTTTTATAGGGACTTTTAATTAATTTTATGGCTTGTTTGAAATAATAAAAATTTTCAAGAAATTTTGCTATTTATGCAAACTTTTCGAAGTTTTCGCAATTTCGCGTAGTTTTGTTGCTCTTTGAGGCAATAGTCTTAAACTAAAAATTTTCGCGCATTATTTTAGCAAACTTTTCCGAATTTTCGCGCTTAATTTACTAATAAAATTTGTGCCCATAACATCTTTTAAGTTTCCATTTTTTTTATTTTCACGTATTTTATAAATATGTTTACATTCTACTTAAAATTTCTTTAACCTTCATTTGAGTCGTCGCAAAATTTCCTATCGACTAAAACAGAGACAATTCTACTCGACGTCGACTTTAAAGCGCCTTAGAAAATATCAAGTGACTGTCAATAATAATCGATTATTGTTAATAACGACTCATAAAATACCATAACTGTTCCGGTGCCGTCGACTTTAATAATAGGGGTGGTAACAACAAAAACAAAACAAAATTTTAAATTTTTCTATTTAAACTTTTTCACAATATAACACTTTTTGTATATATTTTTTATTTATTTATTTTTTGGCCAAGGTGTTAAATTTGAAGCTTTAGATATTCTAGTAAGCTTATAGGGCCTAAATTTTTCCATTGTAAATTAAAAACACATTTAATTACATTTTTTCCCAACGTTTCGTCAATTTTTTGTTGACTTCTTCAGGGGAATATTTTCAATGTGTGTAGATATTACATTAATCAAAATATAAGTAAAAGAAAAAAATTTAAATTATTAAATTTATAATGGTCATTATTTTAATTTTAAAAAAGGAAAGTTGAAATAAAATTTAAACAATAAAAAAAAGTTAATAAATATTAATTAATTAAACTTCTTTGTGCTGCATTGATATAACTAAATTCCAACCTTTAATTTTTTTTGTTGTTGTTTTATTTTTTAGAGTTGTTAAAAGTATTTGTATTTGGGTACTTAGTACTTCACTTATTTTTTAAGTAACCAATAGCAAAAAATGTATTCATGTATTTTTGAACAAATTTAGCCGGACACAAATTAGTAAAATCAAATAAAATAAATCAAATAGAAAAATGAAATAAATTGTTTGGATTTTCTTAAAATGTTCGTGTTGTAAAAAGTATTTAATCGAGTACCGATAAGAAAACGAGTTAAGTAGTCAAAAGTGTAAACATTTTTCAACACTTCAATTATTAGCCATCAGCTGTTGCCTTTATTTTACGAATTTTTACAAATTTTGCATTCGCGTACTTTTCTGGACAACAGCTTTTTGTGAGAGAAAATTTTTCAGTTTACTCATTTACTGAATTTTACTGTAAACGTACTCAAACGCACCTATTATTAAAGTCAGCAGAGTAGCATTTTGTGGTATGAAAATAATATTTGAAATCATAAATACATAAATGAAATATTTTCCGATATTGCAGAATAACAATTTAACAAACATTGTTTTTAAAAGTTTATAAATGCAGACCGCATTAAACAAATTGAAAATTGTTTGAACTAAGAAAATTTTATTTTAGAAAAAATATTGTTGCCACATTCTATACGTATTTATGCAATTATGTTTATTGTTGCAAATAGTTCTATACACAAATACATTTAAAAAAATCTTACTAAACAAACATGAGTTAGGTACCACTGACATTTGAGTTAGGTACCTGTCAAAGAGTCGGCTTACTAGTTGTATACTATGCCCAAGAGGCTAGTATAAATTTTGACATTAGCGTAGACATTTTTGACAATTTTAGTTCACCATACACCTGTGCTACCGTTTTACACACACCCTTACAGCCATACCTAAACAAGAGCGGAACGCGTTTTCTAGCTGTCAAAAATCCTGATGCCCATACAATTTGTATGTATGTAGTGTTGTTTTGACAACCCTGTTTTTATGTTTGATAATAAATAATGGCAAATTAGCTATTTTTAGGTCAAACTAGCGGTTTTAATTCAATTTCTTATGTCTTTTATGAGGGTTTTAGTCGGCACGAAAGTTAACGCTACTGTTTATGGCACAACGCTGACGCTCTTATTTAGGTATGGCATATCAGCGTAAAAGCTACGCTGAAGAAAACGTTCCGCCTTCCGCTCTTGTTTAGGTACGGCTGTTAGAATGACTAGAAAATTGATTAAGAAAATTATTGATAAATCACCGAATTTCAAAACTTCTTAAAAAGCAACAATTCTATAAAAGGAACAATCTTAACATGTAATGTGGAAGATGCTTATGATTAGGGATTCTGATCTGATAACTGGGATTATTGTTTAAAATATTCCATTAATCGCGGTTGTTGCTTACTCGCGTTTTAATATTTAACATATTATTAAAAATCATTATTCCACAATTGAGGGCTTCGCCGATTTTTGCATCAAACATTTAAGAGTTGGAAGTTTGATTAGAGCAAGACGGCTAGTGTATGACGGAAGATGTAATGGGCTCCACTGTAAACCACGAAGGCAGAATAACAAAAATTGCCTTTGTACAGATTCAATGTAATTGTTGACAGTTATATATCGTTACCTTAAACGCAAAAGGCCCTAACTAACCAAAAATTAAAAATCGACTTTTTCATTGATTCTGATGTATTGCATCAACAAACATGTCCACAAAAAATTTTGAAAACTTTCCACCAAAATTAGAGATTTTATTAACAAAAAACAAAAAGCCCTATCTACAAAATAGTATACGATAAACGCTAAAAACATAACAAACAGTTTTCATTATATGCAACATTGTTATTTATCAAAACCACCGGTAGGTTTTACAAGAAAAATAGAAGAAAAATTAATTATAAACAGTTTAAGGCAATTTATGAATTTACCATTTTAAATAGTTTTTTGTTTCTCCTGTTAAATTTTCAAAATGTTAGATAGGGCCTTTTGCGTTTTAGGTGACGATATATACGATCCCAAACTATATATGCATATTAATTCGTATTTCATGTCAAACAAAAATAAAATTATATGAGAAACTATGACATTGTTTGTGCTTTCAATGTTATTCTTTGGCGTTGCGTTAGTTCTGTGGCGTTGCGAATAATTAGGCCTAGCGTTGTACATAATTAGGGCCTATATTTCAATATGAATTGATACTTAAATAGAATTGATAAAATAGGCCCTAAGAGTTGTACAAATTTAAAATTGTGTAATTTTTTCAATAAATTATATTTTCAATTATGATTTAAAATATGATCAAAAAACAGTCCGATTTTAAACAACGGGTGAAAGTTTTTTTTTGGAACTTTGAATTTTACTAAAATTTTTCTTCGGTTGCAGAGAAAATATGTTTTGTTTTGAATTTAATTTATTTAGCTTAGTAAAATCGAATATTTCAAAGGCATAGACAATAAAATAAATCTTGTAAAAAATAACAAAGACTGGTGGAACCTAGTAAAGGAAATCAAGAATGTAGAAAGACAAACAAACCCTGGAATACATGCAAATGAATTCAAGCAATACTTCTACGAGTTGTTAAATCCACCACAAACGTCAAGCAATATTATGTATGCAGCAATGTCTTACTCTGATTATGATCTTGATCGACCAATAAACACCATCGAAATTAAAAATGTACTTGCAAAAGCAAAAAATAATAAAGCTCCGGGAGAAGATCGCGTAAGTTATGAATTTCTCAAAAATGCTTCTGAAAGATTTTTAGAAGAATTAGCGATCTCCTATAACATTATATACGAGACGTCAAAATTAGATGAAACATTTACAAACAGTATAATTTTTTCCAATTTTTAAAAAAGGAGAAAGGGAGAATACAAATAATTATCGTGGAATAGCGTTTATGAATACAGTAGCAAAAACATTTATGAGTATTTTGAATACTAGGCTTAACAAATGGCTACACAAACACAATAAAATAACAGAATTTCAAGCTGGTTTTCGGGAAGGGTACTCAACTTCAGATAATCTGTACAATTTAGCAGCGATTGCTCATTTTAAATTTAATGAAAAAAAGAAATTATATGCTTTTTTGTGGACTTTCGAGCAGCCTTTGACAAAGTATCGAGAAAGTCGCTTATATATAAACTGCAAAGCATTGGCGTATCAACAAAATTGTCTCAAATGATAGAAAGTATATACAGCCATACAAAATTTACAGTTTGGAACGGAGAGGAACTGTCGGAGGAGTTTGAAACAGGGTCTGGCGTGAAACAAGGATGTGTGTTATCTCCAACGCTTTTCTCGGTGTATCTCAATGATTTACATGATTATATAGAAGGAGGTGCTACTGTAGGCACTGAAAATATAAGACTTTTATTGTATGCTGATGATATTGTGATTTTGGCAGATAATATCAACACAATGCAATCTATTATTAAGAAGCTTGAGATGTATTGTGAAATTTGGAATCTAGAACTAAATTTGAACAAATCTGAAATGATGGTATTGAGAAATGGGGGCAGACTTTCTGCCCGTGAACAATGGATATTTAAGGGGGAACCTATTAGAGTGACAAACAAATATACTTATCTCGGAGTAACAATATCACCTAAAATGTCGTTTAGAAAGCACATAGAAAAAAGGAATAAATCTGCAAAAAACAATATTAACGCCACTTGGAAAGAATTTTTAGCAAAAAAAGAAATCGGCTTAAAGGCAAAATGGAATCTTTTCCTATCAGTGTGTCGTGCAATCCAGTCGTATGGTGCCCAAGTATGGGGTTATTCGCTATTTGAAGAAGTGGATAAACTTCAACGCTTTTTTTTAAAAAAGATACTTAAACTGCCCTCATTTACTCCAACATACGCATTAATGTTGGAAACTGGTATAGAAAATAATTATATATATATACAAGATTTGAATCTCAGATACATTATAAAAACTTTATTTGATTATAATGATAACCGTTTACCATCTAAGCTAACCAAACTCACTATAGAGAGAAAATCGTATTGGTATAAACACATTGAAAAATTAGCTAATGATGTAGGCTCGACACAAATTTCAGAATGTGTTTCAAGAGAGGACTGGGAACGCCTTAGACTTGATATACTAACTGGGCTTAAAAGAAAAGAAAGGGAAAACCACTTACAACAGGCTACTGGAACAAACCGGTTTTATTCAAATCTCAACTACAGGGAGCAACAAACATATTTTGAAATCAATAATAATACGACGGCAGTAAGCTACATCTTTAAAGCTAGGTGCGACCTGATTGAGCTAAATGGAACAAGATTTCAGACGCAGAGGTCCCGCTTATGCTCTTTATGTAATACAAACGAAACAGAAAATATACTGCACTTTTTGCCAGCTGTCCAATTTTACGTGAAATTCGCTACCAATATTTTAAAAAAACCATCATAACTGAAAATGATTTAATAAATATCTTAAATAATGCAAAAGAAAACTTTAAAATTATATATCTGTTTGTTATAGATGCAATAGGTTATAGAAAACAGCTTATTGATGAATATAATTATTAATCTGTATCAAACATTAAACACAATTGGTATAATTTAAATTATTATCTATATCCGACTGACGACATTGGTCATAGTCGTATGTTCTATTTATAGTATAAACATCATCATCTTATTTAGCTCTCATTTTTATTATTTATTTTAAAAGAGAACTTTCATTTCAATCTGAATATTTAAAGGATATTTTAAGGATTATATGATATTCGAATTGGTAAGAATTTTGTGTTTTTTTGTGCATATGCGTATAGTATTTTTAAATTATAATTTAGATTTACTTCCCTTAGAGATTTTGTGGTTAACTTGGAATACTTGACGAAGGATAAGATGGAAAAAAGAAATCTTTCTCAACTATCGTTTATATTTTAATTTAAAAGTATTAAGAAAACTGAGTGAGGCTTATAATTTTGGCAACATCGGCAAAATTCATCACCAAATAAGAATTTTTATCTGTGTCCGGTTATTTCAAATAATATTAGTGCGACCTTCACCATCTGCTACCTAATATTTGTATAGGGTGATTCAAGTAGAGATACTTTTTTCAATAGCCTTTTTTTGACAGATCACGTGTCAGTCGTGTCATGCTGTCATGTTATTTTTGTTTGGTATTGTTTGGCATTTCATTATGGAAAGACTTACGCCTGAACAACGTTTACAAATCGTTCAACTTTATTACGAAAATTCACGTTCTGTGAGGAATGTGTTTCGTGCACTTCGCTCAACTTATGGTGAACATAATCGGCCTACCTTAGCGTACTATTCGCAACACCATCACCCATTTTAAGACACAGCATTCATTATTGGATAATATTCGACCGAATAGACCACGCCCAGCACGCTGTGAAGAAAATATAGCGGCCGTAGCTGAGAGTGTGCACGAAGACCGTGGAGAGTCGATTCGGCTCCGTTCGCAGCAACTCGGACCGTTATCGTACCATGATAACCGACTATTTGAAATTGAAGCTCGTAATCTCGGCGACATTTGGTTTCAGCAAGACGGCGCACTTCCCACACATTGCTTCAATCAATGGATTTATTGAGTGAACACTTCGGTGAGCACATAATTTCACGTATTGGCCACCAAGATCGACTGATATCACACCGTTAGACTGTGCGGATATGTAAAGTCTAAAATTTATGCGGTCAAACCCGCTTCCATTCCGGCCTTGGAAGAAAATATCAAGCTAGTCATTCGCCAGTTACTAGTCGAAATGCTCGAACGAGTCATCGAAAATTGGACTCAACGGATGGACCATTTGCGACGTAGCAACGGCCAACATTTGATAGACATAATCTTCAAAAAATAAATGCCAAAGAATTTTCTTTCAAATGATAATAAACATTCCCCATTAAATTTGAATTTTCTGTGTTTTTTTCTTTGAAAAAGTAGGGAACCTCGAAATGGATCACACTATATTTGATAAGACAGAATTTTTAACCAAACATCGTTTTCATATTGATATACCATCAAATTGTTTTATATTGATTCAGGGTGACAACATTCCACGAATAACATTCGTTTATATTAATTAATTCGTTTTTGAATTCAATTGTTTATTTTTAATTCTTTGCTGTTTGAATTCATTTACTTTTTTTACGATTCCTGATTCTTTAAAAAAAAAAAATTTGCATTAATTTTTATTTATATCAATGGTTTATTAAATTGTATAATATGCCGTAATTTATATCGATAACCTTCAAATCTCGGCTATTTAAAAATCAGTTTAATTTGGTCACCTCAATTTAATTCTTACACTCTTTAACATGTAGACACTCAAAAAAGCATTTTGCAACTAAACACCCAAAACACTTCACAGTTGATTAAGATCTGAATGTTGTTTTTAAGGTTATTTGGGACGCTGAATTCAAATATGCACACACTCAACTTTTCGAGATACACCGTTATTTCCAAAATAAAGAATTGTTTTTAGGCCACTGATTTCAGATATGAAATCAGATTTTTTTTTTAATTCTATACTTTGCAATATATCAATAAAAGAGGATTTTAAAGAAATATAACAATTTTTAATGCATAAATATTATAATGTAATTACAATTCATCGAAAAATTTTCTTTTATAAGATTTTTAGAGGGTTTTTTTTTAATGCTACGGCAATAGTCCGCCATCATACGGGTATCCCAGTGACCCTGGTATCACACCTCTATAGTACGAATATCTTGATGGAAACGTTCACCTGGCTCTTCACTGAAGTCTCCAAAGTTTTCAGCGAAACAATCCAAATGACTGTGTAGGTAGTGTACCTCAATGCTCATATTACAACGAAGCTGCTGTAAATGCGACAATATGTTATCCACGTGGTCCGAGTAGTGCTCAATCTTTTTGTTTTTAAGGAAATTATGCACTATGCAAACAAATACATTCCAAGCATTTCTTTCAATATCTATCATGGAACTACTAAAGTTTTCATCATTGAATACCCTTTTGATTTGAGGGCCATTAAAATGCCAGCTTTCAGTTTCTCCTAACTAAAATTTTGGAACTTTCTACTGATGTATCTAAAACAATCACCTTCCTTGTTGAGAGCTTTGACAAATTGTTTCATAGCCCTAGCTTGATATGGAGTGGTGGCAGTATTATGCCATCGCTAGGCACAAGTGGTTGATTTACTATGTTCTGGTGTCCTGGAACCATAGCTTTCCTCGAATGCCAGTCTTTTCTACTCCATTTTTCAGATCTGGCTCTGATATCACATAAACAAATAAAAAACACGGATGTCTTGTGTATCCTTCTTGTTGACCTAGAAGAAAATTCACAATTTTCAGATCCACGCAAATTAGCCACCGGTGTTCGTTGTACTTTATTTTATCCATAATCGAGGCAATAGTAGAATATTCTTCTTTAACTTTAGTTGAATGTGCAATCGGCAAAGAAGCCAATTTATTACCGTTATGCAGAAGTACACATTTAAGACTGCGTTTAAAAGAATCTATAAATCGTCGCCAGTCTTTTGGATAATACTCCTCTAATCCCATCGCTGTTACTAAATCAGAAACATCTGCACAATAAACAAATTCATCGTCTTCGGAAAAGAATGGAAGTAAGTTTTTCTCTCTGCTACGGTAGTATGAAATTTTTTTTCATGGGTTAACAGATTTTTTTTTGGTTTAATCGAGAAGCTTGAATTTCAGATGCTTTTTAGAGAGTCCAATGTCTCTAACTAAATCACTAAGCTCCTCCTGATTAAATTGCTCGCGTTCAGAAGAAATAACTAAACGAAAGTCATAAGATCCACTTTCAGTACTTAGTGAAGGAAAATTTTGTCAAAAGTCGTAATAATTTTGTGCAGTTGTAGATTGTTGTGGTTCTAAATCATCACTAGAGTACATGACTGGTCGGGTAATAGACTACACGTTAGGATAAATCCATTTACACCGGTTTGTTTTATTAATGCCTGTTTTGTTGACAAAGTAACAATCATCATGATGGTTCGAAGGTGCCCATCAGATCATTGGTGTCGATACTTGAAATGGGTCAGTTTACTGTTTGTCAGTAACCTTAAATACTCTACACAGTTGTTACATTCAGTATTAGGAATCTAGTACTTTTCACGGGTTTCCACGGTAAATCCGAAGTAGGCAAAATACACTTGTTTACAGAACTGACACACTTTGTCTATTTTTTATAAACGCGTATTCGTCGCATAAGTTACAAATATGAAATAACATTTTGTTTATTACTTATTTTTTTTTAATTCTGAGAATCATAAAAAAGTCACTTCCAACCATCAATTACGTTCTTTTTCTATCCCGGTTATTATTTTATTTTAATCTGTGTTGGTCATTAATATTTTAGGCTACTAAGTTAAAATCTTTTGTAGCGGGTTCTTTAGATTATTGACATTATGAATATTTATGAACATAATACACCCCCCAACGACGAGCACAGCCGGATTGAAAGTAGCCGCGTTCCAAAGGAGGATTATTTGAACCTGAAGAATTGTTACAAACGCGTTAATTCATTCAACTTAAAACATAATTAAAACAAATGTTTTATTTTATTCCTTTACTTTAGGCAATAAAAAATTTATAAAGTAATAAAACTGGGCAAACAAGTAATAAAATTGCTTGTTAGATTAAATAAAAATTTTTATTGAATGAATTTAAATGTATTATTGAAATTTGAATTAAAAATTATTTAATTTAGGTTTGTTTATTTAGACATAACAACCTGTATTTTTGTGATGATCGGTCCAAACTTTACCATTGATCCTATATAAAGCCCCCTCGTGGAAAACACTTAAAAAGTTTCCTGAGACTATAAATCACACTAAAAGGTTTTGAATCTGAATTTGTCCACATACCGCCACATTTGGAAAAGCACTTTAATATGGCTTAGACAGAAATCAATCTGGATATTTTATTTCAGAAATTTTTTTAAAATATACCTTTTAAAATCTGGAAGCTTTATTGGCAATTTCTAGGATTTAAAAAATTTAATCGTATATTTAAATGAGTATTACCAAAAAAATTAACAATTACTATTGCATTAAAAATAATTTTTAATTAATAAAGCGCATGTTTTGACAGTTTAAGCCGTTTTATTTTAATCAAAAAAATCAATTAAGATTTTGATCTATGTAATGAATATTTTAATTACATATTTTTTTTAAAACAATTAAAACTTCAATTAAATCAAATATATATTTTTAGTTTTTGTTTATTAAAAAAATAATTGATTCAATTAACAACTTAATTAAATTGTAGTAATTTTCAAACAATTTATTTAATTTAACAAATAGAATCTGGGAATTTTAGTTCTCATGTTGAGTTTCATTTTCTTATTATAAATTTTTCATATCAATTTGAATGTGTATTCTAAGTCAAATTACAATTTAAAAAGCTTTAATACTTTAATAGTCCTATTCCTTCAATATTTTCCAGGAATATTTTCTATGCACTATCACAATTTGGTTTGTTTGTATACTTCTATTAAGAGGCTTCTTACTTTAGCTATCCTTTGGCTAGCAATAAAGTAAATTGTAAAGAAAATGTATACAACTATTAGAAACCAGCAGAATGAAATGCATTTTCTGGCCCTTTACGGCCTTCGTCAACATTCTTTGTATCTTATAACTGGATAGTAATAGATATATACAAACAAACAAAATTGTCATAGTGCATAGAAAATATTCCTGGAAAATATTGAAGGAATAAGACTATTTAAGTATAAAAGTTTTTTTAATTGTAAATTGACTTAGAATACACATTCGAATTAATATAAAAAATTTATAATAATTTATTTATGTGCTGTTTCTAAAGAACAGGCAAGTGATTGTGTAGTAAAAATTTATATGAAAATCACTCAAAATACTGAGTGCTTTACATATAAATTTTACTACACAATCACTCGCCTGTTATTTGGAAACAGCACTTTAATTATTAAAAAACTAATGAAATTCGTTTTCTATGATATTACGTTTAAATAAATATTTTTGCTTAAATTTTAGGTTCCTGGTAGTAATTTGGTGCAAATTGGAATTGATTTAAGTGAATTTTACTTATCTGTCGAATGGGACATTTTAGAAGTTCCTGCCACAAAAAATGAAGAATATTATCCCGATACCTTAGAACCCTTTTCAGGTAAATTAAAATGTTTTTGCTTAACCATCTTATTAAGCCAATCATATATATTATTATACACAGATATAACATTTAAACTGACAATGAGACGCAAGACTTTGTTTTATACAGTCAATCTAATTATACCCTGTGTTGCACTGACATTTCTTACGGTGTTGGTATTTTATTTGCCAAGCGATTCGGGCGAAAAGGTGAGTTATACGTGATTTAGTTATCTGTCTGTCTTCTATTCTATTCTGTTTTTGTGTTGTTTAAGTTGATCGTTAATTTTGTTCGTTGCTTTTGAATAAGATCAGTTAAGATCGGCTTGAACTAATTATGTTTAATTGCTTTAAAAGTAGTACATACTTGCATATCAAAAACTTTTTAAATTGTTTTTATATTTGCATGTTCCGTTAATAATGATTAACGCTAAAAAGTTATATTTTATCGAATTTCTTTACTATTTATTGGCTTCATACTCAATTTCATCCTATAATTAACATTATTATTTTATTGCTTTCATCAATTCTTGTTGTATTTTATTTTAAAATTAAAACAACTGATCATTCTCGTAAAAATTGTTTCTCTTTCAAACATAAGTATGTTCGTGCCATCGCATATGTATATCGTCACCTAAAACGCAAAAGGCCCTATCTAACATATTGAACATTTTTCAAGAGAAGCAAAAACCTATTAAATATGATATCCTGCATTAAACTGTTTTTGTAATTAAGTTTTCTTCTATTTTCCTTGTAAAATCTGCCATTTGTTTTGTCAATTAAAATTTTTGCATATTATACAAACTGTTAGTTAGGTCTTTTAGCGTTTATCATATAACCTTGAGTAGATAATGCCGTTTGTTTTTTGTGAATAAAATCGCTAATGTTGGTCGAAAGAGTCCAAAATTTTTATGGACATTTGTGTTGTTTTTAATTTTTGGTTAGTTGGGGCCTTTTGAGTTTTAGGTAACGATATACATATGTATATTTAAATACAATTACATATACATATGTATGTATATATGTGCATGTATGCTACTACATTAACATACGAGTGTAAAAGCGTAATGATCATTTTGTTGTATTAATTCGAGAGTAGTGAAATTTCATAACGTAATTATCATCGAATGTATTTTGTGAATCAATATAAATCAATATTATTATTAAATATGAAACCAATATTCGTATCGATTGTGTAGTTGTGTTGTGTGTGCATTTAAACAAAATTAAAAATTGTTAACAATTCGTGTGTGAATGTTGTATGTATGTTTGGTAGATAATATTTTGTACAGAAACACAATGTGTGGTATTATTGTTTCCGTTCCGCGAGAAAAATTTGCAATTATTCATTCCACATGTTTGGTATCCTTTCGTTGTTGTGGTATTAGCTTTACCATTGCAGTATTGCCATGTTATTGAAACCGCAATATAGATTTTTCGCCATTTTGCTTACGTTAAAATTTTACAACGACAAACTAACGGAAGGAATAAAAGTGTAAGAAGACATTTAAAATTAAAAAAAAGAAAATTTAGTTAACTTATTTAAAAAAAAAATTATTATAGAAATAAAAGAGATAAATATACAAGCAAATTGTAGTTAGAAGCAATAATTGATTTAAAGAAGTTAAATCAAGGCATTGCTTATTGTTTGTAGTTTTAGTCAACGTGCCCCAGCAGAAATAAAAAAATGTTGGGAAGATTTGGCATTGACTCCAATTAGTTCCGGGTTTCGGGTATTTGTTTTTGTTTCAAATGTAAGTAAGTCTTGCAAAGGAAGTATTCGTTCGGTAGTGGACCAGGCAGTTAAACATGTACTACATTTCTTATTCCAGCTTTCTCCCTATCATTTATCTGTATCACATCTCTAGATTTATAGCGCAAAACTCTTCTTTCTACCCGAAGTTTTTAGCAATCGTCTAATGCTAAATGCTTTTGTATCCATTTAACAATTTTATATTTTCCGCATTGTATATTTTACATAAATTTATTTAACAAAAAAATTATTATTCGAAAATTTTAACAACTTGTTTTAAATGTTTTCTTTACCAACAACTGCCACAATATCAACTCAGAAACTAATAAAAAAGGGATGGTAAAAAATTTAAGCGGAAAGCTTAAAAGGAATGAATAATTGCAATTAACATATCGATCGATATTTATGTACGTTGAATTTTCCTTTCCGTGCGGAACCAACAATACCATCCAATATGTATTGTTAACAACTTTATTAAGTCATATTGTATTAACTTTTTATTAGTTGTATTAGTAATAAGTAAAGAAAGTCAAAATCAAATCCACATCAGTTACATACGCATATCGGAAATCAAAAGTCCATCTTGTAGTTGGACCTCATTTTTGACAACTACTCGTATAACTGTGATATAGTGTTATGGAAAAATGTTTTTTTTATAGCACACTCCCCAGTTTCCTTACTCACTGAATTCATTAAATGAGTTAAAGTTTTGTCTTGATATGGCACCGCATTGGCATAATAAATTACACAAGTACGTATGTATGGATTATTAAAAATCAAAGTTCCGGGAGTTATTTTGTAAATCTCTTTACCTTGCGTTTAAGCATTTTTTATATATTTATTTTAAAAAATTTGTACGAAAATATTTTTCAAGTGTGGCGATGTGTTTTAGAAAATAAGGATAAGAACACAATTAAGTCTTACATCGTTAGAACGTAGGACGTAACCTCGTTAATTTATAATAACACCCCTCAAATATTCATTTTGGAAACACAAACATAATTTCATTTTATATATGTACATATGCGCTTTTACGTTTACGCCAGCTATTGTATGCCCTTGTATATATTTTTATATTTTTTTAACCTCTAATGCCAAACTTAAGAATAAATGGGAAAATATTATACGAAAAAAAATATTTGTAAGGCCGTACATTTAGTCGTTTACCTTCCAGGTGAGAAAACATCAAGGAGTGCCTTGATACCCTTGGGCATTTAGTAATAAAAACACATTTAATTTTTGGAGAACTTGGTTCATTAGTTTTTATTGAAAACAATAAATTGAAAATAAAAACTAACAAATCAAATCAAAAATATTTACTTTCGCTTATAATAATCGAAGAAACATTTTTTATTATCTTAGCAGAATAAATGAAGCTTCCATTTGGAACAAAAGCTATGTATGTCTTCGAGATTGTTTACAATGCTTTAATAGCTTTAAACAGCTTTCGAAGCTTCTACATCTTTAAGCAACTGTAAAAAAAAAATTAAATATAAATAAATTATATATGGACGTCAGTACAACTTTTGTGAAGAGTGCCTTGAGGCACTCTTAAGGCTTAACTATAATATGATTAAGTTGGCTTGGAACTTAAGGAAACTTTTTGTTAATTTTCATGAATCTGTCATATGCTTAAGCAAAGTACGTTTTTTGATTTTGTTTCTTAAGACGCTTTTTGTTAATTTTTGACAGAAGCTTAAACGAGCTTATGCATATTATAGTTGAGCCTTTAGGCATTAGAGGGTTAATTTGACAACGTAATTACGGCGTTCGTTCTGGTAAAAGGGTTCAGTTGTGATTATTTTTGTTATTTGCATTCGTACTCGCATTCGCTAAAATATATGCGAATATTTAAAGAAAATATCTAATGTTGACAATAATAATAAAATCTGAAAATATGCACAATGTAGGACTAATTCAAGCGCAGAACTTCATCGTTGACAGTCATGTTTAATATTGTGTAAAAATAAATAAAATTTTACATCAATAGCTGCTAAAATATCTGCTTTGAAATCCTGAAATCCAAATCAAAAAATCTTTTATTTGTAAGTAATGAAAGCTTTCGGAAGTGGAAAATAGTTGATGCAATGCAACCAAACTCGAGCTATGTTGAAGGCAAAAATTGCCACAATACTGCAAAATCTTATCGAGCGATGGTAAATAAATGCAGTGCTAAAGATAAAACGGGGTACAAAAATACTAAGCAGATATGAGAGTAATCCAATGTGCAAAGAAAACTATTCCAAAAAAAAAAAAAAATAGAAATGGATGATGGGAGCTACTTTACAATGGAAGATCTGAATATACACCAATTGAAACTTTTTAGGCGAATTTGAAAAGGATTATCTATGAAAAGGAATAGGAAGCAAGACTGTTTAATCGTTCAAATGAAGTCGAAGCTATAGAAATAAACACATAGAGGATTTAAGAGGATGTTGCTAGATATCCTTTTGGAAAATAAGTTGAGGTTGTTGTGTGTTTTAACAATTGTATATTAACTTTTAAATATCTGATTAAATTTTGTTATTACTGCTTATGTGTCAGTCCATATTTTATTCCGCAAACGTTGTATAAAGCTAGACGTAGAAAGTTTAAGAAGGGCTTTTCCGAAATGGCATAATTGGCGCCCAGAATTTGATGTCGAATTAAAAAGTCACCAAAGGCAAAAATGAAGCCATATACAAGCCATGAATAAGGGTATGCGATATGTTATGATCGGACAACAAATGGCAACGGAGTGTACATAAGACCAAAAAATATTAACGGAGTTGTTCAACTTAATTTTTTAGAACCATCCCAATGTACATATAATTTTTTTCTTCTTTTTTAAATAAAAATACATTTTTTATCAATTTTTTTTCAAAAACCATTTTTTTTTATCAAATAATGCATAGTTATTCCAAAAAATATAAATATCGATAATAATGAGCTTCCCTGAAATAATCCTTAGTTTACTTATGTTTCAACCCACTGTGCGACGTTCGCTTTTTTACTAGCTCACAAATGCCTTTTTAAACTGATATAGTGTAAGCCAAGATTGAAAGCAAAGGGCCAAATAAACTATATAAAGCTTGATAAGCAAGCTAAAATATTACGTTTTTATAAACCTCTTGCGTTATTATGTCTTGTTTGGACAAACGTTTTAATTATGCTTGCGCTAAAATCAAAAATTTAAAAATTTTACAGAGTGAAGAAGGAAAAGAAGAAGCTCCTAAAAACTCATTTTTTTTTTTATAAAATTTATTAAAAAATTAATAATTATGTTTGGGAAAGTATGTGTTTGTCAAGCTGTTTGTGAAGTGTATTTAGCCTTTGATATACCTTTTTATAATTTTTAAATTTTTTAATACAGAAATTTTTGAGGACTTCGTTATATAAAAACTTAACGGTGTCGGATTAAAAAGCCACCAAATGCAAAATTGAAGCCATGAACAACGATATACGATATGATGAGATCGAACTTTAAGTAGCAGCGATATATATAGCAATAAGAAACAGTTTTAGAAAATTTATTGACAAATCTTTCATTCTAGGGGGTGACTGGCACAACTTTTTTTTTCGACCCACATGAATGTAAAATATGTATGTATGTTGTCACGAAATTAAAATTAGTTAAGAATTGCTTGTTATGCCATATTGAAGTGCTTGTTAATTTTAAAAGCAGTCCTTAAATTGAAAGGAAAAAACTAAAAACTGACGTGGCCGTAGCTTCGAGAATTTATGGACTTCCTAAAATCCATAAGGACCTATATGCTCAATATTAATGCCCTTTCGAGTGAACTCTGCAAATACATTACCGGGATTTTAAGGAGTATTACGGAGAACTCGGTATATAATGTAAAAGATTCGGTGCAATTTAGAAATAAGATTAAGGACTTGACTATTAGCGACGATCAAAGATTAATCTCGTTTGATGTAGTGTCTCTGTTTCCAAGCGTACCTGTCGATTTAGCATTAAGAATTATAGAGGATAGATGGGAAGAGATTGCAACACACACCAACATGACAAAGGGCTTATTTTTTTTGAGAATTTTAAGATTCTGCATAAAGGACAACCGCTATTTTAAATTCAAGGACAACATATATACACAAAAGAAGGGACTACCCATGGGTTCACCATCATCCCCAATTGTGGCGGACATTGTTATGGAAAAACTACTTGACATCTGTATTGGAAAATTAAAAGCTAAGCCTAAATTTCTATCTAAGTATGTCAGATTAACTGGAAAATTGTTGTCACTAAGTATCTTTTTGATGTTATTTCTGTGGAAATCTGCGTCACTTAAAGTTAACACCCTTCTTATTAAATTGTTTGCCGTGTCAATAACAATTGTAAGGGAGAGTGCAATAGAAGAAAATATGACTATTCTGAAGGATTTTCACCCTAGTATTAAGTTTACTATGGAGTCTGAGTGCAATAAAAAGTTACCATATCTGGACACAATTGTGTTAAGGAGATTTGGTAAACTCAAAATTGACTGGTATCAAAAACCTAGTGCCTCAAGCCGAATAATTAATTTCTATTCTAAACTCCCAAAAATAATTATTATTGACACGGCAAACAATTTAATAAGAAGGGTGTTAACTTTAAGTGACGCAGATTTCCACAGAAATAACATCAAAAAGATACTTAGTGACAACAATTTTCCAGTTAATCTGACTAATAAATTACTCTATAATTATTATGAATATAAAACAAAGAATTTAGATGGTGAACAACAACCAAAAATATATAAATCTCTTATATTTGTTCCAGTATTATCTGAGAGATTCGAAAAATCTAAATTATTTAATAATGAAATGTATACCAAAGCCCATAAATCTATCAACACGTTGACAAAATTGTACAGTAAAACCAAAGATAAAATAGATACATTAGACAAATCCAATATAATTTATAAAATACCATGTAATGACAATGAATTTGGGATATGTAATAAAGTTTACATAGGTACCACAAAAAACAAACTGAAAACAAGAATTTCATCACACAAATCGGATCAAAAATTACGGAATAATATTCCTACACAAAAACCGGCATTGTTATCCCACTGTGCACAAAGAAAACACTCTCCTGATTTTGACAATGTACAAGTGTTACAGAGTGAAAATAACTACAAAAGACGATTCACATTGGAAATGTTACACATAATTAAAACAACAACTAGAATGAATTTTAAAGTCGATGTCGATGAGCATTCTGCAAGAGTGTACAGATATCTGGACAACAAACGAACATAGTGCAATTTTTTCTTGTTAAAGCTCAGGAGGCTTATTCTGAATTGCGAGGCGAAAATCAATGCAATGCGCAAATGAAATGCGATGCGAAAGAAAATTGGTATTCTGTTAGTCTTTCGCAATCGCATTCGCAATTAATTTCAAACCGTGGCAACGCTGCTCAAATAAACGTCAGTGTCAACAAACGTCAAATTAAAAATAAATAAATTGTTTGGGTTTGGCTATGAAAATTGTTTATAAAATTTATTTAGGACATTCTATAAGAAAAAAAAATAATAAAAATAGTCATGAGCAAAATGAAAGGATACAGAGAAGAATGCTTAGAAGCAAATCTTATATTCTAAGCTTGAATGAAAAAATGTAATTAATTTTTCTAGCGAAAAAAAAATGTTTTTCTTATGCAGAATATTTCTTTTAGTTCTTTTTAGTTCTTCAGTTAACGTTTGCCACAAAGTATTTGCCGACTGACTTGCATTTGGTGTTTTTAAATGGCATTTTGCCAATTGGCTGTGCTTATTCGTAAATTCTATCATTATTTCGAATTGACGCGCTTTGGTGGTCTTATTGCTGGCTTCCCTGAATTAAATGATAAATATATGATGAATAAATAAATAAAATATTATCTTTCACTTACATGTTTGTACTTTGCGAATGCTATTTTGTTGTCGAATAAATTTTGCGAATTTGACGTGTGTTTGACATTTGTTTTCGCAATGTAGAATACCGACTTGCCACCTTTTCGCATTTGAAATGCGATTAAAAAAAAACTTTGCGAATATCGCAATACAGAATAGCAATTGTTCGCATTTTCGTATCGCAATTCAGAATAAGCCCCCAGTTCACAATTAGACGATGTTAACACAACATAATAATAGTTTAGTTTTTTCTGTTTAATAATTTTTTCAATGTAAGAGTTTTGTTGTTTTTATATACATACGCGTTTGAATTTTGTATTTATACATTTGTTTGTTTATTTTTGTTACTTGTAATTTCTAGATTATAGCCCAGAAGATGTTTTTCAATGAAAAACGAAATATCGGCAAAATTTAATAAATTATTATAAAACAAATATATGTAATTAAAAAAGACCTCGAGCTCAAAATAAGTTCTTTTATTTATATATTATAAAGGTCGAATAAAATCACAATAAAAAATTTATATTGCTATCATCTTAAAATTTGCTACGTCATAGTCTTGTAGGACTAGAAATCACACTGTCAAATTTCGTAAAGATCGGTCCATAATTTACTCTAGGCCGCATACAAAACCTACTCTAAGAAAACAGTTTAGCTAAAACCCGTAACAAATAATGCTATTGTAATACATTTTGGTACGTCAACGATCACACTAAAAATCACACTATTAAATTGCCTGAAGCTCGGCCCATAATTTACCATGTAATGTCCAATATTATGCTAACTCTGGGAAATTATTTAAATACGCCTACAGCCGTAGAAGATATAGATATTGTGGTAAAATTTGGTACAATTTTGGTTCATATGACCAGACATAATATCATGACATTTTTTGATTATCGGTCCGTATTTAACTTAGATCCCATATTAAGCAGCCTTTTGCAAAGCACTTTAACGCTTAAAAAAATCACTACTGTATTGAAATATGTTCCATTTAGATTTTAGATAACAGAAATCACTCTATAGGATTTCGTGATGATTAGTCCATAATTTATTTATTATTCAAGTTATTTCAAATTCCTAGAAATAAAAGCATAACACTGACTGATTGTCGTCCAATTGGTTTGACCCGGAATCAATTTTTATATTGACTTCCGTTTTTATAAAGATTAATTAATAACTTATAGCTCTCATATATTCTAACTATCGGTGGAGGGTATTAAAGATTCGGCACAGCCGAAGATAGCGCTCTAACTTGTTTTTAATGCAGTACCTTTTAGATGGATTAATATAGCAAGAAAATGATTCTGTAAAAATTTCAAATCGATATTTGAAATATTACAACACCAATTTCGAAGAATTTTTATTTTGGAAAATATTAAAAAAATTTTTCAATTTTGTTTTTTTCTTTCTATCCTCTTACAACTACAATTCGTGTTGGAAAAAAACCAGCCATTTGTAGGGGAATGTAAGAAACAAAAATTGACGGTTTATTGTTGTGTCTTTGTTGAAGCTTTGATATTGTTACATGTAAGACCGGAGTGTTTTAAAATTCTTATTCACTTTATGGTCTTACTTGTATAATATTTTTAGCTTTTCTAAAGTATTTGGAAAAAGTTTCCTGACGAGCTGGCCTAAGTAACCAGCGAAATGCGCATAGAAACTAGCTTTCCCACAACAATAAATTTCAGTGTTTTCGTTCAAAAATTGGGATTATTAGCACATCATTAATAAATGAATTAATTAATAAAATATTTCATTCCCGAAAATAATTTTTGATATTAAATGGTTACTTTTATTTTGTTTTCAATTAATGCCGCTGCGGCATTTTTCTCACTATTTGTTTTAAATGTGGAGTAAAGAGTGGTTGTAGCCACGAGTTGTTTTGGGGCAAACAATACTGTTTAAAGAACTATAATTAACAGCTGAAAATGATTTTAATGCTTCTTCTTCTACTTCTTCAATCTGCAAAAATTTTACTGAAATTATTACATATGACACTAGACACTACAAAAAGTTTGACAAATATCCAATCTACAAACGTAATAATTTGACATGTTTGCCACGCTCTTTGTGTGGTTCATTAAACCTTTAAGTGCTATGTAGAACGTTGAATCGTAAAGATCATAACCTTCGATTAAAACTGCATAAAACTTTGCGTTTGTGAATTGCATTATCAAGTGGTACAACAAAAGATCTTTTAGTAAATGAGGAGTGTGTTAAAGGAAATAAGCCAAAAAGTATTTAGAAGGGTAAAAACGGCACATTTTTGAAAGGAAGGTTAATAACTCCTTAACTTGTCAAACTCATTCAAGAACAAAAAACGGAAAGAAAGTTTAAATATTATTTGTGCATTATTTTTGTCCACTAACTATGAAAAACATGTTATTTATTGAGTTCGAAATTCGGAAAATTTCAAGGCCTTTCACCTACGCGAAAGTTATTTTAAGTGTATATTTTGACTGTCACTGTGTTTTTTATAAATAAGTATCTGTATGCCAAAAAATTTAATGCAGAAAATAATATTAATAATGTACGATTGTTATACGAGGTGTTAAAAAACAACTCTTAAGTTCGAATCTATCCGAAAAATATGTATGTAGTATGTTTGAGTGTAATTTTTGTAAGTATAACAATGTTAAATGTTTAATTCGTTTATGTTTGTATGTATGAGTAAAACTGTTTGAGTGTGTGTATATTTAAATTTAAATTCGTTGAAACAAGAAAATAAAAATTAATAGACCAAAAGTATTAATACATAAAAAATACAATGTTGTCCTCACCACCTCTATTTCTTCTGGTAATATTGATGCAATACAATGCGATGCGATTGAATTCCATTGGCATACATCATTCATCGTATCGATTTACATACAAATCGTTGACAGGTTACGTTATGTATTTCAATTCTTGTGTCTTTGACTGTGTTCTTTCTTCTGCTGGCTGAAATTATACCGCCAACATCATTGGCAGTACCGTTACTAGGGAAATATTTACTGTTTACCATGATATTGGTATCGTTGTCTGTATGGACAACTGTGTGTGTATTAAACATACATTTTCGGTAAGTCAAATGAAACACTCAAACTGTGTCCTCAACTTTTTAATAGTACATATTTCTAAGACGATTATTTAATTAAATTTTACAAATCATTTTCAGATCTCCATCAACGCACAAGATGTCACCATGGGTGCGCACAGTTTTCATAAATTTTATGCCAAAACTGATGCTTATGCAGCGTTCGCCTGTCGATATGCCTGATTTTGCCAATTATTATCCGGAATACAATGGTTACACAAATGAAATAGATGTTCGGTAATAAAAATATAACAGATATTCCTTAATAACGTAAATACAGTGTAATCTCCCTTAACGGACACTTCCGCTATGCGGACACCCAACGTTCTAAGGAAAAGTATTTGAGCTTGTAGTGACACATTTTAATGGTCCCTCCGATTGGCCGTTACGGCAGATTCTAATGTACTTCATATAAATGGGGAGTTAAAAACGGTGATATAATAGATAACGGATATAAGTACCTTTCATATAAGAAAAAACCGCTTTTAACCCTTTCAGACCGGACGCTAAACTATTGCGAATTTTGTCATAATTTTTGGAATATATGGTCTTTATATCGTATTAAAATATAATCAATGTTTTGGTTTTACCATTTTTATATCCTTTAAGGATTTTTTAGGACACGCACAGTTGATGCATCTCGTTAAAATGTTTAGCTAAAACGCATTTTTATTGCATCAAATGACTTTAATTGGCTTGATACATTAAAATTTACCAATTTTTTTCAGTTAAAATATGCCCACTTCACAATTTTTTTTTTTTTTTTTAAGATAAGTAATTTTTGAATTGAAAACAAAACTTACTTCAGCGGCTCATTTTCACAAAACTGAAATGTGGTTCGACAATTTCGTAATAATTCAAGTAACGGTAGAGCGAATAGCGGAATAATGTGAGAAACAAACATAAAGAACAATCAGCGCAATCGATGCATGCCAGTCAATTGGACATTGGCCAAATAGAAGAAAATATTGGGACTTAAATCTACCCGCACAATCGATACATCACGGTCAGAAAGGGTTAAGAAGTATTTCAAAAACAACGTATCTTTTTCCATATGTGTCAAAATCTTTTTATAGGAAATAAACTGATATAACAAATATTTTGCCAAGTAAAAAATATTTTTTATCCCTCTATTACTCAACATCTTCAAATTACAATTTTTTTTAATTAATTCACATTAAAAAATACGTATTTTTAATATATGTATCCAAAAAACTTTTTAAGGAGCAATTTTATAAGAGCGGAATGTAACCTACAGACAACGATCTACAAGCGAAAGCAAAAGTAACAAAGTTATGAAAAAACTTAACAAGTAGAATCTGGGAATTTTAGTTCTCATGTTGAGTATAATTGTTATACCCTCCAGCAACACTAGTGGAGCTAGTTCACTACCAACTAGCATACCGGGGCACTCATCAAAACATCTAATCACTCTAATAAATTTGCTAAAGGCTGTAAAAAATAGATTCCCTTTTCGCTCAATGTAGCCCAGCCATATTAAAAGCACTAGAGTAGTAACAGATATTATGACACTAACCTTACAGATTCTCACTGAAAGTAGAATAAGTCCACTGCAAATAATTATATTTAAAACACCTTTTTTATTGCAATTATCATTTGATTATTATGTCTTTAGCGTACACAGCGCTTTAGCAGACATAACTTTTCATGACAACAGAATTGATATGTATGCATGGGAAGTAATTGTAGCATCTAGAATTACGGAAAAGATAGCATCTTGCTGCCTGAAGCACATTTAGAATATTACAACCCAAGACTATATTACGTCGTAAAGTGATATGTGGTACTGGACCAAATTGAAATATAAAGTTCGCGCTGATGTAGTTAAGGACTGCTCAATCAGCTAATAATAACATAAATCTCTTTATTTCGAAAACTTCTCTTAGTCGCAAAAAGCACCACTTCTACTGTATAACTGGAATTAACTCTTAATAACAAATTTAGTCAATTCACAAGGTATCCTAACATGTCATATTGTCAAAATGTCCTAATATTTCACAATGGTTTAAAAATATTGTTGTTGGTTTGTTAACAAAAAGTGTCTTAAATAAATAGAACGTTGCTTGCTGTGTTTATTGTGCTGTCGTAATTAATCAGAAAAGTCCAGCGCTGAGCGGCTGAGCCGTACAACAATATTTTTAAACCATTGTGAAATATTAGGACATTTTGACAATATGACATGTTAGGATACCTTGTGAATTGACTAATTGATCGCGTACTTAAATGTCTTCATATTAATTACTTTTAACATTTAAAATCCATTTCAGTAAAGCAAAATGTCTACGAAAATTCGCGTTTATTTTCACTTCTTATAATATGTTATTTTTGAAAGTGGTATAAGTCCATTTGGAGTTAAAAAATAAAATATTTTTTTAGGTTATTACAATGATTAATTTTTAATAATAAAATTTTAAGGGTGTACATTGCAAAACATCTCTCGAATATATTAACGTTCGCCAATATTTTCAAATTAACTCAAACGCAAACCCTTTAATATCTCGATACATGAAAAAATAGACTTATACCACTTTCAAATATAACAGCTCAATTATTTATGTTAAAACTTTTTAACTTTTTGAAATTTTTGAAATTATAAAGGGCTTACGCTTTTTTTGCACTTGACGTAAAGAACAGAGGTCCCAATAATGGAAATTATTGAGAGATGCCAATTACGTTGCCTGTAGTATAGATACTATATGTTACAGAGGGTTATAAGAAATTTTTTGTACACGGCAATACTGTATTTGCATACACAAAATATCCAACTATTGTGTACATTTAAAAGCACGTTTTAAGTCACAACTTTTAGTATAGTAAAAACTTTTATAAGAAATAAATTTCTAATAAAAAATGATTTCTAAAAACTATAAGAAATGAGTTTCTTATATCCGTTACGTACTGTATGTAAATGCACGATAACACAATTATAATATGTTATCCACTCGTCAAGATCAGCGTTAGATTTGTATGAAAAGGTGCAAAGTCAACCTTTAATATAAAAATTGTGATTTAAATAGTACAATTTTAAATGCACCAATTCCAAAAAAATGGAGTTTAGTCCCTTCTAACCTAGAAAAAAACGATTCGAAAGAATTTTCTTATTTTAGTCTACATTTAATATAATTTTTTTTTAATTTATAGTTATCGTTGTGGACTTGTAGAAACGACGATTCATTTTTTGCATCTAAATGGCTAAAAATAGGATTACATCGGCCGAATAAAAAAGTGTTCCAATATTACAACTGTACATTTTTATTTTTAAAGGTCTTAGTTTATCGGTGAGAGGGGAAGAACACATGCTATTCTTTTCTCCTCTCTCACCAATAAACTCAGCCTTTCTGAAAGAAAACTTTCGTGGTGTGAACCAAGACTTAGTAACTTTACATACAACT
Organism: Pollenia amentaria; assembly: GCA_943735925.1. NCBI lineage: Eukaryota > Metazoa > Arthropoda > Insecta > Diptera > Polleniidae > Pollenia > Pollenia amentaria. Next base: position 2,721,793 of record OX031006.1, on the reverse strand, counting down.
TACCATGTAGAACAAAGTGATGCGCATTAGAAATTGTTGTATATAAAAAGTTATATTTGAATTTAAACTAATTTTTGCATGCCTGTGCATTGTGTTCTTCCTTAACGGACACCTTTCCTTAGCGGACAACCCATTACGACGCAAAATGGTACCTGGTACCGGCGGAGTTCTAAAGTAAATAATTTGAGTTCGTTTGCAAGGACATCCCTCGTGTACGGACACATTTCACTTTGGTAAAACACTGGGTCTAACGTACACCGATTATAGGGTACTTTTATCTTATAAATTAGTAAATGAGCAAAGTTAAATGCTGAAAATATAAATTTAAACATACATATATAAATAAAGTGTGTCAATTGGAAAATATGTATGCCAAATACATGATTTGATATTAAAAAAATACATTTTTTTAATTTACAGGGACAGCATAAGTGATTATCCATGTGATTTCAAAGATGGCCAGGATGTGGTATACGACAATGGCGTCCAACCATCTATAGGTAAATTAATACAAACAAGGGGTTTCTTGTTAAAGTGGCAACATCAAGAAACAATGTGTTTTAAACTGTCTTGTTACAGGTCTCATTTTACTTTATGCACTTTCTATTATTAATTAAAAACGCATTAATTTATTTATATATATTATATTTTATTTTCATTTATTATTTTGAAATATGTATATGTATGTATGTCACTTTAATTGACAGATTCTGATAATGTTATACCACGCCGTTTAACTCCGGAGGTTCTGCAGGCATTACGTGCGGTCAGATTTATAGCGCAACATATCAAAGATGCTGACAAAGATAACGAGGTTTGTCTACATAATATTTTTGTGCATTTTACTGTAAAATACATAAATATATGTATATAAATATATATAAAGGGTGTTTTTTATAGAGGTATAACACTTTAAGTTGGCAACACTTTTTAACTGGCGGCCATTTTGACAGCTGTCAAGTGATTTATGTTTAGGTTGGTTTGCATTTCAACATGAATTGACTGACACCTGAAAAACGCTTCCAAATTGTTCAAATTTATTTTGAAAATCAGGGTTCTGTTCGAAATTTTGCTTAGCGATGAAGCCCACTTTTGTTTGAATGGATAGTTCAAAAAGCAAAACTGCCGTATTTGGGGTGATGATAGTCTTTAAGTGTATGTTAAGACACCGTTATATCCAGAAAAACTGACTGTTTGGTGTGCTCTATGGGCTGGTTGAATCATTGGGCCGTACTTATTTAAAACCGCTGCTGGCCAGAACGTTACAGTCAATGGTGACCGCTAATAATAGTCCATGATTACTGACTTTTTGTTCATTAATTGAACAATCATAATATGCAGGAAAAAAAGAAAAAGTTTGTTGTTGCAATTACAAATTGTCTTCAAGTCTTTACCTAAATATTAATTAAAATCAACCTTATAAAAGAGCCGTATTTTTGTGGCCCGATGATAACGATTATAAAACAGATATATTTGAAATTCAAATTGTGTTTATATAAACGTAATCTTTATTTTGTTTTTTAATAAATTGTAATTTTATCCAAGTTTTGGTTTACTCTTTAATTAGATCCACTTTACCCTTTTTAATGTGTTATTGGCAAAGCCAAACAATATATTTCAAAAATTGTTGATTTCATTTTCATTTTATCTCTTGACTCATTTTTACCCTTGTTTAGTAATTTTGTTTTACCCTTTTTACCAGTTTTTACAATACACTTTTCGCTTTTCTTCTTTTCTTGAATGGCAACACTGTATTTTAACCTGTGGTGCCAAAAAAATATTTTGTAGCTGCATTGGGGAGAAATTTTTAAAGTGCAGTGGCAGGAAAAAAATCAGAAGCCATTTTTTTGGACGTAAAAAATGTATAATAATGCAATAATGCCTATTAATAATATATATGCCTTTTAAGTATTTGATGTCATGAAAGACATTGGGCATTACTAAAGACATTTTGTATTATAAAATTTTCCTTAGTACCATATTTTATGCAATGTATTTAAAAAATATTAGCACAATTTTCATTTGATCAGCGTTGCATTTTAACAAAAGCATCTTCATGTGTGATAGTGTGAACTAGGGCTTCAAATCGGGATTGGTTTTTCTGAATCCCAGGATTCGGGGTTGAAGAAAATATTTCGGTATCCCGATTTCGGGATCCCGGGATTTTCGGGATATTTTGAATCCCGCGATTTACGGGATTGTCAACATTTTTTTTAGAATTATTGGAGATTTTTCTAAATTATTTTTTTTATTTAACAAATGGGAATTTTTTTTTTCATAAAATATTTTTAGTTGTATTAACCATATTTTCAAATGTGCTTCTATGAGTTGTATTTCAATTTATAAAGCTTTTTACAATAGTCTTATTCCCTCAATATTTCACATACTTTTTTGCTTAAGCCAACCTTTGGTTAACATTGAGGCTATAGATATGTACTTATACTTAGGAATGACTTTAAACTATTTAGACTATTGTAAAAAGCTTTATAAATGGCAATACAACTCATAGAAGCACATTCGAAAAAAATTGTTAATATAATTAAAAATTTTTTTATGGATTAAAATTAATTTTCCAGAAAAAATGCATATTTCATGCACATATATTATTTATTTTTAAAATATAAAATAAAAAACAACTCAAATTATTAATTGATCACAATTCATAAAGATCATGTAATAAAAACGTAACAAAAAACAAAAAAATCATATTATTATCCATATTTAATTATTGATATAAAAAATTACACCATTTCCAATTGTATATTAAAATTTTTGAAATGTATTTTTCCAATTTTCCAAATGCACTTTGAAATTGTCCAAATATTTGAAATTTATCTAAATATATTTTAAAATTGACCAAATATATTTTAAAATTGTCCAATTATAATTTAAAATTTTCAAATACAATTTTAAATTTTCCATATGTATTTTAAAATTGTCCAAATGTATTTTACAACTGATAAATTGTACCTACAAATTTTCCAAGTGTATTTTAAAATTATTTATATATATTTTTTAATTGTCAAATTGTATTTTAAATTTTCCAAACGTATTGTATACAAGAACACATTTGGATAATTTTCAAATACACTTGGACAATTTCAAGAAAAAAATTAAAAATTTTAAAAAAAAAATTATGCAAATCTTAAAATACATTTGTATAATTTTAAAATACTTTTGGGCGATTATCTTTAAAATTTTTAAAATATATTTGCAAAATTTTAAAATACATTTGGAAATTTTAGAATTTTAATTTTTTAAATGAATTTTGAAAATTTCAAAATACATTTGGAATGTTTTAAAATACAATTGGAAATTATGTAGTGCAAACTTTTAAAGGTCGTGTAAGTTGAGAAGAATACATCTCAAGATTTCAAGATGCTTCAAAAGAATATTAAAGCTTCCAATGTTTTATCTGACGAAACATTGTCGGATTTTTTTTTATTTCAATTATATAAGAATCGTTCAAACTTATTAAATGGATATATTTTGTATACAAAACACTTTCATTTACAAATTGTATTGTAATTATTTTTGTTTTGGTATATTTTGTTTATTTTTTAACAACAGGGTGCATCAAAAACTTTTTTGTTAACAAATGCATGAAACAAAAATATCTTTATACAAATTATTGAAAAAAATGTAAAAGTAATAAAAATATTACAAAAAATCAGGATCCCGAAAACCCCGGAATAAAAATTAGAAATACCGAGGTTCGGATTTGCTTAATTCCAAAAATAGCTGGTTCGGGATATCCCGATTGGAAGCCCTAGTGTGAACGAAAACTGTAATGGTTAATTATGGAATACGTAACAATTGTGTGATAGTGTAAACTAGCGTAATTGAAAAACATAAAAATAATGAGGTGTAGCTCCTAAGCAACTATTTGGTAAAATGGGTCCCCGCTAGTGGTCTACGCGTTAAACGAATAATTCGCCTTAAGTGCAAACTTCTTTTACTAATGTTAAATAATCGTAATATTCCAGTAAACGCAGTAATACGGAGATTATCGCCAAACGTACTATCAATATAAATATTGCTGCCATAATCCAATTCGTACTAAAGAAAACTAGTGCCAGCCTGTCTCATTGACAATACTATTGCAATACAATTAGTTTTCGTATCGATAAAGTTAAAATAAGAATCGAAGAAACAAATTAACTTTCTCGACAGTACTATTCAAAAAATGTCTATTATATTTGTAGATAATTGACTTGAAATTGTTTGCAGGGATATTTATCTGTTTTTATTCATTATTTAAATGAAGACTGGGATAGAAGGGATTATGGTTTTTGAGGTTCATTTATAGATTTCATAAGATTGTTTATTTGCGTCTCTTTTTTTTTTAATTTATTTTGTTGTTGTTGCTTTTTTGGTATTATAAACCCCAACATTTGCAGCTGTAAAAGCAGTTGGCAGCTGCTTATGCAAATTAAGGAGGGAGCAACCGATAGCACAATTAGTAAATAAAAGATTAAATAGAAGAAAAGAGAAAGAAACTAAATGTGAAAATTAGGCTTAATATGATGAGTTTTTAGTGGTTTTCATTAAGCTAAATGAAAATTTTTTTGAGCTTTTTGTTTTCCAAAGCACAAGCAAACTCACAAGAACACAATTCAATATAAAAATATGCGGATATACAATTCCATAATAAACAATATTTTTATTTAAAATAGCATCTTAATTTCTTTTATGTAGACTTAAATTCATTTTCTTTTGTCTCTATATTACTCTAGATCATAGAAGATTGGAAATTTGTTTCGATGGTTTTGGATCGTTTCTTTTTATGGACTTTTACACTGTCGTGTATCTTTGGTACTTTTGCAATTATCTGCCAATCACCCTCCCTCTATGACACACGTTTACCAATCGACCGTCAGCTGAGCGAAATTCCGTTAAGAAAAAATAATTTTATGTTGCCGCCGGATATTGTGCCTCAGATTGTTAATTAAATTTAAAACCACTAAAACCCACTCAAATACTCACGCATTTCATTACATAGATGATAGAACCCAATGAGATTATAGCAATCGTGATGATGACGATATTAATGATGATTATGATGATGATGACAATGATGGTAGTAATAACATTGCCATTGACTATGATGAGTATAATGATGATATTGACGACACTGATGATGGCAAGTGTTAAAGTGCCTCGTGATGAGTACTGAGGGAGCAGTTTGTTCATAATTGAAATTTAAAGCCCAAAATACACATTCTGCTCTACAACAATATTAATATCGGAAAACATAAATTTATTAAATTGAATAAACAATAAAATAGAAAAAAAAAACCAACACAGAAGGTATTTGAACAACCAACCACGATAGACTTTTTGCAAAAAAGGAAATTGTTTTTAATTTTAACTTAGAATTTTAATTGTAAAACTAAGAATTTACTTGGGCACTTTCGCAGATTTAGTGCACAAAAATAAAAAAAAAACCAATAAACAGTTAAATATTTATGCTTAAAAATTTTAAACCGAATGTGTTTTTCTAATAACTTGAGTACATTTACATATAAACCCGTACATATAAAGTGTATAAATATAATATTAGTATTGTGGTTATTTTATTGAACTGTTAATGGTTTTTAATCCAAATTTTTCAAAAGTAAGCGTGTTTCAGACGGACAGGCAGGCGGACATGCCAAAATCAACTAAGAAGTACACAATGATTAAGGGTCTTAGATGAAGATTAAAAAAGTATCACACGGAATGAAAAACTAAGTACACCCAATTCTCTTTTTACACGATAGATACGTTCCCAATAAATTCGTGTAAAAAAATTCGTGTAAAAAAAGATACCTAAAAAATAACGTAAAAGTACAATAAACAACAATAAAAAATTAAAAAAATCGTGTTAAAACAAAACAATTCGTGTAAAAAGAGAAAAATGTTAACTTTTTAACTCGTGTTAAATGAAAATTCGTGTAAAAATAATTCGTGTAAAAAGAGAATTAGGTGTATATCATCATTCACCACTAGTGGTAGAGGGTAGAAAAATCACATAATTTTTTAACATTAAAAAAAACTGTATATGCAAAAATTGATCTTTAGTTAACAAAAAATAACGCAGCTTAAACAATTTATATTGAATGCCAATTAAAAGTTAACTTGGTTAAAACAATTAAATTCCATTACCATTTGGGAAAATGTTTCCTGATGATCTGGACTAGGCAACCGGTGAAATGCGCATATAAACAGTTTATCCTCCAACAATAAATTTTAGTGTATTTATCAAGAATAAAAATAGGGAATTAAGCACAACAAACAAAATCTTTTAATCAAAAATTTCATTACGTTCATAATTTATTTTTAAAATATTAAAAATAATACTATCATTTAATATATGGAAAAAAAACAGTATGTACTCGTATTATTGTTTATGTACATGTTTGCATATCTAGTAAAAAGCTACGAGTATAAATTAATGGAAAAAATCAAAATATATCACTTAACCAAAAAATGCTAGAAAATTCTAAATAATTTTGGAAAAATGCTGAAAAAAGTGCTATATGCTAGAATCGTTTGTTTTTATGCTAAACGAGTTTAAAAATGCTAGATATAACATTAAAAAAATGCTTAATTGGCAACCGTGTCTAAAACATACAAATTAAAAACTAAAAATAGTGAACATTTTTGAGCCACAGCTTATTTCAATCATGTCACACAAATACCGGAAATATTTATTATAGTTAAAAATATTTGAATTTGATTGCCTTCCAGTAAATTAATTTATATTATTACATATTTTTTGCTTTGTTTTCGTTAGATTTAAAGAACGGCTAGTTTGAAAATTAACTTTTTCTTAGTTCTCTCCAGGAGTTGTGTTTTGTATTTGAAGAAAATTTTATCGAAAATTGTCCACAACAGTAAATGACAGTATATCTGGGGAACGATTACATTCAAAGTTTAAAGATTTGGAACAAATAATTTCGCTATCAACAAAAATTATCTGTAAAAAAGTAGGCTGGATTAAAGACGTGGGCGTGGCACTTTCCATACAAGGAAACTATAATTTTCTGTGTAAACGGATAAGGGAAACAAAAAAGTATATATTTTTGCTACACGTTGCTTCGTTATCAGTACACGAGATCTGTTAAAAAAAATTCTTACTTCATTTCAAGTGAAAAAGCGAAACACATCGGGTTGAACTGTATACGCACATTTATTTCATATTGCATTTGAACCTTAACATAAACAAACACAAAATAGTAGCGGTATTCAGTGTTTGGTGAGTTTTAGGTTGCAACTGTTTGTTATTGCAATAATTTTGTCATTGAAAGTGAGCGGTGTTTTAAGCAACTTTGCAATGTAAGATGCAATTTAGGTAACAGCTGATACATATACAGAATTATTGGTCATGAAAACTTAAAAATGGTGTTTGATTTATTTGTAAAATTGTTTTAAAATACAAAGAAGAAGTATAAAAAAAACTGCAGCAGTATTAGTTTTGATTGATGATTCTAAATTATTGTTTACAATTGTCAGCTGTTCGAGTATCAGGGATGCAAACGCAATAAACATTTGCACTTTCGCAAGACCGTTCGCTTCAATCACTGGACTCCGCTAGTGCATTTAAGTATTTAATTTTATGATTTAGTAGTTGCAGAGAAATATAATTAAATTGGCACCGTCGATACGTTTGAGTTCCATGAACATAAGTAAGGACTGAATTAATATTTTTGTTATGTTTTCAATACTTTTCATGCTAAATAAATAATTTGTTTTATTTTAAGAACTTTTCTTTCATTCAAAGGATATAAAAATTTTAAGGTAAAATAAGCAGAAATGGCATAAATAAGCGATTTATAAGAAAATATTAAGTTAAAAAGAATAAGTATTACATTTTAGCATTATGTTTAAGAACTTTAATTATTTTTTTTAGCGTTTTAGAGCTGTTTTTAAGCTCCAAAAATTTTTAGGGTCTGGTCCTAATAACTTCGCTTACTTTTTCAAAATGAATAGCTTCTTTCACTCGTTACTTAGTAGGTTTCTTCTATAACTACTTATTTTTCAGATGTATATAAATAAAAAATAATGACTTTCCTTAAAATGCGTTCATCCCTTGTAAAACTCATTGGTTCATTCAGTAGAATTGTAAGTAGTATTTTAACTTTTTTCTGATTACTTAACACATTATTTTGTAGGCGATTTGCCTGGCCCACGATGTCGACAAGAAAATTTCTTTCGTATATTTATATTGAAAACAAAAACAAATTTTACGTTTTTATTATTGTTTTCAATATAAATATGCGAAGGAAATGGTCTTGTCGACATTATGGGCCTGGCAGGAAGTTTTTACTGGGTCTAATATATTCTAAGTGACTTTTTTTTTTAAATTTATTTCGATATCTGGTTAAGTCTAAGAATGTTATGCATTTTATCTTTGCCAATGTTCACAGTATGTATCGTCCCAGCAAAACGTTGTGCTTACTCGGAAGCAGGTTTGTAAGGCAGAGATCAGTTGTGTATCGCTTCCACTTCTGTGAAATATTACATGATTTTTGTATGGGATTCCTCACGTAGAGGCTCTGCCGTCCGCTTCGTTCACATTTCTATTTATTATGTGAATTCACTACATGAAATATGTGCAAATAATGAAGCACTGATAAATATATCATGAGTAAAAATGAAACTAATCGCCTTACTTTAGTGCTTCTGCGCAACAGTATAGTACACAATACATACAATTTGTTTTTTTTTTTAATATTAATATAATTTAACAAGAGAATGGGGTTTCTCATTTCCCCAACTTTTTTTATTTTCGGGAATGTATCATTTTTTCGAGAAAATTTTGCTAACGAATAATGCTGATTTATCGAATAACTAACATATCTGATTAATCAGAATTGTGATTAATTGAATTATTTAAATTTTAATTAGTCAGTTTAAATAATTTTATCCTTTAATTGAAAACAAAATAAAACTTTTATGTTGAAAAAGATCAAGTGAGGCAAGAGCCATGTGAACCTGTTGGCAGGTTTTACTTTATTGCAAACGAGGCGTGATAATCATGTTAATAAAGTGTAAAATATAATAAACTTATCAAACGAAGAACACAATTTATAAAATAGCATAATTATACAAAATTTTAATTATTACGAAACGAAAAAAAACCTTTGAGAAATTATATTAAAAAAAAAAAAAAAACAAGAAAATTTGTTTTTGTTCCCAGCGTAATTTCTCACACGAAAATTCGCTTTAGTTTCCTTGAACCAGGAAGTTAATCAATCAATCATGATTTTTAAAATTCAAAATTAAAATTAGTCGATAAATGAATAATATTTCAATTTCTGATTTATCAATAAATTGATTACTCATAATTTTAATCAATGAGATCTTTGCTTATTCGATTAAAACCACATCCGCAGAAAAAAGTAATAAGAAATTAAGAAATATTTGACAGTAACAAGTCGCTTTATGCAATAAAGTTGGGTCACTTGACATGAAATTCCCCATATGTATGTTAATGGTTATTATTTGCATTCCAGCTTCCTCTATTATTTTAGAGAGATCTGAAATAAGCCAAAAAGTTTCATACAGTATTTCGAACTGATGCCTCCTGCATTTGTTAATAAATCCGGAATATTTCTGCCAGTCATCACTTTAATCGAAATTTCAAACATCACGTCCTTCTACAAATTGAAGACGTTTTTTTGCTTTACACTTGTTTTTGCGATAGTTTAAAATTGATTTTGGAAAATTATGTTTAATTTTTCCAACTCAGATCCTAAAATTGCAATAATATTGGTGTTAGTTTTCTTCTTGTTGCAACTTTATATTAACAATTTGCAGAAAAATGACTGAAATTCAGCCTTTTTAAATATTCTGGTAATTTGAACCATATTTTTTTTTCGGAAATTTCTGAAAAATGGTTTACGAATAAAAACCCTAATAGAAATTTATCTGCATGAGCTTCAGTTTAGACAAAACAGCTTAAAAAGAATTCCGTTCAGTTTTCATATTTATTAAAACAAAAACTTTATTATTATTAAGTTTGCTTGCATGCAAATGCAAACACAGTGAGAGAAAATGTTTGACAGTTTATTTAAATATATGAGAAAGAAAGTCCTTGATCTAGTCCTATTCTTTCTGACTCAAAAATACTTTGGCTTCAATCTCTGGCTTATTAATATTCATTAGTTATTTAACTCGCCAAGATAAAAATAATTAACTGGAATTATTTAAAAATATTTTCCATATTCATTTGTATAATTATTTTTAAAAATTAAAACTTCGTAAATTTCATGTCTTTAAATCAATAATCTTAACAAAAAAAATTCGGCAATTCAACAAGCAAAAAGTGAGCTATTGTACTATTGCGATGGTTGCAGGTTCGATTTACGCCAAAGACTCTGGTCTCTTTCACTTTAAACGGATAAAGGAGTACTATTTACGATTGCTCGGTTAATTGAGCAAGAATATAATTTGTAATTGCATTTGTCAGATTACTAAATAAATAATATGAATAAAGGGTGTTTTTAAGCCCGACAGAACTTGAAAATTAAAAAATATTAGAAAAAATTAAATTTATGGCTTGTTCATCGATTTCGAATGAAGACTTCGTTCGCTTAATTTACATGTAAAACAAAAACAATTTTTTATAATTTGTTTTTGTTTTAAATGTAAGTTAAGCGAACGAAGCCTTCGTTCGACAATAGATGAACTGGCAGTTAATTTTTTTATTATTATTAATATTAAAACAGATTTCGGGCATATGGGTAACGTGGTGGAAGTTCTTTACGCATTCTGGAGGTCTAATGTCTCCAGTAAGGGAGAGCTCTCGCCGACAAGGATAAAATAATAAATTAACAATAGATTTAAAAATAAAAGTTAAGATTACCAATTAGAATCTAAAATTTTAGAATTACCGTGAAATTTAAAATTTAAATCAGAAATTCAATTTAATTTTCGCTGTAACTGTGAGATATTTTATTTTCTTTTGTTTGTAAATTTTTATAAAAAAAATTTTTGCTTAAATTAAATGAAATTCATATGAGTAAAAAGTGTACAATAAAACATGAATTTTGTAAATTTAATATGAATTTTATGACGTGTTATACATAATTGAATATGAGTGAAAATTTAAATACCGGCAGTAAGTAAGGGAAATTGAAGTTTGTAGGGTACGTCTGGGACATCCCTAAATTTGGATGTCATGGCGGGATCATCCATCCCGAGTGGGAGGGTAACTGCTGGCCCAACCAGCGTAATTGTTCGAGGTATTATTCAATAGGGAGATTAGAATTTACCTACTCGGCGCCCCTTTTGTGTGTGTGGGTGTTTAGGTACAGAGTGGTAGCAAGAACCACCCCTTCCGGCGAGCTCCAAGCGCGGCAAACGCGAGCATATCAGCGCCGCTTCCCCTCTGGTAACACTTGTTCTTCTCGAGTTTTGGTGTCGTTTGTCGACACCATAAACCACCACGAAACCACACGTAAAATTATGAAGCGATTTTTGAAGAAAAAAGCTCCGATAATGCCACCAGCACTAAACGGTGCAATTTTCGAAATGTAATGGAAACAGACCGTATTGTTGTAAATAAGTCTCATTCCATACGCTGTAATTTTGTTTATAAACAAACCGTATAATAATTAATACAACTTTAATACAAAAATAATTTGATATAGTTTTTTTTTGGTTTTAATTTTTATTTTTCTTCTAAGGCGCATTAAATAGCTTTAGAGAAAAGCGATGTACGACGCAGATACGTTGTCGCTAACTATAGTGTGCCAATGTATAAAATATTATACGTTTTAATTTGACAATGCACATGGTTATCCATTAAGCAGCCTCAAAACCGCCGGAAGGGCTTGCCACTTACAAATCGTTAAACAATCGAAGAGCGCGTAAAAATGGTTAAAACTCATTAGAAAAGTGGTCTTCAAACGTGGCAACTTTTTAAGTATAACGGGATTATAATGGTCGTCATAATCGACGTACTGTGCAAGCAACATTATATAGAAATTTAAAGAGACTGGAAGCGTTACAGATGTGGTCAGCCCTGTGCATCATCGCAATGTGCGCACTGCCGAAATTATAGCTTCTGTTAGTAAAAGTATGGCGGATAATCTTAATTTGTTGATTTCACGGCGCATACCGCTATATCATACGGCCGATAACCGACTTTTTTTTAGCATGTAATTAGAGATTATGAATTGGAAGATATATGGACCGATTTTGACTTTATTGCATGGGAGAATGCGTAAAATAGTTTTGGTGACGTCAATTGGCCACCAAAATCGTGCGATTTGACGCTCTTAGACTTTTAATGTAGGGCTTCATCAACAACCCGAAATGTGTGTTAAACCTTTTTTCTCCCCATTGAAGGATAAAAAATTTCAATATTGTAGTGAGAGCCCAAAATAGGTCAATTGAGGATCTTTGATGGCATTGGTGGTTACTGCCTGTGGCCGCAGGTGTCCACGGATTACGTGGGTACTAGGGTCGACTTCGGGCATTTGCCGAGTGTGAAATATCTGTCTAAGGTGAGATGGTCAGGGTGTAGAGGTCTACCTTGAGGATATCGATATTAGAAGGTCATATAGACTTCTTGATGACATCAGTGCATTTTTGACGGAGTTTATAGGGCTTTTTAAGGCCGTAGAATAAATAACGGGTAACATTGCTGGGGGCTCAGAGTTGACTATATATGCGGACTGCCAGGCGGCCATTAACGTTACAATTTTATATACATATACAGATTTATATATACTTATATATACATAAGAAATTTTATTTTAAATCATTAAAATAAAATTTAAATGAGTTAAACATACCATAAAAAAGAATTAAATTTGAGACAATTTTTAACACAAAAAAGTAAGAGAGTATAGACGATCAAGTTTTTTATCAATCATGTTTTTTACCAAAAAGAGTATGTTGTGATGTTAAGATTCTCATTAGATCATATATCACATATCAGCTATTATAAAAGTGACCTATTAAAATTAAAAAAAAAATTTGCTGTGCTGATTTAGGTTGCCATAATATATTGTTGAACCTAATTAAATTTAAATACTTACAAAACAACCCGGTTAATGGGCACACAAACACAATTCCGGAAAGAAGTTTGTATGTTGGCTATGAAAACTATGAAGCGCTTTTCACTATTTTGAATAAGCTTCAACCTCGTGGCAGATGATACATATGTGCCAAATTTGATGAAATTATTTTCAAAATTGCGAAAGAACAGACTTTGTGAACAAACTGAACTTATACAGATACCCTACCCAGTCAGATGGAAGAGCAGACCTCGTTGGATCGATTCTGAATTTGATTCTGATTCAGTCGATATACTAAAGGGTGGGTCTATGGCCTACATTAGCACAAACACACCACATGCAGTATTATGGGTATCCAAGTAACAGCATAATGTTGTGCTAGAGTGGCTCGGGCATGCCGAATTTCTTCCCTTTTTATAACAAGATTTAAAACTTAGATATTTTTGTAGAAATAAAATCAAATTTTACCCGATTTTTTCATGTTTTATTATTTTACAATAAAAGTTATTTTATATATATATATTTTTTTTTAATTTTAAAAAATTTCAACGTTGGCGTTCTAAAAGTTAAAATTTCTAAACAAAAATATTTTTTTGTTAAAAAAGGAGAATTACAAATTTGGTAAAGTAACCGAGATTTCTCGTTACTTAACGATATCGGTAGTTAAATACAAAAAGTTACAGAATTGGGGTACTGGTATAAATACAACATTTTTTAAAACATATAAAACTCATTCGTTTAATAAGACAACACTTTTGTATCAAAATTTCCAAAAACAAAAATACAAAATTGTTAATTATTCGATTAGACAACGAATACGTTAATTCGTTAATTGGAGCAGTGAATTGGACAATTATTCTTAGGAATATTTGTAAAAAATGTGTAACATTTTAGACTTTAAAAATGTTCAATTAAATAGGAACATCAATAATAAAGAAGGCGGGGGAAAAACAATAACCTAGTATGTTAAACGGCGAAGATTTCTGACAAGATTGTGTGGGTACTATTGAAACATGTCAAATCGACCTGGCCGTGAACGTGGGTTCGATCCCCCGGTCGGTCAAGGATGAAAACTTATCAACCAATTTTAATTCATTTCAAAAGTTCCTTCCTTTCATAAAAATAATTTAATGAAAACTAAATTTAAAGAAATTTAGCCTCATTAAACAATAAAAATTAGGATTAAGAGTCCTAGTATAATTTTAATAAAAGTTTCATAATTCTTAAGAATAACACATGTCATAAAATGCCATCAAACTTCATTAAGTGTAATTTTGTTTTCTATACCTGAATTAAAAACGGTTTGTTTAACAATTATCAAATTTTTCTCAAAAAATACAGTTCTTGATTGTTTGCCAGAAATACTTAAACTATTTTTTTAAGTGTACTAAAAATATACATATACATTCATACATTCGTTATTGTCCCTAAAGGAAACCTGTGTGCAAGTGCCTCCAAGTCGCCAATTTTGTCGACTATTTTCGTCACTTTTTGGCGACATTGTCAACGAAGTGTCTATACTTTTATATTTGCCTTCATAGTTAAGAGCAGTGCGCTAAATATTGATTTAAATCCGCATTGCGCTAACACTAAATAAAACTACAAAAAAAAAAAATTAGTTTGCACTATTTTTACCAGCTTTGTTGATGATTGGTATTTTTTTCACTAGTACTAAAAATTTGTAGTTGCAATCAGAGCTGCCGTTTTTGGTTATTTCTAACCAAAATTGGTAATTTTTTTCGCAATGTGGAGATGGGAATATTTTTTTCATTTTGTATACTTTTTTCTAAAATATAAAATCCGTATGAATATGTTTTTATTGCTGCACTTGCAATCTACTTTTTTTTTTTTTTTTAAATTTTAACGTTTTTATTTACATGGAGCGTTATCGCGTATTTCGATTCGTAGGTAATTATTAACGACTTTGAATAATGTGTACTTTTCTACGATTTTCTCATTGTTTCAAATGAACGAAAGTTTTTATACTTTATTGAAAACAAAAAAATCCCTTTCAAAACAGCTACCAGATATTTTTTCAAGATTTTTGTTAAGAAAAAATTGCCCAATGTGGTTTTTATATTAGAAATGACCGTGTTCTGACATGAAGTCAAATTAAGTCTTAATCGATGGAGATTTCTAATGATTTTTTTTAAATGAGAGTAGTTTTTCCTGATTTCAATAGTAGAAAAGATAAGTGGTACTTAAAGTAGAAATTGGATAATATTACACGGAATCGATTTCAGAACATGAATGAAAGAGTACACAAAAGCAGTTTTAGTGTTTAAGAAATCTTGAATACAAGTAAAATGTTTTAAATTTAGATTATTACCAGTAGTATATTTTAATATATTGAAATACACATAAGAATCTTAAAGATTTTTGAAAAATAAATTGATATATAATCAATACTTTTAGAATATACGGAATTTAATGCAAGAAAATGTCGTGAATTTAAGAAGTTTTTAATTTTTATAACCTGCGCTATGTGTATTTATTTAATATTTTTTAGATAATGATTTAGCAATATTTTTAATTTATAAAAAAACCTTTGACTATCAGCCCATTGAATGTACGTTCTGATTTATATCCGCCATAATGTTAAAAAATTATTATAATTAATATATTATAAATTAAAAATAAAATTTACAAACAAGAGAAACAAGTTGTACTCACATTTATAATATTTTAGATACATATGTATTTGTAAATTAGAAAATATTCACAAAAAATGCATTTCGCATATCGCCAACAGCTTCCAATTTCGAAAACGTAAATTTCCATCGCCAAAAGTATTAAAAAATCGCCACATTTTATAGCCCTCCCAGTGACAGTTAAAAAGCGGAAAACAATTTAATTCTTTCGTTTTTCTTATTTATAACTGTGAAGCACAAATTTCGTTTATTGTAATGGACATATTCATTCAATTTATTAACTTAATTTATTAACTGTCTATGTCGTCGGCTGATAATTTAATTGTCGTATGTGGATTCCGATAGATTCGAGTAAACTGAGTTTGAACACATTTAATTTGAAAATTGCTTCAGCAAATACCACAAACGACAAACTCAACAGTCCATATCTCGAAAACCGTATGAGGTATCGAAAAACTGATTACGCCAAATAAAAGATCAGGTCGGAAGACCTAAGGAATCGATCTTAACTCAAAACCGCAAAAAATCCACATACGACATTTAAATAATCAACCGACGATGTATGCTGAATTTTATATGGAAATTTGACGGGCTTAAAAATATTTTTTATGAAAAAGTCTCAAATAATTTTTAATTAATATTTCCTATTAAGTGCAAACAAATAACCTTTGTTTTACAATGCAACTTAAAGAAAATATTAATGTTTTTCACATTTGGTAACTTTCTTAAAAAATTTTGGTTGTAAAAATTTTATTAGTCGTGGCAGCACTGGTTGCAATTCAAAAAGCTGCATATAAACAGAGTCTCACTAAAATTTCAAGATTGTAGTTTTGTATGCGCATAATTCTTGATTCTCCTTATGATATGCATAACCAACGGAAATTAAACAACATGAAATTTTGTCAATAACGGAATATCTCATGGCTTTTATCATGAAAAAACAAGATATTTGTTTGTAAATTTAGTGCAAAATTTTAAGTTGCACTCAAATGAGTGAAGAACAAAAAAGTTGCAATAAGCTGATGATTGCTTTTTTTAAAACAAACAATTTTTTTTAATGCAAAATTTTTTAAAATCACTATCACTCATTTCTAATGATTGCAATAATTTTTCTCTATCACTTACTGTGAGTTGAAACTGCAAAAATGGTGCACTACCCCCATCTATGTTTGCCTTAAATACGTAAAAATTCTGTTATGAATTCATAACAAAATTAAATGTTAAAAAAGCAATTTTCATTTCGACATCTACTTTGAAAAAGTACCAAAAGATTTTCTAAAATGTACTAGTGATTTTCTGGTTGCAATGTCTGCATATGGTCCCAAAAGTACTACCTAGTGAATAGTACCAACGTCAGTATTAGATTTCCATTGACACGCACATGTTCAATGTCTGGAGTAAATAATATTGTCTGGGGTATAATAATTCACTAGTACTGGTGACTGTGTCAGTGGTGAATCAGTACAGATTTAATAGTGACATTTCCTACAGGGGTATGTTCACATGGGTGTTTTTATTAACAAGGGTTTTGTCTTAAAATTTTCCTTTATTATTTATTATATTTTAAAATCATTTATTTACATATTTCTTGTTGTTGTTGCTTAAGTTCGTATCGTATTGCAGCACGTTTTTTTAACTTTCCTATGAACTTTATTATATATTTTTATTATATTCCATTTCTATTCTTCATACGTAAGTGTTTTGTTTTATTTCAATTAGAATATTAATCGTATGTAAAAATAAAAATATGTAAAAATACTTAAAATACTCGAAACAATACAAACTCGTCTGCTCAAATGATAACACTGTGCAACATTTTTGAAGCAATCGAGAACTTCTCAAAGTTCTTATCGAAACTTACAAAACCCTACTTGGGTTCTGCAAGTTTAGCTACTATTCGGATTTTATGGCCTTATGTATGTTTTGGCTTCAACCTGATTTTTCTGAAGAACATGCAATTTTTTCTCACGACTTTATCTGGGACACCAAATGGAATTTTGTTTTCCTGTCCTCGGCACAATTGTAAATATAAGCTACACGCAAAGAAAAAACATTCTAAGAGCAGCATATTATGATAAGATTCATGATTGCAGTCATAATATTACGATTATTATTGAATCATAAGTTATGAAGTAACCATATTATTATCATGTTAATCATTATAAGTTAAGAGTTAATCATATTATTATCATGTTAATCATAATAATATATAGTTTAAATCTAAAACCGAAAAATATTTTTAATATATATTTATGCTTATTTACTTCCTGACAACCTTAACGTAAAGCTGTTATAGATATTTCACATCATAATATGATGCAACTTTAAACATAGTATTTGTAACTATTTTTGTCCAATGTCGCAATTATTTATAAACTATTTTACAGAATTTATATTATTTCTCTCTAAAATAACACAAAACAATAGTCAATATTTTTTCACCATTTTCAAACAAATATTAAAATTTTTTTAACCTTGATATTTTATTTTGTGACACTTCACAATATTTTTTAATGTACCTTCAATTTCTTTATTTTTTAATTTCTTTAAACTTGTTTTTTTTTTTAATAGATATTTTTTTAAGTTGTTTAACCACTGAATAACAAATATTTCAACAGGCAGATGTAAAACAAACGACACAACTGATGCAAAATTATTTTACAAATGGCGATAACAAAATATTATAAGAGTAAGGATTATTTGTTTGCATCTGAAACATATTATGAGTACACGTAAGTGATCATGTTATGGCTATTAAATATCATTAAATAGTTGTGAGGAATATAATATGTTTTCAAAGTTATCATTATTTAGTTGTTACAAAAATGATTATTTTTCAGTGAACCATACTTAAATTTATAATTGCGACAAACATTGACATGTTTACAGTAACTATAATAATGTTGAATTATATAAAAATAACAATATTTTGTATACGATAACAATATATTGTTACAATAAACATAGTGTCGTTGTCGTAACCATGCCCAACCATATTTTTTCTCTGAGTGTAACCAAACTAACCCGAAAATCAAAAGGTGTCAAAACCGAAATAGGTTTTTGTAAGTTTCGATAAGAACTTTCAGAAATTCCACACGAGAAGGATTTTGCATTTTATGTGTTGCCTTGTGTAATTAAAGAAATATATACTCGTACATATGTATGTATATAAATACATGTATATATGTTTATATACATTCATATATATTTCTTTTGATTAAATTTGTTTTAGAAAAGATTAATAAAAGTTTGGAAATAATTTATGAAATTGTTTAAACAAGTTTGTGGATTTCTGCCGAATAGTCTTTTAAATCTAGAATACAAATCCAAGTTGTTGTGCTTGAAATACTTGGCGTATACGTTACATTTAAAAAAAGTAATGTATACGTTCATTGAACGTGACTTGGATCAGGTTGTCGATGAGACATTTTCAATCTTTCACAATAAAATTTATTTAGTTAAGTTTTTTATTTTTACTTTTGTGCATTTAACAAGAGAAATGTAAAAAAAGTTGTTCAAATAACGGAACAGATAATAATAAAATGTAATCGCAAACAAAATGTTTATATTCAAAACTACATGTATTAAAGGGAAGAACATTTAGATATGGAATAATTTAGTACCATTCGCACTAAAAAATTAAAGACGAGAAATTGATTAGACAAATATTGAAAATTGTGCAAAAGTCACATGTCTTTTAAATATTTTCCGTGAGAATAAACTAATTTATGACTGATGTAGAGTTTTTGCGTCAACAACTTACCACTTAAGATACCAAGAAATATTAATTTCATTAAAACGTTTTAATCAAGGATTAATAAATATTCTCTCTAACTAGAAAATATTCGCATTTACTGCTTCCTAAATAGTTTTAAAGCGTGGACTAGCATTTGGGTATTTAAAAGGGGAAAGCTTAAAGTGATATGATGTGCCATGAATTTCTATAACTGTCGGGATATAAATAAAAGGACACATAAAATTGTATTTTTTACAAACGTTTGATTGTATGTGCTATTATGGATAATAGAGGGGTCATAAGCAGAAAAAATATTACAATTCAACAAAAGTTTATTAGACAGTTTGTGGTTCCTGCTACACAACATACTCACACACTAACACATGCATAACAATACAGTTATACTCGTAACTGTGTATGTTTGCCTTCAATTCCCAAGGGTATTATAAATTTAAGCGTTGAAAAACGAAAAAACTCAAACAAATTAAAGAAAAAAACTTGAAAAATAAAAATATTTGGCCATTTGATTTATAGCGGTACTGCAAAGAGTGTCAAGAAATTAATTTATATTTAATAAATAAAAAATTTAGTTTGTTATGCTGGAGATTCCCATGTTATTTTATTTACTTAAGGAAAACTAACAATTATAATTGTAGTGGTACTGCCCCACTACTGAAACAGAGTCAAACTAAAATAGAAATATAATCCTTTTACTGCAATGTGGAATAAGTAGAATACTTTATACTCTACATATTTGATTTTTTGATGTTGAGTTTCACGATATTATTCCAAATATTAATTTTTAAAATTTTAATAACAGTAGTTCCCAAAATCCCAGTTCCAACGTCAAATGCTTTCAATTTGGAATTTTTCATTAAAGATATACAAAGAAGCTGGAAACACATAAAAGTTTGATTGAAACAAATTTCTTTTCATAAATACTTATCACTTTGACCATGTCCATATTTACATTATGCAATAAACGCAGCAACTTGCTTGTGAGTAAAAGATGCAGGGAAATAAAAACGGCTAAAAAATTGCACGAAGACGCATGGATATGCTTATAATTCGTTTTTGTATTGATTTATTTTCTCTTTTAAATGTGATATTCTTCTTAATGTTGCCAACATTTGTTCTAAAAAAACGGCGTATTCATAAAAAGTTCGACTGTATTTTTTCTTAAATATTACAATCAAGAGGTAAAAACCAAAATTTTGTACTTTTTATAATAAATAAAATTGTAAGCTTCGTGTAATCGGCGTCGTGCGTCTCAAATATGGTTTATGTTCAAAGATGTCTCTTAAGAAATAAATATTTATTAAAGTAGTAAATATCTATTAAATAAATCTTAATTTTCCAGAAAGCAGCTTTCTAAAAGCAGTAAATTTTGAAAAAGTACCTTTTTTAAAAAAGTACCTTTTTTAAAAAAGTACGTAGTTTAGGACAACACATTTTTTAATAACAACTTAAAATTAATTATAGAGATTATTTTAAATCTGAAAACTGTATATAATTATTTATATATTCATACATAGATATGTATTTGTGTAATAATATAATATTATCTTAAATATTTTTTTATTTTTCGAATTTATTCTGTGAGCTAAATTTCAGTTATGTATTTTATAAAGATTTTTGTAATAGTTCTATTCCTTAAATTTTAAGGAATGACTTTATACACTGCCAGAATGTTGAATACAATAAAGTTGCTTATAAAAAGAAATAATTCCCAATATCTATTTATTATCTTAAATAGTTAAAAAGTTACGATTGCAATTGCATTTTATTTGTATCTGTAACAATTTTTATTCGTTAAATAATTATAAAAAATGCTTGGTTGACAACACAGTTCGTTTGTTTACATTTGATTAAAAAATGCTTGGCAAAAAATTTAATATGCTGTTTTTACAACACAAACAGAAAATAGTTTTGTATCAATTAAAAAAATGGTTTCAAAAGTATTTAAATTTAATTAATGTGATAATTAAAGCAATTAATTTTTTTGTTTAAAGCTGTTTTCAAATAAATTTTTAATTAAAATATTAATTAAATATCTAAAAATATAATAGTTTAAAAATAATTTAAGCTTCTAGAATTGTTGTTGGGAATTGTCAATATTTAATTAAATGAATTAACACATTGTTTGAAATGGCAAAGTTTTTTGATCATTTTTTCAATTGAAATAAAAAATATCATTTATTGAAAAATATATTCAAAATTTTAAAATTTTTAGTAATCAATATAATCATTTTGGTAATAGGTGCAAAATCAACAACTTGTTTGCTTAATATTTTGAATTTGGTATAAATTCGGTGACTAGAGAAAATTTTAAATTTTTTCTGTGCAAGTAATTAAACGTGTAGTAAAATTTATATAAAAAGCTCTCGTGTTGTGCGTGCTTATCACATAAATTTTAATGCACATTTAATCACTTTTGTTTTGATAACAGCACATAAATGTAAAAGAGAGAATAGTACCAAGGCTACTTACTATAAGGCCCTAATTGTGTAAAATGCAACGCAATGCCAAAAATTACATTGAAATCCAAAAACAAAGTGAAAAATATTTTATAATTTTGCTGTTGCCACAAGATATGCAGCGTTTGAAATTTAAAAAATCCTTTTTTTAAATTTTTGTTTCAAAACATTCTCGCAAATGATAAAACGACAAAAAAATATTAAATATTTTCTTACAGAGGATAAGTTGTGAATATTGACAACATTTTTCAAAAAGGACATTTTGCAGAGCAGACATACTTACATACATATCGCTCATTTACTTCAATATTGACAAAACTCCATAAATCAAATTTTGGAGTTAAGCTCGATTCACCCATGCGTTCCGAACAATATTCTTGTCCGGCGTTTGACGTCTTACTTTTGAGAGAGAGAGAGAGAGAGAGAGAGAGAGAGAGAGAAACTATTTTGTTAGGCAATTTTTTTCTTGAATTGGCTTAATTTTAATTTTTAGTCAGAACCAAATAAACCGAGATGCCACTTTTTTCAATTTAATTTTAATTTTAAAGTTTAATTGAGCTGTGTTTTTGCATTTACATATATTACAAGAATTGTTTTTTGCTGAATATTTATTTATTTACCAGTTTCCAGTTTTCGTCCATTTTCTTAAACACACTTTTAGAAAACAATTCAATATAAGTAGTTTGCTAGTAGTGATGCCATTTTGTATAATTGTTTGCATCTGAAATCCATATGGTAGCTTTATTTTTCCGGAAAAATTTTCCAAAATAGGTGAACCGCTCTGTATAACACTCTCAGCAGAAAAAATATTCTCCGGTCAAAAATATTGTTCCGAAAGCAGGGATGAATCCATCCAGTGATGCAGAATTGTTCGCTTTGTTTTTCTTTATATTATGTAGAAAATTCTTTTTTTTATATCTTTTATACTTTTTCTCCGTTTGAAGAGAATGTGTCGCTATTTTTCTAAATAGTTACAGAAAATTTATAACTTTAAGGGCCATTATTACAACTTACAAATAGTTATTTTTAGAATGCTATCTGACAGATAAATAGTTTTTGGTTATTACAAGTTAACATTAACCTAAAAAGTGACTGATAAGCTAACATCAGGTTTGTCCTCATGGTACCTTTACAAGTGAACTTTAAGAACTTGAAGATGCCATATTTTCTGCTGAAGATATGGTAACTTCAATGACAGTTTTATTATTTATTTTATTTTTTATTTGTTTTCCACATTTTTTTTTAACACAATAAAACACAAAAAACAAAACAATTTTAAATAAAAACCGAAATAAAGCACAAGATATAAACTTTTGTTTTCAATTAAAAAATTAAACAAAACTAAGTCGTTGCCACTACGTATTTGAAACAACCAAAAGTAGTCGGTATATACTGCAATGTTGCCACTATATATATATTACATTTTTTATTTTATCGGACAGTTGTAATAATGGAAAAAACTTATTGGTCACTTTGTCGTTCAAGATAGCTATTGTTCACGTTAACTATCAGCAACTTTATCATTAGGTTGTAATAATGGCCCTAAGCGTGTTTATCTCAAAATTTTTCGAGTTATTCCACTACTGAAGCAAATGAACGATATGTATGTGTATGTATATTGTACGGTGCAAATACCAACAAATATTGGGGAATAGCGGACAAACTTATGGGTATTTTGTAATTAATTTAAAAAAAAGGGAAAATCAAGACAAAAGCGAAAGAAATGTTGGCAAAAGCTGTTAAGAAATTTAAATTGGATTTGCTTGTTTGATTGCATCTGTGTGTTTTTGTGTTGTACGCCCATTGCATGAGTTTGAACTCAAGAACTGCACTTGATATAAAAGAAAGATATTATTGTCTAAATGTTTAACAGTGCAACACAATGATTGTTAAAATAAAAACAAAAAACTAAATTTTTAGAAATTCCACTAAATATACTCTCTGGCACACACTCACACCGATTTATACATATTGAGAACATGAGAGAACTTAACGATTAAGAAACAACAATAATGATAATTATTACTAGTCAAGTGTTACAAATGAGAATTACACACCAGTGGCTCCACAATTTCCAACGTCACGCGAATTTTGTAGGCAACATGTGCTTCATAGTAACGTTGATAACTTGAAGCTGTTGTGTCTGCGAAAACTTTTCTAAATGAAACAAAATGAAAGAATGTTAGATAATTTTAATTGTATTGTTGAAACTGCATTTCCATACAATTGCAACTTGCAGCAACAACAATTACACTAGCAAACACAAAGAATTATAGCAAAAAGTGAAAAAGAGAGACAATAACAAAACTCATTAGATTATAAATTCATTTAAAATTTCATTAAACTTTGCAAAATGAAAGAAATTTTCTTTAATTTTAATACAGCCGTACAAATATTGTGATGTAGAGTATCTAAATTCTATTGATTCCACTATTGAAGATGATGATGACCAACTATTGAAGATGACCCATATGCCCAAAAGTTAAATCTTGGTCTCATGTAGAAAGGACTTAACACACATAATTTCAACTTTACAGGAGAAGGTAAACATTTTAGGTATCAAAATATAAAAATGCTTGCACAATTGCTTGTAAAACCGTTATTTTTGATACTATTTTTTGATTGCCTTAAATTTTTGTGACGAGATAATTGTGTGAAATGAACTTAAAACAACCCAATTTCGAAAAAAGTGCTTAATTATATCTTCAGAATAAAAAAATATACATATTATTTTCTTCTAAATCAGATCTAAAGAAACTACCATAATTTTATATTTTTGATATATTTAAAGTTCCCTTACTTCAGGTCCCTTATTGAGGACGCGATTATTCATTTTTTTTTGATATATGAACTCTTGGAATGGGGTCTTTGGAAAGCACTTGTTACAAAAACTCAGATACTAAAAAAAACTTTAAAATTATGAAAATATTATTATTATTATTATTATATACTTTTGGGTACATAATTATCAAGGACATTTTTTACAAGCACAGCTAATTTTATATACGGAAATCAAAAGTGTTTTTTTTCTTATTTGTTGCATAGATCAATTAAATTTGTAAAAAAATTATTTATTTCAGTATTGAGGCAAATTTTTCCATAGAACTTATATATAATCACATAACATTGGAGTTCCTTTTTTACTTTAACTTGCGAGCATGGCTACCAGATACAATTGAGCAAAAATCGTCAAATTGTGAGAAAAAATCGTCAAATCTTCACAAAACTCGTCATTGTAAATAATCACTAACTTTTAATAATTTTTAAAAGTTTCCGTTGCTAATAACATTTTCAAAATATTCTGTCTATTTTTGAAATAAAAGAAACATTTTATTCAAGTAACACAACCAAAAGTTTTTCAAAAGTATTGGCATTCATAAAAAAGCAAGAAAATGAAGTAAAGCCGAGAGATATCGAACACCTATTTTACACGTCGAAAATTCTGCTAAAGTGCTTAAAGAGAATTGTTCCAAAATAGATCTCATAAAACAGTACTAACTGAACAAATTTAACTCTTAAAATTATGTTTAGCGGTGAAATGAGGCGTATTTTGTAAAGCTATGACATGAAAATCACTGCCAATCAAATAAATGAAAGTGTCTAAGTGCTGGTTCACACTCTTCAAGCCATAGCAGTCCAGTCTTGAGTTTTTAGGGGAGAGAGGAAAAGAAATTACATGTTTTCCCCTCTCTCCTAAAAGCTCATGACTTGACGCCTAAAATTTAAAGAGTGTATACCAGCACTAAGAAGCTAAAATAAAATGTGAAACAATATTTCTCACTTGCTGAACAATAATGTATTAACTCGAAATTTTTAACCGGCACATTATATTCATATCTTACCGCTGGAAAAATATGGTCTACAAATTATTATTTATATGCCTTTAATGCCAAATTCAAAATTGCCTTGCTGTTACAGAAAATTTTAAATTTTTTGAGTTAATACAGTATTGTAGAACAAGTGCGATTTGCCAATTTGTATAAAATTTGTCATTTGATAAATCGTCGGAAAATACAAGTGCTAACTGTCTTCTGAGGTTATTTAAATTAAGTATTTCTTTTACTTTTTTAAATATATAATCATCGGTATCGGTATCATCAACAAGCTCTTCAAACATTCAAGAATTCTGAATAATCAAGCCAAATTGCCCATCTTAAAACTTCTGACTGCAGTGGAAGGGGAACCAAGATTTCATTAAAAATTGCAATATTTAACCTGTGGTGGATCTATGAGTGTAGTTGTGTAAGTTACCTTAAGCCCTTGTTTATTTTTATTACCTGTTAGGGTTTCAGCTGATTTGAGAGGCGTTCAAAGGAACTGCCGAACGATTTGAGTCTACTAGGCAAGTAGTGGCCGATTAAGATTTGTAACTTCAAGTCTGATTTTATTGAATTTTAGTTCTTCTTTTTTTATACTACTTATGAAAATTAAACTTAACCTTTCTTACTTATTTTAATTAGTATTAGTGTTCGCTTTGTCGATACCGTGGAGGTATTAGGAAATTCCCGTTGCAGAATCATTCTGGCCAATCAGAATGTATGGGCTTGGAATGTACTCATTTATATTTGTCACTCAAATATAAAGTCACTCACACGCATTTTCTGATTGATCCGCAATTATTGTTTATAATTATTAGCCCGCATTTATATGATGATATTCCCGTTGAATGACATTTAAACATGCGTGAGTCAATGGATAAATGCCGTTATTTGATCTTTTCATGTGCCAATAAGTGTGGCATTCACTTTACTCTGATTAAGGTGGCATGTATTAATTTCAGAGTGGTTGGTGGGTAGGCGGTGGACACTTATGAGGTACACTACAATCCCCTGCAACGCGTTATAACCCATGTACCAAGCAAGTAACTTGTAACAGTTTTGGATAAAATATTTTAAATCCATTCGCAGCTTTAACCATGTAAGGTGCTGCATCGCTAACAAATACAAGGATCTTTTGTCGAAATCTTAAAAATCTTGAATTTAAAATAAAGCTCCAAAAGAATTTATAACAATAATAGATTTTAAAATATAATAGAAATATACAAACAAAAAAAATTGTTATAGTGCATAGAAAATATTCCTGGAAAATATTGAAGGAATAAGACTATTTAAGTAAAAAAGTTTTTTTTAATTGTAATTTGACTTAAAATACACATTCGAATTAATATAAAAATTTATTTTATATAACGTTTTAAAAAAATTTTTTTGGAAGATTTTTTTTGTGTATTTAAACATTTTTTGAAGAATTTTTTTTTCATTTGGAAATTAATCGTCAAATCTGGCAGCCGGGCTTGCGTACTACGCAAAACTTATTTTTCAAGCAAAAGCTTTAAAAAACTTGTGCTGATAATTTTTCTTGTGTCTCGCTTATTTTAATATAAAAGTAGTTTTTAAGGTAGAAGTACATAACACGCGTTAGTTTGTCAACGATTATCGTGCGTTTAAAAACTTTAGCGTGTGAAAAATGGCAAGTTATTCAATGCGCGTTATAAAAACCATTTCTTTCAGCTGTTTTTTTTTATTTTTTAACACTTTTTTTTTATAGAATTCCAAGCTTCAGTTCTTTTTTATACGATTTTTTAATTCCTTAATAAGTTTTTCCTCCATGATTCAGAAATTTGTTAAGTTATTTTTTTTTGTTCTCAGCTGATTACTTGTCAAAAATACACAACGCGTTGAAAAGTTCAAAGTTAAGCAACTTTCTGACGCGTACGCGTGAAAAAGTTTTTTTTATGGAAAATACTAGTTTAATTTTTTTTGACAGAAGTCTACAGAGGGCGCGCGCACTAACACGTGTTATGTACTATTTCTACCTTTAAAGACAACCCTTTCAAGTACCTTTAATTGAAATAAATCAAATTAGCCTACGTCCTAAAAGTTCTAGCAACAAAGGCAGAAAACACTTAAGATACTAAAAGGAAAAGGCCACTAAAGAAGTTGAAGAGAAATAAAAAATGGAAAAATTAAAGAACAGAAATGAAATAAAAAAGAAAAAAGTCGCTTAAAAACAAATGAAAAGATATTGGCCATAATTACACACAATAAGCGAATTACTTTCTATGAAGACAGCCTTTTTTTTAATTTTATATTCTTTCATGTTGCCTAAAACGATTTTATACTTTATTTAATTATCTGTACAAAGACTTTTTTCACAAAAAAAAAAAAAAAAAAAAAAAAAAAAAAAAAAAAAAAAAAAAACAAAAAAATTTAATGTAAAAAAATAAGTTTTAAGAAACATCGTGATAAGTAAACGTGATTTAAAAATCACCGTTCCTTAAAACTTTGAGTGTTGAACATCAAATGCATCCACTTAGATGCACCGTCTGGCGTGAAATAACTTTAGAAACGATCATTGAGCAATAGTTTTTCGAGAAGGACCAACAAGTTGCGGGTAATGGCATTCAATACCGGTCAATGATTAAAAAAAACAATCCAACATTTTGTTTCAACAAGATGGAGCCAAAGCACGTCCAGCTATGGCTAATTTTTTTTTGCTGATCATAACGTTACTTATGCGCCACTCTATAGTTGGCCCGGAGAAAAATTTTCCTATTTAACGAAGCACTAATGCAGGAATGTCAGCGTCATGCTTTAAACACATTCGAGACAGCAGACTACCGACGTCAATATGTCAACAATAGAATACATGTGTGTATATGGAAATGATTATTTTAGCGACGACACGGCAAAATGGCTGCAGGTTGTTGTCTATGCTAATTTTGTCGTTGTAGTCAAATTAAACTAATTTCTATTTTTGTACGCTACAAAACAGAAAAAGTGCTGCTAATATAATCAAAAATTAGAAGAATTAGTGCTTATAATATATAATAATAATTTTTTGGTTAAACAGCAAAGAACCGGATTGAAACAAGAATATAAGCGCGGCTCACCACCAAATCTATATTATTATTACTTTTTAGTATCCTTAAAAGAAGTTATATAGGAAGATGTTTGTCACGCCAACGCTCTTAAGGCCGTGTCAGATACAACTTTGTCGCTTTGCGTGACGTTTCTAACTTTGGCAGAAGAACGCAAAGCAATAGGTGTATGACACAATGAAAACTTTGACAACACTTACGCATTGTTTGTTTACTTATAAAAGCGGTTGGCAATTTGTACATTTAATTGTTTGTTATACAAATAAAAGTTAAAAATTTAATTGGACGGTTTTTTGGAATTGAATTTGGCAAAAAAAATTAAAAAAAAAAGAAAATTATACTATCCAATTGTCAAAGCGCGCAAAAAGATGAGAGTTGGCTAACTTTTTGCTTCGCTTTGCTTTGAAAGTACTTTATGTGACATGTTTCGTATAAGTATGTATATTTTATCTTAGATGTCAAAGCGAATCGGTAACGCAACGCGAAGCAAAAGTTTTATCTGACATGGCCTTTAGTTTTAGCAGTATGGGTATCATTGAAAAATTGAAAGTGCTTTTTACATGGTGTTTAAAGCACACCGATTTATTAACCCATTAAGAGCCCATTTCAAATGCTCATACTTCTTGACTGACTTTTTTACTAAATTTGCTTTATCTTTAAATTATGTCGATATAATAATAATTATTTAACAATAATATACACATGTTACCAAAGTTATTAGGACTTTGATTAATAATGTTTTTCTGTATTGCGGGTTTTCAGCCTTCCGGAACACTTTTCAAATATTTACATATTACTATATTTCAATATGTAACAAGTGCATAAACTATTACCACTATATATTTTAACTCAAACTTATAAATAAATTGTGAAGTTTTCCAAAATAAAATTTTTTTAACCCTAATAACTTTAAAATTTTATATGATGGAGTTTCTAAAAATATAGCATACAAAAACTTGGGGTGTTTTCTATAACATATTATATTTGAGGAAATATTATTATACATATCGACAAAATTTTAAGATAAATCCTCTTAAGGGGTTAATAAATCGGTATATTTAATACATCATATGAAATGTGTTTCGAAAGACTTTATTATGATACCAATACTTTAAAGATTCAGGTTATATTTTTCTTCCTATACTATTGATAAAGTGCTCTGAAACCTTTACGACCTATAATTCATAAACTTAGTGCGTTGAACCAAAAGATTACAGTAGAATCACGATACAGTAATCTTGCGGTCAAGTTAACCAAATTTTAGCGCTTCTGTGCCGCTCTAAACGTTAACTCTAAGTTAACTTTTCAGATCGTATTAGTAAAAGTACTGATTTGTACAAACGATAACAAATTAGATTAAATTTTAAGCTGAAAGTTGAGAGTTTAAACAAAATTGAGAAATACATTAAAGAAAAACTATCGGCGTTGTATTATTGTATATCTGAAGTTGCCATTTCAAAAATAAAAACGAAACGTCACAAAATTTTCGAGGCTTTGAAGAATAAATAGGAAAAAGCATACAGGAAAGCATTACAAAGACCAAAATATGTCGATCTTAAAGTTTGTACAAATGTTTTCTTGAAGCATCGAAAACGTTATTGCGCAATCACTGTTCTAATTTCAATAGCAATAGCTAACCGCGAGTTCGTGTAACTTCAACCTGAAAAGACAATAATGTTAGTAATGGATGGCTGGCAAATGTTTAGAAAATACCCAGAATTCGCTATCTGAACATTTTTGAAGAACTAATTTTCTGACAAACGTCATATGTAGCACCTATCACATAATACATGACTGATTGTATAATTATTAATTATAAATTGTAGCCGGTATAAATTAGATCTAAGTTTCTTTTTTGTACAGATGAAAATATGCAAAAAATATAGGTACATATGTTTATTATTGCATTTTTTTACAATTTAGAAAAGTTAATAAATAAGACGAAAAAGTTCATTTCAGTTTACTTTTTCGCGATTATACTGTATATTAGGATTTTTTTATTCAACCTGCCATGAAGTTGATATTCTTTATGAGTTCCGAAAACAATAAAATTAAAATATTTTAAATGTTTTTTAATAAATTCATTTGTTTTTACGTTAAAAAATTTATCATAAATAAGTATTTATATTTTTGTAGGCTTAAATTAAGTTTGTGTACGAGTCTGCAATTATGCATGTTGTTAAATTTATAAAAATTAAAAATGATAGTGGCACCACTGAAATGTAAATACATAATAAAAAAACACAGCTGTTTATATTTTTTCAATTGTAGCTGTCGTTTCAAAATAATTCAGTAGCTGATTACGTGACTACAATTGCAGCCTGCAGCATATGTAGTTGTGTCTTCGTGTTGCCTGCTGTCTCGAATGTGTTTAATGCATCATACACAATTGTGTCAGCAAAACTCACCAGTGATGGGATTTGAACATTTTCAGTTTGTGCCAAAATTGTAAAGAAAACGGGCCAAATTTACTGAAAAGGGCAAAACTCCTTTATTATAGAAATTAAACTTTGGAAAATTGTTGTTAAAACTAAAAATCGGAGAAAGATAAGGCTTAAGTTTTGATTGTGCATTCATTTTTAAATTTTGGAAAAAGTATCTACATTTCATTAAATCAAATACAGAATTGTAAGTTATTATTACATATCGTTTCTTTAATTTAGAAGGGCGTATTTAACATCTCATTTTTTTTTTAAGTTTGAGACATAAAACTTGATAACAAAAATATATAAAAAAGCGTATGAATAGTATTAGAACTGTAAGAAATGTAGGACATTTCCTAGTTTACGATAAATTAAAGCCCTTATTACGGTTTACAACTCAACTCTTGTTTAATTGAAGTTTTGCATTTTTGAATAATGATTTACAACTCTGCTTTATTGTAAGTGCATATTTTTAATCTTTGAAGGATTTTTTGCATAGACAAAAGAGTATTTTAGTAAATATGGTATATTCCACCTTTTGAAGCATATTTGTGCACTTGTTGATTTTTTTTAAGTGAACAAATAAATGAATCTTAACCACACAACATAATTTTATTTTGGTTGGTTCATTACTGCCCATGAGCCCCAAACATAAACACTCTGAAATTTGGCTATACATACTGTGGCGGAGGCTTAACCGACTATATATTTTTATTTGTTTACAATATGAAAATATTATAAAATGGTTTTTAATCGCATATTTCCGGTTTCAATAACCACAATCAGATTGAACTTTTTTATTATTAAATTATATTTCTTCGTATATACCTTACAAATTAGATTGTATTGCCACCTGAAATTCAAAAGGGCCTAAAAACCAAAAAAAATATATTTATTATTAATTAATTCATTTATTAATGATGTGCTAATAATCCCAATTTTTGAATGAAAACACTGAAATTTATTGTTGTGGGAAAGCTAGTTTCTATGCGCATTTAGCTGGTTGCTTAGGTCAGCTCGTCAGGAAACTTTTTCCAAAGACTTTAGAAAAGCTAAGAATGTTAATATAAAAAGGGCCAAACAATAGCGGAAGGGCCATATGGCCAAGCAACATTCAATAGTGCCAAAAATGGCCCAATTGTGCCATAAATCCCATCACTGAAACTCACATGTACGCTTACGCTCTTTTATTTTGCGAGCGTAAAATATAATTGTTTACTGCAAAACACTCTCATTCACAGGGCTATATCACACGGCCTGTTTTGAGGCCCCTAAACAGAAATAATATATTTATTATTTATTATCTTTGTTTATGTTTTGTTTTATTTCTGTTTTTGACATTGTACAATGATTGACAAATAATATCTACATTGTTTTGCATTTAAGCTAACGATATGTGTTTTGTTTGTGAAAAAAAATTCTTTGATGCCTGTTAAAGGGTCCCTTTTTCTTTCGTTAAAAAGACGTACCTAAATTAATTAATTATTAAGAAAAAAAATAGCCACAAGAATTTGTTGGTATTTTGTGCTTGTAAAAATATTTTTCTTTCTGTACCAATCGCGTCGGTGGGTTTTTTTCTTTGAAAACACTTTTCTTAAGTAAGTAAAAATATTTAAAAAACTTGTTAAAAAAGTCTTGTTTTCCTACAATTTATGTGTAAACCTATACACATAAAAGCAAATGTGACAGCAAGTAAAATTTTTGGGTAAGAAGATGTGTATTGTTGATGTATTAATGAAACTTTATTGTTTAACGTCCACAAACCTAAAAAATGTTTTGTTGTTTCGAAACTGCAATTTAAATTTAGAAGATATTATTGGTAAATAAAAGTATATTATTATAGGCTAGTAAAATCTTCTCTTTTTATAATGTCGGTTAATAATTTTAGAATATTTTTAAACTTAATGGGGTTATTATTTGCATTGGTATGTGCAAATATTATTTTCATTGTTGGCATTCGCAAAGGTATGTTGAGCACAAAATTACAAATATTGGAAAGAATTGTATAAGGTTGTAAAAAGACTTCATATATTGTCAAGTGCTCAATTTTTCCAAAAAATAAGCAAAGTTTCTGCGAAATGGAGGTTCCAAATTAAATTTATTTAAATAATAACTGATTGTGTCTGTCAATAACTCAACATTTTTCGATAATTGTGTTATTATTAATTGCTGTAAAGTCTTCATAGCAAAATATGTATGTTAATAAGGCCTCGTAATAGGCCTCGCAACCGCAGATTTCTCCCGCTGGGAATGTAAGAGACAAGAGTAATCGCACCAACACAATCATATTTGACACCACTGCACTAATGGTAAATTTAAAAATGTAAGCGCACATTTGAGATCTAAGCAATACAGGCTCTTTTACACTATAAAGTTACCCATACACGCTGCAACATTTGTCGAAACATGGGCATGTTTCACTAACTGTTACTACGTGTGTGGGGATGTTTCTGGCTGAAATTCTTGTTACCTATTTGGTTTCTCAAATATCAAACATTTTTGATATTTTATGTCTCCAAACACAATGTTTCAACGTGTGTGGCGATGTTGACTGTTTCTTTCTCATTTATTCTTTCTCATTTTATTGAGAGCAGTTGTTGCGTGAGGTGCTTTTGCAACACTCGGAAAAAAATATGAAGAAAGAATTCGGAAAATGGCAACAATTGCAAATTGTTAGAATAATTCTTTATATAACAAAATTCGTACCTTCCATCAGCGAGATGGTAACCGAAACTTTTACATTTCTCCCTTACAAACCTGCAAGTTTTAAGTTCCATTTTTTATTGGGGGGCTTAAAACAAAAACAATTTTCTTTTTGGAATGACCACATGAAATAGATTTCTTCGAAATAATTTCGATCTAATTTTATCACTAATAAAATAATTGTGATCTTACACTTGACTTTTGACTCTCAATGTAGTGGTAACTTTTCGTGTTACTTTTCGATACACCATTAAAACTTTTTACTTAACGGAAATTCATTTCAAAGTTTTTCGACAATCAAACTGCTCTTGATATGTACTACGCGCACAGTTATTTAGTTTTTCTTTTCTTTGTTGACGTTTACTAAAAAATCTACAGTAGATGACAAAAACTATTTTCCAAATGTATCTTTAATATAAAAAAATAGAAATAAATAATTTAATTTATTATACAACCCAAACTTAAACTCCAGAAAAGGACTGTTCATCATCTATTACTAAACGCTTCTCTGTATTTTTAAATATTGGTAGAAACAGTTTTGTTAGTAACTGTGTAAATGAAAATATGAATGTGTATCCCAGCATTTAATTGAATCATAAATTTACTCAAAATTTAAAAAAATATCATTTAGAAGAAAATAAAAGACAATCGAATCCTTGTAAAATTTTTAAGTCATAATTATACCAGGCAATATTTATTTGAATTTTACTGGCTGAAATCTGCCCTTAACAAATCATGGGAATTTCTCTATTTTGTTCTCTTTTAATACAAAAAAAAAAAAAATAGACTTCAATTAAAAAATTTGTGATATTAATTAATAAATAAATATATTTAGCAATTTAATAGCATCAATTGAATATTTTTTTTATATTACCAAAATTTTCTGCAGCAAGCGTTTAATTCACTTGATTAAATTTTTATTTAAAACTGATTTTATTTTTGATTAATGGCTTAACTAACAAAACAAATTTTTTTCTGTGTCTATTATGCACTATTGAATATTCAAGGTGACTTGGATTTTAAACATTTATTTATTTATTTAAAATAATTTGCTGGCATATTCGTTAAATTTTTTGCAATAAATTGAAATTGGCTTGTTAAAAAAATTCTACCTTAAAGAGTTCTTACATAATTAAAAGAAAATAATTTAAATCCTTAATTTATTATCGAAGTAAATGTTACTTATGTTATTTTAAATTTCATCTTAAAAACACTAGCGGAATTCACCGTTGATAGTAAAGTCCCTTGTAGACCTTGTTAATCTTATAATTTTAGTAAAAATACTAATATTTACAACACTGCAACAACAAAATGTATTAGACTAAAATATACTACGCTGTGGTTGAAAAATCCCACAAAAAGCAGTAGTAAACAAAGTGTGTGAATTTACCAGAATTAAACAGTTGAAGAAACTTTATATGTCTCTTTTTCTCACTCAGCAAATTCATTAATTTATAATGCATACGAAAAAGACACTCACGCTTTGAAGTATAAAATCGTATTAAATATAACAGAGTTGTACACTTAATACAAAGGGTGAATACCGCTACTGACAATTTATCCATAATTTATTCGTAGAAGGAGTTTTGCCTTAAAGGCAGTTTCAAGCGCAATATGAAAGTTGTTATTGCGTCTATTGGAGTAATATTCCTATAGACATGTTTGCTGGGATGCATGTATAAGTATGTGCTTGTGTGTACCAACGAAGATATGAGCGATTTAAATAGAAAATAGTTTTACTTCTAATTACTTGGAACTGCCAAACGTTTAAAGGAAATGGTTTCTTTATATTTCTTCTTCTTCTTCGCTTGTTGGAAAAAAAGTTTTGTCTGTTAAACCTTTTAACCATTTGGATTACAGGTGTAGAAAGAAAGTATTTTCAAGGTAAGTTTAGGGCTATAATGAAAAAACACATTTTGTCTGCTAATGATGGTAAAACTTTATTTTAATGCTTTTTCGTAAGAGTTGTTCAAGTATTTCTACTCCCATTCAAACTAAATTCCAAAGGATGGGTACGCTGTAGTAGTTTTATCTACATACATATTACATATCTCTACCTCTTTAATGTGTTGTATCCCAACAAACACTTTCTCAAACGACCAACGTTTGAAAATAATTTTAAAAATATTGTATTCTCAACAAAACGAGGAAATTATTTTCATATGGTGAAATTAATTTTTTCTCAACACGCTTTCTAAAATGTTATTCTTAAATGCTTTTCAAATGTGGACTTTAATACAATGTGGAACATATGTAAATGAAAAATAGTTTTTAATTTGTAAATTCATACATATTTCTTTAATTTTTTTTAATTAAAAATCATTATTTAGTAAAATAAACTGTCAACTAAACATTCAGCACCTTTGCTGCAGCTGATATACGAGTATGAAAAAGCGTTTCCTTCGTCCTCAAATTCTTGGAGAAAAAATTTTTCGTATTTTTTCAGGATTGTCTTGGCTCCACGTATAACATCGATTATACAACAAACTTATAATTTCTTCGCTGTCTCATTTTATCTTATTCGCATTTTTACTAACAAACTGTTTTATATATATTTTTAGTAGTGGGTATGAAGTTTTATTATCAAAAAATTTTTTTTTTTTTTTTTTTTTTGTTGGGACCAGCACTCAGGCGATGACCCCTACTAATGCAATGCATTATGTTGGAACTAGGAAAATAGGTTATGGGAAGGAGGAAAGAGGGAGTAGTGTTTGTGAACATTCGACTTGAACTTTTTCATGTTGTAAGTGAGAGGGAAGAATTCAGCAGGAAGGTTATTCCGGCCAAAAAACGAATTTTTCCTGTAATGCGTTGTACGATTCACCGGCCAATCGAACAAAAAAGGATGTGCTCTTGAGGAAAAACGTGTATTACGAACAAAGCTATGGGTTTCGGGAACCAAATCCCTAATTTCATCAGAACACGTCCCGTTGTAGTAACGATAAAATAGGCAAGTACATAATTTTTTGTTAATACATAATTTTTCATTGAAAGATTTTGTTTGTTGTGCATAATTTCCTATTTTTATAATTGATAAAAATACTGAAATTTATTGTTTGAGGATAAGCTGTTCCTATGCGCATTTCACTGGCTGCTTAGGCCAGATCATCAGGAAACGTTCTCCTAAATAATTTTAGCAAAGCCAGAGCAATCTGGAAACAAGACTACGGAGGAAATGAGAATTACATATCACTCAAAAAGTCTTATTTGCAATGATATCAAAGCTTAAATAAGTTTAAACGACTTTAATCGCCACACGCAAAGAAAAAACATGGTTGAAACAATCACAATCGCAAACTATCATTAATGTTTGTGGCTATGATTGTGTCAAACACGTCTTAAGCTACAATATATGTTCAGACATAATGTTTTTAACCAATTATTGTCTCAAACACATTTTTATGTTCAGAAGAGGAAAGAAAACGATCTTTCAAACCATGTTTCTATATTTTCCATGTTTCTATATGGTTCTCACAATACAAACAATAAAAATTTATTTTAAAAAAATTTATGTTTTATCACAAATATTAATAAATAAAATATAGGTTATATTATAAAATAAAATTAAATACATACAGTTTTATACATGTGTGTGTGTTTTGATTTATAAATTATATATTATATTTTGTGGTACAAATTTTCCCAAAAAATAAGTGATCTATGTGGCCTTACTTCGGCATGCAATAACACTTTTCAAATTAAACTTACTTTTTATGTCTTTTACGAAATATACCATATCAATATGCTGTTGAATAGTTATTGAAAAAAAACCGGTTATAATGACAACATTTTGTGCCAAAGTTTATATGCAGGTTTCGGTGTTGTAGGTTCTTTGGCTGCAAAAAAGGCAAAGTAATTACTTATTTATATATTTTTATAATTATATATAAATAACTTAACTGTTTCAATAAACGTATAATAATTTATAAAGTTAATTTTGCAAGGTAGCATGACCTTTTGCTCCCCGAAAAATGTTTTAATTATTTTGTAAACATTCATGTTTCCTGATTAACTAACGCTCGCGGACGGAGAAAATTTCATTTTCTTTATAAGCACACACTGTTTGTTTTGACAATAAGGCCCTAATCATGTACAACGCAGCGCAACGCCACAGAACTAACGCAACGCCAAAGAATAACATTGAAAGCACAAACAATGTCATAAATATTTTGTAATTTTGTTGTTGCTTTCTACAGAAATTCACATTGCGTTTTAAAATTTCAAACGCTCTATTGCTTGTGTCGTGTTGTGTTGTGTCATGTACCGTTTTAAAATTTTCAACGACACAAGCAATAGAGCGTTTGAAATTTTAAAACGCAATGTGAATTTCTGTAGAAAGCAACAACAAAATTACAAAATATTTATGACATTGTTTGTGCTTTCAATGTTATTGTTTGGCGTTGCGCTGCGTTGTACATAATTAGGGCCTAAATGTTTGCTCACCACGAGAATGTGTTTTAAAGCAAACAAAAATTTTGGTATTAAAAATACCTGTGTGCAACAATATTATGATTTAATTGTATAGTTGAAAATATATATATTATAGTA
Source organism: Pollenia amentaria (assembly GCA_943735925.1). Taxonomy (NCBI): domain Eukaryota; kingdom Metazoa; phylum Arthropoda; class Insecta; order Diptera; family Polleniidae; genus Pollenia; species Pollenia amentaria. The sequence goes on along the minus strand of OX031006.1, from coordinate 2,683,365 downwards.
GCAAACATATTAAATAATTTAAAATGTTTAGCTAGATCAGAGTAACTTTTTAGGTGTAGAAGACCATAAAATATTATTATAGCGAATTTAAAAATGTTAAGGACAACGAACAATTTTTAAGGTTATATTATGACTATAAATAATTTATAAGGGTAAACATATTAGGTAAATATGAATAAAAATGGTCGTAGTGACCATTCCATAATCATGTTTTTTCTCTCCGTGCATGTTTAAATGTTAAATTTGAAATAACTCTTATAGGGCATTTACATTACATCGAAATCTAGTAGATTTCATTTGAAATCTTCCTCCAAATCTAGTTCGTTTACATTATACTTGTTTGACATTAGCGAGATTTGGTTTTCACAACAAAAACCGCCGACTGAAAGTTTTTTGTGTAACACATACTTACATATAAAGAAATATTCATTTAAAAATTTTCATTACATTTTCTTTATAATCAACTTCATTTATTTTATCAATATTATTTGTCATTTGCATTTTTTACTATTTAACAAAATTTTTGATTTTTTTTTAACAATTTTAACAAGCAGCTATTATTGTTTTTGTTTTGTTTTTTGTTAAAATGTCATTTTTTTCTTGTGCAGGGAAGTAGTTTTTAGTGCTATATGGGGAAAAACATAGTTGCATCAATAAGTATTACTAGATTTCGAATAGATTTCGTCAAAATCTAGTTACGGAGTAGATTTTGTTTTGTACGGGAAATCAAGACAAAAAAAACTAGATTTGGCTCGAAATCTCGAAAGTACTAGATTTCGTTGTAGTGTAAATTGGCTATTAATAAAAATATGATATCAAATTGCTAAAACATTGTTTGTCAAATGTTTACATTCAAATCATTATCAGTTTGAATTCAAATTTTAAAATCAAACCATTGAAAACGGTTTGGGTATTGTGCTGGATATCAATTGATAAAGCAATTGTACATTAAAGATTTTTCTTTGTGTTTGTTGGGATACCTCTAGTATCTTTAGTGGTAAAAGTTAGTTTTTGGACTTTTTTATTTTACACTTCTTGCCTCTTACGGAACACGGATAATTGTAGAGACATGTGTTGCGGCTGCCTTTTTCTCTTTCGTTTCGGCTCTATGAAAAAGAAGAAGATGGAAATCGTTTAGCGTCAAATGACAATTAACATAAATTTCTTCGAATGTACGTTTTTTCATATACTACATCCATATGTATGTATTTATAATATGTATACGTAGATCTATGTGTACGGGAACGTGTGTACGTAATGTAGTAAAAATTTAACGATTGAATTGTTATCTAAATGTGAGCCTATTAAGCTTAAAGGAATCATTTTCTTAAATGAAAACCGCTAAAGACTTTTTTGATACAATAAAATATTTACTTTAATGCAAAGAAGAAAAACTACAGAATAAAAAACAAAGACAGATGTATTTTTTTTATTAGATAAATAACATTTTGCTGTGTAAGTGAAATTTTCTCTTAATCTTTCTGAATGTATTTCGGTTGTCAGATAATCTTCAATTAAATAAACAGAATAAAACGTATAAGAACAACTGAATTTACAAGTTTTTCTTTTCCATTTTCTTGAGAAAAAAAAAATATAGAAAACACTCTCTCTCACACATTTAGTAATTCCCAAAGTGTTTTATTTTGTTTATTTTTTATATATTTTATTTGTCTAAATAAATGTCTTCTGTTCACTTGGGATGTTTTATTTCCACTGTTATAAAACCACGTAATTTTAGGTTCATATGTTTATGTACACATCTATAGATATAACTACTACTATTAACGTATGTATGTATATGCCCTGCAAGCGTTTAAAAAAATTTCGAAAGATGCAAAATAGGCGTCACTTCTTCTAAACAATTGTAGGTTTGAAAACAGGCTAGGTAGGGTTTAGGGATGCCAAACGGGAAATCCCGAATCCCGGGATTTATTTTTATGAGTCCCGGGATTTTTAACATATCAACTTTTATGTAGAAAACTGTTCGTTTTTATTGAATTTTTATACTATATACAAAAAATTTATTAAAACTTATATTTGAGTTATATTTTTTATTGCAAATAATTTTTATTTTTGAGTTTAATTTTTGTTTTTGGAACACAGCGAGTACTTAAAATTTTTAATTAGTATTGTGGTTATTTTATTGAACTTAAAGATTGATGTTTGACTATTGTCTTCATCCGGCTGCAATAGCCGAGTGAGTAAAACGGCAAACCCCACTGAAGAGATTGTGTGGTTACAATCGAAACTAGTCTGGGCAACCTGTCCGTGAACGCCTGGGTTCAAATCTCAGCGCAGTCAAGAATGAAAAATTATCAATAAAAATTTTAATTAATATCATGTAGTAAATTTCCTGTCTTCATAAAAATAATTTAATGAAAATTAAATTCAATGAACTTAAGCCTAATTAAAAATATTTAAATATTAAATTTTTGCTTGATATATGACGACTATTTCTGGATTTTTGTATTTTGCTTAATAAAAACCATTATTTTAAGTAGAAACGAAATTTGCAGACTCACATCTCAAGCCTTTATTACAATTACGTTTAGCAAGTTCAGCTTTGGCTTAAGACATAATTCCAAAATAAAAATGATTATTTTTATGCAAATTATAGAAATCAAGAAATAATTGTTATATATCAAGCAAAAAATAAAAATAATTAACGATCCAATTAAAGTTTTATTCAGAAACTTAAGAATAAAAGTTGATATAATTATAACAATTAAGTCGTAATATTGATGAAATAGCTCATATTCCTTCCGGTCCAATAATAATAAAAAATTTGCTTAAAAAACATACGTTAAATAAAATAATTTTTTTTATATATAAAATAAATTTAAAACGTACTTAAATTATTGATAATGAATCTCGCCCGCACCCTGGGGGTGTACTGCACTGCAGTCGACATAGTGTTTCAGTGTTATAAACATATGTATATAATAAATTGTTTTGTTGTTTTCATTTTTAAAAATTTATGTTGCGTATATAAAACCTTTTAAATATTTAAAAAGTGTTTATTAAAAAAAGTAGCATTTTAAGGCAACACATTGATCCCGACAAATCCCAAAATACCGGGATCCACAAAATCCCGGGATTTCGGGATCGGGATTAGTTTCCGTTATATTACCATGTTTAAACGCCTTCCAAAGGCCCTATATTTCTCACTCAGCCATCCGATTGATTCAATGAAGGAGTGGATCCTATTCAAATCAATGTCAGAGAGACAAGTTTTATCCCTAGGGGTTCTTTGAGTCTTAGGTCTCCTAATGCCCGGTAATGCCAGAGAAGATGTTCCGTCGACTCTTCCTCCTCCTTGTCAGCACAACTTCTACATAAGTCATTATATAAAAACAAAATATATAAATTTAAAACAAATATAAAAAAATTAACAATAATGGTCCATACTCTTAGTCAAAATAGTACATACTTAACTTAAACCGGCTTAGAATGCATGTGCCCACCATATATGTACTTCAGAAAAAGTCGAGTTTATTTTTGACTATGATTATGGGACAATATGATAACCAAAAATATTAGTAAAAAATAAAACATGTTTCTCTGGGAAAATAGGAAAATGTAATTGTTTATTTAAACCAAAACAATTATTAGTGATAAAAGATAATTATTTACCATAACATTTTCGGAGGCAGCGATAATATGGTGGACTTAATGGAAAACTAATTTAATCATAATATAATTGCCTTCAGCCAAAATAAGTTTGAAGTTTTTCGTTAAAATAAGTTTTATTGTAGGTGAACATATCAAAACATGTGTTTTCTTTACGTGTGTCGAATTATTTTTGAAAATAAAATGATACTAAGGACCTAACCTATGACTATAGTATAATTAATTGACTACAGCCATATAATCCAACCATTGCATGTTGCTCTTTAGATTATGGTCCCCACAACCATGTATTTTTTTGCTTGTAATTTCTTTAGAACGTACTTAATTTAATAGAATGTCGTTTATTTAAGGGAAACCATACTCTACAATTAAATCCTGAAACTAAAATAAATAAATGCCCAGTTGGCCATGTCTTAAAGACATCATTGACGACGCGTGTTCTACCAAAGGAAATCGTTGATGACGCGGAGGCGACCGTCCAAGCAAATCTATGAAGACTTATTCACACAAGTGATCGGAAAACTCATAAATACGATTTTAAACACAGCAAAATACACTTTCTGTTACTTAAGCTGTCGTTATCAATGTTATACAGGCGACAAATTCTAATATATCTTGAGGACCATTTTGCCAACTGGGTGATTAAAAATATACTCACACACGTACACACCGAATATACTTGGGAAAAAAGAAAAATTGTCATTTTAATAGAATTTTTTTTTTAAGATTTTATAGAGATCTTCGCTAAATCCTTATTATAAGCCAGAAGATAATATAAAACAAGGCTGGCAACCGAAACGGTTACAAAATTGATACCGGTTAAAAGTTAATACTGGTATTGATACCGATGCCGAAATAACATACTAATAAGCACCGATACCGCAATTCGTGACAGTTGCCAAAAAACTTATTTTCCACTAGCACAATTGTTGAAATAATTAAAGATAATACAATTTATACAATATTATAGAGAAAATCCCTTTGATAATTGCCACCATGTAAAAAAGTGTCATCTAAGTTGTTCTATGTTTTTTTTTAACATTCTTGTTTGGTTTTGTTAATTAAATTGTAAAACCCGCTACACCGATATAATTAAAATACCGATACCGAAATTCGTTTCGGTTGCCAACCCTGATATAAAACATCCAAGTACTTGTCTTCTGCTTCTTAAAAGTTATGTCAACGAACATCATCGCCCAGTCTGTGGGTCAGTCAGTTGGCGCTTGACTGTGAATGGTTGTGTGTGAATGGATAAGTGTCTTGCAATAGTTTGTGTGCTTTTGTTTGTGGTATACCAAAAGTCCTTTTGGAGTAGAAAGAAAAAAAAAAGCCACGTACATGGACCATTAATAACAGTAAATTGGCTTTTATTCTTTGGCTACTAGTTGACAGGCAAAATGAACGATAGTTGCAGTTATACACCTAACATTTTATATTATTATCAAATAATAGTCGAGTTCACACTAACTCGGTAGCTACTAAGTTCGTGGTTCATTAAAGCTTGTTATAGTGAATGCATTTAAAAAAATTTTTCTGTTGCATTTGATAATTTGGTAAAATTTTCCCAAAAAATTTTAAATTTGAAAATATTGTAATCCTACCAACTACCGAAAAACCACCAAGCTATTTTCCATCGTAAAAAAGTTTAATTTTATAGTTTGAAAAGATCAAAGGGTATTTGAAGTTTTACCAATTCAAAAAGTCAATAGTTTCCGAGTGAAGTGTGAAATTACCTATAATATCGTTACCTCAAATGCAAAAGACCCTATCTAACATTTGCAAAATTTAACAGGAGAAGCAAAAATCTATTTAAAATGATAAATTTCATTAAACGGTTTGTAATTTATTTGTTTACTATTTTCCCTGTAAAACCTACCGGATGTTTTGACAATGTTGCATATTATGCAAACTGCAAGTTAGGCCTTTCAGCGTTTATCATATAATCTTTCGTAGATAGTGCCGTTTGATTTTTGTTAATAAAATCGTTCATTTTGGTCGAAAGATTCCAAAATTTATTATAGACATTTGTGTTGCTGCAATACATCCGAATCGATGAAAAAGTCGACTTTTTATTTTTGGCAAGTTAACGCTTTTTGTGTTTAAGGTAACGATATGTATATGCATGCATAAAATAACTATTATTTTTCAAACATTTATTTTAAAAAAATTAACGAATATATAACCTTTTTAATGTCATCGACCCATTACTTTTGCTTTGCAACAAATGAGATAAATATGTAAGTGATAAAAAACGATCGTTTTTAAGCAGTGAAATGAATTTCAAGGGAATTTAAAATCCATATATCAATTTTTTGCTTAAAATACAGCTTAAATAACATATGCCACACTTGATCATAACTCAACATTTTTATTGTTTAACTTTTTGGAAAAAAATCGAAAAGTAATATTCAAATCTACCCGCTGTAAAAATATCGTGCTATTTTGTCTACTTTTTGGTACTGAAACGATTGGTTAAAAAATCTTTTTCATTTGCCTTTAATGTTAAATTAAAAATTGTCTTGCTTCTACAGAAAATTTTTAAATTTTAAGTTAGTACCTTTTTTATGATCAAGTGCGATATGTATAATAAGAAATTAACGTTAATGGCACCCATATGCTCCAGTGGAAGTTACTCAAAACGATATTATCGGCTTAAATTTTGAGGTTCTTTGTGGTAATTTTAAAAGTTTTTTTTGCAAAGTCCTAAAAGAATAACATAAATAAAAGAACTCCAGAAAGACTGTTCTGTACTACCCCATAAGATATTTGGTGTTTCTTATTCAGGTAGACTTCTTTGGAGGGAGATATTGTAAGAATTATAGAACAGTTGGGGATGTATTGATACTGTACTTTGTACCATTTTTTTATTTCTGTTGAGCAACAACTAAATTACAAAATATTTATGACATTGCTTGTGCTTTCAATGTTATTCGTTGGAGTTGCGCTGCGTTTTAAATGATTAGCACCTAAATTTACTACCACTTTTTTGCAATTGACTCAAATGTGGGTCATTGCGTTGTTGCGATTCTTCAATAGTGTACATGTTTGAAGGCCTTATGATTTCTAATTAAATTCCTTTTCCCTAATAAAGCTATTTGAATGCCATCACTACAATTTTGCTATTAAATTTTTTATTAAATCAAATTATACTTTAGATGACAGTCTCTCTCTCTCTCTATCGCTCCATCTCTTCCCTGATTCCCTAAGCGAAAAATCTAAATGTCTTTAAAAGAAATCTCTTAATTTCATTTCCAAATCCCCCAAGGTCGAAATCATTATCATCGATTTTAGTTTCTGTTTTTATTTTCGTTTCTTTCCTTTTATTTTTTTTGCCCATTCCACTTGACGTATTGAACAGGCCAACAACAAGAACAATAACAGCAATAATAGAAGATACTTTAGTCAATTCTATTCATGTGGGTGTTTGTGGGATATTTTTCTTTTTGTTTAAACTAATTTCCATTTAAATTGTTTTTTTCAGTGGTAACCATTAAATAGGCGTGATTTCCTTCATCTTAATATTCTTAACGTTGCCTCCCTACGTTGTCCAAAAGTAGGTACTATATGTTCTTTCCAGCGGGAAAAAGAAATAGTAAACAGGCCTTCTTAAAGGCTTTTTTTTTGCAGCCAGAAGGCTTCCCAGACGCATTTTAGCTTCATTTATATTTTACACGGCATTTCTTTAGAGGCTAAGGTCTTGCCTCTTGCATTTACTTTGAATTTCTCCTAAAAATAAGTAACAGCCATACCCAAATAACAGCGGAAAGTGTTTTCTAGCTGTCAAATGTTCTCATGCCCATACAATTTGTATCCAGCATACCGAAATAGAGCGCCGGCAATGCTTTGCAATTGGAAAATCCGAGTTTAATAGTGAAGTTGGAATAGTTGGTTGTTAACCAATTATGACAATTTAGCTGTTTAGGTGAATATAGCAGTTTCATATCAATTTTTTATTTCTATTATGTGGGTTTTATTAAACAAGAAAGTTAACACTACACTGTTCGTGACTCAACGTTGACGCTTTTATTTAGGTATAGCATTTCAGCGAGTTCCACCTTTCGCTCTTATTTAGATATGGATTTTAGAATCAAGCTTTATTTTAAGCATAATTCTGTGGTTTTCATGGGTAGTGGTTACCCATGTCTTAAAATAAAATTTTTCGGAAGATATTATGGGCTGGGTATTAAACTTTTTGAAATTTGAAATTGGTCATTACGTAAAGAAATCGGAACTGGTCCATATTTTTTTAGAAGCAATCTGGCTCTTTGTAAAGAGCGTTTAAAATTAAGCAATCTGGCATTAACATCTCACAATCGAAATAACTTGACATACGCTGTTGCCTAGAAAACCACATAATTATTGCTAATAATAATGCGAACTAAGCAAATGAACAACTCTTGATGTTGAGTATATTTTTAAAAATTTGAGAAGTAATTCCTACATATTGCCACATAACATAACGAAGCGGACGATTTTGAAAGGCCATATCTTAGAATGGAATTTTGAATTAGTAAAATATTTTTTAAAAGACATTCTAAAAGCCCTTTTTAATGAATTCAGATTGGGATGAGCGAAAGTTCACTAAGAATGCATTCTTCAAGGCCTGTAAAGTGCCAGCTGTAGCGATTTTTCCCGCTGGGTTGTTGTTCTTTCATTCCATATTTCCCTCGATTGCGTTTTAAATGAGCACACTCACTCAAACATACATACATATATGTATCTACACACATATAATGATACAAATATATATAAATTTCAATTTTCTCCTTGAGCCCTTCTGCTCGCTCAATTCTCAGCAGTTTTATAGTTTTAATAGAGTTTCTTGCCAGTTTATATACCAGTGATACCAATAGTAGGGAATTTTCCCTTTTTTTAGCGATTTTTGCGGAATATTTTAAGCGTGGGGAAAAAGGAGAGATTTTTTATTTTATATTATCTCATTTTTAATATATTCTGTAAAAAGTACAAATTTTTAAACAGAAACTCTATACTATCCGCCGTATTCATAAAAAACTAAATTGGATATGAAATCTATTTTAAGAAAAATTTGTATGGAAATTTTGTTTTAAAATACGTTTGAAATCTATTTTATTTTTTATGAATACGGCAGTATGAGTCTAGCATTGCAATCTTCAGCAAGTGCATAAACCATGTACGTATATATTATTGGCGCGGCGAATATTCGGGCTCGCATTTGCCGGCTATTTGCTTAATTGTGGATTTTTAAAATTTAAAATGGATAGCGGGATCAAGATTGCTTATAAATATTAGATACCTTTATTAAAAAAACTTATTTAAAATAAATATTCTTGAAATGTGGCGTTTCTGCCAAAAAAAAATTTAAATTTGTCACACAGTGTTATTTTTGAAATTGAATTTTTATGTGTGTGTATACGTACATGTTTATTTTGGGGTTTCTTGTTGTTAATAAATGCTTAAATAGTAATATTTACAAAATGTTATATATTTGTTTGCCAGTTGCTAAAAACAATAAGTTTTTAATGTAGGGAAAAGTGTAGGCAAAATGTTTTTAGTTGTTGGGCAAAAAGGGATTTTTTCTAGACGCGTAGGTATTTTTTTTAAATTTCTACTGGCATCACTGGTGTATACAACCATTATCTTTAAACCAATAGTTTTGCGCCGATTCCAAATTACATAATATTTATCAACTACGTATATATTATAATAATGATATTATTATTATTATTATTATTATTATGATATTAAAAGGTTTTCAAAATTACAAATATGAATGTAAATGGAAAATTTTTTAATACGAATATTAAATTTTATTTGTAATATTTTCGGAACGGGTTCTATGTTATCTGCTTGACTTTAAATTTTACACCAATAAAATGCAGATAATAGAAAACATTATAGGACCCATCTAATAAGCATTGAATTTTTCAAGGGTTAAATGAGCACACATCACAGTGTAACGCTTTAGTTTATATATTTATGGATATGCTCATGTTTGGTTCTAAATGACCGAGAAAATCTATGAAGTGTCTTCAAAAGATAAAAACTTATATTTTTATTTAAACGTTGTAATTAAGAGAGAAAAAGCCACTTCACATTAGTGACAATAATGAGTGCAGAAAGAAGTATTAAAAACACAAACGATAATGATGTTTAAAATGCTCCCCCTTGAGAATTTTTCTTTTTCATTCTCTATTTTCATGTTTTTTTTCTAGATTGCGAAAGAATTCAATAGATACTTTTTGTCAACTAGGCATCCCTCCTTTTATTTTTTGCTTTTGTCTTTAATAGTTTTGGGTTTTTTAATTCTGTTTTTGTGGTAAAAATAGCGAGTCCTTTTCCGTTCAATACAAATTTAAACTTTGAATTTGTGGATTTCCAAAACGTTTAATTTTCAAGAGTTTGTAAAATAAGTTTTTTTTTTCGCACAAAATAAATGTTTGTTTAGAGAGTTTGCTATGGGATATTTTTTTTTATAAAAGTAAAAGTATCTATTCACTGCATAGATACAATATTTGTGTTGGATTGTAAATATTTTGTTTTCGCTTAAAGATTTGTATGCTATTAATTTTAGTTATTTGCTTATTTGAGTATGAAAATGATTTTAATTGCAGACAAATATTTAAATAGGGAAGTAACGAATACCGATATCGATTTATTTATGATACTTAAGATTTTCCGATATCGGTGATATTTTGCTGTCGATTCGATGATACTTCTTTTTTTGGAGTATTCTGAAAAGACAGTTAAATTTGTAATGTTTATTTTTTTGCATAACAACTAAACGAAATAACACATTAAAAAGCAGAGCATAGAATCAAAAGAGAATAAAGGAATTGTTTCATATAATAAATGAATTAACGGAGATGGAGAATAGTCCCCAAGTATAGCGGATTTAGCTAAAAATAAAAGATTTGAGGCTTTTGAAAATAATTAAACCTTGTGTTTATTTACAATTCTTTCAAATTAGTTCTGTCGCATTTGAGGGACTATTTTCCACTGCAGGTCTGGTTCAAATGAACTTGCGAAATCGTCTACCACCGCAAAAGTCGACAACACTTTGTTTTTTAAACAAAAATGTTATTAACCCTGGATGGTTACTGTTCGTCAAATCGATGAAGCTCGTTTCCATTTTATCATACAAATTTTTTATGTGTATTCAAATTAAGCTCTTTTTTCTACAACGTTAGCTGCTAACGAAAGCTTTAAAAAAAAAAAAATTTAAAACACAAAAATTAGTAAAATTTTGTATCAAATTTTATGCTTTAAATAATTTAATTTTTTAATAAAATGCTTTGCTTAAAAACCTTTTGTTGATTTTTACTTCTGATTTTTTAATTTTTTAAAAAGTCCTTAGATTCGGCGAAGAGTAACTTTAATGTACTAAAATGAGGAGTAACCTTTTAGGGCTAATGCCAATTTTAAATATTAATAAGCCCCCTTTCAAGCTCGGCAAGTAACTTGCGTAAGTCTCTTGCGCAACTCTTGATTTGTAGATGTCAGGGGTAAGACCGCGGTAAAGGAGAAAAAAAGTTGAGTACAGAATTTGTTGTGCCCGGCAAGTTACTTGCGTAACTAACGTGCCGAGTCTGAAAGGGAGCTATCTAATTTCTTACGCTGTTATTTTTTTAAAAAAAGCTTTTGTTAATTTTATCATGATTTCAAAGTTAATTTTTTAAATATTATTACACTATAATTTTGTATAATAAAAAAATTACTCTACTTGAGTTTTGTTAATTTAAATCGATGTGGACGATATTTTATTTTGAGTATCGTTACATCCCTAATCTTTAAAATATTTTTAGGTTTGACCATGGTAGAATAAGTACAAGGTATAGTAATTAGAATGTTTGTTCTCAATTTTAAAATGTCAAACAAAAGAAAATAAAGAAAAAAACTAAAACGCGTCAAATATCAAATAAATAAACATTTTTTTTTAATTTCTTAATATAAAAATTTTGTTATACCAAATTTTAATCAAAAATCAATTTATTGAATAAAAATTAATTTTATACAAAAAAGTAAGTTGCAATATTTAAAAAATTTAATATATTTTGAAATTTGAATATTTGCAATGGAGTAATGCTTCGTTGTTTGACATTACATGGGTTAATAATGACAACTCTCCCTAATGCACCTACCTGGTACTTATATACTATGGATTTGATTAATAATAAAATTGTTTTTATTTATTTAGGTTTAACATTAAAATATAATGAAGTGTGATTGTCATAACCAGATAAGACAAAAAAAGCAATATTCAATACTTTTACAGCAAAAAAAGTTATCAAAAAAGCAAAAAAAAAAAAATTAATAAAACAGCAAAAACAAGCACTTACATAAAAAATGTTTTATTCTAATTCTTCCATATCCTCAAAATTATTACAAATTATTTTATGTTTTCAAATTTTAAGTTTTTACGTCGATCTGTTAAAAGCGTTTTGTATAAAGAGAAGCTTCGTTCTACATCAACAGAGGTTGACGGTGCAAATTTAAATTTGAGAATTTCATTCGAGGACAAACATTTTACATATTTATCTTTTGCAACAGTACCAGACTCTGAAATATATATTATTTCCAAAAACTGCAGATAACCGGAATTTCTTTTTAATATTGCCTCAAATTTCTTTTTATATTGTTGGTCTCGATCTTGCATAGCCCATCAAAAACTGTTGATATAGCGTTAGTGCTCTCTGAAATTAATAATCCCGCAGTTTGCAACCGAAATGTTTGTAAAATTGTATTTTATAAATGCAAGTTGAGAACTTAGTTCGGAGTTTTCAAATATTTTTTGGTTTGCACAATTAAGTCGGCATCTTAACTGTCAAGTTCTAAAACACCGGCTTCTAAACCACTAACTTCTGCAAGATGTTCAGTGTAGTACATTGCCGCTTCTAACCCAAAGTACCCCAACGAGTTGGGCATGGAGACGGTGGAAGTACCACATTAGGAAACATTTTTAGAAACAGTGGCTTTCTTCGCGGTGCCTGTAAATATTTTTTAACAAATATTTTTAAAAACATATGAATAGCTCTATTTACCTTTAAGAAAATATTTTTAACACTGGAAATCAATTTATTGACTTTTTCAAAGTTTGTTCGAATGAATTCAGCTAGTCGATGGATACCACTTAACATGTATGCAGCTGCATCTGTTACTAAAAGTAACACTTTGTTATATTTTATGCCTAAATACAGAAAATTAATATCAATCGATACTCTATTTCTTTTCTACTTTACAATCAGGCCACAAGATTTCTAACGAATCATTACAAAATGCTGCAATAGATGCGCCATTTGCTGTTTCAAGTACTTGCATGTGCAATAAATAAGATTTATTGAATTTCAAATCTCCTAAGACTCCAAAAATAAAATTTGCAACATATCTGTTTGCTGGCCGGTGTTTCATCTACAGAAATCCATATATATTTGTCTTTGGCTGCTTCACGCATTTTTTCTATATATTCCCTATACAATTCTGGTATATGCATATTTTTGTCGAATGCAAGTTTCAGACGGAACCGACATTTGAGAATATTTCGCAATGAACTTTTTGAAACTGGGACAACTAACTTTTTTTATTGGTATATTGGATTCTAACAATGACTAACAAAGATCCTTCTGAAATGTTGTGGCAGTTGAAGTCACTGGATATTCCGTGATTGGTTTTTGTGAGCGGCTCTCTTACTTAGAAGACGCCAAATGGTGTTCCCCACATCTTATATGTTGTTCCACATTACACTTTTTCGAACTATTGATTTTGCAGCAGCATATATTGCAAAAGAGCCAGTATTCTTCAATCCTGAAGACTCCTTTATAGGTCTTTATCATTTTTAATAACAAATTTCTATTACTTTTTCTTTCGGCATTTTTTATTTAAATTTTTAACAGCCTGCTATGAATTCAGTTGATTGTTTTTAATATTAAAATAGAGTTGCAAAAAAAGTTGCAACAAGTGTGTGCACATAAGATTTTTTTAATGCCAAAATGGGAATTTTAAACAAAAAATCCCCAAAATAAAGAAAAGCACCACCATTGAAAAAGAAGCAAACAACAGCAGGGTTCATAAAAAACAGCTAAAAAAAGCAGAAAAGCAAAAAAAGCATTTTAGTCTTCTCTGGTCATAACACATCACAACTACCCAAAAAATTGTGACACACTTCTAAAAACAAACTATGTTTTTGTAATACAAAACCTTTAATAAAGTTGTGAGACATTTAAAAAATTACTCATAAGCACAAATTATATTTTTGTGACATAAAACATTTAAAGCAATGTATGACACTCTTAAAGCGGCATTTGTAATAATATTTCGGAGAACACATAAACACAAACAGTATGTTTATAAACAATCACCCCTGTCGTGAATAATTTATCCCTCTTAATTTTTTACCTTTTCACGTATTTGCGATCAAGAGCTGTAAATTAATTTTGTAAACTTTAATATTCTAACTATGAGAAGTAATTACAAGGAAAAAAAAATTTTCACAATAAGGGGAATTTTTTTCCCGTGAACATTTATTTCACGTTATTATTCTGCTATGAATTAATTTTTTTCATGGGAGTTTTTCATGATCGCAAATACGCTGAAAGGGAAAAAAATTACGAGGGAAAAATTATTCAAGAAAGGGGTGAAAGTGTTTTAAGTAAATGGGTCATACAATGCAATAGAAAGATAAAACTACAGATTAGAATTAATAGTTGTAAATAGTCTAAATTAGTATAAATACCAGACAATTTATTAATCAAGATTATAATAGATTTGAAACTAACAATTAAAGTTGATTCTTTTATTCTCACTTCTCACCAAGCACCTTCAACAGTGCATGGATGAAGTAAAACTGCTGCGGCGAGACAAATAATTATAAATAAACTTGAATCCTTAAAATATATCCGTCGCAATATCAATTTTAGAATAATCTAACTTAATATGGCGATCCTGCCCACTTTACTTAATAAAAGATATTTTTAATTTTTAATTTAATTTCTTATATTTGTTATTTTGTACATAAAATAGTTAGTACAACTAAAACTTATTATTATGTCAATATTGTCATGTTAAGTTCAAATTTATTTTTGTAAATTAAAATTCCCAGCAGCCACAAGCAGATGTACTTTTAATTTTCTTAAAAACTATAAAAAATGTCTGTGCAAATCAATTATTCTGCCTTAAGATATGTAATGAAAATCTCCTTTTCTCATGCCCATACATGTAGATACAATGAAATATTGCGTTGAAAATGTCAGCTTTGTTGCCGCATGCATAAATCTTGCATTGCTCGTAAATATTCAGTTGCGTTCATCGTTGCATTGTTAGCGAAATGTTCGTTAGCGAGCCACCCAGTCAAATTCATATGAGATTTTATGTCGTAGGAGTTTGCTAAAGAACAATTCATCTTCTGACCAAATTTAAGAATCTTTGAATATGTCGTCAGCTTCCGTTACAACAAAAATATTTAATCTGTGTGAAAGCGTTAGTGTGCGTAAGTGTATGACTTGAGAGAAACACACCCACTTGAATGGTTTAATTAGCAACCATGTGTTGCCAACATAAATATTAAATGCGTTCTCATGTTCTTTTTTCTCGATATTCTTTCTTCGATTCTTGGGATTTTACTGATGATCACACATTTTTTAACAACATTGTATTCGCATTGGGAGGAATGTATGCGTATTCTTAACTAGTCGTGAATTACATTTGCAAAACGTGATTGTAACTGCAACAATAAAATAAATAAGTATTTGTTCATACAACTATTTGCTACATGTTAGAGTATCCATTTTAATTGTTGTCATTTACAACTTTTCTGTTAATTTTACTATCTTTATTTTTGGGAAAGAATTGAAGTGGAAATATTAAGATATTACATGACATTGTTATACAAATTTGAAAACTTCCTTAGCATTTATTAAGTTAAAAAAGGAATTAAAAATAATTCTTTTTGAATTCGAAACATGTGAGTTTTGTGGAATACTTGAAAAGTTATTTTAAATGTTAAAAAAGCTTTAGGCCAATTTAACTTAATTCCCAAAAGACTTATAGAAATCAAATAAACAAAATCCAATTACTGCTGAATCTGATTGAAATATTCTAAACGCAATAAAAATTAATAACACACCAGACTTTATGTTTATCCTTCTTTGGCAACTAAATAAAAAAGTGTCTCTTGTTAATTTCAGTTTTGCGGCTAAAAAACCATCTGTAAAATATACAAAGAAACACTTAAACTCATAATTGTAAATTGGGGTAGATCCACTAAAATAACATGGATTAGATACAATTTCCCTTTTAAAATGAGCACGTACTTACAAGTTAACTTAAGCATTTTGTTTGTACAACGAGTAAATTTTTCCAATAGAAATCTTGTTATTTGATGTTTAATATGTCGCACAACAGTTTTCATCGTTCTCTATAAATTTGGTTATTAATATCCGATAGTTTAGCGGAAATGTAATTACCAGGAAACCATAATTATGCAATTGCATATTTTGCCTTGGGCGACCAATGAAGGCAGATACAATATATTTATCCGTTTGAGAGCTTTTTATGAATTTTGGCATCGATTTCGTTTGTGCATATTTTTGTATACTTTACCCTTTACAGCATTTTTCTTGCATAATTTAGGTTAAAGAGCATTTTTTATGTCTATAGCGCATATTTTGCATTTTTGAGGCATATTTTGATACACTTAAAATTTTTTTAGATGCTTACAAGAGCTTTCGCAGCCAATAAAAATAAATTTGTTTTTCAAAAATCTGCGTTTTCTATTTTAAATATCTATCAGTATTTAATTTTTACTCTAAAATTGTAGGCCAAAGCAGGTTGTGATTAAAGATAAATGTTCTTTTAAACCTTCAAATTTTATATCTACATATATAAGGAAAAAGCAATTATATACGTTTTTGGCATTGTAATACATAGAAATCTGGTCCAATCTTTTAGTATACCGGCCGACTCAGAACCGATGTTTAAAGTGATCTACAGATGTCCTTCTGTCTGGTCGGTTGTCTGTCAATGTTAACTTTGTGCGCAAAGTACAAGTTGCAATTTTGTTGATAATTTTATCAAATTTGGTAAATACATTTTAATTGTAATAAGGACGAAATTCATGTAAATGGTGAGAATCGGTCTATAATTTCACATATTAAGCATGAAAACTTCTTTCCAAATTAGCCTTTTGTATCCGTAAACCATATAATTATGCTGGTATTTAAATTAAATTTGTCGCAAAAACATTTTACTGCAAATTAAATTCTATCGAATCGGCTCACATTTGCCCAAAGTTCCCATCTATAAATAGCTTTAACTTCCTTTTAAATGTTAACATTAATAAACGGTTTAGCAACAATCCCTGAAATCCCTTAAAGAAAAAAACCTAATATGGATGTTAATATCTAGATAATATTCGCCACAAATAATTCTTATATGAACTTTAACTTCATAATGTAACTTTGTTTTTGTGAGCGCATGACTGCCCATCGTTTCAAATTAATAAACTTTCGAAAATTCGTCTATAAATATTATGGTATTTAGGCTCTACCGATTATAATATTAGGATTTTTCTAAATGAAAAAGTTTTTAAATTGTTGAATATTTTGTTTTCAAATGAGCAATTTTTGATTGTTTGGGGCATATTTTCAAGAATTTTTAGGGCATATTTTCGAGTTTTTTACTGCATAAAACACGTTTATAGAGCATATTTCTGGTTTCTCTGGTAAAAAGAAATTCTC
The DNA here is from genome assembly GCA_943735925.1 of Pollenia amentaria. Classification (NCBI taxonomy): domain Eukaryota; kingdom Metazoa; phylum Arthropoda; class Insecta; order Diptera; family Polleniidae; genus Pollenia; species Pollenia amentaria. Next base: position 2,666,026 of record OX031006.1, on the reverse strand, counting down.
AATACGAAATCCATACAGAGTCGGGCTGGCTTTGGAAATGGTATTAGTTGACCCATTATTTCTATCATGCAATATTCCACTTGGGAGTGTTTAGAAAAGTGTTCGAAAATAAATATTATGTACTGTTCTTTAGTGTTTGGTACGGCAGAAATTTGGAAAACACAAACGCTTATAGTGTTTGTGTAGTAAATACCTAAACAATGTTTCGATTCCTACACAATAAAGCTACTGTACTAATCTTACTCAACATAAAAATGAGAACATTCCATTACGTTCGGGTTTTCGCAAAATACCACAAAATTCGTTGTGTTTGGCTCTACAGGTTTATGTTCGTTCGTTTCTGTTGTGCTCAGCGAACTTTTGTCTGGTTAACACAACAACATTTTTTACAAAAACCAAATACATATGTATTTTTAACGAAAAAAAAAAAAAAAAATATCAAACAGTCAACAAAAACTTTTTACAAAAACAAAACATGTATGCAATACACACACAGGCTATTCGCAAGGCATTAACAAAAATACTAGTGAGAAGCGTTGCTTAAATTTTTTGTTTTCTCATTTCTTCATCAAGTAAAAAAAAAACACTTAAGAACCTTAAAATAAAACACTAAAGAACCGTTAAAAATTTTCAGTAGCTTTTTATCAATTAAAATAATTGTTTGAAAAGTATTTCAATTTAATTAATATGATAATTGAATCAACTATTTTTTTAGTTTAAAAAAAATTACAAATATAATTTTGATTTAATTAATATTTTAGTTGTTTTAAAATAAATATTAATCGAATAACAAAAAATCTTAATTGATTTATTCGCTTAAATTAAGATAATTTAAACTTGTATACTTGTTGTTGGGAATTACCAAAACCTGAGCTGCATTTAATTAAATCAATTAACACATTGTTTGAAACGGCAAAGTTTTTTGGTAATTTTCTTAATTCGAATTAAAAAAATAATTTATTGAAAAAAAAATTACAATTTTCAATTTTTGGTAATCAATATAATCATATTGGTGATTGGTGCAAAATCAACAAATTGTAAGCTTGATTCTATGAATTTGGTGATTAAAGACATTTTTTAATTTCTTTTGTGCACGATTTGTCTGTTTTGTAGTGAAAAACAGAACACTGTATAATGTTTCTTACTTTCGTGAATATAAAGGGTTCTGTACTAATGGATAAACACTTAAAAATAGATATCGTTTCTAGTTGTGTGTACCGTACGCTTAATAATGTTCGGTTATTTATTTATCATATTGACTGAATGAATTAAATGTCTTAAAGATGTGTTTTTTGCCTTATGAGAGCATAAAGCGATTTCTAGTAAATTAGGCTTAAGTTCAAATTTAAAATTTATTTATATTATCAATTCCACAACAACAGAAAAAAATTAAAAAGCTTGGTTGAGTCACGTGACAAAAAGTAGAATGTCCTGTGAAAATAACCCATATCTACTAGTAAAAAAAACATATTTAACATTAATAGATTATATGGTAGGATATTGTAAATAGAAAATATGAAAGGTTACAGATGATACGATTTCGATAATGTTGAAACCTGTACCCATGTTCTGTAACTTTGGTAAGAACTTTGTAACGTGGAAATAGTATACCCAGTTATTCTATTTTACGTTCATATTTATTTAGTAATTTAATTAAGTCACTTTTCAATTTATTTGTATCAACTCCCTATTAAATATAACCAATAATACTGAACGCCCCTACTGTAACAACCAAATACACTCATACTATTGTTTAATGTATTTTTCGTTCCACAGCAGATGTAATTCTCATTTAGTTCATTTGCGAATGAGTATAAGTGTGCAAGGTTTAGTTACAGTCGGGGCGATTCTCACAAGACAAGAACCTGCCATTCAAGTCTCGGAAATTAAAAAAAATAATAATTGAAGAGCCGACTGATTTCACGAAAGTGAACTCGGTTGAATATTTTTGAACGATACCTAACCTGTGGGTTAAGTATCGAATAAATTTCACAGCGACTTCGGTTGACTGTTCTCACAGCGGCTTCAGCTGACTGTTCTCACAGCGGCTTCGGCTGACTGTTCTCACAGCGACTTCGGTTGACTGTTCTCACAGCGACTTCGGTCGACTGTTGTCACAGCGGCTTCGACTGACTGTTCTCACAGCGACTTCGGTTGACTGTTCTCACAGCGGCTTCGGCTGACTGTTCTCACAGCGGCTTCGGCTGACTGTTCCAACAGCGACTTCGGTCGACTGTTCTCACAGCGGCTTCGGCTGACTGTTCTCACAGCGACTTCGGTCGACTGTTCTCACAGCGGCTTCGGCTGACTGTTCCCACCATCCTGTACTCGCATGGTGGATAGTAGTTTGAAATAGAGTTAAGATAGGTAGTTAAAACCGGCAACGCGCACGAAGAGGAACGTTAAATCCGACAACCCGAACCTGATTAAATACCCGACCCGATAGAAGCCGATCACCGATTCCGTTTAAACCCCGAAGCCCATCCTGTTGTAACACACCGCTTTGCCGATCGAAGACGAATGCACTAAGAACCGATTACTCGAGCCCTGTTAAATAGCCACGAGTGGACGACACTATCAACAACGGATCCCCTGCCACCGGTGTAATTACAGTAGTTATCGTAGTAAAGACCTCGTGATGTTATACTTGTTAAACTAAGAAATAATCAATAAAACAGATATTAATTGGTACCCCAGAAAGGGTAAATACATTGTTTTATTACTTAAGGTTTGTGGAACCGTAAGTTGACCTTGGACTCGTCTGAGTTACCCCAGCCGACGATAAAACCACGTTACAAATGGCGCCCGAGCAGCACCAACCAATTTAAAGGAGCTGCGTAGAGTCCTCGGAGTAGCTTCGTGGTACCGGCGGTTCGTCCCAAGTTTCTCCCAACTCGTTGCACCGTTAACTCGGTTGTTGAAGAAACACGTGAAATGGCAATGGGGAACGGAACAGGAGGAAGCTTTCCGCAACATAAAGGAGATGCTCACTAATGCACCCGTACTGGGCTGTCCGAAATTTGAACACCCTTTCTTTCTGCAAACAGATGCCAGCGCGGAAGGCCTTGGGGTCGTCCTCTTCCAGCGCCAGTCCGGTACGGAGTCCGTTATTGCTTACGCGAGCCGCACCTTGACGGAAATCGAGAGGAAATATTCCACCACGGAGCAAGAGTGTCTTGCAATTTTATATGGTATACGGAAAATGAGGCCCTACCTGGAGGGGTACCATTTTACCGTCATCACCGACCACCACTCGCTCAAGTGGCTAGATTCTTTGCAGAACCCGTCGGGACGATTGGCTCGATGGGCCCTGGAGCTCCAACAATATGATTTTTCCATAGAATATAGAAAAGGAAGCTTAAATATCGTTGCCGATGCATTATCCCGAGCCCCACTCCCCATTACCGATAATCTCATGACAATCTCCGAAGTAGACTGGTACAATCGCATAACGAAACTGGTACTAGAGAATAATAAGAAGTATCCGGATTTTCAGGTCATTCAAAACCAGCTCTTTAAGCATATACCTCGCAAGTCGACTTTAGATGTAAAACCCGAGTGGAAGCTATGCGTGCCAGACACCGAGCGGCTACGCGTCCTGAAAGAAAACCACGACTCACCCGACGCCGGGCACTTCGGTATATATAAGACGGTGAAACGAATTCAAGAAAAGTATTATTGGCCAGGGTTATATCGAGATGTCGTACAACACGTGCGATCCTGCGAATTGTGTGCTCGCTATAAACCCGAGCAAAAGAAATTGGCCGGCTGTATGCGTACGATGCAATGCGTCAAACCATGGGAAATTGTGGCCGCTGATTTCGTTGGCCCCTTGCCGCGCTCAACAAATGGTTACACCGCCCTACTCGTACTCGTAGATATATTTAGCAAGTGGGTGGAACTAGTCCCTACCAGACGGGCGACCGCTAAAGACGTAGTACGAGCCCTTCGTGAACGTATCATTTTTCGTTTCGGCTGCCCTAGAATCTTTCTATCCGACAACGGTGTTCAATTTATGAGCCGAACCGTGCAGGACCTACTTAACAAGTCCGGTATAGAACATCGTACGACGGCCCCATACTCTCCCCACGAGAACCCGACAGAGAGAATGAACCGCACTGTAAAGACGATGATCGCGCAGCAAACGGGTTCGGACCATCGTCATTGGGACCAGCATTTACCAGAGATAGCATTTGCCATTAACACAGCTACTAGCGAGACATCCCAACTTTCGCCGGCAGAAATCGTGTACGGGAGTAATCCAATTAGCCCGAACCAACTAAGACTGCAATATACCTGCCCGACTGAAACTCCGCTAAGGAGAAACGTCCAAGAATACTGGAATGCTATTGAGAGCCGCCGGAGAGAGAGTTCGGAACGGCAAGCCAAGTATTATAATCTACGACCGTGGAAGCCGACGGCTGGAGAAAAGGTTTGGAAAAGAGAGCATCACATATCATCGGCAGCGGACAAATTCGCCCAAAAATTAGCGGAAAAGTTTAGCGGGCCCTTTAGAGTCATCCGATCGCTCGCATCAAATATTTACGAATTACAAAATGATTCGAATCGGAAAATTAGAGCCAATGTACAGGATCTAAAGCCATACGTAGAGAGGTTATAGCAAAATACAACCCATACTCCAGTTAAAATCCCCATACCGCTATGCTCCGCTAGTACGAATAAACACCCATTACAAGTATTGAGAAATAAAACCAATTCGCATACCGTTCATAGCAGCAGAATGGTATAGAAGTACGAATAAATACCTATTACAAATAATGCGAACTAAAAATTCTCATACCGTTCATGCCAACAGAATGGTATAAAAGGAGGCAATAATCAAATTACACAATCAGTCACAAGTAACACTTCTTAGGATGAACAGGCAACGCACTAACCCCAGGAAAATAACGTCAATGGCTTCAGTGGCAGAAAGGCCATCAGCTTTTGTACCACCACCGGAAGCCAGGCCAAGGATCACATCTGATATCCTGATCCAACCCCCATCGGTCAATTATAACACACCACCACCTCTCGCCTACATTTCGTCAGCTCGACGGGTGCGAATTGCACGAGTTCCTCGTCAGGCCGCTGGAACCGACATCGGTGCTGGGACAACGGCTGCCACCGGGCGTTCGCCAACGCCACATTTACCGCCGGGAGATATCCCCGTCCAGGTTGGAAAACCAATACCGGTCTTCACAACGAAACCTAAGGTATCCCTATCAAACGCCGATATCGAAACCGGACCTTCCACTTCACAGGCAGCTGCGAATGCAGGTGCGGGAGCAACCAAGAAAAGGAAAAAAGGACATGCATCGATGTATCCACGATTGAGTGAGGAGGACGCATTTAGGGATATTAAAATATCTCGACCGTCTAAGTACACGAGACATATGCAGTATGTTGTTAAGCGCGCAACGTTGCCTCCCATCAAAGTAGAGGTGCTTAGCAGAACTTTTGCACGCCTTCGTTGCCAGGGCTACCAAAAGGTAGTCAAAATGGAGCCGTAGATAGAGCATTATTTTTTTTAAGCTGTAGGACAGCCACTAATTTTAATTTAAATTTAAAGGTCAAAATGGAGCCGTAGATGGAGCATTATTTTTTTTAAGCTGTAGGACAGCCATTAATTTTAATTTAAATTTAAAAAAAAAAAAAAAAAAAAAAAAAAAAAAAAAAAAAAAAACAGTTGATTTTGTAGTATTAAGGGCTGAGCCTTCCTTTAAGGAAGGTTTAAGTTACCTATATGGTAGTGCGGGTCTTCGGACCAAAACTCGCCCAAACGCGTCAAACAAATAATGACCGATCAGAGCACCGCTCTCCGAAACAGGAGGGGGATGTAACGTGGAAATAGTATACCCAGTTATACTATTTTACGTTCATATTTATTTAGTAATTTAATTAAGTCACTTTTCAATTTATTTGTATCAACTCCCTATTAAATATAACCAATAATACTGAACGCCCCTACTGTAACAACCAAATACACTCATACTATTGTTTAATGTATTTTTCGTTCCACAGCAGATGTAATTCTCATTTAGTTCATTTGCGAATGAGTATAAGTGTGCAAGGTTTAGTTACAGTCGGGGCGATTCTCACAAGACAAGAACCTGCCATTCAAGTCTCGGAAATTAAAAAAAATAATAATTGAAGAGCCGACTGATTTCACGAAAGTGAACTCGGTTGAATATTTTTGAACGATACCTAACCTGTGGGTTAAGTATCGAATAAATTTCACAGCGACTTCGGTTGACTGTTCTCACAGCGGCTTCAGCTGACTGTTCTCACAGCGGCTTCGGCTGACTGTTCTCACAGCGACTTCGGTTGACTGTTCTCACAGCGGCTTCGACTGACTGTTCTCACAGCGGCTTCAACTGACTGTTCTCACAGCGACTTCGGTTGACTGTTCTCACAGCGGCTTCGGCTGACTGTTCCAACAGCGACTTCGGTCGACTGTTCTCACAGCGGCTTCGGCTGACTGTTCTCACAGCGACTTCGGTCGACTGTTCTCACAGCGGCTTCGGCTGACTGTTCCCACCATCCTGTACTCGCATGGTGGATAGTAGTTTGAAATAGAGTTAACATAGGTAGTTAAAACCGGCAACGCGCACGAAGAGGAACGTTAAATCCGACAACCCGAACCTGATTAAATACCCGACCCGATAGAAGCCGATCACCGATTCCGTTTAAACCCCGAAGCCCATCCTGTTGTAACACACCGCTTTGCCGATCGAAGACGAATGCACTAAGAACCGATTACTCGAGCCCTGTTAAATAGCCACGAGTGGACGACACTATCAACAACGGATCCCCTGCCACCGGTGTAATTACAGTAGTTATCGTAGTTAAGACCTCGTGATGTTATACTTGTTAAACTAAGAAATAATCAATAAAACAGATATTAATTGGTACCCCAGAAAGGGTAAATACATTGTTTTATTACTTAAGGTTTGTGGAACCGTAAGTTGACCTTGGACTCGTCTGAGTTACCCCAGCCGACGATAAAACCACGTTACAACTTCTCGCACCAAAAATATGTAAAACAAAATATTCTATCATTTCTCGAAAAGTGAGAAAAAAGTGTGCTTGTAACTCATGTCGAAAACTATCAAAAGAGATAACGTCGTTACGTTATAAATGTCATAATCAGAGAAGACAAAAAAAAGCAAAAAACAAAGTGTTTACAGCAAAACAAATATATAAAAAAAGCACAAAAATTTAGAAAAAAAAGCAGCAAGAAAAGCATTTTTATTTTTTTAATATATACATTTAAATATAAAAAATTACAGTTATTCTATTTCTTCAGATTCGTGAAAACAGTTACAATAACCAATCATGTGGGCTTTTATATTTGTAAACGTCATTTTTCTTCGTCTTTCTGTTAAAAGTGAATTGTATAAGTAGAAACTTCTTTCCACGTCAACGGATGTTGTTGGAGCAAATTTATATTTCAAAATTTCATTTCGTCATCAGGTTTAGCACCAGTTTGAAGAATGCTGTTTATTTGTAAAATTTGTTTGAACCCCGGATTTCTTTGAAATACATACTGCATTAAATTTCTTCATATATATTTTTTCATGTAGATTCTCAAGAGCTTTTCGTACATTTGACACAATATTTACACTTTCGTGAATAGCTAACCCAACTGTTTGTAGCTTTTTTTATAGAAGACACAGTAATTGAAAAATTGTTTTTGATAAACGCAAGTTCGGAACTTAATCCGGGCAAGTTATATATTTCCTTGGCGTGCGCGATCGAATCTGAGTCTTCACATAACTGAGTCTTCTGCATAATGCATTGTGGCTTCTATCCAAGTACCCCAACGTGTAGGGCATGAGAACGGTGGAAGAGCCAAATTGGGATTCATTTGTAAAAACAACTGCTTTCTACGAGGAGCCTATGGAAATTAAAATTTTAGTTTGTATGTGTGTAAATACGAGTTATTGAAAAATTAACTTAACAAAAACGGATTTGGTACAAGATATTAATTTATTTATATGCTGAAACTCTAAGCGCTGCATCAGTTACCATTAGCAATATTTTGTCGTATTGAATGCCTAGATTAATTAAAAAAAAAAAACATAAAAAATAAAAAAAAAAAATTATGAATCAAATATTCACTTACCATCAGGCCATAAAATTTGTAATGAATCGTTGAAAAAAGATGCAATAGAAGCCCCATTTGCATTTTCGAGAACACCCATGTTCAATAAAAAAGGTTTATTTCCAACATCGCCATTTAAAATACCAAATATAAAGTTGGCAACATATCTTTGTTCACTGTCTGTTGTTTCATCAACAGAAATCCATATATATTTACCTTTAGCCTTTTCACGCATTTTTCACAAAGCTTCCGTATACATTTGAGGTATGTATTTACCTCTAATAGATCTTTCGCTTGGAACTGACAAATTGGCGTGCTATTGAAAGATATTTTTGAAACTGGGATGGCTTACTTTTTTTCACTGGTATATTGGTCTCCAACAAAAATTTACATATATCTTCGTGAAATGTATTGGCAGTAATATTAACAGGAAATTCCGTTATAAGTTTTTGTGGACGATTTTCTTGGCAAGCAGCTAATTTGTGTTTTTTGTACTAAAATGTTGCTCCACATTGCACTTCTTTTCGCTATTAATTTTACTCGAACACACATTACAAAAAAGCCAATCTTTTTCAACTTTAAAAACTTCAGGATACCATTTTACCATTTTTAGCAAAAATAACATATTTGACTTTTCTTTCGGCATTTTTTTTCTATTATTTTTTCGTTCACAACGGCCGGTTTACTTATTTTGTTTTAAACTCAAATAAGTAATATGGCTGTTTTTTTTTTGGGATGGTAAGTTTATTAATTTTAGTTGTAATACAGCGCCAAAAAACGTTGAGTCCACAACTAACATATTTTTGTTTTAACCCAGAAAAAAGTTGTCAATTATTTTTTTTTCATGTTTTCTCAAAAAATATTTTTTACGTAAAAATTATGTTAAAAAAGCTATTTTACAGCAAAAACATAGGAAAAAAGCAAAATAAGCACCATAATAACAAAAACAGCAAAAAAAGCAAATATGGGCAAAAACAGCAAAAAAGAAGCAAAACAGCAAAAAAAGCAAATTGGTCTTCTCTGGTCATAATATTCCACTCCTAGCCGATATGAAATTGCAGATGTTGAAAATGCCAGTCAAACATATCGTTCACGGCGACCAAGTTTGAATAAAATTTAAAAATTTTGAACGACGGCGACAAAAATACAACTGTCGGGTATACCAAAAAATATAAAGTGCGACCAAATTGCTTTGAAAACATTCGTATATTTTTCAAAAACGTTAAAAGCAAAATAATTAAACAATGAACAAATCTGCCAAGAACAAAATACTTATCTCTCCGTGTTAATATTCATTGCATTTTGCGTTTTAAATTTATTTTTTAGTATTAAAATTTTTTCCCACCCCGTTTTTATGCGTGAGTTTCTTTGAAAGTTCAAAGCGGGAACATTCTCACAAAAATTTTACAGACACACTTTTTCGGTATATTGACGAGCAATTTCCTTAAGGCCGTGTCAGATACAACTTTGTCGCTTTGCGTGACGTTTCTACCTTTGGCAGAAAAACGCAAAGCAAAAAGTGTATGCCACAATGAAAACTTTGACAACACTCACGCATTGTTTGTTTACTTATAAAAGTGGTTGGCAATTTGTACATTTAATTGTTTGTTATACAAATAAAAGTTAAAAATTTAATTGGACGGTTTTTTGGAATTGAATTTGGCAAAAAAAATTAAAAAAAAAAGAAAATTATACTATCCAATTGTCAAAGCGCGCAAAAAGATGAGAGTTGGCTAACTTTTTGCTTCGCTCCGCTTTGAAAGTACTTTATGTGACATGTTTCGTATAAGTATGTATATTTTATCTTAGATGTCAAAGCGAATCGGTAACGCAACGCGAAGCAAAAGTTTTATCTGACATGGCCTTTACGTGACAGCTTTTACTCGCCAAAAATGTTACAGACGGAGTTAAGTGAGAAAATCAGCTGTTTGTTTCAATTTTTGGCATTTTTGTTTCATTTCTCACATTTCTATCGAAAAGTTTCTCGACGCGTTAGTTACAGAACACGTCTTATGCTTGAAGAACTCTTCTATCTAACGTGTGACATATGCAGCATTTCACTGTGACATATAGAAAAATTCAACCATTTCTAGCGCTTATTTAATATATAAATCTTAATTGAAAAAGCAGATATCTAATCTCTTTTCTATAATTAAATATACTACATACAGGCCTTTAACCCTAAATAGAAAATTTTAAAATAGTTCAAGAAATATTGAATAAAAAAAGTAAACATATTCTGTCGCTTCTGAAACAGTTCCATTCAACCAACTTTTTAAATTGTTAACGCTGAACGAAAATTCCAGCGAAACTTTTATACGGGTACATGGCGAAAAAGTGTCTTCTTAAAAGCAAACTTGCTGATAAATAAAAATTAAAAAAGAAGCAAAATTATAATTCAATTCCGTTACGTCAGGGACATACTTGAACTTGTATCTATAAAATATATAAAAATCAATAGTTAAATACAATTTTGTCCACGGATAGGACATGTTTTCTCCACTCTATGACTTTTTTTTATTAATTGGCATAAGTAAAGTGGAAGTTTGAAATTCCAGTTATCGGTTTAGTATTATCTGATAGTGATGCAGACACAAATTTTTCAAAAACTTCCATTGACATCACACGGGTTTATGACGTGTATTGAGAAATTTACTTTCTATCTGATAAACAAGAGTGACAGCGACCTCGAATAAAAGTATGTATTAGTTTGTTGTGATAAGAAAAAATTAAAATTTTTGGTTTAAAATTAAAAAAATCGTTTTTATTAATTAATTATATTTTTAAAAATTTACGTACTTTTGACACATTATATTAATATTTTATTATTTACGAAATATTCTTTTACAATTTCAATGCTTTTCTTTTTAAAAGCAGCTGATTCCTTTCACAGAAGAAGTACCAAAAAATTATTTCATACAGAAAGGAACGAACCAGAACGACAACCAAAAGTAACCGCTAATGAGGTCTTCAGTAAAATTTAAGATTTCGGTTATTTCGTGGAATGCTCCATATATGTATAAACTAAACGCCTTAATAAATGTATTTGAAAATTAAACACACAACAAAAATCAATTGTGTGTACAAAACGTTTATGTACAACCACAATGACAAATGCTATGCGTTACTTATGCGTCGCACAGTTTAAATATTGTTGAATACGTGCAATAACTTAAGAAAATTCTGGTTTTTTTTCAAAAACTTTCAAAACAGTAAAAATGTTTGCATATACTCCTAGTATTTGAAAATTACCTCGCAGAGTCTGCGAGAACTTGTGGTGTTCACTTGTGTGCCGTATATGTGGCGTACCCATATAAAGAATTCTTGTAATATGACCAAAGACATTAACATATAAACTATTTTGTACATACAAGTTAACACATTCTCGACACTTTAAAATAAAATTCCTGCATGAATAGCCCAGCGTTTAAAAAACTGCAGTCAAAGTTGAAAAACTCCCATTTCTTCCACTTCTTAATTTTTCATTGGCAAAAAAAAAAAAAAAAAAACAACTGTTGCTTTTACTTCTGACTTATTAAATGTAAACAGTCGCTGTCCAAACAACTCAAAAAGCGAAAAGTTGTACACAAAATTTTTTCTGTTTTGTTTATTTATTTTTTAGTTAAGTGTTATCTATGTTCACACAATATAGTTGTTTAATGCTATTTTTTAATTTTTTTAGTTTATAAAAAATATTTTAAGCTGGAAATTGCACTGCAACATTCACGTTTGCCATTTTTTTAAAAGCGAACTGTCTTAATTACTATCTGGACGCCTACGTCACAAGACAGTTAGTAGTGTTTTTGGCAACTAATATGTTTTTTCTTATTGTCTTGCCAGTACTGACAAATGTTAACGCTGTGTAAATGCTCAATAGGATAAAAACCTGATGACGCAACTGCTTATCCACATCATTAAGTAACCAAAGCCTCCCAGTATCGCCTGTGTAAATAAAACAAGCAAATAAATAACTGTTCTCAAGATCCAGTTTCGCTGCCGCTTGATTAGAAGTTGGCTTTAAAATATTGAGATAAGCTGTCTGGTCCATAGTGGGCTCAATAGGCTTCAGGTTGCATACCCGTTATATTTCCCTTAACCCATAACACTTCCACCATCATGTTTGACTGTGCCGCACAGATTGGCTTTTATCTAGTGCTGCACCATTAGAGTTTTTTATTTCCGCGCTTTTTGGATTCCCGGGAAAGCGGGAAATAAAAATCAAATTCCCGGGATCCCGGGATTCCCGCCCAAATTTTTTTATTCATTTCTTTAGTGATTTCTCCAATGAAACTAATATTTCTTACTGACTATTATGCTTAAAATAATTAAGTTTAGTAGCTATTATATAACAAAAACGTAAAAAATTTAAATATAAAATTATTTTAAGATACTTAAGAGGTTATTTTTATGTCAATACAAACCACAGCTTAGACTCAGCCACCATATCGCTGCAATATAGTTATCCAAGGTTGTGGATAATTAGAATGAAAGTATTGAAGTCTTACATCCAATTTCATCAAGTTCAGTTAAAACTTAACTGTTACTTCAACTTCCAGCTAACAATATGTTTTCGACAGTTATAACTGGTAGTTTATTATAACTGAACTTGGTGAAATTGGCCGTAAGTGGAATACAATTTCTGGAAGGGCGATTAGGAATTGAAAGCATAACATTACGAAGTAGGAATTCTGAAACAATTTTACGTTTAACAAATTCAGTAGAAAGGAAAAATTTTATTTGCTACATATATTTAATAACATGTTTTTTTTTACAATTTTATAACCCTTAATCAGCAGTGGTGTATGAATACCAGGGACGGGAAATCCCGGGAACAAACTCTATGTACCATATAAACATTCTATAACTCTAAAAGTTTATTTAAGTGCTCTTTAGCGAATAAAATTATTTTTTTCCTGTTTTTAAATTAAATGAAGGTTATACGAGTGAAGGGTATACGAGTATAAATCCCATTGCACTTCTAGATTTTCCTGACGGTATCTTTTTCAAAGGTGGAATAAGAGTCAATTTATATTTTTTATTTGCTTTTGCAAAACGTTTGTCTAGATAAAACATCATTTCTTTATTACATTAAACAATTAACCTTTTACAAATAAAGTTTAGTAAATAAAAAGAAATTGTTAAAAATACAGTTTGATCAATTTACTGGTCACGCTTTTTTTGATTTTATCGCCAAATTTTGTTAGGTCTGAACATACCTCAAGTCATATCTATATATTTTGTTGGTTCCATCCCTTTGAGAATTGTTTTGTTTTTATTCAAATTAACGTTTTATTACAAAAACTTATTTGATTTTTGTGTTTTTATGTATTCGAACTAAAACCGGTTAACCAGTTATTTTAAAAATTTTTAACCGAAAACTTTTTTTTTTTTAAAAGCAACTATTCGGAATATTCGAAAACCGGTTTTTCAAAAAAGTCCAATAATCGATCTCCCTAATAGAGTCATAACAAAAGCCTACAGGACAGCTATCATATCAAAAAACGGGTGTTACACCAAGCGTAGCAACGGTAAAACGTATTATACGAATGGCCTAGCATTTACAAAGATAACCAATTAAAAAAGAGCGACCTTTAAATGCCACGGCTTCAGAGTTTTTTCAGATGAAAAAAAGTATAATTTGGAAGGGGTAGATAGTTATAATTATTATTCCCACGATTTACGAAAAGAAGAACGTTGCCTGAGTCGTCTGCAAAGCTATGAGGATATTGTGATAGTGTCGGGAGCAATTTCATACTATGGAAGATGTGAGCTTTAATTTCTTTCATATAGAATGAACGCTTATAGTTACAAAACTGTAGTTGAGAAGGCTTTTCTACTTTTTCTAATGTTTTTGGACCTGATCCGAGGATATTTAAACAAGATAATGCCGCAATCCAAACAGCAACAGTTGTTAAAGAATGGATTCGAAGCCAGAATGTCAAAATTTTGGAGTGGTCCCCATAGCAAATGTATGGGGATTACTTTCTAGCAAAGTGTATGAGTCAGGCAGACAATATGCAACAAAAGAAGCTTTAATTGAAGGAATTTAAAAGCTTGGGGCGAAATTTTGTTGCAGTTATACACAATAAAGGAGGATATACTCATTATTAAATCTTTATTGAAATATTGTATAAATGCATTAAAAAAAAAAAAATTAATGAAAATCATATTTTCTTGTTTGTTTTTTAATTAATATCGTTGAACCTATTCAAATGAGCCAAGAAATTGTGGCCCAAAACAGAGAATAAAAAAAAAAAAAAAAAAAAATTATTAAAAATCAGATATTAATAGTTGCTGTAATTTTTTTTTTCTTTTAATGATATAATCCAATATTTAAATATAAATAATTTTTATATAACTAATTACATTATTATTTAACAAAAAAATATAAACACTAATTCGAATGTAAAAAAGTGAACCTGCTCAAGTGAGCGGCAGTGTAAATGCTAAAATACATGATAATTTATTGTGAAACCATAATATAAATAAATATAATAATAAAATGCGCATAGAAACTAGCTTTCCCACAACAATAAATTTCAGTGTTTTCATTAAAAAATTGGGATTATTAGCACATCATTAATAAATGAATAAATTAATAATATAAATAAATTTAAATTTATTCATGTTTTTTTACATACACAAAATACTGTTTTGATACCATTTAAATCAATTGGTACTTTTTCTGCACAGCGGTCATCACCATTTGAACATTTTTAATTCCCATCACTGTGTGTGTTGTTTAATGTATATGTACTAATGCTTTTTTTTGTTTATGTATGTGAAACACATATGGCACGTTTTTAAATGTTTGACAAGTGCATCGACGGGCTTACGGTACGGTACGGTACGTTACGGCTTACGGCTACAGCCACGTTCGCTTAACTCAGCCTTTAGGATTTTTTTTTGACAGCTGCGGTAGATTTTTTCTCTTTTATTCCGCTCTAATCAAGATTCTATGATAAAATGTTTGTTAACGTAAAACTCAGAGAGCTTTGTCAATATTCCCATTGGAGTTTTCTAGTTTTACCATTTTTTTGTTGTTGTTAGAGATCAGAAATATTTGAATTTTAGTTTCATACAGAGTTTATTTTGTTTTTTTCCTCATTCGCTGTTGTTAATTTGCCAAAGCATGCACATACAAGTACACACACATCCTTAGACACAATCATAGCCCCAGCTACAGTGCACTATAGGAAATTTCCCCTTTCTTTTGGCCAAAAGTACTTAATTTTTTTTTTGGAGTTTTTGATTTTTTTTTTCACTATGTACTTAAAAACATACTAAAAAAAGCATCCCCGAAGAATAAAGCATCAATGATGCTTTACCGTTATTTTATAAATGCAAAAACATGAGGTTTGTTTTTTAAACAAAACGAGGAAGTTACTATATTAAATTAGACGTGTATTTAAGTTTAAAGTTTTTATTCAAAAAATTCATGTAAAAAAAGTGAAAAATGAACAATAATGCTAAAAGTGAGTACTTTTATAGTAGTTAAAAAGATATTCAACTTTTTTTTTAATTTGGTTAAATCGAAGGAAAGAAAAAGACCTTGATGTTATATACTGTAATAATAAATTGCAACTTCACTAAGCTCCGAAAAAAAATGATTAAAAGTGATAGATATAACACTTACGCATTTCGATAGAGCCATAAGTTGTCACCCATTCGCAATTTATTTCAGCTGCATATACTTGCATATGTCTTAAAAAAAGCGTATTTTTCCAGGTAAAAAAAACAGTGAAAGTCCGTGAGCGCGCGTGACAAACTTCTTTCCCCGTGACGGTGCGTGACTAAAAATTTATTAGCTTAAGGAGGAACACTTCCAAAAAGCGAATCTAAAAAATCATTTAGGAGGAACACTTCCAAAAAGCGAATCTAAAAAATCATTTAGTTTGGCCCACTCGTTTGGCTAAAAATTAGTTTTGGCCAAAAAAAAGGGAAAATTTCTTATAGTGCAGTGGCAAGGTAGTCGTGTACAAAGTAAGTTGCGATTGTTGTAAAATATTCAACATTTCATAATAATATTGCAACATGCCTACCAAAGAAGATGAAGAAGAAACTATTTGAGAAAATTACATTCTTATAAATACCTAGTTAGTATGTATGTGTGTATTCAATACATACATCTGTAGGTGTGTATGCAATAAGAGTATATAGACAAGGCTTTTGCTAAGCTTGTTAGTTGCTTGCAGTTCTTGAGACCCTTTTCGCTTTGCATGCAAACTTGTAGAATTTTGAGTAGATATTGTTTGCGATACTCTTGCGAACATTTCTATTGTTAGTTTTAGTACAATTCATCGCACAATACCTGAGGCATTTTGAGAATGTAATAGAAAAATATATATTGTATAAAAGTCTGTTTTTTTAGTTGGGCATATAGTCAGTCATATTAACTCAAGAATAAAAGTCGATATACAGACAACATCACCGATGACTTTTTTAAGAAAAATTTGTTTACTTGTATATTTTACTACTGTATTTGGTTTTCGTATAAAAAAATTAGTGCAAGAAATAAGATAATTTCTTGCAGTTATTTTGTGCATTTAATTAGAAGTGGTGTAATCCAACATTTTACTATATTTTATTTGTTATTCTGGAAACATTGTCATTATACGAAATTTAAATGTCGTATAAGAAGTTAAACATAAAGCAAATGATCTAAGTAGCATTTTCGTTTATGATTTTAATAAGGCATATTTTATTTTTCTTAAAAATAATATATATATAATATTGAAATATTGTTTTGCAAAACTAAAAAAGTAAATATGAATGAGTGATACGGAAGTCTTTTAAATGCATATTTATACTCTTCTCCACGGCCAGAAATAATTTATATGTATACATAAGTATGCCATTCCATTTGTAACTTCTACAATATTGAGCTTAAGCCATGTGAAGTATTCATATTCTATGAGTAGCGAAGTTGGCTTAGCGATGCCCGTCTGTCCGTGTGTATTATGGTAAGTCGATTAAGCAATTGATATTTTATCGATAACTTTTGGCATGAGGAAAAAAAGTACCACTACGACATATCAAAAAAATCATTTTCGAGGCGCCCAAATGTAAATGTTTTGCTTTTTCTCAACTTTTATTTTTAAGGGTTTTTTTTAGTAGATAATGATTTAATTTGTTTATTAAATATTACCTTTCCAAGGTGAGCTTGTAGGCTAAAAACAATGGCGATTGCAGTTTTTCCAAAAAAATTGTTTTCTTGAGGTTTTGGCCGAGTTTTTGACTAAAAATAAATTTTTTACGCGGCAATTTTTAGTACGTATCCAAGGTAAAATTGAACGCTTAAAGCGATGGCGATAACATTTTTTTATGTATTATTTTTTTTATCGAAAGAAATCAATTTTTCGACAAAAACTTGTTTAAAATTATTTTTAACCTTAAAAATAACAACAAATTAAAAAAAAAAATCGAAATAAAACATTTTTTTCAAAAAAATCGTCTAAAACCTCAAAAAGACATTTTGAAAAAATGATATCGCCATTGTTTTAAAATTTGGGCTCCTCAAAAATGATATTTTTGATATGCCGTAGTCGAACTTTTTTTTCCTCATGCCTAAAGCTATCGAAAAATCGATGGCAAAATGTTGGCAATTTTTTTTCCTTACACTGTGTATGTTGAAATAAGTTTTCTGAAGACCCCATATATACATGTGCAATATATAACAGAATATGTGCGCAATTTTTTATTTATTATTAAATTTCGTTTTGAAATTATAAAATGATAAATGGATGTCAGAACTAAAATTACAAATAGTCGGTACATTATTTTACGATTTTTCACCAAAAGTGTCTGGCAGCATTCAAGAATTGTAGACAGAAGTAAAAATTGCTGTTGACGATTCATGCGAAAAACGACAAAAAAAAAAAAAAAAGAAAAAATCAATTATTTTTTATAGTTGTAAACGTAATAAAACTTTTTGTTAACAAATCATTGGTTTTTTTAAAACCGCTTTCATGTCTACTTATTTGGTTACAAGAAATAATCGATGTATAGAAACCATCGATGTATTTTGCGAAATATCGATATATCTAACATCGATTCCTGAATTTAGCTTTGTTAACTAATTGCTGCCTGTCACAGCTCAATATAATTACTGGAAAAGTTGCCAGTGCCACGTCTAATCAAAGTAAATGTGCTTTTAAAAACCCGTCCTATTTCAACTACTTCTACTTAACAGAATCTTATGCAGCTCATCAAGCTCCGGTGAAAATTTAATATTCTGAATAGAAAAGCTGGCAATGCCACGCCTACTCAAAGGAATCTTTCCATCCATGCTCTTCTACTTAACCGAATTTAATGAAATGTTAAACCCACATTGAGTACCGATGAAAATGCAATATTATGCTGGAAAAGTAGGCATATCCACGCCTATTCAAAGGAATTATTTATTTTGGGCTTTTATAATAATTTATTAAAGTTGTTAGGGCTAGACTATTAATAATTTTTTTAAGTCTATATATCTATTTATTTATTTAGCGTTTATTTTTTGGCATATAATATTTATTAGTTAATTTTCAAGGGAGTACATTTCTTACCGCCCGTAGTCTGCCATACTTGTGCTTGCTTGCTCTTTATGCTTGACTACGCAAATTATTTTAAAATACCGTACACCAAGTTTTTAGACTCTACCTATTGGAGTTTTCATGATATTGGATAACTTTTTTAAATTGAGGAACAATTCTTACCGATTTTCTCTAACGGAAAACAGCGAAACTGCAATGAAACGCTTCTCACGGTCCATAGAAAATATGCGTAAAAAGTTATTGTGAAAATCGCTGCAGTAGTTTTATAGTTAATCGGTCACATACATAATATTTATTACATTTATAAATTAAGATCTATATCTTTATTTATAAATTTATTAAAAAAATAAAAATATGTATATATTTTCGTTTAATTATGTCTTGTTATAACCTCTTCAAGGAGTTGTAATTTTAAATAAATAAAACGCGTTTTATTCATATTAAATATGCAGTAAAAACTCGAAAATATGGCCTGAAATATTTTAAAAATATGCCCCAACAAAATCAAAAATTGCTCATTTGAAAACAAAATATTCTACAATTTAAAAACTTGTGCATATAAAAAAAAATCTAAAATTGTAATCGGTAAAAGGAAGTTAAAGCTATTTATAGATGGGAGCTTTGGGCAAATGTGAGCCGATTGGATAGAATTTAATTTGCAGTAAAATGTTTTTGCGGACAAATTTAATTTAAATACCAGCATAATTATATGGTTTACGGATACAAAAGGCTAATATGGAAAGAAGTTTTCATGCTTAATATGTGAAATTATAGACCGATTTTCACCATTTACATGAATTTCGTCCTTATTACAATTAAAATGTATTTACCAAATTTGATAAAATTATCAACAAAATTGCAACTTGTACTTTGCGCACAAAGTTAACATGGACAGACAACCAGCCAGACGGATGGATGGATATCTGTAGATCACTTTAAACATCGATTCTGAGTCGGCCGGTATACTAAAAGATTGGACCAGATTTCTATGTATTACAATGCCATATAATTGCTTTTTCCTTATATATGTAGATATAAAATTTGAAGGTTTAAAAGAACATTTATCTTTAATCACAACCTGCTTTGGCCTACAATTTCAGAGTAAAAATTAAATGGAGATCGCAAAATTGAAGCGTTGGGGTATACTGATAGATATTTAAAATAGAAAACGCAGATTTTTGAAAAACAAATTTATTTTTATTGGCTGCGAAAGCTCTTGTAAGCATCTAAAAAAATTTTAAATGTATTAAAATATGCCTCAAAAAGGCAAAATATACGCTATAGACTTAAAAAATGCTCTTTAACCTAAATTATGAAATACAAAAATGCTGTAAAGAGTAAAGTATACAAAAATATGCACTAACAAATCGATGCCAAAATTCCTAAAAAGCTCTAAAACGGATAAATATAGTGTCTCTGCCTTTATTAGTCGCACAAGAAAAAACATGCATATGCATATTTATGATTTCCCTGATGATTGCTAATAAGATTTGAACTAATTGGATTTTATTATTCGTTATTTGCGAATTAAAAAATTTTTTGTAAGATTTCTTTTATTTTTCTCAATTAAACTTATCCAAACTTTAAGTAACCATTTCTGCACAGTTTATGGGGATTTAATAACTGGGACTTCTATACCAAACACCCTGATTTGCTCTTTTCCTTTTGAACTACTTCCACTACTATCAAGTATTTAATTATTTTTTTTTACAAAAATTAAAAAAATTCTGTACTTTTTAAACTCTCAAATTAAAAATACAATTTTATTTTTTGCAAAACATTTTGATGAGTTTATTTATGCATTTAGTTTAGTTCAGTTAAGTTCATACTATTTTTTTAATTCTTTACTGGCTAAATGGATTTTTAATGTATCTGAGTAAATTTTTTTTTTTTTTTTTTATATTCTTATACTTATTCACTGCCAATGTCTTTGTCAATGATGTTGTTAAATTGTGTTAAAATGCTATTGCATTTTGCTGATAAGTATTTATTCCAAAAAAGTATTTGCAGAACTGCACACATGTATACATATATCTACATCTGTATGTACGTATTTTCAGAGTAAAATATGAGAAACCGACTTGCAACTAGATAATTGTATTTAAACTTTAAAGAGTATCATCGTTCACGACTAAAAAAAAAAAAAAATAAAGTTGCACTCAAGTGGAGTGAAGGCATATTGTTGCTAACACGTATTTCAATAATGCATATTTATAATGTACATATTTATACACAATAGATTGCTATGTTTTAAATAAGTACATAATATCCCAGCAAACATTAATATTGCAATTAGATAAAATAATATTTTAAAAACAATTTCGAACGTTAAGGTTTACAAAGGAAATTAATATGAAAAACAATCAGTTTTAAAAATATTTTCCATATAAAATTTTATGCGAACGTTTACGTCCGAAATTGTTGAACAAGCAGTAAAAGTGTATTTTTTTTTTGTAAATTTTGGTTTGTTCGACTGTTCACCTTAAATACGGTAGTTTGTATAATAAAAAGGCTAAATAGGAATTTTCTTCTAAAAAAATGACCATAGGGAAAAGGCGGACAGATATTTTGAAATCATTAAAAACACAAAACTGTGGCAAAACTGTATATATTTGGCAATATTTTTTGATTTGCGACTCAATTGTTGATACGCCAACATTACAAATTGTTAAATTTCTTTGCTGATCGCTTGCCCCTATTTCAACTTTGATTTTAAGGAAAATTTGTGAAACTCTCTTTTACAAGAATTTAATTTTTTTTCTGAGCAATAACTCTATAACTTGTTTAAGTTGGGTATCTAAAATTTTTGGCGTAAAGTCACCAAAATTAGAAATTTGAATGAAGATTTAATTTTCTCCCTTTGGTCGAAATTAGCTATCTTTGATTTATCGCTGCTACATGAAAATACATATAGCGAAAGGTCTTTTCACACCTTTTAAATATTTGACTTTCTACACGCAGCCACTAGTTTCATTAAAAAATTATTTGTTTTGCAAAACGTTTGGCTAGATCAAACATCATTTAACAGTTGCTAACTAAGATTATACAATTATCTTCTTCAAATAAAGTTACACTAGATTCAGACCGTGATTTAAAAATCATGTCTTTTTTTTATTTCCTTTTGAAAGTTGCTTCCAAAAACACAACAGATTCAAACGAAGATTTTTTCCCCATGATTTTAGTGTTGATTTTTTTCCCCCATTATCGGTAATTCCTCTTTACTTGCTTATTTATAAAAACAAACAATTTTAATGCGCTCCATGTTTTGTAATGTAAAGAGATGTTTCCACATTGAAATAAAAAATAAAATGAAGCAACATAACAAAAATACGAATGTTTGCAAAGAAAAATATAAAAAAAGACACAAATAAAAGAAAACGTGTTTTTTTCTCTACCCCGCTTGTTTCACTACACCGTTCGCCAACAAATACCAAAAATCATGTCTTAAAAAACATGGAAAAAATCACCGTCTGAACCGCGTGTTAGTTTATCAATAGAGTTTGGTTTTTTGGATTTTTTCCTCAAATATTTGTTAGGTTTGACCACACCTTTAGCCATAAAATTGTATCTTCAATTTGTAATACTAGATTCAGACCGTGATTTAAAAATCATGTCTTTTTTTAATTCCTTTTGAAAGTTGCTTCCAAAAACACAACAGATTCAAACGAAGATTTTTTCCCCATGATTCTAAGGTTGATTTTTTTTCCCCATTATTGGTAATTCTTCTTTACTTGCTTATTTATAAAAACAAAAAATTAAAATGCGCTCAATGTTTTGTATTGTTAAGAGATGTTGCCACATTGAAATAAAAAATAAAATAAAGCAACATAACAAAAATACGAATGTGTGCAAAGAAAAATATAAAAAAAGACACACAGAACAGAGAACGTGTTTTTTTCTCTACCCCGCTTGGTTCTCTACACCGTTCGCCTACAAACACCAAAAATCATGTCTTAAAAAACATGGAAAAAATAACCGTCTGAACCGCGTGTAAGGATTTTTGTAGGGATAATTTTTTGAGCGCGTATGGAAAAATAGGGATTTTTTCGGGCTGCGTAGGGACTCTGCAAAAAAGTCAATAACATCACTAAATCTAAATTATTGTGTAACCTGCAATTATATGCCAGGACTAGGGTATAAATTTGGAGAAAAAAATTTTCAGGAAATTTAAGGACATATAATTTAAGTCCTTAAGTTCTTGTGACAATAAACGGTACTAAATTCTACCTCTTAGATTCATATAGAAAAAAATATTTTTCCGTTCGGTTACGGTTAACTAAACTATTTTAACGCAAAATTTTCAAATATATTCGTTTATTTAAACAATTCTATTGGCACCAGCAACTAATATGGTGAAGCAGTCACCCATAAGGAAACTACAATCACTAATATCGGGAGTTTTTTTTAGCTGCATTAGAAATATCGATAACTATGGTTGGACAGCAAAGAATGTCAAACGGTGTTGACCTTCTGTTCAGTAAAAGGTTTGGCAAGTCATCAGGAGTCGTTTAAAGCTAGACCAACCCTTCAAAACTGTAGAAATTTACTTTAAAAAAAAATATGTTCGCGAAGTTTATAGATCACTTTGTCCATTCTGCGAAGCTCATTTCTGGTTAAATGGCTACGTCAATAAGCAGAATTTCCGTATTTGGAGAAAAGACAATCTTCAAGCTGTTAACGAATCACGATTACTTTCATTAAAATTGACTATTTGGGGCGGTTTACACGCTCTTTCGAAATAAATAAGAAGCTGCCGTTACGGTGAATGGCGAAAGTTATCGAGCCATGCTGACTGAATTTTTGTTTCTGAAAATCGAGTAGCTAAACATCAACGACATTTGGTTCCAATAAGACGGAGCAACTTGCCATACAGCGCGCGTAACAATCGACTTATTGCAAAATCAATTTGGTGACAACTTGATTTCGCAAAGTGATCCTGCTCACTGGCCTGCTCGTTCGTGTGATTTAACTCCTCTGGATTATTTTTTATGCCACTATGTTAAGTCATTAGCTTCTGCCGACAAACCAGGAACTCTTAAAGCATTGGAAGCCAATATAAAAGGCACCATTGGCGGAATACGGCCAGATTTATTGGAAAAAGTAGAAATTGGACTAATCGAATGGATCACGTAACTCGTAGTCGCAGCAGACATATGCCGAAAATCGTATTTAAGAAATAAATGCTATGAAATTAAATACCAGATTAAAACAAAAAAACATTTCTGTCTTCTATTGTCACTTTACGTTCCCAGTCAGCTAAAAAATCCCTCCATATGATTGCCTACGACCATGTTTTGGATTAAATTAATATTTTTACCACAAATAATATTGTGGTTGTTTATCAACCACAACATGTTTTTCTAAAAAAAACTAAGAGCAAAATGTTATTGTTGATAAGCAACTATAGAATTATTTGTAGTAAGCATATTATGTATTGTAATTACAATAACATGATCATTGGCAATCATAATATGAGTGTGGCTTCCTTATGGATGACTAATTGAACACAAAAATACATAAATACGCTGAACATTTTTCATTAACAATAATTTTCTTTAGGTGTGCCAAGAAAGTTTTTTGAATCGGAGCGATGATCTGAAAACTACAACTCCATTTTGTGAACGAAAGTTTGTAAATATGTTAAGAGTACATATTAGGGAGATCGGACGGTTATTATTCGACCGGTTTTAACCGGTTATTTTAGCTTTGCCCAAGTCGGATATTTTAAAATGCCCTTTTTTCGAATATCAAATAAACCGGTTATATTGGTATAATAAACCGGATATTTTAGTAATGTGTAATTTATATACATTTTTCTTGCTCTTGTTGTAGATGTACTGGTAATTTAAATATTTTTCTAATTGAATATTGGCCAAACTTAAACTTTTTATGAAGAATGTCAAAACAAAATGTAAAAAAGGTCAAAAAACATTATGAGCACTGTAAATACAAATCGCTTATAAAAGCGTGTGTTCTTACTACAAAAACGTGTGCAGTTAAAAAGTAAATAGTAATTTGTGCAAGAGTATTCTAAAATTAAATATATTTTTATATAAAGGTTATCTCTAGATATTTTTCGAACGCGATTGAAAAGACAAAGTAAGGTGCTTGAGGTGCCCTAAAATGATAAGTTACAAAGGTTCTTCCATGTCACGACTTATTAATCACCTTTAATTAGTCTACATGCTTGACATTAATGTGCTCTAAATAAAACTTAGCTCCGTTCGAAAAAGTTCTAAAGAGACGACAAATAAGAACTTACTAAAATACGCTGCAAAAAATTAATCATTGGGTGAAATATTAGCCCGTTGTGTTGCCGAGGACGAAATGCCCGTTAATCCACTAAAAACTCTTAAGTAGTTCTAGCATCTCTTCATGCTGAAAACTACAACATTTCGGCGGTATCAACGTTTTGGAAAAACTTCTACCAGTTTTATTTATTAAAACACCAAGATCTAAAAAACAAAATTGAAGAAATCAAACAATATCATGCAATGTTTTAAATTGTAGTCGACCAATTGACAAATATTTTACACAAAAAGAATGTCCAGTTCACTATTTGTTTCTATAATGCTGAAACAAAATAATTTGAAATAGATACACCCGGCTAAGAGGTTTTGTTTGCAACTTTTGAAAAATATGGTTGATTTATATAGATAGATTAACCACCAACAAATTAAAACTGATTCAAAATAAATTTGAGAGAATATTTCAAATAATAACTTCATAAAATTCCTATCATTTACTTGCTTTTGCAAAACGTTTGTCTAGATCAAATGTCATTCAACAGTTTCTAAATTACATAATACAAATATCTTCGTACAAATAAAGTTTAGTAAATCAATAAAAAATTGTTGAAAATTTAGCTAAAGTTTGGTCAATTTACTGGTCCCACTTTTCTTGGATTTTATCGTCAAATATTTGTAAGGTCTGATCTAAGTGATATCTATGTATTTTGTTAGTTCCTTACCTTTGCAAATTGTTTTGTTTTTATTCAAATTAACTTTTTATTACAAACACTTATTTCATTTTTGTGTTTTTATGTATTCGAATTAAAACCGGTTAACCGGTTATTTAAAAAATGCTTAACCGAAAACCGGGTTTTTTAAAATAGCAACTATTCGTAATATTCGAAAACCGGTTATTGAAAAATGTCGAATAATCGATCTCCCTAGTACATATAGAGAAATATGTGCTTTTAACATTTTGGTGAACCTTAAGAGAAGATAATAATGTGCTCATATGTCTATCAAAATCACTTATATATTTATTTCAGATAATACATTAAGCTAAAATTTTTAATAATGTTAGCAAAAAAGCCCAATCTGCACAATTTTCCAAAAAAATTGTGAGAAAAGAAAAGCTTCCGGATCTCTGGTGGGATTAAATATATCTGAAACAGGTACAAAAATAACACAAATCACTTCCTTTTTTTTATTAGTCACATTTTGTTTCATAAAAAATCATTAAATTAATTATAATTATATTATCAATCTTGTAAACCCTTCCACATTTTTTCCGTAAATCAAACATTTCTGCACAACAGTTAAAGAATATTCAAAATAAACAAAATCTTAGTCCATCTTCTGGTCTTGTTTTAGCTTTTCCTTTACTTCCTTTCCTAATAATATCGTTAGATACATTTTTTTGATTTTTTCAATAGAAAATGTTTGCTGGACACATTCCCTTATTAATGCATTGTGTTATTACAATGTGTATGTGGATATTTTTGAAAATGCATGCAATAGACTGTTAAAATAATGAGCTTTAATGCTTGAAACTATTTTGTTTAGTGTTTTCGTTTAAGTTTTTTAATCAGAATTTTCCAGGTGTAGAAACACGGCACTACTCGTAGAATGTACTGTTGCAATTTCTAAGAATATTAATACAATACAAGTATGTCTGCATCCCATAATATTTATGTGAAATTATAAAAATGAGAAAATCAGGAAAGTGATAGATATCGATGGGTTTCAAAGGTATCACTACACTCATAGAAAAATACGTCTTCATATTGATGAAGCTCTAACATCAGAGTTGTGACATCACTGTTATTACAAATGGCATCAATAAGGCAAAAAGTGACAGCAATCCAATGATGAACGTCATCCTAAAATGTTGTTATATTGTATGAGTCATTTACGCTATGACTACAGTGACATCAATTCGACGCCCCATTTTTTGTACACTGGTAGAAAAGGCGTTATAATGCTGACTTATTTTGACATCAGTACAGACAAACTGTCATCAGTGCGATGACATAATATACCACGTCATCAGTGCGATGACAAACTGTCATCAGTGCAATGAAAAACTGTCATCAGTGCAATGACAAACTTTCATCAGTACGACGACATAATATATCATGTCATAATATATTATAAACATTATTCTCATGGTAAAAAAGTAAAATTAGAAGCAAAAATTACCATATTCGATTTTTTTAAATTATTTAGTTAAAAACATTAACCGCCTGGCCTACAATGTCGACAAGAACATTTCTTTCTTATATTTATATTGAAAACAAAAATAAATTAAAATTTTTTATTATTGTTTTCAATATAAAAATGCGAAAGTAATGTTCTTGTCGACATTGTGGGCCTGGAAGTAAATTTTTTCAAGTAGAATTATTACGATAACCATATCGGGGATGCTGCTGTTGTCTTATAATTGAGAGTTCTTCTGTTTACAAAAGGCGGAATACAACAAAAGTGAAACAAACATGTGTAACGGATAAGTAAATAATGATATTCTCTCAATTTGAATTTAGGTCAATTACAATGACTCAATTTGTCATCGCATGGTTTATAAAACCGACTCCGGTTCGTCATTTCTGTGATGCCAATGTGTCATCGCATTGATGACATAATAATTAATTTTTTGACCCTGACGACAATTTGGCCAAATGATATTAAGGCTGACATCACAGTGATGTAAAGTGTCATGGGGTCAAAAACGAAGACACTTGTCATAGTACTGATGTCAAAATACATCAGCTTCTTTTCTATCAAATGGGTTTGAAATCCATTTCTGAACTATATTCTTAAATAGGTTATTTTGTATATCACTACACTTTTTAATAACAATAATAACGAAATTTTCGGCTTTAAATCGATTTTCATTACACCCCTGATTGAAAATATATTTTCGAAATTATTTCTTTAATGTTAAAATTTCAAAAACTTTAAAATATTTTTTTGGTAAAATAAGAAGTATTATTATTTCAATACAAGTAAAAGAAGTTGCACTCGTTAATTTTCAAATTTATTTTTTGTCTTTTATTATAAAAAAAAGAAGAAAAATAAACAAAATATCCATATGTGAAACGTTCCATTCTATAAATTTAAAATTTTTAGCCATAATAACCGTAGCCTGCATAGGGATTGTAAGCATATGGATTATAAGCATATGGATTATAAGCATATGGATTATAAGCATATGGATTATAAGCATATGGATTATAATATCCATAAGGATCAGAATAGCCATAGGGATAATAAGGAGCTGGCGCATAGTAGTAAGCCGGCGCAGGAGCCGCTACCGTAATATTACCCGCGGAAGTACCGGTGCTCAAGGAAAGATTGTAAGACAATGAAAAATTTGATCCGAATAAACCAAAAAGGCGAGGTTTTCTAAATTTTTCAAACTTTCCTTCCATTAAGCCGAATTCCGTTTGGTTTAAGTCTGTTGAATTTGTATTGGATTTAAGGTTGTGTTTGCTTAAGGAGTAGCTGTTCGCATTATACTCGTAAACTTTAGAAGCAACATCAACATTCTTGTTGTCATTGTAAACTGTTGGTGTTACTGGCAGAGCAATCTGTAGTAAATTTGTAATGCTTTTCCTATTTTTTATTTCACCTACATTGTATTTACCTTTTCTGTAGATTTTGTTTTTGTCTTCTAAGTTATTCCTGTTTATGGATGGCACTACGTTGCTGCCACTGATGTTCCTGGAGTTGTTACAGTTTCCTTTTCTGTGTGGCACAGCTGACATTTGCACTGTGTTTACACCATAATTCACAATTAGTAGCGTCATGCCAACAAACGTAATTAAAATATGACGACTAAAATAAAAGAAATAGAACGTTGAAGTTGCTTTTGTTGTTTTTATTACTCTTTTAATTTCCATTAGGTTTTGTTTCGTTCTGCAAAAAAAAAAAAAAAAAAAAAATAGCAAAAACAAACAACAAAATAAATTGTAAGAAAGCTAAATTAAAGTTAATTAGTTATTTTGTTGCCATAAAATGCATAGAGCACCCATATCTTTAAATTTATCTACTAAATTCTCATGCTACTTAAAGAGCACTAACAACTGCTTGCTACAACTCCCAGCAACAACTCCCAGCAAAAGCAGACACAAATAAACGAATATTAAGTGAAAATAATAGAACAAAATAAAAAGAACAAAAAATTAAAAAGAATACTTGAACTTTTTATATTATTTTATTTTAATATCATGACATCTTCCTTCACACTTTCATATTTACTTGCGTTGAGTGTTGCTAATACAGAACTCGTAGCTTCAGGGTTTTTGATTGTGTGGGCTTGAGTCAGTTGCTCTTTTTTTTAGCAGCTTTAATTATTTATTTAGAGTTTGTTTAATAAACTTTAAATACTAAGTGCTGTAATTCTTGATTTTACACTGATATTTATAGGGGTCTTAAAATAACATATTTACTTACTCGTTATAAGGAGTAGAAGCAGAAGAACATCAATCATATTTATGAAATGTAGAGGGCCATATATTTGGAACAAACAAACACACAAATATTAAACTAAATAATTGAAATTCTCTACTTTTGTGATCTTGAGACATTTTGTCAAGTTGTTGTAGAAGTAAATGAAGTTTATTTTTGAAAACTTGATGATTTACAGTGAGGGAGTATTGATCTAAATTTGTTCAAAAGATTTTTACAAATTTTTTTTCTTTAGAGGATAAATACTCTTTTTTTTGCCTATGCTACTCCCGCAAAGCTCTGCGCTTGGCTGCAGGAGACGAGAGCCTCTGGTGGGAATCGAACCCGCAACCCCCGCAATGATAGACTAGCTCACTACCAACTAGTCTTAAAAGCAAAACATTAAACAATTTATTCAAATCTATTTTATTGCATTTAATATACTTAATTTCAGTTAAAAATTTTCATTAGTTGTTATCCATAAATTTCATTGTTTGAAAAGTATTATAATTTGATTAATGTGTTAATTGAGTCAATTATTTTTTCCATTGAACAAAAGCTAATAATATACATTGTATTCAATTAGCAGTTTAATAGTTTGTAAAATAAAATTTAATAAAAATATTAACTAAATTAATCAAAACCTTAATTGATTTTTTCGTTAACAATATAATAATTTTAACTTGTAAAATTGTCAAAACTGAGATGTTTGTATCAAAAATAATTTTTAATTCAATAATTGGCAATTTCTTCTTGTTTTTGGTAATACTACGATACGATTAATTACAGTTTAGGGCGAATTAAACTAATTTTCAAAAGTTGGCTTTATATGGGTCGGTGCATTCCGCCACTACGCTGCGGGAAACTTGTGTCAATTGCTCTTAAAGCACTTATCCCGTGACCAGTGAACAAAATTTTATAATTAAAAGGAACGAATTGTGATAGGTGAAAACAAGACCTATCACTTAACTGGTGACAATGTGGTTAGAGTGTAGTTGGTTCAGAGGAAAGGTAATTGGCACAAAACTATTCATGTGACTGGGTTTTTTGCGGGTAGAGGCTAATTTTCTCTATTTCTATTACTTTATATGAAGGGGATCCACATGGTTCATTTGTGTCAATATCTGCGACAGGCATTATTTTCAATGACCTGTTACAAAGTGTCAAAAAGGTGCCAATTTACCCCTCGTAGGACATCACTATATTAAAGTGACTTGTCGCGTGACAAGTTTAGTGTAAGTTCCCTTTTCCATAGGGCAGTTTATGTTAGTTTTTAGTATTTTGTCATGTAAATATATTAAATCAGGGGGTTTGTTATGTAGCGCACACCCTAGTAATTCTCAATAGAATTGACTTTGTAAACAGAATATAAATATAAATTTTGCTACAACACGGATTATGGTTCACAAAAAAATTTTCAGTAGTTTTTTTTATCAATTGCAAAAAAGTATTTCAATTTAATTAATGTGATAATTGAATCAATTATTTCCTTAGTGGAAAGAAATATATATCTATATATATATACATATATATATATATATAATTTTGATTTAATTAACATTTAAGTTGTTTTGAAATAAATGATGAGAAACAGTTTTTAATTTTTTCTGTGTGGATTTCAGTCCCCTACACCTTTCAAACACTAGAAAGAATTTGCCACTAAAATTTTTCTTTGATGTCGATTCGTTTGGATAAATGCGAATTTCGTATGTTTAAAAAGAAATTTTATTGTTTATTAAATAAATTGATTTTAATAATTTATTTAAATTTCAATTATTAATAATAATTTATTTAAAAAAAAAAAAATTAATTAAACCTAACAAATAATTCGATTACTAGTTTGCTCAATTCAATTACTATATTCATAAGTTCTTTATTTATTTTCAATCAATTGAGTTAATTGAATAAGATAAAGAAATATAATTTATTGAAAAAAAGTTTACAATTTTCAAATTCCACAATTTTTAATTAATAAATTGTTTGCTTAATTCTATAAATTTGGTAATTAATATTAAGTTTTAATTATTTCTGTGTACGCAGATAAAGTTATGATAAAAAGTAACTATATTATAAGAGTAGCATACTATGGTTGGACCTACCGAGTTTAATGTTTGCAGGTTACCATTTTATGGTTAAATATAGTTGAAATTAAATTTAATATGGCCAAACTTAAAATATTATTAATAATATTAAAACTATTCATAATTTGGTCAAAAGTAACCGCATTATATTTAGAATTAAGAATTATATGGTACATATTAACCATATTATGGTGATTTATTTAAGCCATTTTTCAATTTGTTTATTAAGTCAAGCCGTAATTTTATTTTGTTTTCTTTTTACTCCTGTTATACATTATGCTCTACTTTGATGTTGTATTGTAGATGGTAGAAGACCATAAGCACCACGACCCAGGGGTTCTTTTGTGCAGCCTGTGTGTCTCACCATATCAGATTCAGGGTGAAAGATCATAAATTTCAGTTGAGCTCATCCGTCGCCCTCTGAGAAATTTCTGCCTTGAAGTCCCTAAGGCGGGACAACAGCAGAACAGATGTTCTGGTACTAACATTTCTCATTATAAACTGTTGGTATCTTAGACCACAGTACCCCGTAAATAGGCCAACAACTCGCCTTAGTTCCCCTTTGTCAAGCAGGAGCAGCCTACCTGCCCTACCACAGGACGGGGTCACAATTTTTTTGGATTGTCTTAACCCACGAATGAACGTCCATATGTGAAGGAATTCATGTTCGGACCATGCCTGGATCGTCCTCCTAATGTGACCAGCAGGGACGCCGAAGCAAGGCTCAGGGCCAATAAATGGGCGGCGAGCGCCCCTGTTTGCCAAACAGTCAGCCCTTTCGTTAACCAGGTCTACTTTTATAAGCTAGTCCTCTAATTGACAGTGAAGTAAATTACATGTAATCCGTTCTTCATCCCGCGATGACCTTCATTAGCATTCTATCAGGGTTTCTGGTTTCTTCTACTTTGTTAACTTAATGTTTTGAAATCAACAATTAAAAGAAAGAAAGAAAGTTAGAATTTTATGGAACCTAAGCAAGTGATCGAAAAGCATTAAGCTACAGCAGAGAGCAAAACAATAATAATTTTTTTTACTTGAAAACATATTATTTTCAAAATGAAACATAGAATGTTTAAATATATTTAGGCAACTTACAAAGTGTTCTATTGTGTCATATTGGTTGTTTTTGCTATAATTTTTACATTGTCACATTACAATACAATAGAACACTTTGTGAATTGCATAATTATATTATTGTTGTATTTTATCATAACTTTTGTTGTAGCTAAATTTTATTAAAACCTTTTATTTTTAAATTCAAACGAATCTAAAATTTCAAGGGAGGTAAATATTTTGTGGGTAAAAAGAAGCAAAATTTCAATAATCGTGACAATAGTAAAGTTACAAACACGATTAGTTTATTTGCGGCGATTGCGGAGACCATAATATGATTTTATTGTAACCATACTTCAACCATGACTTCTTTTTCTGCATGTATAAATTAAATTCCTACCTTTTATGTTGTGTTTTTGTAACCAGTCCAAAAAATTTACACTTCCATACAAAATTGCTTTCGCAAATTACTTTAGCCCTAAATTATGAAACGACAACATAATTTTACACTTAAATAAACATATTGTCCTTCCATAAATTTTGTAAGAGATTCGATGAATATTTAACCCAAACTGGCTGCATAGATTAGGGAATTGTGATGGTTAGCAGCAGAAGAAGTAGAAGAAGAAGGAAAATGAAGATGAATCTACATCACTCCTACAAATGCACAGTTTGTTGTAGGTTGTGCGGATGCTAAACAATAAGTGAATAAATAAATGGTTAGATAGATAAAGTATTTGGGTACAACGAACAAATACCATTACAAAGAATATTGTATTGTGGCATAAAGTATTTAAGTTTGCTACACCATAAATGGGTTGGTGCAGGCCTTTCTGCCTGTCGTTGTATAATTGAATTTGTTTATTTGTTGCAAAGACTCACTGGAGTGTAATTAATGGCACTGTCCTGTTGACAAAAGACCTTAGAGAACCAGGAAAGAGGTGGTCCCTTATACTCCTATAGTCGACATTTGACAATAGACAACGACTTGTCTCAAGAGTGAATTATTTGCTATGCCTTTCGTTTTTATTTGTCATTAATTTTTTTTGCTGTTGCTCCAGATTTATAAATAATTAACCTAAACCTTCTTTGTGTAATAAAAATGAAATGTCCTATTTGCATTGTCTGGCAACCCCGTGTTGATATAAACGTAAAATTTTTTGCTTAGTAAAGAAGCTTATAAATAAATTAAATTTTTTGTGTTAAAACAACAATATAAATAAAACAAACTTTCTTTTTGTGTTTTTTAAGTTACGCTTTATCGGTGGAATATAAAGAATGCCTCCAAAAGTGCGTAAAAGTATAAATAATAACAAAACAATTTGTGCAGTATGTAAAACTCCAGTATTGGAAAATGATGAGGACTCTATAGAATGTGATGTTTGCAAAAAAACATTCCACTCAATTTGCACTGAATTAGATAAAAAAGAATATGATGCTCTAGTTAATGACCACTCTCTTGAGTACAAGTGTCATTTTTGTGCGCCGAAAAAAAATGTTTCTGTGGGTAAAGACTTGGCAGAAATAAAAACACAATTGAATCAGCTGGCTGAAATAAAAGAGACGATTCAATTTATGGCATCTCAGTATGATACTATACTAAAAGGTTTAACAAAGAATACGAAACAAATAAAAATATTAAAAAAAGAGAATGATACCCTACGCGAAGAAGTTAGCAACTTAAAATCCACTGTTAGATATCTGAATGATTGCAGAGTTCAAAAAGATATAATTATTAATGGTATTAATGTTGATAATCAAATGACTGCTGTGGAGGTGGTATTAGATGTAGCTGCAAAAACAGGAGTTGATATATGCGAAGACGAAGTAGAAGAAGCTTATTTTTTGAATCGTAGCAAACAAAATGATAAACAAGACGGTAAAGAAAAGGAAAAAACAAAATCACTTGTCGTTAAATTTACTAACAAAAAAAGTAAAAAGAATTTTATGCATAAAAAGTCAAAAATGAAGGAAATAGAAGGGCTTAAAAAAGTTTTTATAAATGATTTTCTTTGTAAAGAAACACTGGAGCTACTGAATTACGCCAAGTCGTTAAAGTCCGTTGGATTTAAATACGTTTTTGCTAAAACTGGAAATGTTTTTGTTAAAAAGGATGATAAATCGCGACAAATCCGATTGAAATCTGTTGATGACGTTGATGACATGCTGCGTAAATCTGCAGGCGGTGCTCGTAGGCGAAATCTAATGGCTGCTTTTGATAATGATGAAGATGATGACGAAGATGAAGACTTGCAATTTGAGTCCCCAAATTAATTCAACTTAGGTACTTTACTTACAGTCTAATGTTTATTTTTCTTTTAACTTTTTATAATGCATAATAAATATTTTTCTAATATAAATTCTTTTAATGGATTTAATGAAAACCAATCTATTTCAAATTTTTTTAATATTGTGTCAATTAATGTAAGAAGTATTTCCTCGCTAAATAAATTTAATAAATTTAAATCAGAAATATGTAGAATGTCAGTTATTCCTGAAATTATAGCAGTTCAGGAAACTTGGTTTGATAAAAGGTGTGTTGGTCTATACTCAATTGACGGTTATGATGTCATACATTGTTGCAGAAGCGATTGTTACGGTGGAACTTCGGTATATATTAGTAAGCAAATCAAATACAATCTACTTTTTTCTTGGAGCAAAGATTTTCTGGATCTTATATGCATATCGTTGCCTGATGTTTTAATAGATAATAAACCAATGGTAATTACGTCACTCTACAGATCACAAAAATGCTCTCTCGAATCGTTTACTAGAATGTTAGATACTTTACTTTTAAATGTTCAAAACTCTCCATGTTTTTTTATTGGCGATTTTAACATAAATTTGATTTGTTTTGATAACCTTAGGCGTTGCTTGATGGACACATTCACTGAGTTTAATTTCGTTTCATGTCATAATCTTGTAACAAGGCCGAAAAGTGAATCTTGTATTGACTGTGTTTTTAGTAATTTTTTAAATTCCATATCAGTAAACTCAGTTCAGAGTTCATTATCTGATCACAACTTTATATTTTGCCGTATTGAAATGAGCTTTTGTCACCGTGAGAATATTATTGAAAATAAAAATTGGATAGACTTTACAAAATATGGGTCATATATAGATGAAAACTTGACTCAAGCAAATTTTAACGGATCGGAACAACAATGTAAAAATCTTATTAATACTCTGTCGTTAGCGGCTTTACAAAGCACTGAAATAAAAACTAAGCTAATCAATATAAGACAGAAAATAAACCCTTGGGTGTCTGAAGAATTAAGCTCGCTTATATCGTACAAAAATAAATTGTTAAAAGCAAGGAGGAAAAACAAGCAAAATAAATTTATTGCAAACAGCCTCAAACGAATAAGTAAAATTATCAAATATTGCAACAAACAATTAATGAATAATTATTACTCCTATAATATAGAATTGTGTAAGGGTGATCCTAAGAAAACCTGGAAATTTTTAAATAAACAAATTGGAAAAAAAATTGATTCTTCTATGGAGTTATTGACCAATGATGATACCATGGTTATCTTAGATAGCGAAAAAGCTTCTATTTTCAATACTTTTTTTTATGATTCCGTTCGAGATATGCGCGTATGTATACCTCAAAATGATAATGATGACATCAATATGTTTCGCACAATGTCTCCTGTAAGTTCAAGATTTGTTCTAGAAGCCACAGAAGAAGAAAAAATTGATCACTATTTGGATTGCTTAGAAATAAATAAAAGTCCCGGTTGTGACAACATTACACCTAAAATGTTATTGGTACGAAAAGCAGCTGTGTCAAAAGAAATAACAAACATATTTAATAAAATGATAGAGGAAATGAGATATCCGAATGTACTAAAGGTGCACAAAATTTTGCCAATACCTAAAGGTATTCGGAGTAATAAAGTGGAGAATTATCGTCCGATTTCAGTTCTTTCAATCGTTGATAAGATATTGGAGAAAGTTTTGTTTGAGCAATTATCAAGTTACCTTGAGATAAATAACATTTTGTTTGATCGACAATTCGGTTTTAAAAAAGGCACTGGAACTGAAGAAGCTGTTGTAAATGTGGTGGAGTATGTTTGTAGCGGACTTGATGCAGGTTTTAAAGGAGTTGCAGGTGTTTTTTTTGATCTATCGAAAGCGTTTGACTTGGTTGATCACGAGATACTAGTAAAGAAACTAGAATTCATTGGTTTTTCACAAAATGCTGTTGAATTATTTAAAGATTATTTAAGGAATCGAAGACAATTTGTTCAAGTTGGTGAATCTAAAAGTGGCATGCTTGATGTGTTATGTGGTGTCCCACAGGGTAGCGTCCTGGGCCCGCTGTTGTTTAAAATTTATATAAATGATATGAAAAATATAAAGTTTTATGGAAAACTATTTATGTTCGCTGATGATATCTGTCTTTTATACAATTATAAACATGAAAAAGTATTGCAAACACAGATCGAATATGACGCCTCTATTTTGTCCGAATTTCTGAGGATTAACAAACTGATTTTAAATACAGGGAAAACTAAATTTATAAAGTTTAAGCCATATATTTCAAGGAACGATGAAGTTATGAGTGTACACATTGGTGATAATTTGATAAATGAGTCAGAGAGTGTTAAATATTTAGGAATTAATCTATGTCACAATCTTATGTGGGAAAACCACATTAATCAGCTGAAATCTAAAATATCATCTGGAATTGGTATTTTGAACAAATTTAGAAACAAATTGAATCCTGAAACGAAAATTTTACTTTACAATTCTTTAATTCACTCGCACTTAACATATCTCCCAATGATCTATGCATCTAAATCTAACTCAGTAATAAAATCGCTTCAATCAGCACAGAATAAAGCTTTGAAGATCGTGTTTAATCTGCCGTTAAGATACAGTACAGTTCACTTATTTAAAAATTTTGCAAAAACTATTCTTCCAATACGAGGGTTATATAAACAACAAATTTTAATTTATGTTTTTAAATGTATTAAAGGATATGGATCTCACAATATACAGTTTCATCAAAATCTCATACACAGTCAGAGAATAACAAGACATGCGACGGATCTGAATGTAGCGAGATGTCGCTTCGAGTTGACTAAACAACGAGTTACTTTCGCTGGTGCTAACGAGTATAACCAATTACCTGACAACCTTAAAAATATTTTTATACTGTCAACTTTTAAAGGAAGTATAAAACATTACTTGCTTAATAACGTCGAAATACTTCTTACAAATTAACTTAAAAATGTAAATATGTACATATTTTTTATTTTATATATTTTTTTTTCTTTTTTTTATATTCATATGTAATATATTGTTAAATTTTTTAAATTATACAGTGTAATATATTTATTGTTGCCTACTTTTTTTGTTAGCCTCTATAAAGCCATAATGGGCGCTGAGGCAAAATTTTAAATTTTGTTAAATGAAATTGAAATAAAGCATTAAAAACGAAAAAAAAAAAAAAAAAAAAAAAAAAGTGATGTAACAGTCATAACTCATTAAAAGGTTGATCATAAATAATATTGACTGACAGTTTTTAATTGTTGTAATAATTGTAAAATTTGTTGCTTATACAACATACAAAATGATATTGAACACTTTTTGACATTAAGAATTTTATTATTAATATTTTAAAGCAAATTGTATCGACAATGACAAGATTTAACAATTACAAATTTTTGGAATAAATACTTTAATAACAGAAAAGTCATATACTCATAAATAAATCTGGGTTAAAATCACTGCCAACAGCACAGAAAAAATTAGAAAAATGTCTCTAATCACCAAATTTATACACGCAGAGAAAAAATATGTTTAGATATGGTCACCTCCAACAAAACTATTTTTAGACAAAATTTTAAACATATTATGTTTAAATTTAACCATATTATTGTCACCGACAAACATATAATTGTTAAATTAGTCCTCCATCAAGAAGCCACAACCATATTATGGTTGCCTCTAAATATGTTATGGTTAAATATGACAATAATTTGTTTTTAAACTAACAATAGTATTTTCCTCTTTTCTAAGAGCAACATGCTTTGGTTGAAAATCAACCATGCTATTATAAATGTTAAACATATTTTAGTTATTACTAACCAAAAGATGTTCGGAGGCAACCATAATATGGTTGTGCCTTCTTGATGGAGGACTAATTTAACAATAATATGTTTGTCGGTGACAATAGTATGGTTAAATTTAAACATAATATGTTTGCAATTCTCTTTAAAAATAGTTTTGTTGGAGGTGACCAAATTTAAACATATTTTTTCTCTGGGTGTAGAATCAAGCAAACAATTTGTTGATTATGCTCCTATTACCAAAATGATGACATTGATTACTAAAAATTTTCAAAATTTAAAAATTTTAATACTTTTTTTTTCAATATATTATATTTTTAATTTTAAAAAATGATCCAAAACTTTGCCGTTTCAAACAATGTGTTAATTGATTTAATTAAATATAGCTGAGGTTTTGACAATTCCCAACAACGATTCTACAAGTTTAAATCATTTTATTTTAAACGAAAAAATCAACCAAGATTTTTTGATATTTAATCAATATTTTAATTAAAAATTAATTAAAAAAAACTAAAAAGTTAATTTAACCTAAATTATATTATTT
This sequence comes from Pollenia amentaria, assembly GCA_943735925.1. Classification (NCBI taxonomy): domain Eukaryota; kingdom Metazoa; phylum Arthropoda; class Insecta; order Diptera; family Polleniidae; genus Pollenia; species Pollenia amentaria. The sequence goes on along the minus strand of OX031006.1, from coordinate 2,626,944 downwards.
ATTTTCTTTCAACTAAAAAAACAATTGATTTTACATTGAAATAATTTTTAAACAATTTTTGTAATTGATAAAAAACTACTGATAATATTTTTTAAGAGATTCAAATTAAAAATAAAAAGGGTAGTAGTTGCTTTGGTTTGTGTTGGAGATCCATGTTAGAATAAAATAAAATAAAATAAAATAAAATAAAAACATGCAAGAAACTATAGTCGGTCAAGTCCGAACAAACAATACCCCACAGCGCAGTATTTAAAGACAAGTTTTCGAGAGTGTACGCTTTTTGGGACCCAAAGACAATCATGGACGTGCCAGAACAAAATTATGATATGAACTTTAGTTTCAAAGCAGAATTCGCTGTGTTGAATATAAGATTTTCTTCGTTTTTAAGTGTTTGAAGGGAGGGGGTCTATATGGTCAATCATCTCAAGTTGCCGTGATTTTCAATATCAGATTTTATCAAGAAGTTTTGGCATTAAGAGCTTTTTCGGGAATAATATTTGTGAACGAATGTGAACCAACTCCAAAAAAATTGGGTACAATAATTAAGATTGCAATAAAATAAGTTTGGACCAAATTTAATCTAAATACCAAAAAAATAAGATGGTTTATGGGCACAAAGACTCTATTTTGGAAAGACTATTGTATGGGGCATATGTGAAATTATGCACCGGTTCTCATGATTTCGTCCTTAGAAAATTGAAACGTATGCAGCAAATTAATTTTTTTATTAATTAAATTTCACTACAAAGAAAACCCTAATGGCCAATAATTAATAACACTTTGCCTTGAAGCAAAAATGTCTGATTCAAAGAAACGCATCTTGAGTTTTTGATTGGCTTTAATTACATTATTATTTTATTTTCATCTGCTCTTTAGGAAAAAAGTCTATGAAATTTGGCAGATAAATAATTTTCAATTTAACATTAAAAAAAATTACAGTTTCAGACTTAAAACCTTTTGCCTTACGCCGAATAACTATCCCAATAAAAAATGGAGCATTCAGGGTTGCTTACGGAAGACATACATTTTATATGGCGAGTTTCCACATGGCAGCAATACATTTTTGACACAGAAGACGCTTTATTTAGCGCATAAAAAATTGGTAAATGTAGTGATCAGCTTAACGCATTGAATTTTTAGTTGTTACCCTTTTTCTATGCTCCCTTACAAATCTGCTTCGTAGTAAGGGAATGTCGTGGATCTTCAAATATTTATTTTTTCTTAAATTTGTTAAGAATTTGTTCACTAAAATTACCGCATCTGTGTATGTCTTAATGCGTAGCGCATAAATGAGCGCTTACTTTTTAAAATTTACTATTTCTGCTTCGTACAACAAGAAAAATTTTTATTGGGAAAGCAAAGATCTGAAAAAAAATAATTTAATAAAATTATCTCCAAAATTTCGACCTGTACTTTGCGCACAAAGTTTACATGGACAGCCAGTCAGCCGGACAGACGGACATTGTTAGATTGATTCAAAAAGAGATTTTTAGTCGATAGGTATATTATAAAGCACAAACGTATAATAACTTCTCCACTATTGTGGTGTTGGTATAAATAATAATAAAAATCTGGCAATTAAATACGTATTCCATACACACACATATACGTATTGACAATTTTAATTAAAAACAAAGACAGAATTAATTAATCATACGCACAGTGCAGGCATTCAATATTTTTTCAAGGAGGCAAACATTTTGTTCAAATTTGTTTAAGGTTATGAAAGAAAATTAATTATAAGACATTTAATGAGAAAATAATAAAACACTGATGAACAATTTTTAATATCTTACGTATATTTTGTTGTACGTACTACTTTTTACCTTAAAACAAGAGTCATGTCTTTGAAATGTGCCAATTCAATTTGTGAACAATTTAAGTTTGCATTATGTAAATTAACGACGAAAGTATAATATTTAGCTCTGTGGAGAGAGGATTCCTTCTTCATAGCTTCGAATTAATATTTAAACATTTGAATAACGATTTTTTTTTATTTTCAAAGAATATTATAAATTAATATTACACTATGTAGTTTTTTCTAATGACAATATATAAAATTAAATATTAATAACATTTCAACGTCAACGTTTGCTCGGTCGACATCATTATTCTTTACGAAACTTCTTGTTTCGACATAATGCTGTTATCGTTTGTTGTCAAAAAAGAGAGCTCACACTTAAACAAACAATTTCCTACACTGTTAAAATATTTTATAGTCAAACCAACAGACAAACACATACACATTTACACATACTCGTGTACGTAGATACGAGTAGTTTTCTTCGATACAAGTACAACGAATATTCCTTAATTTAGAGAACAGTATTGCCAGAAGAAGAGAAATACTCATAGATTTGTTTTTACTTCTTCTCTCAGAAAGTTGGACATTTTGCTTCAATTCTCAAGTAAATGCAATAAAATAGACTTTTTTGTCCTTTTACGAGCATAGAAACTCTTAATTTTGTGTATGTGACTAAACTTCCTTGCAAAAGCCTGTTTGCTGTAAGTTTGATAGCTCGTATTTTTGCATTTTCCAAAGATGTGAAATTTTATTACACAAAATTTGTTTTTTTAATAAAATTTTTTGTGTAAAACTTGAATTGCATTTCTTTTCACCCCACGCAGTCTGGCAACATTGGTAAATTGTGTGGTGAATAATCACTCTTTAGGTAAAATGTATAAAGAAAACTGAATTTTAAGTAAATTTGCTTAAAACCAAACCAAAACACACACACAAACATTAAAAGATATAGTATATATGTAGACAAATACATGCACAATATAAGTAAGTGGAATTAAAAGTGTTTGAGCATATGTGTGTGTATGTGTGTGTAGTTGAATCCTTATCAACTAACAACCGCATATCTTGACCATGTAAACACTCGTGTGCCTGGATAGTAGACTTTTTATGTTACAGCACACAATCCGTTACATCTTGTATGTCTTTATAAAAGCCAACATATTTTCTCACATACGTGAGAGTGTTTGTCTCACTTCCTGTGTGTACGTATGAAGTGCATGCAGTCAAGTCAAGTTTAAGCAATAGAACCACAACATTTTTCAATTTTCTAAGCCATAAGGAAAGAAACATTGACACATTATTCGTTAAACACACTGAAAGAGGCCAAACCAGTACCATCCTTTTTACAACATTGTCATAAACATAAAGACAAATCTACATGGATGCTTATGTATGTGTGAAAGGCAGTGCAAACCTTGCACACATATACGAAACATTGAAAAAAAATAGAAGTCGTAGTCGATAGGACTGATCACTAACTTTCAATAAATTGCACGTGTAAGATGAACAACAGAATTCTGCCTGGTAATGGTTAACATTTAAGATAAGCTTCCTTGTTTATAGAAATTTTGCCAACAAATTTGGTCCCACTGTTATGTAAGGGTACCGACTATGTCACTAGTACCAAAAAGTTGAAAAATTCGGCGGCTACCGTGTAATGGAACATGTGGGTTAATATTTTGCTGCCCAAAAAGTTTCACAATATGTTTAACTACGTTATCTTCTTAAAGGGTACTCTTTGTATCAAAAAGGATTGCAGATAATATTGCTGAGCAAAATCCATTATACAACAGTGGATAATGAACTGAAAATTGTGCGCTAAGTTTTTTGGCAGCAGAGAGGGACAGCAAAAGAACTATAAGACAACACCAATAGATCAGCCATTTTCGTTAATACTGCTGTTTTCATAGAAACAACACGAATTAAAAAAAAAATCTCTAAAGACATGCATATGGGAGACAACCCAGGTTGGCGACCGATACTGATATTAATACCGTTTCGGCTTAGATACCGTAAAAAATTGAATAACGGTATTGATACCGATACCGAAATAACAAATAGTTTATTTACGATAACAAAATTTGTTTCTGTTCACATCTAATAAATATTTGACGTCCTACACGTAACCACTAGTTTTATAAAAAAATTATTTGCTTTTGCATAACGTTTGGCTGGATCAAACACCAATTAACAGTTTTTAAATGACATTATACAATTACCATCTAACGAATAAAGTTTATTAAGTTATTAAAAATAAAGCCAAAATTGATAAAATTACTCGTCACGTTTTTTTTTGTGTTTTTCGTCAAATACTTTTTAGGTCCGAACAAAACTTTAATCAGTAGATTTCAAACGAGAAGGGTTATATCGCTTGCTTTTAAAGGTATGTAAATTAGAATGTACCCCCTTTAAAAAAATTGGGCCGTACACTCCCTAATATCGAGTATTTTTTGAAAGCGGTTGCCAAAAAACAAATTTTTTTTTGCCGAACGTATGGCTCGCCTTTTTAAATTTTTCTTAATATCTTTGTCATTTACAGTCGGATCTTAAAGTATGAAATATCAAAGTTTGTGTCGTGGGATGGTTGGTTTGTCACAGTTTTAGAAAACTAGAAATTACACTATCAAATTCCGTGAAGATATACGAAAAAACTTTAGTTCGCCTAATCCCATAACAAGAAACGCTATTGTAATAAAATTTAATAATAATAATAATAAAATAAAATAAACAAAAACCTTGACATATCATACTTTAAGATCGGACCATAAATGCCAAAGATAAAACGAAAAATTTAAAAAGGTGTTAATAAGACGTTCGGCAAAAAAATTTTTTTTTTCAAAACCGCCTTGCAAAAATACTTTATATTTGGGGGTGGACGGGGAATTTTTTTTTCGGTTACGGTCTACTTTACATATGTATACTAATACCCAATCAAATTTTGTGATCTCTTAAGTATCCTCACCGAATGAACAAGCTGGGAATTTCCACTCTATTATTATGACTCTCATATTCTATGGCCTTTTGTTTGTGTACATGTACGTGTCTGTTACTGTAGATGGGTCAACGTAAAATATCATGTGTAAACTACAATTAACATTCATATAGGAATTATATTTTCTTATACTTTCTTACAACTGTTTGTTGTTATTGTTATTGTATTTCCTGTTGCCATATATATTCGTTTGAAAATTATGATGTAGACAAAGATGAGTAAAACAAATTATGGCTAATGTTGTTGTAGAGCTACCTTCAACTCTTCAATACACACACATGCACACACACACACACAAATACGCAAATTTACATGTTGACTGTAGAATACGTGCAGGAAGTTAAATAAACATAAAGTTGCTTCTAAATACCTTCAGATCCGTAGTATTTATTACAAGCAAAAATACTTTCGTTTGAAAAAATGTACCATTAAGTAAATGAAAAATTTTTAAACTGATTCTTTTTATTTCAGTTTCAATTATAGTTGATCCTTGAACTCTGGCGAACTGTAATCTCCTACGCCTGTGTGTATTTGCTACTGTCAGTCAATAGTATTTTTAATCGGCTGCTTGATCTCTTGAGATGTCAGGTAATCTTAATACAATATTCGATAGACACATTTGTTGCATTGGGAAGATGGAGTGTTGTTTTAATTTTAATATGTACAATGTCAATATCCCATGAATGTGTTGGTGGGCTAAGAAAGAACTTTGTGTTACATTTTGCAACAGCTAGAAAAACTGTACTATACAAACACGTGTTTGCTCAAATGACAATAAAAAAAAAAAAAGAATTGCTTAAGCAAAGCAACCTTTTGAAAAAGATGATGTACATCTTAATTTAATATTAATTTAATTTAAAATGCTAATTGGATGTGATCCACTATTCCTGCCTGTACCAGCATCTTAATCAAGTTGTTTAATATTCATTGTTGTCATGTAATTGAATAGAAAAGAAAGAAGGTAACAAAGTTACAAAGATGAAGAATAACAGAAAAACAGCTTAACAGCTTAAGAAATAAAATCTAGACTAAGTAGTTTATGATAATAAATAAAATGCAAAACGACGATGTGAAATAATTTTAGATTCTCACGCTGTAAAACAATTTTTTTTAATTAAAAACTTTTCAATCGAGGTAAAGTCAAATGAGAAAATTACATAAAGGAATAGGACTATTCCAAGACAGCTTTATAAATTAAAATTTGATTCATTAAACGCATTCGAAAATATAAAATGGCATTAGAAAATTCCAATTCTATTTAAGCTGTTATATTGGTTATTTTCTGCAATATCGTCATAACTCAGTAATATTAGCTTTACAGACAACTACTTTAAAGTTTAAAATTTACACACAATAAATAGAAAATAAAATGATATTTATTCTTCTCTCAAGAGTTGAGTTTACAAAATCTTCATATGAAATAAGAAACACGACTTCATAAAACACCTGATTTACTATGCATTAGTGATATTTGCTCAAAATTTGGGAATTTTGCATTAAGACCTGGAACAGAATAAAGTAGTTGTAGTAGTGCTGAAGCTGACGAATGCTCTGTAGCGCTAGAAATTTCAAAATTTCGAACTTTGCGCTTCAACTGCAACTGCAACTACAACTACAACTACAACTACAACTGCAACTACAACTACAACTACAACTACAACTACAACTACAACTACAACTACAACTACAACTACAACTACGTATTCTATATATAGCATTACACTCCCTTTTTTTGTATATGTATGTCAAACTCCAAATTGACAGCATGCATAATCCCCGGTCTAGACCAAAGATAATATTACAATATTTCTTTTTGCTCATGGGCATGGAAAAACGTTTTTATGTTAACTCATAGTTTAAAAAATATTAAGGAAGATAGTGCAGTGTAAAAAGTGAAGCCATCCTGAGGGCATGATAATATTCCCAAATATGTAGATTAACTTTTTGAGCTTGAGGTCCATTTTTATATAAAAATATTAATGTTATTAAGCATATTATTATATTTTATTTTTGTTTGTTAAAATCTAACACCCGATTTTCACGATGATTTAAAAGACATGTCTTTTTTGTATTTATTTTTTAAAGAAACTTCCTAAAACTTGTTAAATTTTCACCATGTTTCTTTTTTTCAGTCAGAATTGATTTTTTCCGATTTCCTTAGTTCCTTATTCTTAAAAATATATTTAAAATTTCGGTATTCCACATAATTTTGAAATGTTTTGAATTTGTTTAATTCATTTATTTTTTATTTTTATATATGTCACTTTGATATAAGACTAAAACATAAATTAAAAAACAGAAATAAGTGCAAGAGGAATATCAAAAAAGAAACACAGAAAATACGATTCATGTCTTTTTTTATACCCCGCTTACTTCTCTACCCCGCTCGCTATCAAACAGAAGTAGACATGATTTTAAAATAGGGGAAAAAATCATCGTGAAAATTGGGTGTTATACATATTTTTAATCCCAGTTTTTATATTTTATTAAGGCTAAATTAAGTTCATCAAATTTAATTTTCATTAAATAATTTTTAATGAAGAAAGGAGTTCGCAACATAAAGTGAATTAAAATTTATTGATAATTTTTCATTCTTGACTGAAGTTGGGATTGAACCCACGAACACGAACACGATCTCTTCAGAAATCTTTGCTGTTTAGCCCTCACCACCATTGGCGACGGCTGGCAGTCAATAGCCAAACATTAATCTTTAAGAAAAATTGCATTTTTCTTGGTGGATCGAAATTTGTTGTTGCAAATGATAATCTATTTTCAATTGACTTACATGTTTTTTTCCTTTACTTCGGGTTTTTTATACACTTTATCAAGAATTCTTCTTGAATTCCAAAGTACATTTTTGTTTTGTTTTTTATGTTTTTCTGGTTTATCTTTCCTTTTCGTTGACCTTGTCAGCACAACTTGAAGTACTAATGTAAACATAGAGCTTGTGTCTTAGCTGTTAATATTTATTATTAATATTTTTATATAAAAAAGACCTCAAGCCTAAAAAAAATTAATATAAAGGTCGAATAAAAAACAATTTACATTAACCAAACAAATTTTTGCAATTATATTTTACAAAATAGTGTTTCTTTTTAAATATAATTATATTAGTGTTAATTTTTAATTATTTAATTCTTGTAACTCAATTATAATTGGCAACCATTTCACAAACTTAATTTTTTTTCACACAAATTGCTTCTATTTTTTTCTTTTGTTTAAATCTCAAACTCAATTGACAACCAAGTTTGACGTTTTATGTTGGCAATAATTGTCAACGAAAATTAACTGCACTTTACAATGTTGTAAATACATAAAACACATGATACAAGTACACAAGGTAGACTCGTTAGTCCAGATGTTTGTCAGCTGTTTACCCCAGTTAAACCCCAAATGTCAAAAAAATTCTATTTGTGTTTACATACATTTTTATATTAATATAAAAATTTTTTAATATAAAAATTTTGTGAATATAAATAAAATACAAAAAAATTATAAAAATGGGTGTTTTATTGGTATAGGCCAGAAAAACGATATCTTGTGAATATGATTAAGATAAGCATATGTTTTTGTTGAAAGCCATGAAGCCCGACGCTGATGCTAAAGACAAAGGGGTTGTTAAAGAGTGAACCATTTAAAGTACAAGTCAAGTTTTTGAATCAGAACTAGGAGGATGTCAAGTATGTGTTAAGTGCAAAATGTGGATGTATTTACTCAAATTATGCTTTGTTCGCTGTTAAGCATAGTCTATACACAAAGGAAGAATGCTTTGACCCCTTCTCCATAGGAGTTGGTAAAATTTATTGGTGAATAATTCCAAAGAAAATATAAATTGGATCCATATGAAAGTCATCGTACATTAGCCAAGATCCGTTCTGCTGCTGCAAACTGTAAACATATTCTTTCAACTTTACCTTCCACTCAACTCCTAATAGAATTCCTAACGGATGGTGAATGCGCGGAAAAGGCCATTCAGAAATTAAAAAATTGGATTATAAAGTTTAATTGGGGGCCAAGTCTCAAATACCCAAATTGCAATCTGCGATTTCCAACAAAAATCCAGATTTCGAAATAAATAGTTCCATATCAGCCGATGGGGTTGTAACAGTGGGCTGCGCTCAACAAACTCTTTACTTTGAAGATTGTGAAAAACAAGTTTTGGAATGGTCGGAAGAATGTGCATGTGTGGCCGAAGAAGTGACTATATGGCACGGTTCAGTGGATGATGATGAAAATGCTCAAAACCTTTTTTAATCCTGGATATGTTTTGCCCAAAATTGTTCAGCCCAATTATGCATAAAAAAGACTCTTCGGTAGACTCTGAAGTATTTCAATTGCGTTATGGTTCAAAAATCAATGAGATACATATCAATAAGTTTGAAGGACCTGAGGAAAGATTTTTTCGTCTGAAGGTGAAGGAAGAAATACAAAAGCTGAAAATAGTGTGCCCCTTGTACGATTTAGATGTATGATTGATAAAAGAATCATATTTAGAGAAAGGACTCAAAAATTGTTTAAAAAAACGCATTTAAAATGCTTTTTAAAAACTAATTTTTCTTTTAGTTAACATCAATTAATAAACTTTCGTAAAATGCAATAAAAAACTTGTTTTCTGTAAAAAAAATTTCAGATTAAGTGCTGAATTTTCTGTTTTTTTACGGCAAATTAAAAAATTTTACATATTTGAAGAAACATTTTAAAAAACTTTTATTATTTTCCTTCACGTATTGTTTTGTTTTTTTTATTCGTGTTTTTACTTTGTGCTTCTGAAGGCACAGTGTTGCTCTTTTTTGAAGTCTCGGTAGAAAACACAAAAACCAATTGCCTGTTGTTTTTGTCTTGTTGTAATTGTTGTAGCAACGAGTCTACCTTGTGTAGTTGTACCATGATAAAACAGAACAAATTTAAATATTTTTTATTGTTTTTATTTTTTACAGCTTAAAAAACCCACTTATTTCAATAAAAAAGTTTAAGCTTATCAAACTTTGATTAAGTATAAAAAAAAAAAAAATTATAAAAAATGGATATTTTTATTCCTGTTTTTGTTCTATCAAATAAAAGAAAATTAGAACCAAATTTGTCCTACAACTTAAGACATTGTGAAATTTTAATAATGTCTAAGTTAGAGATGTTTCTTAAATTGCACTAATTTCAAATAGCTTGAGCCAAAAAAAAATTAATTGAAAAAATAATTATAATTATCACTTAGCGTACTCTGAAACGCGGAAATTCCGGCGAAATGTGATTTTTTTTATTATTACGTTTGAGGCGAACGTTATAAGCAAACCTTAGCTGTTACGTCGAAATTTTGTATACTAATTTGGCACAAATCTGTTTTCAGATTCACTAAACCTAGTTTGACTGAGATCTCAAAAACCCGCCGTTAATGTACAATATATTTAATAGGGAGATCATTTATTCGACTTTTTTCAAAAACGGGTTTTCGAATATTACGAATAGTTGATATTTCAAAAAAAACCGGTTTTCGGTTAGAAACACTAAAATTAAAAAAGTTTTTGTAATAAAACGTTGATTTGAATAAAAACAAAACAGTTCTCAAATGTATGGATCGAAATACATAGATATGCCTTGAGGTATGTTCAGACCTAATAAATATTTGACGATAAAATCCAAGAAAAGTGTGACCAGTTGATGAAACTTTAACCTAATTTTTAACAATTTCTATTTATGGACTAAACTTTTTTGTTTGAAGATAATTTTATGATGTAATTTAGAAACTGTTCAATGATGTTTGGAATAGACAACCAAACGTTTTGCAAAAACAAATAAAAAATTATAAATTTATTATTTGAGATATTCTCCCAAATTTATTTTAAATGAGTTTTAATTTGTTGGTGGTTAAGCAAAACTTCTTAGCCAGCATTAATATTTCAAATTATTTTGTCTCAGCATTACAGAAACGAATAGTAGTATGAACATTATGGTGGGTCGATTTAGCAATCGATATTGTGGAATCGAATTTTCGATAGCTTTTGGCATGAGGAAACATTTTAACAATTTAAATTTTTTGACCTTTTCGCAACTTTTATTTTTATGGTAATTTTTGTAGGTAATAAAAAAAAACTCAGTTGATTTTTTTAAATTACTTTTCCCAGCCAAAATTGTACGCTAGAAACGATGGCGATATCAGTTTTCCTTTTGGGCGAGTTTTTGTCGAAAACTTTATGTTTTACACGTTAATTTTTAAGGATTTTTTTAGAAGGTATGTTTAAAAAAAATCGCCGATTTAAAATTTTTTAGATATATCATGTCCAAGGTGAAATTGTACGCTTAAAGCGATGGCGCTGTCATCGATGGCACAATGTCGACAAATTTTTGTCCTTGCAAATCGGCCCACCCTAATGAACGTGTTTTTTGTGTGAAATATCTGTCCATTCGTCGACCACAATTAAAAACCTTCCGTGACATTGTTTGATTTCTTCAATTTTGTTTTTTAGTTCTTGGTGTTTTAATAAAAAAAACTGATAAATTTTTTCTATATCGTTGATTCCGCCGGAATGTTGTTGTTTTAAGCAGGGACCCGAAATAACTCTTTTATTATTTTTTAAATATCCAATAGGTTATGGAAAAAATAACTGAAAAAAATTGGTCCTGTAATAATAATTATAAATTACCTAGAAAATTGTAGTTCTGCCATTAACATTATGAAAGATTATTATTTTTTTGGTCTTTGGTAACCATTATGAAAGATTTTTATTCTTATTGGTCTTCTATAACCATTATAAAAGATTTTTATTTTTTCTGTCTTCTATAACCACGCAACAGTTCGCAAATCTTAAGATATTTTAATAAAATTTCGCACACTGACTTATATTTGCACAAGAACGAACTTTTTTTTATTGATATTGGTAAGGACCCGCAAATTTTTTGATATTTGAAAACAAAAATGTACTTTGGATTTCAAGAAAAATTCTTGACAAAAAGTACGAAAAAACAAAAGTTAGGAAGAACATGTAAATCAATTAAAATAGATAATTGTTCATTCTAAAGCTAATTTCGATCTACCAAGGTGAAATACCATTTGGTTTAAAGCTTGAAACAAGAATGTCAATTTTTTGCCTATAAAATTCTATAAAATGCTTCATTACCTGACGATTTATTGTTTCTGTAAAGAGTTTCATTAATTCTATTAAGCTTTTCATAAACATTGACTGTAACGAAACCTGTTTCATAGATTTTATTAGGAGTGTCATTGGCTGAACTCCAACGAATATTTTCATAAAGGTTGTGAAGAAATTCAGTAATGAAATGAAGATAATTCCCTAATAACAGAAACGAAAAAAACGAAAGAAAATTTTTTTGAATGGATATGGAAGACCGAAAAAAATAAAAATCTTTTGTAATGGTTATGGAAGCCCAAAAAAAAAAAAAAAAACAGAAACAAACTATAACGGTTACCAAAGACCAAAAAAATATTGGTTATTTGTAACTATTATTCAGAGAGCAGGTTTTAAAAATTCGTGATAAATTATTATTTCAGGATTTTTTCAAATATTGGTTATAACGGTTATGTCCCTGGTTGTAAGCATGAAGATATGCTAGAACTACTTAAGAGTTTTTAGTGCTTATCTTACACGCACTGATTAATTTTTGGCTGCGAATTTTAGTAAATTATTATTTGTCGTCCTTTAAGAACTGCTTCGAACTGAGTTAAATTTTATTTGGGGTACATTGATGTCAAGCATGTGGACTAATTAAAGGTGATTAATAAGTCATGACGTGGAAGGACCTTTGCAACTTATTATTTTAGGGCACTTCAGGCGTCTTACTTCGTCTTTTTAATCCCGTTCGAAATTTCTCTGGAGATAACATATATATTAAAATATATTTAAAAAAACAACGCTCGCACAAACTACTATTTACTTTTTAACTGAACACTTTTTTGTAGTATTTTGAATTGTTTTCGGGTTTTTTTTTCAAGAACACACGCTTTTATAAGCGAATTTTATTAACATTGTTCATAATGTTTTTTGACTTTTGTTACATTTTGTTTTGACATTCTTCATAAAAAGTTTAAGTTTGCGCAATATTCAATTAGAAAAATATTTAAATTGCGGGTACATTTACAACAAGAGTAAGAAAAACGTATATAAAGTACACATTATTAAAATTACCGGTTATTATACCAAAATAACCGAATTATTCGAAAAATGGACATTTTAAAATTAAAACTCAGATCCTTTTTACTTCAGATCATTTTTATACCTTTCACCACAGGAAGTTTTTCATTTCATTTAAATTTCTACAATTTTGATCTATGATCATTGAAATGGGGTTTCCGAATACCACAGATATGATTGGTAGACTTGCTCTCTATTGAGATTCAGCCAGAGCGGCCCACACAGGCAGAGATAGGGGGGCTTATTCTGGCAGTCGTTATCAAATACTTTTTCAATTCGAAAGCAATTTTATTTCTTACTTTCTCATCCGATACTTAACGAATTGGAATTGTTTTTTCAGTGTTGTGAAAACTTAAATAAAGTCGTTACAGCACTGAGTAACTTGGATTCGTTCAGACTCGACTGAAAGACTTTAAAATAAAATTGCTTTCTAATCGAAAAAGTATTCGATCACGACTGTCAGAATTAACCCCATGAGCAAAAAACCACCACTGCCTCTAATTTGTACCCATTTACATTTTGAGGTCTCCTTATAACCTATAAACCATATCTTTTTTTTGCACTATAAAAAATATTTGTGGAATACTAGTAGTGAAAATTAACAAAACCGGTTCTTAAGTAACTGAGTTATAGACAAACAACTACTTTATTCTTACCATAATAATGGTCTAGGCACAATAAAGCCAATATATGGACTACACTCATAGAAAATCGCGCCTTCATATTGATGATTCTCTAACATCAGAATTGTGACATCAATGTTATTACAAATGGCAGTAATGGGCCAAAAAGTGACATCAGTCCATGTCATCCTAAAATTTTGTCATATTTTATGCGTCATAAATCCTATGACTACAGTGACATCAATTCGATGCCACATTTTGTGTACACTGCTAGAACAAGCGTCATAACATTGATGGATTTTGACGTCAGTACAGACAAACTGTCATCGATGACGAACTGTCATCAGTGCGATGACATAATATTTCATGTCATCAGTGTGATGACAAACTGTTATCATTACAATGACAAACTATCATCAGTGCGATGACATAATATATCATGTCATAATATATTATTAACATTATTTACATGTTTAAAAAGTAAAATTGGAAGCAAAAATTCCCATATTCTATTTTTTTTATTTATTTACTTAAATACGTCAAATTTTTCAAGTAGAATTATTACGAAACCCATATCAGGCATGCTGCTGGAGTTCTTCTGTTAACAAATGGCGGAATACAACAGAAGTGAAACCAGCATGTGTAACGGGTAAGTAAATAATGATATTCTCTTTATCTCTGATTCTCTGGGGTAAGTGTGTTGTCGACTATTTTGGTGTCTTTTTGGCGACACTGTTAAGGAAGTGTACACTTTTATATATATGCCTCTTATATGAAAAAATTTTGTCAGCAACAACTGAGAAGTATAATTCCTGTTAAAGTTGAAGCAATAATAAAAAAAGATTGTTATAAATTTGTATTATTATTTATTGTTTTATTATAAAATATTTAAGTGTTAAAAAATATGTAATCTTCAATTCGATATTAACTTTAAAAAAGTACCAAAATTGTAGACAAGATTTACTGAAATGTACTAGTGATTCACTGGTTGAAATGTGTACATATGGTCCCAAAACAACTACCTAGTGAAAAGTACCAACGTCAGTAGTACTTTTCTAATAACGCGCACTTCTTAAATGGCTATACTAAATAATATTGTCTGGGGTTTAATAAGTCACTTGTACTGGTGACTGTGTATGTTTTATTTTGACGTGAGAGTGAGTGAGAACTGGAGAACTGGAACATTTAAGTTAATTGCGCTTAATAATGCGAGAGTTACAACGATCTCATCGAAAGTTTGCGGATCAGTGAGTCAAAAACAGTCACGCGCACATGAGTGAGTATATATTATCATCGTGAGTGTGCGAGACCGTAATCCAGAAATAGACACGCGCACTTCTGTGTAATTTGGTTTTTACAATTATGTTAAGTTCCATTAAATTCGGATAACTTTTGTAAAAGTTTTTGCATATTTTCTTCAAAGGATACTAGACAGGACCAACAATCCTTTTCACAATTACGGTAAACATTGACTCACAAAGTGCGATAATGATGTGTTTAACAAATATCGGCTTATACAATTGTATTTTGAATAATATAGCAAACAAAGACTTTGAAAGCCTGTCTATAGGTAACTATAGAAAATATAAGAAATAAGTAGAATCAGGAAAAAGGTCGATAAATTAATTAAATAATTACACAGTGATACGAAATCGAACATTCCGAATAGGAATGGGATGAAACCAAAAGCAAATTAAGGCTGCCGTTTTCTACAACAGAACCCTCAAGGCTTTTTTCAGTTTAGTGCTCGATATTTTTCACATGCATTTGAAGTTGGATTTAAAATTCGACAAAATCATGTTTATTTTTTTTTAATACCCTTGAATCCATTTTTTATATTTATTTATACCTAAAGTTCACACTAGATGGCGCTGCCATACAAATTTTGCTATTTCTTGTAGATTGTCATAGAAAAAACTAATTGTGTTTTTTTGAGGCTAAGAATAAATTTTTTTTAGTTGACTTCATTGTAAGACATATTTCTAATGATATGAGATTGTGGATATGTGTATGTTCCTGGTTCTGGTTCATCGTCAGTATCCTCTTCATAGCTGGTTCTCTTTAACCACCAGCATAAATCTCCTAACGTAGAATCTAAATAAGCATAATTTTATCAAATTTTAAATGATTTTTCTTGTAAGACAGCGTTTAAATATTATCAACTTCAAATGCACAGGAAATATTATTTTTTAAATTCAAACAAAAAACAAAAATTTTGAATCAAAACCTTTTTTGTTTAAAACAGGACTTACAAACGATTTTGGATGTTCAAGCAATTTATTTTGTATTTCGTTTATTGAAAAAAAAACTCGGATTTTTCAAACAATTAGTTGTTATTATTGGTTAAATTTGTGTTTGATATTAAAAAAATTTTCAAACAAATAATTTAGCTGAATCAAACCAAAAAGGTTACTAAAATTAATAAAAATTTCAAAACAAATAATCTTGCTGAATCAGTGAAGAGCGGCTGGCTTTCGGACAAATTTTTTTTTTTTTAATAATTTCCGAACACCATTCATCTTGTTGTACACAATGTTTCTTTCCCCCTCACTGACGCTGTATCCTTTCCTTGACAACAGAAGAAGAAATCTCCGTTTAAAACAGCAGCATTACGACCCGATATGGTTTTCATCATAATTTTACTCTCAAAATTTTATGTATTAAACAAAAAAATTTAAAAAAAATAGAATACGGGATTTTTTTCAATCTTTTTTTTTATCAACTTTGAAACCAACCAAAAAATTCGGTTTTTTTAGTGTTGTAATTGTGGCGACACAAACATTGAATCGTTTTTACCTACTTTTTTTATTGCTTTAATAACAAACTTCGCCAATATTTTATCATCTTTCTTAGTGTTGTACTTTTTTAATGCGTCCAAAAATAGACTGTATGTGTTGAAAAAAACGCCCACTTTAAAGAGCGTTAAATATTTCATACACAATTATTAAAACTTGAAACCAATAGCGCGTACATCATATTTTTGTATAGTTGTCAACATTTTTGTTGCTAAAATAAAAATCAAACAAAAATATTAATAGAAGCAGTAGCCAAAATTTGTTGAAGTTAAAAAAAACTTTGAAACAAGGAAAAAAAGGTTTACTTTTTGGAACATGTCCTCGGTCCGATATTTTACAAGACTTAAATTTTTATAAACTCAGGTAAATGTAACTACCGCACGAAATTTCAGAAGTCTGCGTTAACTCCTTCTATTTTTCTCACATCGTTATATGGGAACGACACATATTGCGGCGTAGTTACACTTTTACGTTTGCGTAAGTTTTTTGTGCCTTTGTAGGTCGTACGCTACTTCGTTTATTCGGTGCAATTGTGTCCCTACGGATACTTGAAATTTGTTCAATGACACATTGTTTAAATATTCCTTCATTCCAATACATCTTAAAATTCTATATGTATCTATACTATAAAGAAACAAATGCAAATGAACATATTATTAGTTAATTGTATTAACATTTAAAATATTTTTGAAGTTATTGAAGTGTAAGAGCAAAAACTACAATAACTGAAAAGAATGTTCAATAAAATAAAAGAATGTGTTTTGCAACTGTCAGCAAAATATCGAAATGTCTTAGATAAATAAGAGAATAAAAAAATGCATTCATTTGACATTTTAGCAAAAATAATAAAATTATATCATGTAAATTTGCACACACACACAAATACATCAATATGTACATAAGTATGTATGTATGTATTATTTGGGACAATTGTGTTTTTTTTTTGTATTCTAAGAATTTTTTTGTTGAATTCTTTTCCGTTTTCTTTATGAAATTTCGAGCTAAGCTTTTTATTTTCTTACATCTATTCAAATTCTTGCAGACATATTTTCCTTTAGTGCTATTTTCTCTTTTCATAATCTTGTAATCATCTGTATAATTTTGTCACAATAAAATGTATCAAATGCACGTCTTTTTTCACATGTTAAGCAAAAAAAATTTTATATTCATAAATATATTTTTGAATTAAATATTAAGTTCCAAATAGGCAAATATTTTTTGTTTGGCATGGTATTTTTAAATTATTGGCGTATCTTTAAAGCAAATTATTCCTTAAAAAAACTTTAATTGACTTAAAATAAATAAACACATGGATGTCTAAGAACACCTGGTGATTTTGAGAATTAAACAGTCTAAACTGAAGACCTCGTTACTCTTGCGTTAACATATCGTTGCGGAAAGGCTGTTCCGTTCATCTTATTAAGCTTATATATCGTTACCTAAAACACAAAAGTCCATATCTAACATTTTAACAGGATAATTAAAAAAACTATTTAAAATTATTGGCACCATGTGGTAGACATTTGTGTTGATGCAATACATCAGAATCAACGAAAAGGTAAATTTTTAATTTTTGGTTAGTTAGGGCCTGTTACGTTTAAGGTAACGATATAACTAAGTATTCTTAAGTTAATGAGCCATTGTTTTGTATACACCCATATAAAAAGCAACAATAACAATCAAAATGGCGTTCACTTTTATGTATGGTGACCATATATTATAGTTTATTTAAATAAACTGCCCGCTAGAGATGAGCGATCCCGTGATTTTTAAATATCATCGTGATTTAAAAATCACTGCTTCTTTAAACTGTTATTGTGATCACGGTTTATCAGTTTTCTGTTCTTTTATAGCAATTTCGGCCAATCTATATGTACAATGCGCGAGCTTTCGCAAGAGCTTTTGTAAGCACTTTGCAAACATACAGCAACAAATTGTAAGAGCTTTCAAATCTGTTTACTTATACAATGTATAATATACATATGTATAATACACATGTATAATATACATACATACTTGAACAAATAAACTTTGGCTTAAAAAAATACTAATAAGATAGAAGAGAGAATGAAAGGAACAGCAATATTATTCGCCATTTTATTCAAAAAACGCTATTACCCACACAAACAGTAAAATATCATAAATTTGTATATGTAACAAAATACAAAAAGAACGACTTAGAAAGTACCTGTTACTTGACAAATTTGGTCACAACTGTGATTCGAGATTTTTCAGTAACAGTGATTAAATCACAGGTACAGAAATATCGCTCATCTCTACTGTCCGCTAAACATTTGGCACCATAGCTTAAAGATAATATAAGGTTCTTTCTGGCCTTAAACTCTTGGAAAGACGAAATACTTGGCTACTTTTTTTTTAGGATTGTCCTGGCGTAGCACCGCAATCGTACACTAAACTTATATTTTCTTCACTTTTCCTTTTTAATCACATTCTTACACTTTATAATTAATTTTTTACTCACAAATAATTTATATTTTTTCACAAGAAATTCAGGTTTTCTAAAGGCAAATTCACTTCACGTAACATGTAATTTTTCTTTAATTGTAAAACAAATTTAACTTTAATCGCCATTTTTTAATGTTTTACATTTATTTTTCGCTTTAGTGTTGCCAAGTTTAGTTTTGATTTGAGAATAACATTTGATATCCAATTGATAAAACATTTTATATCAATTGTTAATATTCAAATCTTTATCATTTTGAATTCAAATGTTAAATCAAGCAATTGAAAAAGGTTTGAGAATTGTGTTTGACGTCAAATGTTAAAATCATTTCATATTAAAGGTTTGACTTCGCGTTTGTTGTGTATTGCTGATTTGCTCTACATGATTCAATAAGTTGGTCAATATAAAGAAAATAAACAAAACCAACGCACACATGTGCGTATTGTGCGATGTTGTCAACACATTAAGTTTATGGGGAACATAATTCAAGGACTTTTGATTTTATCCAATATGTTGTGCCATCTACTAATATGATATAAGCACAGCTAATTTAATTGTACAGTAGGTATCCATTATTAAACAATAATATTGCAAATATGTGGGAACCTTTAAATGAAGAAGAGGGCCAAACTCATGTGTGCACGAGAAATTGTTGGTTGTTCGAAGAAAACTGCGATTGCTTGTCAATACAGGATGTTATGAATGTGTTGACTTTGTTTAAGTCACAATAATAAAAGTCATATTTTTAGTATTCAAAAAATTACTCATGCAGGGAAGAAGTGGATAAGCAGACACTTATTGGTAATTATATATAAAAAGTGCTCTGGGAAATATGTATGTTGTAGGAGGGTTTGGGTCTTCTATAAACCATATTTCAACCGTAAACTGATGCTTAAGATGTTGGGAGCCTATGTGTGTAAATTATGGAGATTCCACCGGACTTAGCCGGTTTTTTTAGTTTTGCTCAAGTTGGTTATTTTTAAATTTCCATTTTTCGAATATCGAAAAAACCGGTTAGTACAATTAAAGTATTTTTATAATTGGGCATGCTTAAACTTTTATAAAAAATACTATAATTAAATTATCGAGCTTAAGGTCTTTTTATATAAAAAACTTTAAATGCTTATTATATCCAATATTTTTGTGAATTTTATAAAAGAAAGAAAAAAAATCCCTGAAGAAGGCACTCAAAGAAGTGCCGAAATTTTGGATATAATAAACATTTAAAGTTTTTTATATAAAAAGAGCTTAAGCTCGATAATTTAATTATAGTATAAATAGTAAAGGTCGATTAAAATATATATTTTATAAATAATTTTAAAACAAAATGTAACAAAAGTCAAATAACAAAATGAACGGTGTAAATATAAATCACTTATAAAAGCGTGTGTTCTTGTAAAAAAAAACAAAAACAATTTAAAATACTACAAAAAGTATTCAGATAAAAAGTAAATAGTAATTTGTGCGAGCGTCGTCTTAATTTTAGTTATAGGAGGGTTATGCCCTTGGGCGCATAACCCTTCTAAACCTAACCTAACCTATATTTTTATACAGATGTTATCTCTGAAGATATTTTGAAGGGGTTAAAAAAGTCAAAGTAAGGTGTCTGGGATAAGTTGCAAGGGTTCCTCGACGTCACGACTTATATATCACCTTTAATTAGTCCACAAGCTTGATGGCGGAATTTTTTTAAATTTATTAAAACACCATAAACTAAAAAGAAACAAATTGAAAAATTCACACAAAGTCATTGAATGTTTTTATTTTTGTTCGACTAATGGACAGACATATCCAACAAAAATATGTTCATTTTATTATTCGGTTCTATAATGCCGAAACAAAATCATATGAAATATATAATCTTGGCTAAGAGGCCTTGTTTATGTGGTTGAATCTACTGATGCATGTAGATCACCAACAAATTAAAATTTATTTAAAATCAAACTGGGAATATATCTCAACAATAAATTTATTAAATTCCTATAATTTTTCCAAGCCGAAGTTTTTTAATAATTCTAAAAAATTTTACGTTTATAAAAATATTTGGTGTTGCTAATTTGTAATTGTGGTGTTGGCAGACATGTTGGATATATATCAAACTGTTTGTGGTGTCTAGTGCTACATGTTATCATTTCCGCGAAAACTTTCCAGCGCGAAAAGGTTGATAAAGAAGCATTAACATAATTTTTAGACTTCTTGTGGAATTGTTTGCCAAATAACAGATCGTTGTTTAAACCACTCTTTACCCCAAACTCTTTTCCTTTATTTTATATTTCTCCTCAGTTTTAAACAAATAGCAACAAAATTGCCGCAGTACTATCGTCGTCTGCATTCATTAAAAACAAGACAAAACGGAAACAAAATGTGTGTTTGCCAAGCCATTTGAGTGGCCTATTTTGACGTTAAGTCATAACTATTGTATATATTTTGTGGGTTCTTAAACTTTGTGAATTGTTTTGTTTTTATTCAAATGAACTTTTTATTTCAAAAACTAATTTGATTTGTGTGTTTTTATTTATCCGAATAAAACCAGTTAACCGGTTATTTTGTTAATGCTTAATCGAAAATTGGGTTTTAAAAACATCAACTATTCGGAATATTCAAAAATCGACTTTGAAAAAAGTCGAATAATCGATCTCCCTAGTGTAAACGGTTAAGGCATAGAAAAATCCAAACTCGTTATGATTTAAAAATTAAATGATGACGAAATTTAAATGATTGACCGGCCCATGGTACTCACATAATAAGAAAATAATATTTTACTAAAATTTTTACCGATTACGGTCTATAATAATATGGAATCAAAAATTATTTATAAAGGTCTGCGGTGTCTAAAACTCCTTTTAAGTTGTTAGATTTTTTTTGGTTTGTTATTTTCATTTAATTTTTTTGAAATATTTAAGAACTAAAAACTGCGCATAAGTTGTACATTTCTTTCCACAAGAAATAATGCAATAATGTTTTGCATTATTTTCAAATAATCATTTGCATACATACAATTCAATGTTTGTATGCATATATATACATATATGTAGATATAAGCCAATACACATTTGTACAGTTATATACGCAACACATACGAAAAACAAAATACAGGTAACCCTCGATTTACGCAGTCTGTTGGGACTGAAGAAAGCACGTGCAAATCAAACTCGCGTAAAATAAGCTTTAGAATTGGTACAAATTCCATTTATGGGACCAGAATTTAACATATCGCGTGAATCAAAACAGTTTTGGGCCTTAAAACTGTTTTTAATAATTTTATTTTTACTTTTTAATAATTAAAGGATATTTCTTTTTAATGTTATGTATTGAGCTTTATTATTATATTTTAAGAAAACATTTGATCTTAAAGTTAACAAAAAATTATGTAATTGAAAATATAAGATAATGTTGTCAATTGTAACAAACAAAAAACAAACAATCTAAAACAAGTCGAATTGACTAAAAAAAAAACAGTAAAAGTTTACTGTACCCATGTTCTGTACCTTTGGTGAGAACTTCTCGCATCGAAAACATGTGAAACATCGTTTCCATCGTTTTTCGAAAAGTGAGAAAAAAGTGCGTCTGTAACTCATGCCGTAAACTATCGGAAGAGATTACGTCGTTACGTTATAAATGCGATAATATTCAACTCGAAGCCGATATGAAATTGCAGATGTTGAAAATGCCAGTCAAACATATTGTTCACGGCGACCAAGTTTGACTAAAATTGAAAAATTTTGAACGACGGCGACAAAAATACAACTGTCGGGTATACCAAAAAATGTAAAGTGCGACCAAATTGCTTTGAAAGTAAAGTGCGACCAAATTGCTTTGAAAACATTCGTATATTTTTCAACGTTAAAAGCAAAATAATTAAACAATGAACAAATCTGCCAAGAACAAAATACTTATCTCTTCCGTGTTAATATTCATTGCATTTTGCGTTGTTAATTTATTTTTTAGTTTTAAATTTTTTCCCACCCCGTTTTTATGCGTGAGTTTATTTGACAGTTCAAAGCGGGAACTTTCTCACAAAAATTTTACAGACACACTTTTTCGGTATATTGACGAGCAATTTCCTTACGTGACAGCTTTTACTCGCCAAAAATATTACAGACGGAGTTAAGTGAGAAAATCAGCTGTTCGTTTCAATTTACGGCTTTTTTGTTACATTTCTCACATTTCAATCGAAGAGTTTCTCGCCGCGGGAGTTACAGAACATGAGCACTCGTTATTGAAAAGAATTGCAGTAAGCTGTAAAAATTTCGAGTAAGCAGTAAATTTAAAAATTTTAATGCAGTATGCCCAAGTATATTTGAAACATTGCACAAAAAATCTTTTAATTTTGGTAAAATATGTATGCACGTGTGTAGTTCTATTTAAGTACACAGCTAATGAAATTTCTGCGCTTTTTATTTAAATCGCGGAAAAAGTGCTTTTTAAATCGCGTGCATGAAGTACCGTGTAAATCAAGTGATAGCTGTATGTATTATATTTATCTTCTTGATATGCAATTCTCATCATCGTCATCATGAAAACTCCCAGTTTTTTGTATTTACGAGTGTATGTCAAATTGAAAAGCATTTGAAGTGACAAGTATTCAAATGGCAGAAGCATGAGAAAGAAAATCTAGAATATATTAATAAAAAAAAAAAAAAAAACACAGCGCTGAGAAACAGCTTGAATATTTTTAGTTTATAAATGTGTATAAAAATCAAGAAGATGGGAATCTTTTTAGTTTAATCATTGGGAAGCTGTGGAATATTTTGAATCAGCGCTATTTTATTGTCCACTACTGTCAATCTTATATGATTGTATACACTGCATACAAACAATCACTGAATGCATGAATAAATGCAAATGTGTTGGTGTTATAAAAGAAAGAAATGAAAGAACAAGAACATGATGATGAGATAACGTTGACGTAGACGACAATGATGATGGTGATGCTTTTGAGCGTGTGCCATGTTGTTAATGGTATTTGTAATTGAAAATAATACGAAAAATATAAAAAATATGCCACAAATCCAAACATACTCACCATGCATGTACCCAGCGGGAAGAAGAAGAAATCCGTATGCCTTCTAGAAGGCCTCTGCACTACTTCTGTACGCCTGCCTGCTCCATTCCATACTCATATCTTTTTTACACAAATTGTCACTGCGGGGTAGGCCTTCCATTCTCGCTTCTTTGGCAGTTACTTAAGAATGGCATTTGCTTTGGCAAAAAAAAAAACATAGAAGGGAATGTGGAATGTGTATCTTATCTTTAATACGAAAGGGCCGAGGCCTTCCGTAGATAAGAATGGTAATTGAATCAAAAAAATTTTTAAGCAGGCCTTTAATAAGGCCTGCAGGAAAAAGGCCTTCAAAATTTTCCCGCTTTGTAGATACATACATATGTATGTTTTTATGTATGTGTGTCAATGAGTTAGTGTGTTTGTAGATTATTAGTGCAGTTTTTGTGTCATACTCAAATAGTTTCATAGTCTTACTCCCATCAACAATATTTTTAGTATTTTGCATACTTCCATCTAAAAGGAACTTTATTTAGTTTCTTTTTTTTTGTTTTTGTTGTTGGTCTGTTTTGCTTTGTTTTCTCGAAATGATTACCTTGGTTATGAAATAATTCTCAAAAATTTTAACATACTTTCTAAACTTACCAACTTTCTATTGTTGTTGTTGTTGTTCTTGTTGCTGTTAAATATTCATGTAAAATTCCAGTTGTGTACAAAAATTTTTGTCATTTTCCGCATGCAAGTACGTGGGTACTCAGTTGTAGAAAATGACAGAATTGCTTAAAATTTTTCCAACAATTTGTTTTGTTTCAGGAGCATGACAAAAAAATTAGAGTAGAAAAAAACCCGAAATGGAACTTTTTGTTTAAACATTTTTTTTATTGGCATTTTGTTAATTTTTTTTTACTTTTGTTTTTCCTCTGGTGTTACTTAATATTTAATACAATTTAAGTTGTGTCGAGAAGTGTGGCAAGTGTTGCGGTGCTTGTTTGTGTCAGTGTATCATTGTATTGTTTTACTTAAAATTATAAATATTTTGTTGTTAACATTTGGTTGCCATTTGTTGTTGCATTTATAATTATAATTAATTATTTTGGTTTTGGTTTGTGTAATAAAATTTAAGATTTTTTTTCAGTTAAGTTGTAAATTTGTTGAGCAATTACAGATAGTTCCACATC
Organism: Pollenia amentaria; assembly: GCA_943735925.1. Classification (NCBI taxonomy): domain Eukaryota; kingdom Metazoa; phylum Arthropoda; class Insecta; order Diptera; family Polleniidae; genus Pollenia; species Pollenia amentaria. The sequence goes on along the minus strand of OX031006.1, from coordinate 2,601,945 downwards.
AATGGGTTTGGTATCATCATACAAAGAAGGTGCCTCACCCAAAATCATAAAAGTGCCCACCAACGAAGCGATGGCAAAAATCCATAGAAACAAACGATCTAGAACCATCGCCACAAAACCCCAATCCTGGTCTTCCTAAAAATAAGAAAAGTGAAAGAAAAATAGTGTGTAAATTAGATAAATGAAAAATTGCTAGTTAAAGTTTATATTCTTATGTAAAATCCAAATCTTAAAAGTTCTAATCTCTAGATTTTCTTGTATACATGTGTATGTAAGTACGTAAATACTTTATTTTATTTTCATTTAAAAACCAATTTAACGCATCATTGTATAATTTTTTTTTCTGTTTGTAAAAGATTTAAAAGTTTAAACAGAAAACCAACAAAATGTATACGCACTTAAAAAAGGTTTTCACAAGTATGAAGACTTATCCGACCATATGATACCCTACATCATTTAAGCACTTAGAGAGTTTTGTGATTTTTGGACTTCGTTTTTTTTTGTGTCATTGAATATCTCAGTATTGAGATTTGTGTGGTTTTCGGCTGTTGGGTTTATGGTTTATTACTTTGTTGTTGGTTCAAGTTTCTTATAAAGTCGTGAAAGCTTTTTTTTTTTATATAAAATTGATGTTTATTTTTTTACAATTTATACAGTGAGATTCCATTCCATAATTGAATTAATCTTATAACATTTATGGCCAATTTCACCAATTTATTAAAATATAGTTTTTCATAAAATTTTATTTTTATTTAACATGAAAAACGAATTTTAAACATAAATTTATATTTAAATAGAATTGGTGAAATTGGCCATTAATGTTAAGGAAAGCTTTTGATATCTTTATATATTAAGGCCCTTATCATGTAAAACGCAACGCCAAAGAATTACATTGAAAGCACAAACAATGTCGTAAATATTTTGTAATTTTTTTGTTACTTTTGTTACCACGCCACAAGCTATGCAGCGTTTGAAATTTTAAAACGCAATGTGAATTTCTGTAGAAAGCAGCAACAAAATTACAAAATATTTACGACATTGTTTGTGCTTTCAATGTAATTCTTTGGCGTTACGTTGCGTTTAACATGATTAGGGCCTTAGATTAAATGCGATGGCAATTCCTTATTAAGAACATTTTGTTGTTGTAATATCTGTGTTCAACAAAGTGATTGTTATTTAAATAAAAAATTTGCTTTTTTTTTAAATTTTTCATTAAAAATATTTGCTTTGATTCGTTGAATTGTAAACAATTTTGATTTAAAACAAATTCTTAGACGTTTTTCTTGTTTTGAAATTTAATCTTCAAAGGTTTTAAGCAAATTTTTGAAAATATTCATATCATTTTTTATTCAATATTAGAAATATGATATACCTTGATTCCCTTGTCTTTAATCTTGTTACAAAAGCATTAGAAAATATTTATGCGAAATATGTCTTTTAACTTTTATATGATGGAGAGACGAATCAAGCAAAGAATCATAATAAAATTTAAGGGACTGCTAACATCAGGCACTAGACACATTTGTTAGTACATATGTATATGAAATAAATATTTGTAAATTTTTATGTTTGAGTTCACATCAAGTAAGAAAGAGTCAATTTTAAATCTCTAGTTACATAACAAAAAATATAAAAGAAAATGGTTATAATTAATCAAACTTTTCAGCCTGTCTATTTCCTTCCGCTAGTCGGGCTGTCAGTCATCATATTAATGATTGACATATTATTTACAAATCTATAGATACGACTACTTTCGATGTTGAAATTTAGTCGCAGTTTTCTTTTCACAAAATTTGTTTTTAATACAGATTTTAATATGAAAAACTTTTGCTTCTATTTGATGAATTTCTCTACTGTGTTTTGCTGCTGCTGTTGTTGTTGTCAAAAGCAAATAAATTGTTAGCCAATCAAGTGAAACAAAAGCAATTAAAAGCGGATTAAAACGAGGCCAAATACCAAAAGTATACAAATATACTAGACATATTTGCACACAATAAAACATTTGACTGCAGTCGATTACTACACTGACAAACGAGAATCATCATAAAAGAGAGTGAGAGAGAGAGAAAACAAAAACTAAAATAGAAAATCAACTACATATAACTATTTAATTTGATGCTTTTAAAATTCAATCAATATCAATCCATTTATTTGAACTCATCATCATCATCGTGGCCATCATCCTCCATTTGAAACTGTTAATTAAAATTGCATAAACTTGTGCAATTTAGTTAAGATTTTCTTTTCTCTGCATATTTTGCTAAGAGCATTGTCCGTGGTCTGCCACATGTATTTGTATTGATATGGGTATAAGTGTGTGAATGTAAGTTTCAATGAATTGGACTGATACTAAACAATAATTCTTTACCAAATTTTTTATTTTGCATCAGGGATGGAAAATTCATATTTTAAAATGGGTTTCAAGTTTTTAACTTAATATTTTTTTGAGGAAGTTCCCGGTATTTACGTTCAAATTAGCTGTTTATGGTCAAGGAAAAAACCGAAATTGAATTGGTTTCTTGGGTAATGGCGTTATGTCCAGTAGTATGGCAAGTACGCCATTAGATTGGTTCGAACATGTGTTTTATATGCTTTTATCACACTTGTCAACATCTAACATCTACCATCAATTTGCAAAGTTGTTGAAATTTTCGCATAACAAATACATAGAGCTAAATATTAATATATTTACAAGATGTTCCTATCTCCTTGAATTCCATTCTATATATTCCGATTATCTTAGTGTCATCAATTAAAAGTGACAAAAAATTCTATTATTATTGTGGCATCACTGACAAAATGGCATTTCTTTTGAAAGCATGGTAACGCTGCTTTTCCTTTTTGCAAGTCTTTTTTTTGCTTAACACCCTTTTGTACACTTCTATTAATTTCGGAAGAATGTTGGAAACGATGTTGGAAATATGTAATATGAGTTCACACTTGACACATCTAACATCTACCTACTTTCAATCAAAAATGTCACCATTTCAAAAAAAACTTTTTTCTTAAATACTTTTTTTTACAAAAGTGCCAACATTTTAAAAGAAAACACTTAATTTTTTTTTAAATTAATTTTGTTTGATAACATAAAATTTTCAAATTAGGCAATTTATCAAAAATACTTGCAAAAAATGAAAAAATTTGACAAATGGTAATGCTGTTTCAAAAAACAAATGCCATTTTGTCAGTGATGCCACAATAATAATAGAATTTGTTGCCACTTTTATAGTGATGACACTAAAATAATCTGATGATGTAGAAAGGAATACAATGAGATAGAAACATCTTGTAAAGATGTTGATTTTTAGGTAGGTGGTAGATGTAAAATGTTGACAATTGTGAAAAGGCTATTGTAATCATCTTAAGAGTACAGGTGATCAGATGCTTATACTAAGTATGTATATCCGTAGTAATTCTTATAAATTTGATTTGGTTTTTTCATTTCACCTTTAGCGCTGTTTATAGAAGCTTGTGGTCTATTCTCCTATTTCTAATTGTTATCAATGATTTTATGCTGCTCACCAGAATCAAGAGACACAATTTTTCGCTTCAAAGTCCTGCAGATCGACCATATGCATAAATGTTGTCCTGATTCATAGTGTACCGTTTTATACTTATTTCTTATGTCATCAACTTCAAGTGCTAACTGGAAGTTTTTATTATAATTGAATTAAGTAAAGAAACTTGTTATGTAAACAGTACTGGAAAAAGTACAATAGTACTTAATTTTCCATACCTGTTTCGCAGTATAACTCATAAAAAAACTCAAAAAGCATAAAAGATTTATCTCAGTCATAAGAATAAACAATTTTTCGTGTGCTTTTTATTGCGTCTGCTCTTGTGTTATAAAAAATAACTTCATGAACACTAACCACTAGAATCTATTAACTTCAGTCATTCGTTTATTCTTTTATGTGTGATTTCTTCTTTGTGCACTGCAGTCACTCTGTGGGTCTTTAAAATTATTACAAACAAGGGGAAAAAGAAACAAAAATTAGATAAAAAGCAATCATTCGAACAAATGGAAATATTGTTACTTCACCTGTTATTCAAACAGTGAAAGCTCGGATGACTATTAAAGTTAAGCGAGATTTACATGAAAATTTTATTCTGACAAATAAATTTATGTTTTGTCTTTTCAAATAAAGTTGTTGCAGCCAAAACTACTTTTTTAAATTTTTCTATTTATTAAGGAAGAGATTACGAAAATTTCGGTAAAACTTTTAAGCAAAGTTTTCCACTAACCACTAGATTACTCCTAATTGCAAAGAAGTTCAATTAACGTTGCAAATGGTCATATTCAATTCCTGATTTCTCTTTTTAACGGGATTTTTAATAAAAACTTGTTGCATTTGACTAAATATGAAAATACTTACTGCATTAAATTCGTCTTGACGTTGCATGTGATTTTGTATAAACATGACATTGTGTATGGCTTTTTCCAACTCGAAGGGATACTTTTTGCGGGGAGCCACGTCACTCAACGAATCATCAAGACCAGAGAGAACAGATGGCAAACCATTGTAGCCACTTAGAGTACTGAGACCACCTCCTAATACGCCCATCATACCACTAAAACTGTTATTAAATACAAAATTAAAGTTGAAGTTTTAAAATCTAAAAACAATTTAAAATTAAAAAAATGTAAATATTAAGTTTTTTTGTGAAATTTTAATGAGGCTTAAGTTTGAATTTTCATTAAATTATTTTTATTGAAGGACGGAATTTACAACATGAAAAAAGAACGCGAAAGAACGCAAAGATTTCTGATGATGTGGTAATTCTCAAAACATGTAAACTCGACCTGAATTCAATCCTGCGTTCAGTCAAGAATTATAAAAAAATTTAGGGGGTTATTTTCTAAATCACTTCACCTTGCGTTGAGAAATTTTTCATATAACATTTTTTTGAATTTGAGGTGAAGTGTTTTAGAAACTTAAAACTTATTGTAAATTCCTTTCTTCAATAAAAATAAATTAATGAAAATTAAATTTGATGAACTTAAGCCTAATTAAAATATCCAAAAAAAAAAAAACTTCAATTCAAAAACAACAATTCAATTAAAATCACAATTGTTATAAAATGTAAAAATTTATAAAATTTTCCCAAAAACACTAAATAAAGTAACCAAGCGAATCTAAAATATTACATGGAAACGTTTGGACACCGTAATAATAAAACGTATGAAAATTTGACATTGTCGGTGTTAGAAAAATTCAAAAAACTACAAAAAAAAAAGAACAGAAAACTTACCGATTTGTAGCCGATGCACTGCTTAGACCAATTCCTACTCTTCCCTGCATACGCCTTATTGAGTCCGGGCTTGAATTGCCCGAATTGATATTCATCTCATCCATTAGGGCTTTACCAAATTTGGTCTTGTTGAAGTTCATGCCATAATTTACTTTACTGGCAGCCAAATCTCTCAACAAATCATTTGGCACTCTCATTAGCAGCAGCTTCGGCAGCCGTTTTATAAAGAATGATCTCACCCACGGCGCCATTCTATGTGTACTGGGCTTGCGATAGTGTATATTCAGTATGATAATCGTGATGACAACACTCAGGCCTACCAGTAACATTGTAAATAGTAGATATTTACCCAGGAGCGGGAGAGCCAGCGATGTGGAGGGTATAATTTCGGATATAAGTAAAAAGAACATGGTCTGTGAGAGCAGAATACTGATACACAAGGCAATTTTTTCACCCGAATCGGCAGGCAAATAGAACACCAAAACCGAAAGATATGAAATGCCAACAGTGGGTATGATTAGGTTGACCGTATAAAAGAGAGTCTTACGACGCAGCGTTATATTAAAAAAAATATCTACAAATAAAAAACAAATAATAAATGCAAAAGGAGATTCAAAGAAACTTTTGTTAAACCAGAAAAGATGAAAGTATTTTTTTTGTTTCGAATTTATTATGAAAAGCATGTGAATGCGAGTTGTAATGTGGTTTTGAATTGAACAAAAAGTCCAAATAAAAATTAAAAAGTCGTTTAGAATTCTGTTGACAGTTTGGTTATGCCATTGACATCAGATACACGTACATACGTTTGCATTTAAACGGAAACTTACACTTGGAAATTGAAATTCTGTTTGAGAAATAGTTTACAACTAAATATTTCCATTTATAACTCACATACACACTTATGTGACTGCATACACCCACATATACTAAAGCCCAGCAAGCATTTGGTATATAGGAAGTTTGGAAAAGTGTACTTAAATGGTCGCCAAACATACCATCAAACTAATATTGTTCCAATCACTGTGGAATTGGGTATAAAAATTAAACCTTTCCAGACGACTTTAAGAAGATATTTCCAGAAGTAACTTTTGAGTGTCTCTAAGGAGTAGGATTAAGTGTCCCACAATTTGTACTTTTATTTATTATAAATATTAAGCTTAAGACTATTAGCGTTTTTATAGTTTTAGAAAGTTTTAAAACTTCAAACCGGTTTTATAATTTTAGTTAATATACATATCGCACAGGTGTTGAAAAAGGGGGTCACCTCAAATCTTACTAATTTTCGAAATCTTACATCATTTTCTCTACAGTTTCGCAAAAAAGAGTTACAGTTGTATCGCTTCCCTGCGGGAAATTTGTGTCAATTGTTCCAACAGAACTGGTCCTGGGATTTGTGAAAATAGAATAAGAACAAAACGAAAGAACTAATGATATGTGAAAGGAGAACTAATTACTTAACTGGTCTACAAAAAAGAGTTTAATTTTTGTTTTAATTTTTTTTTATATAAATAATGCTTCATTTATTTAATAAGACCGTTTATGTAACAGGTTCAGTATTCACCGATGGTGTGATACATTTCTTTGGGACTATTTTAATATTTGATCCTAAATTTAATTCTAGGACTTTTTTATTACTAAACACGTTATTTGAGAATAGATATGTGACTGGTCAGATGGTGGCTGATATATGTCAATTAACTCCCTACAATGACAACATTCATATGAAGTGTTAGAACTAGGCGAGGTTTCTGCCACCAAAGAACCTATCATGGGATATACTACTTTAGAGTCAGTTCGCTACCCTCTAGGGCTTATTGTGATTTTAGAGTACATATTAAAAACAAAACAGTTTTTTCCCTTTACTTAATATTTATAAATTCTGAGTTAATCACCTTTAAGCACCATGCGTTTAACGCTTTTTCGCATCCTACGCAACTTCCAAAAAAATAAAATCTGTAGTATTCGAATAAATCAGCTGATTTTGACAAATAAAATTTTATTTTTATTTATGGTGAGGCCGCATAAAAAGCGTTGCATGGAACTTGCAACAAACACTAAAATAAGCGATGAAAATATGATTGCAATGTATTTTGTTTTTTAAAATGTGTAATTTGTATATCTCAATCGTCCAGAAGTGAAGAACAAGTGACTTCCGTTCACTTTAACATTCCGAAATCCTTTAATATGGCTTCAGACATGCCAATGCAAGCTTGGAAAACTCGATAGACTAGCACTTTTTCACTAACACACACTCACTATCCGTACTTCCAACCTAACCAGCTGGAAAACTCAGAAGACCTTCCCACTTCAGACCTAATTAAAGGCCTGCGAAAGAATGCCTCATAAAAGGCCTCGGATCTTTCGTATTAAAATTTAGATACACATTCCCTTCTATGAGAAGGGAGTAAAATTTTTTGTATTGTGTTATTGCCAAGGAATTATTATTTTTTATCCAGTTGTCATTCTTATGTAACTGCCAAAGAAGCGAGAGCGGAAGGCCTACCCCGCAATGACAACGTGTGTAAAAAGGTACAAGTGAGCAGGCCTTGTACATCCTATAGAAGGAGTACATTGGCCTTCTAGAAGGTACCCGTACTCCTTTTTCCCCGCTTATTTATAACACGTATGTCCTCTAATTGCAAGTAGAGAAAATGCTTGCAGGGTATGCCCATAATAATACACACTCTTAGTCGTATTGCATTCCAAACATAAACATTACATACACACATATGTAAAAATTTGTATGGTTATAGATGGATATTTTGAGATTTTCAGCCTGAATGAATTTTGAATCTGTGTGCTTTTGTATCGTTTACACATGTGTTATCGTAAATACGCGTGTCTGTGTATTTATGTTGTGTGTGATATGGGCATAAATGTTAAGAACCGAAGCACGAGTTTATTTAAAAAAAAAAATTAAAAAAATTTCTAAATCCTATAGGATATCAATCATCGTATGACAACAATAGATAATAAAAAACTACTTACATGTATATCACAATTGTGTTTTTTTAATTTTTTTTTTAATAATTTGATTTTATTTTCTATCCTGAATTGCCTTCCTGTAGCCGGGCCACAGTTGCAACTTAATAAAATTAAAATTTTTCAGTTTATTGTAAATATTATTATCACACACACTCATTTATATGTGTGGACTTTGGTTCAATATATATTTTAAGTATAACCTTAAAATATATATTGAGTATGTACCTGCATTTTGAAATTAGGGATTTTAGAATTCGGGATTTTAAGTTTGGGGTATATGACCTCAACCCAAATATGCTAAAAATTAATGTGTACTTTGTACTTGAATTTTTACGTAACAGGTAATTTACAATGAAGCTATGATATACAGATAGAAAATGTTAGAAAATTTAAAGATATTTCGAAAATTGAAAAAGAAATAACTCCCACAAATAATGAAACACCTCCCACAGAAAATGAAATAACACAAAAATAAAAAAAAAATAAATTAAATAACTCCCATGTTTAATTTTTTTGGGATTTATTTCATTTGAGTATTATTTTATTATGCAAAAACTCTCAGGCAAAAAAAAAATTTAAATAACTTCCAAAAAAATAAAATAAAACCGAGAGGACTGTAAACTATTTCATAATGATATTACTCTAAAATTTGTTCGAACAATTTTTGAGCCTAATTTAATTTTTTTTGGGACTTTTTGCACCTGGGTTATATTTGACGGCGCCGTTTTTTTGCGTTAAGTTTTTTTTTAAATACTATGCAATTAAATTCTATATTACATGACGAATGGAATACTTACCAGGATATGGTTCGGCACAGCAGGGATAATATTTTTCATGGCGTTCAGCTGGAACACCGAGAATGTCCCATTCTACACTGGGATAATATTCACGCAAATCGATACCAATTTCAACTTTATTATCTTTATCATTTTTCTGGTTAATATGTTTTAAATCAATCTTAAAAAAAATAAAATTTTTTGAATTGTTTTTTAGCAATCCATTCAAATGTATAGCAAGTCATAAAACAACTCATTGTACCAACTATTTATTTACCTGATCACCATCATAAGTCCAAGAACCAAATTTCATAAAACATGTTTGCTGATCGAAAGGAAAATAACGCACATCAATCTCACAGGACGACTTGAAAATTGCAGGTGGCGTCCACACCACTTTTCCGGTGTAATGTAAAATGGCTTTGGTCATTGTTGTAACAACGTATTCACCATCGGCACTTTAAATAGTAAACAAACATTTCATATTGTCGCGTTAGTAATTGTTGTTGTTTTATTTTGAAATAATTACTTGTTGTACAAAACAATATCCGGTAGCCAAATATGTTCTGAGGGCACATAGAGCTCGGTGACTCCACCATATTCCGAAGGATCCCATTTAAATTTGTGATCTTGCCATTCATGTTCTAACCACACATTCGTCGTTAATATTTGATCTTTTAAATTCTTAAAATGACAGTTATATAAAAGTTAATTACAATAAAGTGTTAATCATCTTTAATATTTTTTGTTTGCATTTTTTTTTTTGATAATTCAGATGTAAAAGAAACTTTTGATTGGTTCAATGTCAATACTAACCAGACCTGACTTTTGTTAAAAAAAACTCCATTGTTCCGTTAAATCAATGAAATTCTTTCCATTTTTTTTTTTACTTTACATGATATGCATTTTACAGTGGCTTTGTCAGTTGAACGATCCATCTGTACTTGCGCAAGTCTTTCAAAATTGACAATTTACAGTCGGTTATAAATTATTTACTGATATACATATATTTTTATTTACTTTAAATTGTATTTTAGTTAATTAAAACTTCTGTTTTTTTTTAAATATATATGCACATGAAAAAATCCATGCCTTATATGTACGAAAACTGTCGTACATTGTACCACGAAATTCTTGCGTACAATGTACGAAAGTACGAAATGTACGTAAAAATTTCCATTTAATGTTCTTGCTCTAAAAGCACTTTAACGACTAAAAATGCGTTGTTTATGTTTTTGCGTTTACTCAAAAACTATTGAAAAAAGCTCTTGTTGAATTTGGTACCGTTGGGTTACTGGATGCTTGTACAGCAAAAGTAATTAAAAAACTACACGTAAAATTTACGTGGAATATCCTTCTAGCAAAAAAATAAAAAATTTAGGGGTCAAATCACCGCATACAATATCTATCAAAATAAATCAATTTTTTTATTTTGGTATCATGACACTCGATATCGAATAAAATCTATCGTAATTTGTGATGATAGTATCGAGTAACCAAAGATATTACATCTCTGGAGTTTTCATTCGATACGTCAGTGTCTATCGTATAGAAAAAAATTCGATAATTTACTCGATACGATAGTTTACTCGATATCGAATGCGGTGATTCGACTCCAGATGTTACCACAATAATTGAAGCGCTTAAGGTACAATTCCATAGCACGTAAAATAACGTTAGCCTTCTACGGTTAAATGCAAAAAAAGTAAACTACCATGACAGAAAAGCAAAAGAAAAGAGACCACAACGTGCTTGAAAGCATTAAGGTAGAGTTAGCCGAACGTCCACGTCCCCTAACGAAACGTCTGGTCCGTTTTGTTATTTGCTTACAATGTAAATGCTTACCGAATTTAAATGTCACGTAACGGAACGTCTCAATCTGTATAAATTAGAATTTCATGCCGTCTTTACGTGACAGTTGTAAAGCAGTGATGGCCTGCTTGCAAATTAAATTGAATGCGGGTATTTTCGCTCTGTTTTTGGTACTTTTTTCCAGTATATCTATGGACTTTCGACAAAACGACTTACAATACAACATATTTCCATATATATAAATATACATAGCCTTAGATGTACAAAATAAGCAAATGCATATGCACACACAACAGAAATGAGAAATATATAAAAGGCTTTAAATGGTTGCAAAATATTGTTTTGTCTATGCACATTTACAAATTAATACATGTAAATGTGTATGTATATGTTAAAATACATATTTGTTTATTGTAAATCTATAATATAAATATCAGATATTAAATTATTAATGTTTTTTTACTTACACTAAATACTGTTTTAATACCATTTTAATCACTTGGTACTTTTTCTGCACAGCGGTCAACATTTAAACCTTTTGATTTCCCATCACTGTGTGTGTTGTTTTATGTATACTATTGCTTTTTTGTTTATGTATGTGGAAAACATATGACATGTTTTTAGATGTTCTATAAGTGCCCCAACGTGCAAGCGGTCCGTTACAGTAAGTTACGGGTACAGCAACGTTCGCCTAACTCAGCCTTTACACAACCTGTTTTGCAGCGCAAACTCGCATTAATTGTCGCTCTCACTCTGACATCTTTTGATTCCAAAAAACAGAAGCAGTGGTTTCCAGCGCCATATAGAGCCATCTTATGTTATATTTTCTAGCCCACTCCGAGATCAGCCTAAGCACTTACAAGAACATCCTCGCATCATAAAATTTTTTGTCTTCCACAAATACCAAAATGTTTTTTCAGAGTTAAATAAAATCATAAATGTTTGTGATATTTTTAACCGTTATAATACCTGAAAACTGAGGACCATGGCGAATTCATACAGGTGGCCGCATCATGAGATAGAGTTATGCTTGCTATACTTTTTTTTTGAAAAATACTATGTATTTTGTTATTGGAAAAAGTTAGAGTGACTGTCAAAATTATTTGTTGAAAATATAAATAAGGGAACTGTTTTGTTTATAAAATGTACACAATTGCTTTAAAAGGTAAATCCTTTTCCTGTATTGCAAATTTATTGTGGCTCCACTTAATCCTTACGCACTTTTAATTCCTTGATTTTATATTTTATTTCACTTTTTTTGTTTTATAAAATTTAAATAAGTTTTTTTTTATTGAATTTTAAATTTTAGCAAATTTGTTCACAAAATGTAAGAAAAGTTTGACATTCAGTATACACATAAATAAATAAACAAATAACAGATGACTCACAAATGTCACCTGTATGAATTCGCCTTGCTGAGGACTTTACAGCCCTAAGCCTGTATTCATAAATTTTTTTTTTAAATTTAATAAAATTTTCCTTGGTAAACGGTTGGTAAATTAAATAATCGTTTGTCAATACGGGGGCTAATGTTTAATATTGTTTTTGTAATTGCTGTCCCCCGGTATTACAAAGGTTAACATTTAATTTTTTTTCAATATACTTTGAAGTCTTACTACAACAGAGATGGCAAATGGATAAGAATTTTATAAGCCAACTTATAAAATTGGAATCTTAGGAAATCATTGCAGTTAACTGAACGACCTTACTGTTGCCACTTTATGGCATCTAAACTAAGAATTTTTATAGTCTAAAGTCAGGCCTGGTTTTATTGCGTTTTATTGCAAGTTCCGTTTCCCGCTTATGACCACTCTCATTATTTAAAATTGAATGCTTAATTGTGCTTATATGCTTATTAAAATCACAGATAACATAACAATTTTTAAGGATAGATTTTATATATTTTTTACCGCAAACATGTTATAAAAAAACTTCCATGTTAATTGCTAGTGCAACCATGAAATAAGAAATTGTTAATGGTAAGAGAGCAACATGATTCTGATAATTTGAAACATATTAGTGGTCACAACAAATATGTCCATGAATGCGGGCAACTATCATATGATTGTAGTTGACATGTACGAACTAATTAAATCATAATATGGTTGCGATAACAATTAGAATTTTTTTTAAAATTTTTCAAATATGTGCACCTAATATACCCTTCACCTTGTTGCGATAAGAAAGTTGAACAAATACCGATCTGAAGATATAAATAAATCTATTTTGTGCCACGCCCACTTATCCAATCCCGCCCACATTTTGTGGGATAATGTGTATTGATAGCCAAGATGCTTGTACCTTATTTGGAAACTGGCTCTTGTCTTTCTACTGATACACATAAAAATAAAATAATAAAAGAAGAACATGGGATTTATGGGTAAAGTTAGAGGCAGATCGGGCTGGATTTCAATAGCAAACAATTTAAGACTATATGTGACATTTCAACGGACACTCGAACAGACTGACATCAAGATTTTAACTTCATTTCTGATAAGGATCCAGAATATATATACATTATAGCGTATAGGGTCAAAATTTTGGAAAAAGCAAGCTGAATGACACACTTATACAAATCGAGCCTTTGTTGCAATAGAGTCATAACTCAAATTTGAATTTTCTAGAACCTTAAAATTAAATTCTTTTCTGTAGAGTTGCGTATATCATATTTGCACGAAATTTTTGCACAATATAAAGAAACGATATGGCGATTAACTCCACGTTATTAGCTAATAGGCGGCTCTATGTTCCACTGGGAATTCAAGAATTAAATATATTAGCCCAAAAAGCAGGTTTATTGAGTTGTGACTCTATTGCAGCAAGGGCTCGATATATACCCTTTTACCTGCAGGGATGAGAACAATGATCGATTGATTGCGATCAGAGTTGATTTTTTTTGGAACGTAGATGAGTGATACAATTGCATGTGTTGTGTGTGATAGTGTGGCTTTGACAGAAGATTTTCTTTTTTATGTCGGACGATTGTGTAGGATAGTGAAATACCGGCCTTAAGGCTGTATAGCACATATTTTTGCAGCATTATGCTCTATTTAAAATTTTTTTAATGTCAATATAATCAGTAACATTTCATTATTTTTTTCCCTTTTATCGGCATATATGGCATTCTAGTTTAATATTTTTTTGCTCGCTTTATATCCGTCTCTTTAACTTTTTACACTCCTACAACAGCAGAATGCCATTAAAGACATTTGTAAGTAATGTTTTTTGAAATTAAATAAAATACAATAAAAAAAAATTACATGGCACAAAATTTCGTTAAAACGACGTGTAAGTGTGTGTAGTGTTCGAATGGTTGGGTTGGTAGTTTCTTTGTATGTATGTAGGTGTGTGTAAGGCGGTAGTGATTGTTTGTTAAAAAGAGAATTATAAAAATGGAGCCCCCAAATCTTACGACTCACTAAAAACAAATTGAATTTTCAATATTTTGACGTAATTTTGTGCTTTTCGTTTTATATTTTCATCAATTTTCAAATTTGTCGTTGTAAAACAAATTGCTGCTGTTTGTTTCAAAAAAAGTTTTTCAATAAACATTTACATGTACAAACGTAACCATTCCCGGTTACACACATACATACATACATACATACATAAAAATACTTAAACACATAATATGTATTGCGGGGTTTCTTTAACGGGGCATACCCAGCTACCACTTCAGTGATAATTTTTTGTAAAAATCACCAAAATGAGACTTCTCAGACCTCTTTTGATGATTAAAGTTTATTCATCATTGTAGCGATTAATAAAGGATTCATAAAGGATTCATTGATATGTTTAAATAATGATTTTATTTTGAACTTATTTTGAAAATAGAAACTCTAGTGTCAGTCAAACGGATAAAAAGATTGGCTAAAATCAGAAGCTTAACAATTATTCTCAATAAATGAAAATAAATGTAAGAGCGAATGGTGTCTTCTTTTCTTAGCGAAAACCCGATGACTTTTCAAATCAGCTGTCCTAGAAGACAGTGCCTGGCATTTGCACCTTAAGTTTAACATGTACACAACATATACGAATAGACTTAAAGTTATACATTTGAAAATGCAACACAGAACAAATAATTTGTGTGTATTTATTATTAGTTCCAAATTTATTTAACAAATTTTGTAATAACCGCAGGTTTCGATGCAATGAATTATGAAATGACTTGAAATATAATCCATTAACACTAAAATCGTGTTACTGCGAGCTGTCGAGTGCTGATGTTAGTGTTTTAGAAGTATTAAGCAATTTGTTTTGAAAGCTCTTTAATAACATGATTTCTTAACATGATTTCATTGCTTGTGACGAAATGGGGCTAACAAATGCTTTTATTTATAAAAATTCAAGTTTTATAGTAAAACCCACTATAGAAGTAGCACACATATTTCTTATGTTACCAAAAGCCAAGATTCACTGTCGAACACAATCGTACGATCCATTTACATGAGGTAGGCAGAAAGGCTGGTGTGAAGTCTTCTTCACACCTTCACCAAGATACCAATATGGTCCATCGGATTCCAGAATTCTATGCGTCATAAAAATGTCTGCAAAATCTCTTTTCAATTCAGCTACTTTACAAAAAACTTAAACTCTGATCGTATAAATTTTATCATTCCCAAGTCCCAATTTACACAATGAGCATTTCTTGCCGGATAGAAGAAGTTTGTTGGTAAGAGGGCGAAGCTGAATGCGTGACACACTTTACTTTTTTCTATTCTCGCCAGCAAACATTGTCTATCCGGCAAGAAATGTCGATAGTGTAAATTGGGACAAAACATTCATTTAATTTTTAAAAAAGACTTTTATACTTTTATGGGCACACACGATTTTTTTTTTGTCAAATTGTTTACGCCGTCGCAAATAAACTGTCAAAAATTGTATGATAATTCATTCATACAAACTTCGTTAACTCCCCCAAAAAATACGTCTCGTAAACTTGCGCTGTTCAATTGTGCATTTATACAAACAGATTGATTTTAACGCCTACCGTCGCACAGTAGCACCTTTTCCTAAAACCCGTGGCAAAAATACAAAATTTGATGACAAAATTTTTTGAAATGAATGAATACATCGTATAAAGATTAAGTTACTGATCCAAATTCGAAAACGTTTTCCTAAATTCGATAGAAATTAGAGGTAGTGGAGCTGCTCAAACTCGAAAACTTTTTAGAAAGCAAAAAAAAAGTGGTTTTGAAAAAAAAGGTGGGCTTATTTTTTTATTAAAAGAAGTAACAAAATGTTCATCAGATTCCCTACTCTTTCGGCAGTAGCCGTTTTTCAAATACCCTATAGTTAATATTACCCTATAGAAAATTTTAATGAAAAACAACACATACTGGCTAAATGATGTAACAACTTTTGAAAACATCGAAGAACCGCATACATCCTCTGACAGCAAAAGAGGAAGTCCTGCAAAAACTATAAGTGAGTGTTCTGAGTACACAAGAAAGCGAAAACTTCAAAATGCCACAAAAGATATATTTAATTCGCATATTTAAGAAGCATTATGTCTTAAGTATGCTATAGATAAAGAAAAATCAAGGTCCGACATTACAAAAGCTGTGGTGCTTGCAAGCCCAGTTCGACTGCAGAGAGTCAACGAGAGTATTCCAACTGCTTCAAATACCCTACCCATAAGGTATATCATAGAAGAAGTCTTAGCGTTGTTTAAGGATTTGGGATTATCAAAGGAAAAGTATTCTATTTTACGAAGCTCTTTAAGGAATCAAAATGTGAATATTCTTCCTGGATATAAAAGGTTACATCTGCCAAAAAAAGAAGCAGTGCCATCTTATTCAAAGGTTACTGAAGTATCAGTAGATGTTAAAATGCAAGACTTGATGGATCATACAGCCAAACGCCTTATTAAAAGTTTGCCTGAATAGGAAGCAGTATCACTTCCAGATATGCTTACATTGATAAACAAGTTGGGATGTCATGGATCATCCGGTCAAAGTGCTTACAAAAAAAAAAAAAAAAAAAAAAAAAAAAAAAAAAAAAAAAAAACAATATCGACAACTGACACAACTATTACAGATGCAAATATGTTTATGGCAAATCTCTTAGCATTGGAAAAATCCTCGCCCATCATCAGTTCATTTTTGCCGGCCGATATATTTTCAATATACAAAGGAACCTTCAGAAATAATCAAATCTACAGTACACGATATATAAAAGCAATTTTCTGAACTAAAGCCTTTTGTTCTTGAAATGAAGAATGGAAAAACTGTTTCGATTGATTATGAATTTTTTCTTTTAATGATTGATGGTAAAGTCTAAAATGTAATAACAGATACCTCGTCAACTTTAAAGTGTGCAATTTGCAAAAAGTCGCAGAAAAACTTTCAAAACTTTGATGATTCAAGTGTTGAGCAAAACTATGAATATGGAATTTTTCCGTTACATGCCAGAATTAGGTGCATGGAGTTAATTTTATAACAAGCGTATACAATTCCGCAAAGAGGAGAATGTTTTGATAAGAACACAACACCAAAAAAAAAAAACTATACAAAATGAATTTCTCAAGCAGCTCGGACTGAAGGTAGACTGCCCAAAGCAGGTTAATGGAAATACTAACGATGGTAATATGTCTAGAGCACCTTTTGAAAATAATGAGGTAACAGCCCGAATTACTGGTGTCGTCAATGTTATAAAAAGGTTGGCAGTTATCGTAAATGTTATAAACTCTAGAGAAATGGTAAATGGCGATGATTATGCATCAAAAACTGCCCAACTTTTGGAACAAATGTACCTTAGAAGAGACTTTCTTTGGCTTATGTTAAAAATGCTTACCAATTGGAGAGTTGTCGGAACAAGCCCAGGAATGAAAATACAAAGATTACAAAAAATTTAGATACACGAATTCTTGCAATATTTAACGGATTAGACGGAAGGAGGACCACGAAGGAGGATCACGAAGATATGTAAGATCTCAAGTCTATGTTAAGTCTATTAGATAATGCTCCCAATGTTAATACCTATTTTAAAGAGAACTAACTAACAAAACTAAATTATTCTTATTAAAAAAAAAAATATAATAAATAACTTAATATCTATAGCATTAGTAAAATAATATCTGTGGACTTTTGATAAAACAACTTCTCTCGAAATAAGACATTTTTGCAAGATTTTTATATTAAATATAAATCTGTGGACTTTTGACAAAACAACCTCTTTCAAAAACTACAATTTTACAGGAGAACGAAAAAACTGTTAAAATGTCTAACAACTTTGATTTTGAAATATTTGGTGAAAGGGTGAAAGTGTAGTATTAAATTTAAATACTAAATTGAAGTGAAGATATCAATAATTCTATTCTAATGCCAACAGATTTTCAGAAAAATTGAGAATAAAAAGATAGGATGTTTTGTCGAAATTGTTTTCAACAAAAAAAAATTAACTTACATTAAACAAGTTGTTTTGTTAAAATGGTTTTAAACAAAAACGTGATTCATATTTTGGGCTTATCTCAAGCCAAGTTGTTTTGTTAAAATGGAACTAATAAAAAAAGTAGAAATAGGTTTTTTTAAAAAATATTATTATATTTAATATTACATAAATTCAATTAGACAATATTGGTACAAAATTATATTTCTGTAGGAGAAACAAATTTTAAGTTTAACAAAAAAGCGTTCAAAAGGAAGGAAATAAAAACTGTAACTCTACACATTTTAAAAGCATAATATTATTATTGAATACCTTCATCTTCGTCAAGGTCTGGGTGAACTTCAGTGGGGATATCACCTTCCGCCCTAATATTCTGATAAAAACTGTGGTAATTTGTACCAATTAATGGCAGCATATCTAATAAATCTTTCTTTTTATTTTGTGATACAGGCAAAGGGGAATTGTAGCTTGTGGCCAATTGGGGAGATGGTTCTTTACGGCGACGCGAGTTTATATCTAGCGTCTGAAATGACTCTTCTGGGTGTAATGAAAATTTGTACTGCAAAACTCCTGGCTTGCTTTTTTCATATCTGAGCCATCGAACGTTTTTCCACTCAAACTTCTCACCTAAAAATCAGAAGATTTAAAAAATAATATTGTGTTGAAAAGAATGTATGTATTTAAAATTATACCTGAAATGCTATGTGACCTCCATGTATATTTGTCCTTTAGAAGTGCACGAAAATCGAAGAAATCCTCTTGTCTTAATTCATGGACAATATAATTTTTATTGGTCGCCGATATTAAGTTTGCCCAATCGTGTGAGTGTTCAATTGATCCGAAGAAATTTTTTCTTTTCTTTTCTATTTGCGCATGTACAGTATCACATTCAAGATGCGTATGACCCACGACAAGAAATTTATGATCAATAAGTTGAATACTTGCGTGATCTTCCAAAACTTTCCCAAACATTGCGCAAAGATATGAGTTGCGGTTCTGACCAGGACAGGAATCACTATATAAAACAATATGACGAACTGAATTTGGTAAATCCAACAGGCATTTAAATATGCAAGACCCAATATCGTTTGCACCACGTTTTGCAATGGTTTCGTTCCATATATAGCACAAGGCCTTTTTCGTTGCTCCATCATGCACGGTCAAGTTAAAAGTCCACAATGGTCTCTTGTAGAAAAACAAAGCAGCACGTAAATAAGGAGTTGGAAGACATTGTTGTAAGTCAAATGTTAACATTTTTATATTTTCGCTGTTTATTGCGAGTTCCTTATCTTTTTTCTTGCATTCATACGAAAAATCTGCATCGTCATGATGTTCTTTTTGTTCTAACTTCAGTAATTTTTTTTCATCTTCGTCGACAGAGTTTCTTATTTTGGATTTAAAGAGTTCGCATGTATTACAGAGATCAAGCTGAGGTTTCTTGAACTTAATATCTAGGGTACTAAATATATCTCTATATTTTGATTCCGATACGCAATCAGAGTATTTTTCAGTATATAACCGGTATAATGTTGCCAAGTTAAGACCACGGTCGAAATATAATTGATTTGTATGTCGACGACTGTAATGGCTTTCGTACTTCGGAATGCTGTTTATATGAAGTATAACTTCATTATATTTATCAATCGAGAGTTTGTGGGGTGGATGATGTTTTCCACGTCTATCATCTGGTATAAGTCCTCCAGAAATTTGTTTTATTTTATGTAAATTCACTGTTTTAATCGCCTGGATTGTTTCTCCATATATCTTTAGAAAGCATTTATGACAAACCCGAATCTTTTGTCCATTTTTTACACAATGGTATTTGTACACATATTGTCGGTTTCGTGGTCTCGAAGATTTTATAAGAGTCGCAGTTTTCTTGTTCTCTATATCAATCATTTGCGAAATAAATAGTCGTCGTTTGCTATAGTTTCCAAGACTCCAATAAGTTTCAAATATATGTTTTTGCTCATCTAAAGTTATCTTTGAGTGACAATTTTTCTTACAGTGATCTAATTGTATGAACTTTTTGTTAACCTTATTCGATTTTTTTGATGTTGTTGGAAGTTCATCACCATCATTCGATTCACTGACATATTGTTCCATTTCCTGAGTACTATTTTGTATACTGTCATAACTTTGATCCGATGGAATATAATCAGAGTCATCAAAATCGGTTTCGTGGAAAATATCTTCGTCACTTAGTTGATTTGACTGTTGTTTAAATTGTAATGATTTATCATCATTCATTCTGACGTCAGACCCTTTGAGAAAAGGTTTCCTTTTGTCGTTTTCTTCTAATTCGTTATCTTTACAAACACTGGAATTATCTGATTTTTGAATCTTGGCCATAACTTTTATATAATTTTGGAAAATGAAATTCAGTTTAGCTTTAAAACCCAACGCCTACTATTTTTCGAATTGTTTTGGCATAGCTGTGCTTTTTAAATGACAGTGGTGCCAAATAATAAAAACGGCAAACTACTGAAATTGTTTAACTGGAAATGTAGCAGAATTTATACCATGCATGAGCTCCGAAACAACTTCTTTTGATCAAAATATTTATTTTCAAGTCCACAAAAACACTTCTTTGCAAACAATATTTTACTTTTTATCAGTTTTTGTTTTCACAAAAGAACTTCTTTTCACACAAGTCGTTTAGTCAAAATTAATTTTCTCTATAAACCATTTATAAATTTATCTTGTCTCAAACAAGTTACATATTTTCTAAATTTCAGTTTTGATAAAACAACTTCTTTGAAGAGAAGTTGTTTTGTTAAAACAAAATGTATATATCCAAAAAAATATTAAATACAATTTAGATGTTTTGTCAAAAGGATATAACAATGTTATTTCTTGCATTTTAGAAAATTTTTAAACTCTTTCAGATAAGATATTTTATCAAATATTTTTCCCAAATATAATGAAATAAGTTGATTTGCCAAGAACTGTGGATTTTTAACCAAATGGCGTATAACTGCAAGGATTACACCAAAAGAACCGTCTTAAAAATGTATATTTGATATAAAAATCTTGCAAAAATATCTTATTTCGAGAGAAGTTGTTTTATCAAAAGTCCACAAAAAAAAGTCCCGTTAAAGAAACCCCGCAATACATATCTGTGGGCTTTTGATAAAACAACTTCTCTCGAAATAAGATATTTTTGCAAGATTTTTATATCAAATATACATTTTTAAGACGGTTCTTTTGGTGTAATAAAGAGGTTGTTTTGTCAAAAGTCCACAGATATTAAAAATATTTAAAAAATGTGTTTCCATTAAAAAAATTAAAAAAATTTAATATTAGTTGAACATGTTATAAGTGGTATTATTTTGGATTTAAACAATTAGTCAATTCACAAGGTATCCTAACATGTCATATTGTCAAAATGTCCTAATATTTCACAATGGTTTAAAAATATTGTTGTACGGCTCAGCCGCTCAGCGCTGGACTTTTCTGATTAATTACGACAGCACAATAAACACAGCAAGCAACGTTCTATTTATTTAAGACACTTTTTGTTAACAAACCAACAACAATATTTTTAAACCATTGTGAAATATTAGGACATTTTGACAATATGACATGTTAGGATACCTTGTGAATTGACTAAATATGTTTCGCAAAGCGCACCAGGTTAAACTAGTTTTATAATATAAATTAACTTTGATTTAAGTATTAAAAGTATACAGAAATGTGTTTGAGCGATGCAAATAAAAATAATTTATATAAAAAAACCATTTTAAATGTATACCGGAAAAATTATCCTACTTTGACTGCAATTTGTAGAGCACCCTGTACTTCAAGCAGTATGTCGTAAACATTGTTTTGAATTTTAAAGTGTCCTCTTTCAATATCTTTTTAATTCTTTACAATATCTTAATTTGTTAAAAAGTTATAATTTTTGCAACGAAAAAAGTCTAAAGGCGCCACTGAACGTCGTTTTTAATGAAAAATCCAAGTGTTTATAAATGAAGCAAAGCCGCAAATAACGTCGTAAAAGCCAGTTTTTGCACAAACTGTTTTTTGCAAACCACCTTTAACATTACTCTCTTACACTGTTAAAACATCATATCACCCAAAATTATGCCTCTTAACGCCAACGCCGCCAAAATGCTATACCAAGAGCCAGCCAGTGAAAAGAAGTTGTAAGTTACAACAAAATTATACAAAGGAAATGGTTTTGCAACGTGGAATAAAGTCGCTTGCTTAGGGGATGAACGTTTTTCCACTAAAAAATTATAAACAGTAAATTTGCATGTAATTTAAATTTAAAATTTCTTGATATTTTGCATAGAAGATTTTATTATCATTATTTTTGATAATCTAAGAAAAAAAATTAGAATTAATAATCAATTTTTTTACTCTACTGAAAAATAATAATTTTGTTACTTACAACGTTATTCGCGGCTGTGCTTCAAATCACAAACAATAAATGTTTGCAATAATTTGAGCAAATTAGTCTTTTGGCTTTCTTTATTTATTTCAATAAAAAATTTTACATTTTAATCACAAATTTCAGCTCTCATTTCATATTTATTATTAATTTTGCAGTTATTTTTTATTGACGTTTCTAATAAACTGACATTATTTGTTTAGAATTACACAAAAATTAAAAAGGGTCTTAATGAAACGAGTCCCGCAAGTTTGGCCATTTGCACAAATGGCAATTTTACGCGATATCATGACAACCCTTAAGTTAGAAGTACATAACACGCGATAATTCGTAATTCATGTAAATGGCAAGTTACATAACGCGCGTTATAAAAGCCTTTTCTTTCAGCTGTTTTTTTTTTATTTGTTTAACAGTTTTTTTTCAGAATTGCTCTTCTTCTTATACAATACTGTAGGTTAAATAAACTCTTCAATAAGTTTTTCCTCCATGATTCACAAATTTGTTAATTTATTCTTTTTTAATGTCAGCTGTTACTTGTCAAATATACACAACGCGTTAAAAAGTTCAAAGTTAAACAACTTTTTGCGGCAAAAGCGTCAAAACGTTGTTTGTGTGACTTTATCTATGAAAAAAGACTAGTTTAACTTTTTTGACAGAAGCTACAGAGCGCTCGTGCACTAACGCGTGTTATGTACTTCTTCCTTAATTGTTTATTTTTCTATCCTTTCATATTGTTATCAAATATTCAATTTGAAAACATAAAAATAATTCATATTATATTATTAATCTGTTTTTTTTCTATGACAATACGGTCGTAACCGGCATATGATATAGGATATGTGTCGACGTACGACGTAGATACGCTTTTATGTTTACGCCAGCTGTTGTGTGCCTTTGTGTAAAATATTATACGTTTTAATTTGACAACGTATCTACGTCATACTGTGCAATTGTGTTCCTACGGTAACTTTTTTGTTTTGTTTTGCTGTTGTTTGGTATGAATGCAAGTGAAAACTTTTTGAACTGTTAAGAAACAATTAATTGAGAAGCAATAAATCTTCAAAGAATAAAAGTACAAAATATAAAAATTACATTCTGTAATTGTGCATAACGAGTTATAAAAATGATTTTTCATTTCTTCTCTTGTAGCAGTTGGGATTGCGACATCTGCGTTCTACAGCTTCACTCATTGACTTTAACGTCATACATTTACTTTGTGGTGACCAGAATTTTTGTTAATTTTTTTTTCTCTTTTCCATTTGTATGCCCACAATTTATTAACTGTGGCACTGTATTTGGTATAAGCATTGAAGTATGTGACTGTTGCATGCATCCTAAAAAGTGATTGAAAAGTTTATTTTAGGGCTTCAGTTTGTTTGCTTAAGGGAACTTTACACAATCACACAAGTCTTGAGTATTTCGACAGCGGCTCAAACTGTATTTATCTATGAAATTAAATAAGTTAAAAAAACATTTCAGTACACATTTAGCAGTTTATTGTTTCATATTTTATTTGAAAAAATACATTGAATTATTTAATTTCTTACGCATTTCAAAAATTTGTTAAAAGAAAGAATATTTTTTTAAATTAATTTACGTTTTAGTTTATACATATAAAATTTTTTTTTTATTTGAATTAATTACACTGTGCACAAAATTGACACTTTTTTTTCGTGACAAGCTGGGCACCTGGCGTTTTAACATAATTCGGGTACGCTGAATCCAGTGGTGCCCGCGGTTTTTCAAGATTAGCTCTGGTTTTCGAGATATACCGTTATTTCAAAAATGGAGGAGATTGCACAACATATATTCGTGTCACAAAAGTCGACAAATTTTAATTAATTTAAGAATTTCATAAAACGCAATATTTGTATGGGAGCCCCCCTAAAATTAATTAAAATTTGTCGACTTTTGTGAATAAAATCAAAAGTTGCAAACAGATTTTAATCATTTATGGCTTGTTTTGTTTGGAATTTTGTTTTTTATACGTCTGCATAGCTGCATTTTCCAATTTTTTATGAATTTTTAAAAAACAAAAATTTCGAAATTTTGTTAAAAAAATTATTTTTTTTGCCAAAAAAAAATTATGTTTCTAAAACGACTGCGGATATTAGAAAGAAGTTTTACCTTTCTTAAAGGAAATTTTATTGTGGAATTTCGGGTTTTTAAGTTTTTTCCATAAGCAAAAGCGTTTTTGAGTTACACGAACATATGTTGTGCAACCTCCTCCATTTTTGAAATAACGGTATATCTCGAAAACCAGAGCCAATCTTAAAAAACCGCGGGCACCACTGGATTCAGCGTACCCGAGTTATATTAAAACGCCATGTGCCCGGCTTGTCTGTTTTTTCAACTAGCATAGGGTTATTAATAGCTAATTTTGGTGAACTATTTTGCAATTATCATGTAAAAACATGTGTTTTTTGACAGTGGATGGCGGCAGTATTCTTCTTTTTTTAGTTTATACACGAAATTTAAACTTCCGAAGAGGCCGAAGTAGCCGGAATACCAATATAAATATAGGCAACTTCGGCTTCTCCACAAAAAATCTAGTATACAAATTAGAAAATTGGATAAATCAAATACTTCTCTTGTTTAAGAATCAGATGATTCAGCTTCACTTTCCTAATTTTCTTAAAGAAGTCTTTTAATGATTTTTGTTCTTCTAAAATTTTTTTTCACTATTTACGCTTATAATTTGGCTTAACGGGACTTCTTTTTCTATAAAAATATAACAATCTTTAAAAGGTATGTTTTTTAAATGTTGGCAGCACACTGTTAAAAAGAGACACTGCAGCACTAACCACAGCGCATTCATACAGGTGACATTTTCGAGTCATCTGTTCATTGTTTATTTATTTGTGTGTACACTGAATGTTAAACTTTGTTAACTTTTCGTGGAAAAATTATTTAAAATTTTAAATTCAATAAAAATCTAAATATTTAAATAAAGCTTTTTTTTAACTTTATAAAACAAAAAAAGTGAATATAAAACTTAAAACCAAGTTTTATATCCACAATAAATTTGCACTACAGGAAAAATATTTACCTCCTGAAGTAATTGTGTATATTTTATAACAAAAAAATTCCCTTGTTTATATTTTCAACGAATAATTTTGACATTCACTCTAATTTTTACAAAAAAGAAAGGGATAGCTAGCATAACTATATCTCATGATGCGATCACCTGTATGAATTCGCCTTGGCACTAACCCAATCAGAAGAGCGATAAACACCGGCATATGTGAACAGAAACTGATGACGACATTTTTATCTGGCACTGGCAGGACATAAAATGATATTATAGGATGATTTTCTGAGAGATTTTCTCAATTTGACTTGAAAACTCTAAATCATAAAAAGGCACAACTCAAAATTCAAAAATGTTTAGGAGAGGTAGGGATGCCAGATGTTTAAGAGGTGAAAAGGACAAAATTTGTTAATAAAAAGAGCAGAAACGAGAACACTTTTCCAAGCGACATTAAATGTGGTTGCACTTTTCATATATACAAAAAATATTAAATATTATTAAAATATAATGAATAATACATAACTTAAAAAATATTGTTACGTTTTTACTTAGGCCCTAATCATGTACAACGCAGCGCAAAGCCACAGAACTAAAGCAACGCCAAAGAATAACATTGAAAGCACAAACAATGCCTGTATTTATAGTTCAAAATTATAGTTTTATATAATATGACATAAAACTATAATTTACAAGATAACTTATAACTAAAACCATAAATAATTATTAGACAAATCTAATTTCGTAACAATATAAATAAATAAAACTCCATAACAAATTTTGTAAGGTAATAATAATTTATTTTGAAATCTATCCATTTCTTTTAAGGGCATAACAAACCACACAAATAGCTTGGCAAACATGTCGAAATTTTACGTTTGTACAAATATTTCGTGTTGCTAATAGGGCTGTTTGCTGTTTGCTGTTTGGACAAACATTTGTTTGTAGAAATATTAAAAATTTTTAATATTTGGCAGACATGTTTGATATTTGTCAAACTTTTTGTGGTGTCTAGTGCTGAAAGTTATCATATCAGCGAAAACTTTGCAGAGTAAAGACGTAGAAGAAGAAGCAATAAAATGATTTGCAGCCATGTATTCCAATTTTTCAAGCAGAATTTTTGCCCCCAAAGCAGCTCTTTGTTTAGAGCACTTTTTGCTCCAAATCCTTTTCGTTTTTTTACATTTGCTCTCCGTTTTAAACACAACAAAAACAAAAGGTCTCTCCATACAAGATAACTCTCCGGCATCTATTAATGTAGGTGATAACAACTATGCCATTGTCAACGAATTTTGTTATTTGGGTAGCATGATTACGGCTGATGGAGGTACTGAGATTGATGTGGAGGCAAAAATCAGTAGAGCTAGAGCAGCATTTGGAATTCTAGCACCAATATGGCAAAACAACAACATTAGTCTTCGAACAAAACTGCGAATTTTTGAATCCAATGTAAAATCAGTTCTTTTGTACGGATGCACAACATGGAAAGTGACCAGTATAATTACAAGCCGTTTGCAAACATTCGTAAATCGCTGCCTCAGACGAATACTTCGAATCTTTTGGCCAAATGTTATATCAAATATTGAGCTACATCGTAAATCAAATCAGATAGATGTGGCAACTGAGATTCGAAAACGAAAATGGCAATGGATTGGTCACACACTTCGACGTCCAGATGAAAATATCGCCAAGCATGCGTTACGTTGGAACCCGTTTCATCAAGCAGGACGAAGAGTTGGAAGGCCTAGAATAACTTGGAGACGTTCCACCGAAGCCGAAATGAGATCTGTGGGTTTAACATGGAACGAAGCTAGAAATGTAGCCCAAAACCGAGTATGGTGGAGAACGCTTATTGTTGGCGCCCTATGCTCCAGTGGGAGTTAAAGGAATCGTCATCTACATTCATAGAAAACAAAACAAAAATGAAAAATTAATGTTTGTACGAAATATGATTGTGTTGTCTATTGGCAAACAGAAGCAAAAACAAACTGCATGTTTGCCAAGCAATTTGTGTTACATATGTACATAACCAGGGAAGCCGGAAATAAGATTTTAAAAAGCGTTTTATGATTATTTGAAAATAAAAAAATTATTAATTTTATAATATTTGCATTAAAAAAAAGAAAAAATTATAATCCGTGAAGCCCATTCACCATTGTATTTTCAGACGAATTTTTAAACCCGATCGGTTCACATATGAGTTATTTGTGCCGAGTGTTTTCTAGACACACCATCTACATGAGATTTTTTGTCTCAAAGTCTACATTTACACGTTTCATCTTTTGATGCTCAACTCTTGTGTTAAGGAGAGGGAAGCAGGAAAAAAGGGGTTGGTACGGAGATGCCTGTACTCGGGCAGTACGCTTTGTGTTCTCATTAGGAATATGCACAACAATGGCTGCATATATATTTTTTTCTTTTCTATTTCTCTTTGGTTCGCTTTAAATAAAAGTGTTGTTGTTTTGAAGCAAAAAAAGTTGAAACCGGTTGCTGCGTGTGAACATAATGGCATCTTCAAAAGGGAATTAAAAAGAAGTTGAGCAACAAAAGATGAAACGTGTAAATTGAGACAAAGGGATTTTAGGAACGCGTTCGGAAGGTCGCTAAATTGTATATTAATATTCTTTAAAAGGAAGCTTAAGCAATTTACGGAAGGAAGCTTTGGTCAAATGTGAACTGATTCCAAAGAAATTTAATTTGCATTTAAATATTTTTTAGGCGAACTGAATATGAAAACGAACATAATTAGATGGCTTATGGACACAAGGAGTCTATTTCGGAAAGATGTTTGTATGGGGACTATGTGTAATCGTACACTGATTCTTAAAATTTACATAGGCTTTATCCTTATGACAATTAAAACGTATTTACTAGGGATGCCAATTCCCAAATCCCGATCCCGATAAAAAATCCCAAAATTCAAGTATTTTCTCGAAAATGTCATCTTAATTTAATTACTGATTCCACTGAAGCACCAAATGCAAAATTTAAACTATACTATTTATAGGCTTATTAAAGTGTTTTCCGAGAGTGGGCGTGGGACCTACGATAATTTATGGAGCGATTTAACGAAATTAAGTAGTTTTACGCTACATAATTCCTACCCTTAGTGGTGGTGGGTATGCAAATGCGTTCTTGTTCAAATAAGATTTCCATGGTTAACTACATTAATTGATGTTGTTAATTTATTTCGAATTCAAATTTCAATTATTCATGTTAATTCATTTAGTAAATATTTTAATAGAACCTTTCAAATAAATCAATTACTATTTTGGTCTATTCAATTACTATATATTAATTATTCTTTTATTTAGTTTTAATTAACTGATTGGTAATTGAATAAAATATAGATTTTATATTAATTATTCTTTAATTGAATCAATGAACACATCGTTATAAACCTTACGTTGTTTTTTTTTATCATAATTTTAATTAAGTTACAATTAATTAAAAAAAAACCCAGTTTTCCACTTTTACAAATTTTAGTAATCAATATAATCATTTTATTTAACTTTGTAATATTAAATGAGTTATAAAACGTTTGCTTGTAAACCTCTTATAAAGACTTTATTTTAATAAATAGCTATAAAAAGCATTTATCTTTTGACTTAAAAAAAATCCCGAAAACCGCCGATATCCCGAAAAATCTCGGGATCCCGAGATTTGATTTTTTGAAATCCCGAATCCCGGAATTTGCGAAAACCAGTCCCGATTGTCATCCCTAATATTTACCAAATTTACCAAAGCAATCTACAAAATTGGAAAAAGTGTTTCTGAGTTGATCGGTATTCTAAAAGATTCGTCTAGATTTCTATGTATTTCACCAGAACAAACGTTTTTAATTTAATTACTTTTTTCTTAGTTTTTGCTTTTGCTTAGAATTTTACAGTTTGGAATAGCTTTTATCTTTAATCACAACCTGCTTTGGCTTACAATTATAGAGTGAAAATTGAATATACATGACGAAATAAAAGCTACGCGTTGGGAATACAGATATTTAAAAAAGAAAATCCATCTGTTGACCGAAATTTTGAAATTTTTTTTTTTAATTCGCTCCGAAAGTACTTGTAGGCATCTAAATAAACGTAATTAACTTAAATGCTCTTTCGATTTAATTATGCAAACAAAAACATTGGGTAAAATATTCAAAAATATGCACTAACATACCGATTCAGAAATTCAATAAAACCTCTTAAACGGATAAATATATTGTTCCTGCCTTCATAAGACGCACAAGTAAATCCTATTCCCTGTACATAACAAATAATAACCGAAATTAAATAACATAACATTGTGTTATAAAGCAGCATTCAATATCGGTTGTTAATTTTTATACTTAATGTGTGTGCACACGTACGTAAAAAAAGAGGAAACAAAAGGCACGGCCTTATCGCTGTATCGCCCTTTCACACTCAAGAAGTTCTAATAGGAGCACTTGCAAACATTTACTCTTTGAAAATTTTTTTGACTTCCTATTCAGAAAACTTTAATTCTTTCATCATGAGACAGAATATAAAAATTCTTTGAATATGTTCATTCTTACAGATGGTGATCCTAAATTGCCTTTTTAAGCGAATTGCTGCAAATAACCGAATTTAAATTTTTGCGATAGCGCTTAAGTTATCAAGAATAACATTTGCAAATCATTTAAAGTTGGCAAACTAATTGACTTACCAGATCAATAAGCTGTGATAATCTTAAGCCTAATTTGACCAGAACTGTGTCCGTGTTGTTGCTGACGGGTCTTATTAGACGATTATAGTTGCTGAGCAAATCATCGTATAATCTTTTTGCATCGGGATTTGCTTGGACACTTTCGCACAGGAGAATAAAGACGACCAGTAGACACAACCATTTTAAATGACACAAAAGTGTCGACTTGTAGTGTAAAGCAGACATTTTGCTATTTTATTCAACATAGACACGGTATTCACTATCTCATCAAATTCGTATCTTACACTTTTTATCGTTATCTTTGTTAATGTTTATAATTGTCGTTGTTGTTGGTGTATTTTGCACAACAGGACATCTGTTGGAGAATTTGTAATTGTGTTGCGGGCTGGGTGGAAGTATTTATTTAATTGAATTACAATTTTTAAATGTCATTTATAAATGCCTACGTCATTACCACTCTGTGAAGGATATTGCAATTTCCCTTGTGACGTCACTAGATTTAGGTCTTAACACGTGGGTGTTCGTGTGCGTTGTTGCTGTTGTGGATGCAGTTTGTATAGTTTGATTTAATAATTGATTTGTTAGTGTATCGTTTTCAAGTATGTAAATGTCAAAAGCTTATAAGTTTTATTTATCTTAATGATTTTGACCTTGCTTTAGCCGGGCTTTATTTACAAACAAATAAATGTAGTTTTTACATACCACACGCCTACACTTACATAAGAATGTATATGTATGTATATATAAGAGTATAAATTAAAATGTACGTATGTATACAAAGTGGTTGTGTATGTATCTCTGTAGTTGTTTTCATATATTTTTATGTTGTTTTTCTCTATTCTATTCTATGCTTATTGTTTGTTTATCTTTTAATTTTTTTCATCTTCTTCATTATCTGATTTTTATTTGTATGTTTATGTGTGTGTTGCCTTGTGTTGGAGAGGGATGTACATCTCCTTCTTTAATGGCAATGACGTCTGCGGAAATTTAGTACTTAATTAGAGTTCTAAAATCTCTTTTAAGCAAAAACAACTCTCCACTTTTCAAATGTCAAATGGTGAGCTGTCAAAAACAAATTTGACATTTGCCATACCTTTTATTTATTTCTTCGTGTGTAAATTTAAGGATAAAAGGAATTAATTTTTCATCACGATTATTCTTTTTTTATTATCACTTATTTAATATAAAACGAACAAAAAAAAAAAAAAAAAAAAAAACAAGGAAAAATTAGATACAAATATTTTTTTCTTTATTAATTTGTTTACTTTTTTTTTCTTCGATATTTTCGCTTTTTTTTATTTCTTGTGCGCTTTTATCGTGAAATTATACTCTCCGCTGTCCTGTGCTCAAAAATCACAGGACATATACTGACTTGATTTCAGCATTTGTAACGGTTTGTTCTATTAAATATTCGAAACCAACACAATGAAAAAGCAAATTGTTTTGTAGAGTTTCCTTAAATATTTTCTCAATCTCTTGTAGCATTTGAATGTTGTAGTTTTGTCGCACACAGCATCCGGCACAATACAGGACAAGCGCTTTGTATTCCTACAGACCAAGAAGAGCAGGAAAGACGAAAAAGGCAAATAATTAATAAGAGAAATGGAGAGTGAGAGAAATTCAAAATGAAATATAAGAATTGGAGTTTTAATTTTAAGCCCAAGTGAAACAAATTGCTTTACATGCATACACTTGTATGTACATACAATACATATTTTTATAAAAATTGTATTTAAAAGTTATAATTAAACAATTCTTTTAATTTAAAATTGCATATTCAACATGCTCACATACAAAAATAAATTCTATAATTTTAACACGAAAGCTTAATTTTAAAGTTTTTGCTGCTCCCATGGCCAACTACTGCTTTGTTTTTTTTTGTTTGTGTCACTGTTTTCTTCGTTAAAAAAAAAGTTAAGAAGAAAAACAAAAAATAGAATCAACTGAATAAATATTACTCTCGGGCCACAGCCCAATTTTTTGTTTGTATGTGTACGTGTGTTTGTGTAAGTTGAGTTTTATCCCATTTACTTGTCGTCATCTCTTTAACGTTTTAGAAAAAAGTATAACAATTTTGTTAAGCTCCTTTTGAAGAAAAATCAAAATAAAATGAAAAAAAAAACTCTATCATCACAAGTTTGTATCTCAGGTGACAGTTTTCAACTTCATTTGATATTCTACACGAAATATAAACAAAAATGGAGATAGAAAAAAAAACAATTTTTGCAAAAGCACACTAGACTATTATTCGTGCAAATTCATACACAAACACACAGACGCCTTAGATTTGCACTTTTGTCTCCATGTAAGAATGTCCTTTTTTAAGGATGTTCTATTTGAAATTTTTTGGGAAAATATATTAAAAAAAGTACCACACATTCAACATGTTTCTTCATAATTTAGTGTTCTTTAATACTTTTTGTTAATTTTATATAAATTCATACATACATACTAACGACCATACATTTAACGTTTTAAATACATACACTTATATACAAATTCGTGTTAGTATGTACGGGAGGGAGTACGTAAATGTTTCTCGTTTCGATTTCGATTTCGTTGCATGAATGTGGATTGTAGATTTACTGTCATTAACACCTGTCAACATGTTGTCGCATGGAGTTGTTTTTCGCTTTTATGGCAGTTAATTTTTTGCATGTACTTCGATGATCATGTTGTCGTTGTTGTTTTACGTTTACGTTTATACGAGTTCATTTTAAACACCATTGAGGTTTCGGTTTCCTTTCTGTTGTGTTGTAGTTTGTAATGAATATTTGTTGTTTTTCTTTTCTTTATAAATTAACTCTATTATTTTCATATTTATTTTTTTTTGCTTACAGTACGATAACTTTTATTAACTTTGGGACAGGCGCGGATTCAGGGGGGGAAAGGATATTTCCCCCCCCCCCCCCCCCCTAAATTATAAAAATATGTTTTGCTTATTTCGATAATACACGAATTTCCGAATGTGCAAAACTTTTGGAAATCCCATCAAGTTTTTTTTTTTGTTTTTTATAGAATCACTAATCAAATTTTCAATAAGTATCCAAGTATTTATCCTAATAGGTTTTTATTATACATATATTTCCAATGAAACATCTAGTTTACTGTATTTAAATACATATTATTCTACATTCAATCCCAGCAAGTGCCATCTATTTCCGAAAAATAAACGTTTGGGTTGAATATGCGAGCGGTTGAATTATTAATAAGCCTTAGTATATGCAATTTTTTTATTTGTGCTATGATAAATATTTACTATATACATTTGAATATAACCGTTTTTCGTATCATAGTTTCATCATAGTAGGCTTTGAATTTGAATTTTATATGCATTGCCATTCTACCTTCCAAAACATACATATGAATATATGTATTGGTCTAGTAAAAGTTCACCAAAGAAGAATTATATAACTGTCAAATTTCAAGTGCATTAACAAGAAAATTCTTTGATATACAAAAATACATAAAAATGAGTGAAACAATGGTGAGTCCGTATATATCATTACCCTCAGTCGAAAAGGATGTAGTCCAATGTATAAATTTTATAGGAGAGAGAAAAAATTTTCTAAGGTCTCTAGTTCTGAATATATTAGAAGTCTGTAAATCCAGTTTTGCTTCATTGATGACTCTTTATTGGCTTGCAAACCAACTAAAAATAATACATTTATGTTTTACATAGCTTTTTGTGACTTATCACCTTTTCTATTATATATTTTATACTTTTAATGTACATTTTCGCATGTAAATTTGCAAAAAATAAAATATACTATAAAATTATTTTATTTATTTCAATGTTGACTATTAACAAATATTACCAAATTTTTTTTTAAATTTTCACATTTCAATGGGCCCTAGCGCTTTTTCTTTAGCATTTTTGGAATTACATCTTTAGCATTTGGATATACATATCGTTGCAAAACAAGAACTAGAAAAAAATATTTGTATTTTTTCTGCAAACGATGTATTTTTGTTAACTCTATTGAACTGCATCAAAAACTTAATTTTCAAAAATTGTGGCATTAGCACATTTACGGCTGAAGGTACATATGTACGTATGTATGTGCAGCCAAAATTATTTTTGTCTTTCCATTGTCTTTCCGTAATTTAAATGCAAAAATTAGCTGTAATCAACTTAAACCAGAATAATTATATAAGTATCTTTAGATTAAAACCCAAACAGTTCGACTTAAATTCATTACTTAATTTTAAAATTAGTGAAGCATATTCCTTCTTCCAAAATTTTGTTAACAATTGCATGTTGTTTTTTTGGTCGAAAAATTGGTCAAGCAATTTAGTATGATGTAGTCAAATAAATTGTTTAAAATAAAAAAAAAACATTAAAAATAAATAAAATTATTTTTATAGCCAAAACTTTATTTAAAAAGATTAATTTATTTTAATTTATATTGAACTGATCTTGTGTTCTATTTTACCTTATTGTTGAGTTTTTTTTTAATATAATATAAACATGTCGTTTTTAATAAACTTTTAAAAACAAATTTTTTACTTGTTTTGTACCATAAAAAATTCCCCCCCCCCCTAAGGCTCAAGCTGGATCCGCGCCTGCTTTGGGATTATATCGATAGAAGGAAACCAACTTTGGCATTTTTTGCCAGAACCCTTAAAAGGATTCAAATTTTTTGCAGCAAATTTGTTTGGACCAATAATTTTGCAAGACATTTGAGAAAATGATAATATTTAACCCATTAAATATGTATTGTTAAAATTTTTTCTGGGTGCCCTGGTTGTAGATAGTGAGGAAGTATATCTGTGTGAAGGTTGCTGGTTCGATTCTCATATGATTCACTGTTCTGTTTTACCAAAACAGATTGAAAGTCTGTTTTACAATTGCTCGTAAAGAAAATTGTAATTGTAACACACGGTCAAATAAAAATTATCATTCTTAATTAAATTGTTAAAGAATTATACCTCAATTCTCTTAGACAATTATGTCGTCTTGTCTTATGAAGAAAAGTAGTGGAATTTACGATTCATTTACACAATAAATTTTTTTCGTCTACATTATTTTGATTTGCAGCATTTTCATCTTATTATTTTATTGAAATTTAAACTTTTTTATTTAAATTTATATATTTTAATGGTCCGGCAATAATGTTTTAAAGAAACTTGGCAAAAAAAAATAAACATAAAAATTATTAATGACGAAATTGTCAACTATTGAAAAAAATGAAAGATGTTTAATGAAAACTTTTCATCCAAACTACGGCATATGCTGGTCTGACTTTGGTAAATACCCAATGGGACTTTAGTATATACCCAGGCAGAAATCGTGACTCTTAGTAAAAATTAAGTCAAATGTTGTGTTATCACAGTTCTACTAATAAAAAGTATGACTTAATTTTAGCATTACCACACAAAGTATGTATTTCTGCACACCTACAACATTAAAAACACGAACATTTTACTTCGTTATAACCACACTGATGCTTGCAACACCTTGAAATATTGGTCATAGACTCTCCTTTAAGTAGCCGATCGACTCAGAATCACTACCGGAGTCGAACTAACGATGTCCGTCCGGCTGGCTGGCTGTGCACGTAAACCTTGTGCGCAACGTTTTGGAGATAATTTGATGATATTTGGTAAATAGGCTCTAATTGGCACAAGAAGCACGCCAGTCGAAAATGGGGCGGATCGGTTCATAATTTCACATAGCCCCCATACAAGCTTCTTTTCGGAATAGACTCTTTGTACCCATATACCATCATATTATCTTGGCACTGAGATTAAATTTAGTCCAAACAAATTTTATTACAATTAAAATCATCTTACCCAAATTTAATATGAATGGGTTCATATTTGACCATAGCTCCCATTCAAATACTACTCCCGAAAATATCTTTTAATGCCAAAACTTCCTTAAAAATGTAAGTATTCTTATAAAAATTGGCGACACCCTAATTAACAACACAAAATAGTTGCACAAACGTAAAATTTTGACATGTTTGCCAAGCAATTTGTGTGGTTTACTTTGCCCTTTAGGCTCAATTTTATGACAGTTTGTCATTGGGATTGACTTAAGTCAAAGTATTATTAAGTATTATTATTATTTACTTATCCGTTACACATGTTTGTGCCACTATTGATGTCCCTTGTCGCCTTATTAATGCCATTTGTAATAACATTGATGTCACAATTCTGATGTTCAATATGAAGATGCATTTTTCTCTGAGTGTATACTAAATATATATAGACTTATTAGCATGGTTGAAGGCAAACATTATATAGTTGCGATAAAATTATATATGGATAAAGGGTTTCTTTTTATGCAAATATGTGCATAAATATGAATGTTAAGACTCCATTAATATAAATAATTACAAAAAACAGGCAAAAAACGGGCCGAAAGATCCGACTGTGAATGCTGACTGTCCTGAAGGAATTATAGTAATTATTCCTTGGCAAAGCTGTAATGATTTTTAGCAAGCTTTGATTTTCTAAATAAATTTAAATATGTGCCGGAATTATCGAATTATTCCTTAGCAAAAGCTTAATAGTTTCTTGCGAGCTTTAATTTTCTGACATTAAAAGAAACTTTTTTTTTAAGGTACGGTCTAATGTACATAATATGAATGTAAAGACTCCATTAATATAAATAATAATTTAAGTATTCTCAGTTTTAGTGCGATTATTGTTTTGTTTTAAGATTAAGAAAAATTCTTTATATTGAAACATTTTAAAGCATGTAGATGTTCTGCTAAAAGTGCTTTATGATTGCAATGTAGAATAATAAAAGAAAAGGAAAGAAAAAAAAAGAAAATATTATGAATTTCTCTAATAGACCAAGAAAAGATGAGAAGAGAAGTATCAATATTTTGCAAGAAATATGCACTTTATTTAACGGAAGTATTGGATATTTTGTAGTTGTTTCAAATTGTTTTCTTCACTTCTTTTCGCCATTTCCACTTCTGTGCCCTGGCACAAGAGCTCGGTATTATTATCGCTATCATCATCATCATCATCACCATGTAATATATCGTAATGTAATGTAATGGTAGCCATGCAACCGGATGTTATTGAGAGCTGGGGGTGTTTATATTGCGACTACATAAAAATAATATTCAACACTAAAGAGAACAACAGCAACAACAACAGAAACTTACAACAACTGCTACCGTTGCAATTACACTTTCTTTACAAGATGATCTGGTTTTTGACTTTCATTCCATTATTGTGTATTATAAGGACGGCATACACTTTGAAGCACAACTCGAACGAATTTTGTATATAGAAATATGAGAGAATGAAAAAAATCACTTTAAAAAAATCAAAATATTTACAACATAAGGACAGTTTAAAAATAAATTTAATATTTTCCAAAGTGTCTAATATAATCCTTACAGATTTATAATATTTTCTCTTTAGTTTTTGTTAAATAAAAACAGGAAGTCTCCATAACATTCTATCGTTGTGTGTGTTGGAAGCGTAATATTTTATTCATATTTTCACTATCTGCCTTTTCGTTTGTGTGATTGTATGTTGTGTTTTTGTCTAACAGCCAATCATCATTCATTATGTGGAAAAAATACGTTTATATCTCGTTGCTTTCAAATCTTCATCTTCTCCCTTTGCTTGAGATTCTTCGAAAGCATCAAAAAATAACGAAAAAAATATAAAAAATGTCCATTTTATTATTCTTCGTATTACAGTTGCTTTATTTTATTTTTTATCATTCTTAATTTGGTTTTAGTTGTAGTTGTTGCTAACGATTGTGTGTGTGTTTGTTTGTGCTTGCAATGGTATGAATGGTGTTGTGCTACTTAAGTATAATAAATGCAAATTTATTTGTAGTGTAAGTAATGTTTTTCAGGATCATTTGTTTATTTTGAGTGATACTTTTATTTCATCTTTCTTCCAACCAACAAACATCCTTCCATTCGTTCGCTCACTTATCCATCGAATCCTAAATAGACACAAACAAATACACAAGTATTTAAGTCAAACCAAAAACTTGTTAGTATTTGCAGGATGAGGCAAGAGACGAAAAATCTGGAGTATTTCAAATTTTTAAGTAATTAAATTCTAAAAGAGGATAATAATAGCAAATTTAAATTTGATTTAGAGTTGTTTTTCTTGCTTCTTTTATTTGAATAAATTTAACAGAATTTAAAAGATAAAAGTGAAAAACATTTTTACAATTGTATGTTCATTAATTTAAGTGTATTATTAATGCAATCATGTTCGGAGGAGGATTATTATGCCATTAAAAATGGAATTTGTTTTACTTAGAAAAAAAGTTAATTTCTTATCTTCGCATTATAATTTTTGCAGAATTAAGTACGTCCTCGAATTAAGTCGGTTATATTGAAGTTTTATCGGTGATATTGAATATGGTGTTTCACAAGGCAGCGTGTTAGGTCCACTTTTATTTATTATCTATATAGAAAGATAATTGGAAAAGATCTATTTCTATATGGATGATATTTCCATTTTGTTTTATTTGGTTCTATTACTTTATATGAAGTGGACCTACCATATTAACATGGTTCACTTGGGACAATATCTGCGATGGGCATAATTTTAACCTAAACTAAATGTGTCCATTTATGTTATTTCAGTGACCTTTAAAAGGTGTCAAACTGGTGCCAATTAACCCCCTCTTAGGACATCGCCATGTTAAAATGACAAGTCCCCTTCATAAAAAGTGTTAGAACTAGAACCGCTCCCTACCACTTTAGAACTACCATGTGACAAGTTTGGTGTTAGTTGTTCTCTTTCCCCCAGGGATGGTATGACAAACAAATTCGTAATTAATACAACAACAAACACTTAACTTATACAAATATAACAAAGTAACTGGAGATGGCGTCTATATTAAATTAAAAGTATATCCAGTTATAGGAATTTTATTAAGACTATTAATTAATATCAAAAAAAAAACATAATTAATGCCTTATCAGGCATTGATAGACTAAATATACTCATTGAGGATAAACGTGGATCAGTCAACTGAGTGAAATATTACACTTTATCTGATTTTTGCTGACTTCGGAAGAGATTTTGAAACTATTGATCAGGACGCTAAATGGTACTGTCTCGAATATATCGGTATTCACCGTCATCCGAATGCGCTATCATGATGCTCAATGCGAAACTCGTTTCAAGGGGATTGACAGTGAAGCCTTCTACATAAATTTTGGTGTTAAGCAACGCTGTGTACTCTCCCTTCCGCCGTTCTTACTCGTATTGGACTGGATTGTTACAAAAACAAACATGGAAGCTCCAGATGGTATACAATGGCACTACAACGACTTGGACTATACTGATGATTTGTGCTTGATGTCACATACAGTGAGTGCATACAAGAAATTATCTTAATTTCGGATTGATAATTCATTTTCGAAAGACGAGGAAAGTGAGAATATTAACTGATAATAACACCCCAAAAATGATTAATGAAAACATCATAGAATATGTGGTTGAGTTTTGCTACCTTGGAAGCATGTAAAATTACAGTCTTTTTAAAGAGTACAAAATAAAGCGCTAAAAACTGTACATAAATTACCATGAAACTTCCCTACAATTACATCGTACTTGAAACCTTAAAACTGTTCAATTGTAAAGAATAATACAATTAAATAATTTACTTGTCTTAAATTGTATGAAGATACCTTTGCTCGTATGTCAATACTAGAAAATTTTTGTAATACTTTTTCTAAAAAATATACTTCACTCGTTTCATAAACCTCATCAAATAAACACATACATAATTTTTGTAAATAAACTTTTGTTGTTAAATATAATATTTTTCTTTAATTTCTGTCTATTTTAATTAAAATATTAATAGCAAAGTTTTGTATTCAAATCACTTAACAGCATTGGTCATATCAGGAAAATTTTTTTCAGGAATCAATCAATCATTTAAGAACAACGGGAACAAAGAAAAATTTGTAAGTGTAGAAAAATGTTACACCGATGGTGAGGTGAGTCCTACAGACCCACTTTTATTTTTCTCATTTACCATTTTCAACTCTAAGCACGTAAGTAAATGTAATGCTATGAAAAACTTTACATCTCTTGCTACTAAGAAAATTGGCTTAGTCGCGTTGATAGACCTAATCCATCTGACGCCGGATTAAACGCTAAGTCAAATGATTAAAATTTTTACCACAACAACAGCGAAAAAAGAAATGTAGAATCAAAAAGCGAAAATTTCACCCACTTAAGTCTAATTATTTTTGCGGTGTCTCGTTTGAAAGGATTATTGGCCCATATTTTTTTGAAAAATGACATTGGTGTATTAACCTCTGTCCACGGTGGTGTATATCGGACTATGTTTGATAGCCTATTTCACGATTTCGAAAGAAAACTAAAGCGAACGAAGACTACTCACTCGAATTCGAATCAATTTGGATTTTACTATTTCGCATATTTTCTTTCGCTTGAGTTTACGTGTGTCAAACTATTTGTTTTACGTTACATCAATGCCAGATCGACAGATTGTATTATTTTAACGATTTTTTTTAATACCAAACAAAAAACTACTAATTTGTTTGTAAATGAATACAACACTCAAAACGATCCCGTGATTTTTAAAGAATTTCGTGATTAGTGAACGTAATCACTGCTCCTTAAACTGTGATTGTGATCACGGTTTGTCAGTTTTCAGTTCTTTTATAGCAATTGCGGCCAATCTATATGTACAATACGCGAGCTTTCGCAAAAGAGCTTTTGTAAATACTTTGCAAAAACACTGCAGCAACTTGTAAGAGCTTTCAAAGCTGTTTATAAACATACTTGACTAAATAAACTTTGGCAGAAACATAATACGGTATTGCATTCAAAAAACGCTATTACCCATACAAACAGTGAAATATTATAAATTTGTGTGTGTATCAAAAACACAAAAAGAACGACTTATCATGGACCTGTTACTTGTCAAATTTGGTGACAACTGGGATTCGTGATTTTTCAATAACAGTGAATAATTCACAGGTACAGAAATAACGCTCATCTCTAGTAGTGACCTAGTGCAAACGCCATTTGAAGTTAATAAAAAAAATACAAATAAAAAAAATACAAATAAAAACAAAACAAATTAAAAGTTTAAAGCAAAGCAAAAATTATTAAACATACAAAAAATAAATTAGTGATCAAAAAGTTGCTAAAAAATAACATTCATTTTAAATGAATTTAACAATCGCGGTGTATTTTATGGATGACTAGTTTAACCCGCTGCGCTTTACTACCCCTATCGAAATAAAATTGGTAAGATTTTTTTTAAAAAGCAAAGCATCTTGGACTAAATTTAAATGATTTTAAATTAACCGTTCAACAGATATACAGAAATTTCCAGTGTCTTCGTATGGGAGGTGCCATGCCTACTTTTCCCATTGAAGCTACCTTTTGAAATATGTTGTTGGTTATTATCTAAACTGTTTGTACAAAATTGGAAAACTTTCACTATTGCAGTACTCCAAAAACGTAGAAATCTTTTTTACCATTGTATGGGAGGTGCCACACCCGCTTGTTTAATTCACTCGACTTTTTTGGCAAATGTTGTGATTGATAACGAAGTTATTTGTTTCATGTTGAAAACTCTTACTGCAACCGTCAGCCAGATATAAGGTTATTCATACTTTAATTGTATTGGTTGGTGCCACGCCTACTTGAAAATTAAAATATATTAAAATCCTATGTTAAGCGCCAGGTAATCAGGGATTTACTGTGAAACTTTCAGGACAATCGGCTCAGTAGCTTAGGAGTCTGTAGAGAACAAACAAACATACGCTTTTTCATTTATCTATTACATTTTTATTTTGAAAGGTGTAGTTTACCATAAAAGTGGGTCCTACTAAGCTTGAAGACTTTTGTCTTCAGATATGAAGTATTTAACACTTTCGTCCTATGGAGGGTATTGCTCCTCCTTCGTCTACCCCGCCCATTTTTATTTTGGAATTTATAGTTTACCATAATAGTGGCTTTAACCACATTTGAGGACTCTCGCTGTAATGGTTCTTCAGTTATGCGAAATTAAATATATGCTTCCTATGGGGGGTATTACTTCCCCAGTGCCTACCCCTTTCATTTATATTTTTAAAGGTGTAGTTTTCCATAAGAGTGACTCCTACCACGCTTGAACATTCTCACTATAACAGTTCTTAATATATGCGATATTAAACATTGGCGTCCTATGGGGGTAGCACTTCCCTTGCAGCTATCTTACTTCAAATTTCGGTGCTCAGAAGATCCTACTACAAAAAATTCAAGAAAATGGCTGCAGCGGCACTTAAGATATCCGATACATAATATTGGTATACATGGGGGGTGTATCACAGATAAACATATTTCATTTTTATATATATAGATAGATTCCCAGGCGGACGGTGAGAGATTGAAAGTAAGGCGTAAAGAGCTAAGAGATATGTTAAATGTGCTGGAGCTGCCCACAAAGCAGTAAGTCTGTGACTTATGTTCTTATAAAAAATTAACAGTGGATATTTTTATTAGATTTATATCAAATTTCCGGGATTCTAAAGATATTTTTCGTATGCGTCTACAGAAGATAGAGGCTTCCTCTAAT
Organism: Pollenia amentaria; assembly: GCA_943735925.1. Taxonomy (NCBI): domain Eukaryota; kingdom Metazoa; phylum Arthropoda; class Insecta; order Diptera; family Polleniidae; genus Pollenia; species Pollenia amentaria. Next base: position 2,559,085 of record OX031006.1, on the reverse strand, counting down.
AACAATCATTTTAGAAGCATTTATATACATGCTGACGTGAAAATTGCTACCTTCTTGCTTTTCTTAGCAACTGGGAGCTATCAGCAGACTTTTGAGAATGAAGTTCTTTCGTCCTCAAGTACATCTTCAGTCTTCAGAATTATTGCGGAATGTCTAAATTGCTTTGAAAATGCCATTTGTTCAGAATGGATTAAAGACAGTCGTCCTGAAGATGAAACCCATATTAAACAAGCCTTTTTTGAAACCGCTGCTTTTCCTGGAATTATTGGCTGTGTAGACGGAACACACGTCCGCATAAAATCGCCAGGAGAAGACCGTAAACGCTTGTTCTATATTTGAAAAGGGTACTACAGCATAAATGTTATGGTGGTAAAATATGAAGTTCAATTAATAATTTAATTGACTACACTATGCTAGAATTTGACATATTTTTTGTGACAAGCGGGCACCTGGCGTTTCAACCTTATTCGGGTACGCTGCATACAGTGGTGCTAACTGTTTTTTATGTTAGATCTTTTTAATAGACATACCGTTATTTCGAATGTGGAGCAGGTTTCATAAGATATATTCGCGTAACACAAAACCATTTTGTTTAACCATTAAGCGAGATTTAACTTTTTTCTAATCTGCGCAGTTGTTTTAAAGCATATTTTTTTTGCAAACAAAAAACAAATTGATTGGCAACATTTCGAAATTTGTGTTTTGTAAAAAGGCATTAAAAATTGAAGAAAAAGTCCCATAACTTTTTCATTTTTAAAAATAGGGGATGTTGGTTACAAGGTAAAACCCTTTCTCATGACTCCATTTAGATATCGTAGCAGCTTAGAAGAAAGGCGCTATAACAAAAAACATGCAAGTACGCGAAATGTAGTCGAACGCCGCTTTTGTGTGCTGAAAAATAGGTATAGGATCACGAGGGCTCCACTACGATCTGGAAAAAAGCAACAAAAATAATAAATGCATGTTGTGCACTTCGCAACATGTGCATATTTTCCAAATGTGAAGAGCCTGAACAAGTGGAAGATGAAGAGGTAGCTGGAGGTGAGATTGGAAAAGTGTTGGGGGAAGTCGAAGAAGGTGAAAATGCAATAAGAAGATCCATTGCCATGAATTTGAAAAAAATTTTATGATTAAATAAAAAATTTTACATATGCTTATGCATATTAAATTGTCTGTCTATTTGTTTTTTGATAAACAATTTTATATTTTATTATTGGGCAAAGTGTTCTATTCTGTCGTATTGGTTGTATTTGTATTTAATTTTATATACGTCACATTAGAACACTTTGTGAATTGCCTATATATTGAAAAATTTTCTACTTTGTTATATTTAAAAAAAATTTGCTATATATGTACACAAGTACATATATAAATTTTTATACAAATTTTTATTTTATAAATAAATGTTGAGCATACCCTCTATTTGGTTTGTACTTTGCTGAATCGCCCTCATACAAGCTGCTGTTGCTTCAGCTGAGTCACCCAACCTTTCAATGGCATCAGCCAACTGTTTTACTGCATCAACCTGGTCTATGCCTGTTGCTGAAGTTTGCTCAAACACCCTAATTTGGCGGCGAATGAGAGAAAACTGGGCGTCGAAATTTGTTGTTCTTTTTTTAGCAGAGGAGAAAACTAGATATTCGTTGTCATTTAACAAAATTTGTTCACGCTTGGAAGCTTTTTGTTCTGTACCAGTGTCTGGTGTTTGTTGTTGTGGCAGCATTTTTGAGCACTGTGGCAGTTCTTGATCAACATTTTTTGACGGTTTCACACTCTCAGATTTGTTTAGACGGTTTGGTGTAATCACCGCCACTGCGGATTTGTTTTTGGCGGTGTATTTACCAATGACTGAAAGCATTCTTTGACTGACTCAGTGACCACTAGGTGCTGCAGCTGAAGACAAACACAAAGTTCGGTCTATTATTTGCTAAAGCTCAGTTAAATACTTTAAGCGGTAGAGACCGCCACCAGTTTCCCGCATGCTTTTGTTATTTTCCTCAATTTTTTTTGGTTCGAGACTTTAAATCAGCCCAAGTCTGCAATTAAAATGAAAAATGAGCCGCTCATAAAAATATCAACATACAAACCTTTTCCATTCAGCAAGAGTACGTGTAGGTGGCTCAAGGGAATTTAATTTTTGACATAGATTTTTCCACTCCCCATCTTTCGAAATCTTCGTAGCTCCGAACCAAGCCCCTAGCTAAACTGGATTTTTTTCCATATAGTTAACAAGAGTCTTCAATTGCTGGATTTTTGATTTTTTATACTTTAATAATTAAAAACTGTTAATAAGGTAAAACAAAATTTAGTAATTTTTTACTTACCCTTTGCTATACATTGCTAATATTTTTTTTAATATATTTATATTTCATTAAAAGATTCCGTTGGTCGTGCCTAATTTAATTTTTTAATAACTGATAAAAAATACTGAAATTTATTGTTTGAGGATAAGCTGTTCCTTTGCGCATTTCACAGGTTGCTTAGGCCAGATCATCAGGAAACGTTCTCCTAAATAATTTTAGAAAAGCCAAAGCTATCAGCAAACAAGACTACAGAGGGAATGAGAATTACTTACATACACTCAAAAAGTCTTATTTGCAACAATATCAAAGCTTAAACAAAATACCAACAATAAAACAGTGAGTTTATGTTTTCTTACATTCCCCACTACAATTAGTTGGAATTCTATATTTTTTAAATTTATTTATATTTTTTAATTTACTTATATTTTTTAAATTTATTTACATATATTTTTTATGTTATATTTTTTTTAAAAATTTGTTTAAATTTTTTCTTGTGAACTTTCTTAACGAAAACAAAACAACAAGTGCTTGATTTTGACATTTACGTTCGCAGTGTTGACAACCCTTCCGACATTGTGAAATCCTTTTTTGTATGCCCATACGTTTTCTTTTGCTTTATCATTCGAGTGAGCGTTCGCACGAATGTATTCTTAGAGAAATCAAAATCAATTTTCTTACGCTTAGACTGCGAACGAAATCATTCTTTCGAAATCGTGAAATATGCTATGAAACATTTGTTAGACCTCCTGTGTGAAAACCATCCAATACTGCGGTGCCACAATGGCTTTATTAAGGGAAATATCATACGAACGTATTATTTCGCGTAAAGCAATTTAACCGGCCTGCCGGTTTCCTTCAATGATATTTGAAAGAAATGCCATATGTTAACAAGTCAAGAACCAGATCCCAACTAAAAAACAACATTCCAAATGAAATCATGGCCATGCCCCCAAAATTTTACGCAAAATTCGGGAAGATATCTTAAAAAGAGCACGTCCCATGTACGTGCAAAGCACAAAAAGGCTAAGACTTTCAGAATACTTTTTTGAAAAGCTAAAATAATCGCATTAATAAAGAATAGGTGTAAACAATTTAAGCCATAAAGCGCATTCTGATCCACCCTGTATTTCAACATTTTGCAAATGCAATGATGCAGGCCCATTTGCCCAAGATTCTGAATAGCACTCATGAGAATTAATGTGAGTATATTTTCAATTACACTTTTCGAACGCAAATTAAATAATATATTCCCATTGAATAAATTTCCAATTACATTAATCGTGCTACCATAAAAAAATATATAAATTGTTTCCATCTTATCATTATTTTTGTTTTACACCAAACATCTCAAGTCTTAGTTTACTTTGTAGGGTCAATGATGGGTTTTCTTATCTAAACAAATCTTTTGTTTTATTGTATCTTTAGCCAGCAGCTGCATTAGATTCGAAATTAATTTAAATTTAATACAACCATGAAAATAAAACATTTTCTTTAGTACCAAATGAAAAATGTTTACAACAACCACATAACGACCTTTATTTTTATCGGATACAGTCAAAAGCAAAAGTTTATCAGCGGCGAAAATTTGGATTGTCATTCTAACGTCAGTAATGTAGAGCTTCAGCCCGTTGTAATGAAATGGATCAGAGTCTCTGGTGGAAAGAAAACCCGAAAACCTCACACCTCGCGCAATTACCTAATACAGAAATTTTTTCACATGTAACCGAATCACTTGCATTGCCACTAACTTGAGCACTTTAAATGTACTTTTTTTTTGCACTACATTGTTTTCTTATCAGTGTATTGCATAGACACATATTTAAATATGTTAATTAATGCACTACTTTTGCATTATTATAAAAATACATCATATATGTGCTTTAGTGATAATGTAATAAAAGTGAATTATTCATGTTCACTGTTTCTAGTGATAATGCAACAATAACGCACTATTCATGATGTGTTTAAAAATAGTGCAAAATTAGTGCATTATTTGACGTGATATTTCAATATTAATGCAGTGTTTTTACAAGAAAATAATGCAGTTCATAAAATATTTAAAATTTCTATTTATTTAGAGGTATAAGGGTAGTGTTATTTTAAAGGTAGGGAAATTTTGCACTAAAATATTTTAAATCTATTTAATGGTAATGGAAAAGTAGTTCAAATCGCCCAGGTCTACACACTACTAACAATTCAATCGGGACAACCGGATTTTTAATACACATAAAATTGTAAGAGTAATTTTTTATTAATATCAGTGTTCGAAAGTTAACATTTAATAGTATTCTTTAGTGTTCGGTACGGTAGAAATATGTAAAACACAAACGCTAATAGGATTTGTGTAGTACACAACAAAATTACTGTACTAAAGAACATTTCACTGCGTTCGGTTTTTCGTAAAATCCACAAACTTCTTTCTGTGCAGCTCAGCACCTTAATGTTCTTTCGTTTCAGTTGCGCCCTTCTGGCTGGTAAAAAAATTTTTTTTAACGAAAAACCAGGCACAAACATTTTTAGAAGTATATAAACACTACAAACAGGGGACTACTTGGGTCACATACGGATACTCAAAATTCTCAAGAACGACCCTTCTCTCTTGGTAAGTGATCACATGCTGCCTAGTCTGATATTGGATAGGAACTTAAATGCCCTTATACCTGATATGAACCAATGGGCGGACTAATCCTGGTGGTGCGGGCGCACGGACCAGTTCTGGTTCACCGATAGTTGGAATCAGACGAATGATGATACTGGAGCGGGCATTATGGGCCTGGGCTTCCAAAGGGGCCGGCCAATTGACAAACAGCCTTCGATCTTCCAGGCAGAGATCTACGCTTTCCTTATACGCGCTGGGGAATGTCTAAGAAGAAAAGCAAAGGACTTGAGGATATTTATAATGTCGGATAGCCAGGCCGCTCTTAGATCACTATCTTCTTTAGAGGTAAAGTTCAGGTTGGCCATGGACTGTTTTGCATCTCTGAACGATCTGGGGAAGCACAACGAATTGAATATGTTTTGGGTACCAAGACGTGAGGGTCATTTGGGCAACGAAAGGGCTGTCTGCATAGCAAACAGGGGCGCTCGTCGCCCATTTATTGGCCCTGAGCCTTTCTTCGGCATCCCTGTCAGTCACATTAAAGGGATGTTGCAAAAATGTTCCGAACATAAATTCCTTCAAACATGAACGTCCATTTCTGGATTAAGACAGCCCAAGAAATTTGTGACTCTGTCCCGTAGCAGGACAAGTTCGCTTCTTCTTCTTGGGAAGGGGGAACTTAGGGTACTTGTGGGCCTATTTACGGAGCATTGCGGTCTCAGATATCATCAACATATAACGGGTAATGTTGGTACCAAGATATGCAGATTTTGTGAGGCTATGACGAAACGTCGGAACATCTGCTCAGCTGCTGCCCCGCTTTGGGGACTTCCAGGCGGAAATTTTTCGGGTGAAAAATGATAGGCCCAACTGAAATCTATGATCTTTTACCGATCAGGGGGATAGGCTTTATACGCAGCCTGAACATGACAGGCGGAACAAAATATCCTCTGGGTCGCGGTGCGTATGGCCTTATTCATATATATATTCTATTCTACACTATACACACAGGCTTATCGTGCGAATTGCCAAGCAACAACAAAAATACTAGTGTGAAGCGTTGCTAAAATTTGTTTTGCTCATTACTACATCAATGTGAAAAAAACACTATATACAATATCTACAGAATCACTATCAATTTTTGGGTAGTCGTTATTGTTGTAGATGATTGGGTGTCTACAGTGTAAACAATAAATTTTTTTTTAACAAAAACGAACATTTTAAGAAGTAAAAAATCTGTTAATCCGCCATGTTCTGGAAATCGAAATCAGGTGAAATTAAAATCGATGAAGATTTTCAATTAAATTTTTTGAAAAAATGAAAGTATCTTTTCCTTATTTCAAAAGTAGTTTAGGTAGAGAAAAGTGGTCCTCAAAGTATGAGGTATATAAAAGGAAAAAATGTATGAACTATGAACACAGGAGAGTTTTCAAAATTGGTTCGATTTCAATTTCACGTGATTTCGATTTACAGAACATGCCCGAATACCTTTTATATTTCGTATGATTTTATAACGTGTATCTTTTCCTGATGTAATAAGAGATTTGTGTTGGTTAACTTTCTTACTTAACTGTATAAACCTATTCCTTTAACGAATTCAAATAAACTTTAACGGCTTACTTGAAGGAAGAATTTAATGCAACATGCTCATGTATTCACCAACACATCCATATTTGTTACTAAGGATGCATTTATATGTATGCATGTGGGTTATTACGTATTTGTACATGAGTTGAATAAAATTCAATTCCTTTTGAGTTTTTCCTATTTCTAGTCATTGACTAAACAAATAATAGCCCCCACCCCTCAACTCACGATTTACCTGAAATGTTTTGAAAAACACAGAAAAGTATAACAGCGAATAAAACTAGAGAAAAATGTTTTTGAAAGTTTTTTTTTTTTTGGCAAACTGAATGTGGGCTTCAGACTAATTGATGATGAAACTAAAGTCTAAATATTTGCAAACATCTATTTATTAAAAAACATCTACAACATCCTGCAAGTACTTTTACTATTTTACTAAATCCTTAACATTTTTGTTGTTCTTTGCAAATGAAAAACTTAAAATTTATTCACAGAGTTTAGATACAAGTTTGCTAGTAAAAGTTTTTGATAATATTCATGACTTTTTGGCCTAATAAAGAAAATGTTAAGAGTGATTGTAGAAGAAAAAACTGAAATTAAATTTTTGATAAAATAGAATCCACTTCAATTTTATTTATAATTAATGCGATCTCAATCCAGAAGAGTAACCAACAACTTCTCTTTTAAGTAACAATTCAAATATTTATTTTACTCTTCTATTAAAAATTTCAGATAATGCCTTTTTTACCTTGTGAGTACTAAAAGTAATATTATGCACACGACCTTGAGTGCATAAAGTGAAGTCAAAAAGTAATGATACCTATTAAAAATTATTGTAAGTTATTATTCATGCAACATTTTTCATTTTCTTCTCTTGAGTTTGCAACCACAACACAAGTAGAACAGAAACCGAAACACAACACACAAATTGTTGGAAGATAAATAGAGTGTTCGAAGATATTTTTTTTTATTTGAAGGTCAATTTGTAGAAGGTGAATAAATGAATAAAAAAAGGAAAAAAGAAAGTAGAAACATGTACTGTTTGTATGTTCAGTTTAATCTATTTGTTTTGTTCGGCAGCTGATTGATTTGTTGATATATGAACGTAAATAATTTAAAGATGTTTTCCCACTTACATTTCACTTTCAAAAGTCATCGATTAATATGTTTAATTCTTTTTATTATTGTTGCTGATTTGACTTTTTTGTTTAATTTTTCTACACTTTAAATTGACTTAAAATAGCTGTCATTAAAGCTGAAAAAGGAAACAATTACATCAAAATTTAAGTTTTATTAATAGTTACATTCTCAGGAATTTTTATTGTTTTGTTAAAGGAAATAATGAGATACTCAACAACAAAATTTATAAGGAAACATACAATGACTAAAATATTTAAACTAGATTAGCAGGACAAAGGTCAGAAATAAAATGCAGAGATAGTTCATCAACACAAAAAACAGCACTTGTGGCCCATTGTGCAATGGGAGGATATACACCAGATTTTGACAACGTAAAAATTTTGCAGCGAGAGGAAATATTTAAACGAAGATTTATATTGGAAATGTTACACATCAACAAAGTCGAACAAGAATAGAGAATGAACTACCGAGCCGAAATAGAAAATTTACCAAAGAGTTATACGTACCTAATAAATAAAAATAACACTACGCAACAATCAAAAATTTCCCGAATAAACACAATATTTTTTTGATCCGCTATAGTCACCTAAGTGCAAAAATTACATTATTTAAAATTCTATTGTAAGGTTTTTTAAAAATGTTTTTTTTTTCTTCTAAAATTTGAGATTTTTTAAGAGGCTGCTCCATACATCTTGTCGTAATTTTGGTACGACATACTCGATATTATTATGCAATCCGTTAAAAAATTTTAAATTACGCCAGATTTAAGTCGATCTAATATAATTTTTTGATTCAGCTATTAGTTTTGCAGTTATTGACAAGGGAATTTTTTTTTTGTTAAATTATAAAATTTTTTAACTCAAAAAATTCATAAAAAATTTTTGTATAGATTTCCTGATGATTCTTACCTTCTTAGGCGAAATATTGAATATAAAATAAATAAATAAGAAATATTTTAACCATAGACCTCGAGCCTGATTATTTACATATTTTTTTTAAAAGTTACAAGGTCGAAAGAAAAACATATTTAGTTAAAACAATTCAATTAAAAAAATGTTTTCCAAAAAGAAAAACTTCCAGACACGCTACATAAATCTAACGTTTTATTTCTCCATAGAATTGAATTTTTATTTCGAATCTCATAAATTTATAAGGTTAACGCTCAAACAGATTGGTATTGTAAATAGACATGACATAGAGAAATCTTTAGAAATACCCACACAAAATAAAAAAATTATTAGTTCAGTTTTTGGAAATTTAAGCTAAAATCTCTCTGCATACGCAGTGGGCATACAATTACTATATATTTTGAAGTGGGGTAGTTTGTTACAAACAAATCTTTTGGCCAAAACAGAAGAAATATAATAATTAAAAAAAGTTATAATAACTGATTCTTACATTTACTTCGGGCTTCCCTTAAATTAAATTTTGCCCATTGATATGATAAAATGGCAAATGTAGAAAAGATTTACATGATAATCTTCACTAGGGTCTTCTCCATGGTGGATCTTAACCACAGGGTTACAAAATAGCTTTTACCAATTGCCCCACTCCAATGTAAGCTCAACCAGTGCACCCCAGTAGCAATTTGAGTGCATAGTCCGGCAAGATTGTGAGCTGGAGCTATCAAGCCTCCGCTGCCTTTGAGAAAATGCTGTTGAGTAGCAACAATACCTAGAAATAATCGTCCCTCAGGCCAAATTCTTTCACAAGTGGTTAAACATCAGCCTTTAGTGGGATTTTCCGTATATCTGTTCCCACGACCTTGGGTAGTAAAACACAACCGCCACGTGATCCCCAAAAGAATTTTTTCAACGGAAAAGCACAACGCAAGAAGGATATTAATGGATGCCTTAACCAATTATTAGTCTGGTGCCGTGCCACTGATGCTGCTGTCGCCCATGGTACCAGATAGGATCTTTGGCCAGCCACGATCGCAAAAGATCTCTCAATTTTAGATTTTTACCATGCCCGAGGTAAAGACTGCACCGGATTCCCTTGGGGGATGTTACACCAAAGGTAAATATACCAAAATTGTCCCTACAAACCCCCGGGGGATGATCAATCGGCACTAAAATTTCATTTGCCACGTGCGAAAACTTGGACATTAAGAGAGAAGGATCCGAGACGCCATCAGTGGCGCCCAAAATTCGATGTTAGGTTAAAAAGTTAATAAAGATGGAAATGAAGACATAGTGAAGCCATAAACAATCATATCCAGAACGATGAAATCGGTTTTAAAACGGCGGCACTATATATAGAAAACCAAACGTTAAATGTAATAAATATGTAAAGAAAAAGTGGAAAGTTTAAGAAGGGCTTTCTTGCCTCGTGCAAAAATTGGACATTAGGAGGAAGGATCCAATATGGCATAAGTTGCGCCCAGAATTTGATGTCGGATAAAAATACCACCACATTCAAAAATGAAGCCATAAACAAGCCATGAATAAGATAACGATAATATGTTAAGATCGGAGTACAAATGGCGACACAAAGTACAAACAACTAAAAGGGCGGTATCCAGAGGCGTAGCAAAAAAGTTAAAAAAAATTTCTTTGTCAACTAGTCTTTAATCCTAGAGGGTGACTGGCTCAAGTTTTTTTCGAACAACCTTAATGAAGCCCTTTAATTTTAGTTTTAATTGAATTCAACTTACAAATATTCCAAACAAATCTCCAACCAACTCCGCCATGCATTGACGGGTAATTTGCTACTTTTCATCGTATCCCACCGGGTTCTTCCTCTAAAAGTGGCCAAGTCAAAAATTTTGAGTTTTCACTTTTGCGCAAAAACGATATACATTTCACTACTCTGCTGAATTTTAACACCTTTCGAGGAACCGATGCGATGTGCAAAGGTTTTTATTGTTGTGTGTTTGTGCATTGTATAATTTTAAGATTCAAGAAAAAAATGTCAGCTTATAAAATTTCTATAAATTATAAAAGAAGAAAAAAAAAAAAAAATAATAAATTAAATTCTTTTTGTCCTTTAATGTATTTAAGTGATATTGTTTATATTGTTTTCGATATCACATATATGAGTGCTTGTGTATGTTTGTGCATTTGGACATATATTTTATTAGTATTGGAAAACATTTACAAAAATTAACATCAAATCAAATGCTGCCAAGCGCAACGACCCTTTTTCTCCCATAAAAATAAAAAATTGACAACCAAAATGAGAGAAAATTTCAAAAATAAAAAATACGTATAAACATACATACGTAAATAAAATAAGAAAATAATATATACAGCAATCTATTGAAGATTAGGCTGTAAAGGAGGTCATACTTGAGTTGTTGCTAAAAAATAAATGTAAATGTGTGCGAGTAAGACACACACACACATACTTAAAACAAAAATAAAAACAAACCGATAATATTTGTGTTGCTTAACATAAAAAGGGAAAAATAGAATTGCCTACATATGCCACATTATATGTGGCACATATACATACGCACAATAGTGTATAAACAAACAAACAAAGAGTTAGACATACATATGCACACACACACATAAGTTTAACAACAAAAAATTAATATACATTTTATAAATAAATATATGAATAAGTGCGAAGATGTCTGTGTGTATGTGTATCAAGCAATTTATTTGTGATTAGCGGAAACAACCCGAAATAAAGAATTGGACGACCAACTGATGGTCAGATCAGAATTATTATCGGCTCCTAAAAACTTCAAAAATGTTAAACTCAGATAAAAGTGGAAAATAATGTTTGTATCCGTTCTTTTATAAAAGCATTTCTTAATGTATCAAAATGTCTTTCTGTGTAAAATAAAACGTCATAAATGAAAGGATTAATAATTTATTCACTTACAACTTAAAATGGCTTCCTCTCTTTTTTTTTCTTTTATATTAAAAAGAACTAAATTAAGTGTAAGAAAATAATGTGACCCTGAATCGAAAATGAAAATTGGGAAAATACTGTGTCCCCATATAAAAAAATTTAAATATATGGTAAAATATGAAATTGTATCTCAAATGTTAAAAACCTTAAATTACGATGTATTTTTTTTGATTAAGTTAAAAAAATTAATTAAAATAAAAATCAAATGATACATTAGTTATGGAATAGCGATGTATGGAGTTTCATAGGAAAGGATTTGAATTTAAAAAAGGCATGAGTTGAAAAATGGGGGAAGAGGGGTTGGGGTAGGACGATGGGAAGTGGAAGCTGATCGAGGAATGGAGATATCGGATTAGGTATGTTTGAAACAAATGTTGGGGACAAAAAATAATATTTTTTTTCAAATTTCAAATTTCATAAATTTTGTATGGGGCCACCTTAACCCTCTGCGACTGACGTGACTTTATAATAACCATTCCAATGACGTAGTAGTACGCTAGAAATTTTTTAATGGCTTATATTTTCCAAGTTCTGTTTTGTAAACCTTCTGAAATTATTTTTTATATTAGATTAATGTTATAGCTTTTTATTTGCTCTAATTAATTTTTGAAAACAAAACGACAGTTAATTTTAAACCTTATTTAATGGCATGGCATAAAATGGCCCTGAAGAACTTAAATCTATACAAAAACAATAAAAAAAAAATTATAATTTCCTTTTTTTTTACAAGTTTTACAGTCTCATCTGAGACAAGTTTAATGGTTAAATAAAAAGATTCAACTGATTTTATCTAGTGCATTGAACCAGACATTTGGACATGAATATGTTAAATTGTTTGATCCAAAATCTCAGAATCTACTCTTCACGGATTGATGTTCTATTAGAACAATTAAAAAACTGTTTTGTATTAGAGCGAACAATCACAAAAAAAAAAAAAGTAATAAGAGATATAAAGTATTAAAACAATTTTATTGACGTGTTGTTTAGGAGACACTACAAAAATATAACAAAAATATTGATGTGGTTGCTTCTCAGACAACTACTTAATACTGACGTGGTTGTCTTGAGGAAACTTTTCTGGTCAAAGCGACGCGTGCGCTCTATTTAATCGAGTTCGTCACGCCAACGTACACATGAAAACGTATTAAGAAGGTACTGAATGCGTGAGAGCCGATATTTGAAAAAGAACGGAGAAAAATCCCTCTTTTCTTTCATTGGTGTCTGTTAGACAACCACGTCAGTCGCAGAGGGTTAAGGAATGAAGATAGGGGTAAGTATGTTCGAGAAAAATGTCGGAGAGGTAAAATTAATGGGGGTCTGCCCTAGCATCAAAAAAGTAAGAGGTTTTATTAAGAAAACTTAATAAATTGGTTTAAGTTGTTTTTTTTAAGTTCATAAAAAAATATTAGTTCAAGATACCGTAAAAATTAAAAAAAAATATATATTTATTAGCGGTTTTCACCCTTTGTACTAAGTGTACACATCTGTTTTATTTAATACGATTTTATACTTCAAAGCGTGAGTGTCTTTTTCGTATGTAGAGACAGATAGAGTTTCGTCAATTTTTTTTTCTAATAAAGTCAAAACACGTGCTTACTACAGTTTTTTGTTGGATTTTTCAACCACTTCATAGTAAATTTTAGTCTAATACATTTTGGTGTTGCAGTGATGGAAAAGTCAGAACTTTAACTGAAATAATAAGATTAACAAGGTCCACAAGGCAATTTACCAAGGAAACCGCTATTACGTTTTTAATATAGAACAAAAAATTTTGAAAAATATAATAATTTTTATGTTATTGAATAACATGGTGTTTAAAATTTGACTATTTTTACAAAATCGGTTCACCTCTTTATGTTTCTGAGCGGGCGGGTGGAGTATAAAAATCAGATTATTTGAAATAGATATGTTTTTTATTATTTGTTAAAAAAAAATTCAATCCAAGATGTGACATGTTTTTGTTAATAAAAACTAAGGTTTTTTATTCACCATTTTCGACATTTGCCTGAAGTAGGGTGCATATCGATATAGAACCAAGAAATGCTTATGAGTAATTTTCGAAGCCAGTACTTATTAATAATGTTAAAAGGTAAAAAATTAAAAAAAAAACATTTGAGCAATATTAATAATATTTATGCCTCCATTTTTGTCAAAATTAAGCAATTTTTTAAACTCATTTCAAAATTCCTAATTCGATTATTCTTCACGACTAGGCGGATTGGGATATTGCAAAAAACCTTTTTGTCCTTCCTGACATTTCTGAGTTTATTTGAAATAAAAAGATGTTCTTAGAAAATTAATTAGACCCTTATTACCGAATATATTTGCAAAAAATAAAATAAAGTCAAAAAAATATTTAAAAAAATTCTTACTCTAATAATTTTAAAATTGTAAGAGACAACTTAGTGAAATAAACTGGAATTTCTTGATCTTCCTACTATCTAATCACAATATGTGTACAAGTTACAAGCTTTACAATGTATACATAACCCGAGGTGGGCAATTTCAACACCTTTTATCTCATCTTCTGTTCTAACACGGTATTCTCATACTCCATTTTCTTGTAGACTATGCCATCTTCTACGACTCGTTCGTACATCATTTTATAATCCGACTAGGAGTTTAGGAGATTCAGATTTATTACCATTTTTTGCCGATTGACCCCACTGTGTATAAAAGCGACTAAAAATCGCTTCTTAATTGCATTTTACACTATTTCAATGTTATTTATCGTCAGCACTGAGTTGGTTGCTTTATAAGAAATTTTTAATAATTCACCATTATTACCTTGATTAATAAATCCAAACACAATTCGCTATATGACACAGAAAATTAACTCATTTTAATAATTTTATCACTATAATTTTAATTTCTGAAATCTTATTATCAATTCAAATGGTTTTAGTAATAAAAAAATATGGTTTTGTTTTTCTTAATTCGTTATGCGGTTGTTTAAAACTGCTGCCAATCAATTGTTAATAAATTGTTGTTATAATTGCAGTATCATTAAAACAGTTGAAGCCTAAATGTATGCAACAGATTTTATCACACACTTGCACTTCAATATTCGTGACTTTTTTTCAGATAATTTATAAGTTTATTCTGCGATATCTACTAAACTAGAAACGCAATCTAAATAATTTTTTTAATTAAAACATGGTGCTGTATTTCAATAAAATCGACATTAAAATATTAGCAGTGAAAATATCTTACACGCATAAGCTGCATGAAAATTTTCACCAGTTTTCGTGGTAAAATTTTTAAGTAACTTTATTAGATTTTTTCTAGCGCAAAATGTGACTTACGAAAACCAATAATGTATATCTTTTAGAACAACAGTTCTCTGCATGATAATATTTTTAAATAGTAACAATGGAAAAATCGGGTTTCTGCAAATAAACCCCCCCACGCCCCCCCCTCTGCAGCGGGATGAGAGTTGGTCACTTTTGATGTTAACGAGCAACTCTTGGGTGTGCCAAAAATACCATTAGGTGAAGGAAAAGGCAAACGTATTGCGGAGGGCGTTTTCTAGAGTGAAATATAGCTGACCGCGTTCAAGCTATTTCTTTTGATCCTACGTCAACGAGCACTAGCCAATTCCATGGGGCATCGTTAATGTTGGAGCAACGTGATCTTTTCTATCTGCCATGCAGACATCATATTTATGATTAAAGGATGCATTTGAATGATAGAAATCTTGACTTTAATCGGTAGTCGTTAATCGGGTTGCGCAAAAATGTTGGGGAGACAAAAATTAAGAGAGGGGGGGGGGGGGGAAGTCAGTCGGAAATTCTACCTCTCCAAGAGTAAATATGTGGCAGTTTTGGAATTTTTTTTTGCCAGATAACCGTCTACTTCCCTTCGTCCCACACATTTTTTCTTACAAAAATAGGGGGTCTAGCGTTTAGAAATCGGAAAGTCGCGCTCTATCCCATACCATAATATTTATATTAAACATTTTGCCCATTAGTGTAAACTCCAACATAATTGTCGATTTTAATCAACGTGTGTGATTGTGTATGTGTGCGTTTGTGTATGCAGGAATGTTTGCTGGCCATTTGAAGCAATGAGTGATAAAGGATATTTTGTTATTGTTATTTTTCTTTGTGCTCTGAAAATATGACATTCTTTAAATTGAAGCGCAATCATTTTCGGTTAAAAGATTTTCTGGGTGCCATAAAGGCAATTGCTGCTTCAGTTCATCAATGCTCTTACTTGTGAAGCTTTTGTTAACCGTTGCTTTGTTATAGTTTTTCTTACTGTTGTTAATATAATTTTGTGTTGGGAACATCAACGAAAAAATTTAATTTCTTGATGTTGTAATATTCGTTTATTTTTTTTCTTCCAAAAATTAAACCAAAGTTATTTTGTTGTCGTCTTTATTCGTTTAAGCTCGGAAACATTCAGAGTTAAACCTTAATAAATCTGTGTGCGTGCGTGTGTGTGTATATATATGTGTGTGTGTGTGTGTGTGTTTTTAGGTACATATGTATGCATGTCCGTTAGTATATTTATGTTCATAGATGTAAGCACATTGTATTACTTTTACTACTGCCACAGTTACTGTGACTACTATTTTTGTTGCGCGCATACACATTTGAAATCCTGCTTGTACTTGTATAGCCTTATTTTAGCGTAAGAAGGGAATTCCCAAGTAAATCTTGCTTCAAACGCCTTCTTTCGAAGTACTCTTTTGCCGGATTTTATCTGTTAAGTGTCATCAGTCTTATGCCGCCATTTATTTGTGTTCCTTCTTACTCTCTTTTTCATTTTTATAACCCTCTTCTCTACATCGCTTTCCGCTTAATGTATGAACTATATTTATTTAACTTACACACTTACATGCGACTCAATGTATGTGTGTGCAAAACATAAAAAAGTTTTTAATAAAAGCAGCAAGAGTAATAATAAAACAACAACAACGCAACCACTATCAAAGAATAAATGAACAAATAAGATAAAACACACATACATATACACACACATACACATTAACAATAAAAGCGTATTACTTTTAAAGCAAGGACATAATTTGCAGAAATATTATGTTCGTGTGTGTATGTGAGGAATGTAAGAGTTTCATTTTTTCATTTTCTTTTTTATGAACTGTAAATAAACACACACGCGTACACACACATGCTTGTGTTGCATGTTCCTACATGTGAGTAAGTTTGAGCGCTTTCGCTTAAAGAAAAAAATTTACATAAATAGAAAATTTGTTCGTTAGTCTACAGGAACTCCACTCGAAACTAGTGACAAATACCGAAAATAAATTTAAATTATAAAAACACAAATTTTTTTTAAAGTTTTTCCATAAGCAATTTTTTAGTAATGTTTTTTGTCATTCTAAATAAATTTAATATTAAGCCGAAGTTAAAATTTGCTGTCAAAATATTTTTGATCCATTACTGTTTTATTGAGGGGAGACCGGGAAATATTTGTAAGGCATTTATTTAATACTGTATGAGTTTGGTTTTGTATGCCTGTGTTTCTGCCGTTCAAAGTTACATAGAGTTCACATTCGTTATCTTCAGTTTTTATAACTTGAATTCATTGAAAACTTTGAAAACGCTTAAACTTTTGCAAAACAAACCCTATTAGCTTTGTGCAAACATACAAAATAATTCAAAGAATATTTTGCCTCTATTAGACTAAAACTCTTTCTTAAAGTTTTAATAAAAAATGAATGAAAACTTAAGAAATACTTAAAAAAATATGTAAAACTTATTTATATTTTACTGTAAAACTTAAGGAATTTTGTATCCTTAATTTCGCTTTTTTTCGGCTCAATCGAATACAGTTAATAACATTTTTATAGGCCATAACGACATTGAACTTTATTAGTATTTTAGTTCTAACAAAAAGAAATTACAACTGAGAGTCATCATTATTATTATAATTTTAGACATTAGAAATAAATTTGGTTTGTATGTTAATTTTAGTACTTGTCTCAAAATTACATTTCATCAGCATAAAAATGTTTATAACCATAAATTATAAAGATTTTCTATGCCATGTTTCCACTGGTCCATATCAGAGCAAATTTTTGTCATTATAAAAGCAAATAACAACGATTACTACTCATATAGACACACACACACACACACACACGCACTCACAGATTAATTATGTGACCAGGGACTATTTAAAATGAGTGTGTGTATGTGTTTGTAGGGAAATAAATATCAAAAAGAAAAAAGCATAATAAAATAAAAGGACACAAACTGTTGGCCAATTTTGTAATTTAATTGTGTTCAGATTTACACTTCGTCTATAAAGAATTTGTTGTTGTTTTTTTGTTGCCGCTCAACATCTCTTATTCGTATTCGTACTTTCGAAACGAACAAATAAATAATAAACGCCACGCCATACCGTGAATGGCATGGCCCGTATATTATTTTAGCCATTAACGATATTTAAATGACTGTATCAAGTATTTAATGACTTAAACCAGAGATTTTTATTTACAACAAAAATAAATTAACTGCGATCGTTAACAGCATAATAAAAAAGGACCGGCATCAGCCTAAAAACAAGTGAAATCGACTCGAATGGGACTGGGATTAGGGAAATTGAAAAGTAAAAATTATTAAATAAAATCTTGTTTATAAAAAGGATTGTAATAGATTTTGAGCTGATAAGGACATTATTTTCTTACAGATTTGAAAATGGGGTAGCAAATTTAAAACTCTTTTATTTAAAAACCTTTGCCTAATTGCGATGAAATTAAATTTAAGATAAGACGGTTTTACAATGTTTTCAAAATATTTTGTTCTAATTTCTTAATTCTTGCGGACTAGATAAGATTCCTTGATAACCTTCATACGTTTGAACTAAAGGAAATCTATAGTTTGTAGCTAAAATTTATGAAAGTCTTTGGAGCTTAAATAAATTTATAACAAGTAAGTCGGTCAAGCTTGATTGTATGATAAGAGGTTAAGATGCATCTGAAAGTTATTTGTGTCAATTACACATGCCAACAAATTTTTTTTTCCCATGGCCCAGACTCGTCCTTTTAAAAGGTTTAAATTGCGCTGAATCCGAATCTGTACTCTGAATTTCTACATCGCATTAGGTTATTCAAAATGTGTTCGGAAAGTCCAACCTTTAAATTACCTTTAAAATTATTGTTTATCCATTGTGATATCTTGTTTCTCCTCTGAGATGTTTTAACCTGAAGTTTGACAACCCCTTTTTTCGCCTTATTCGTGGTTTATTCGCCATTTTTTTGTGTGATTTGTTGTAAAATTTTGACTTTGTTTTTAAGATTTTTTTTTAATTTAAAAAAAAAACATACACATTTTAAAAAAATCTTAAAAAAATTATAAAAAGTTAAAAAATATAATAAATATAAAAATACAACATGTAAGTCAAATTTATAAAAAATTTAAAAAAATGGCGAAAAAACATGAATATAGCGAAATATCAAACTTCAGGTTAAGTTATCGCAAAGCTAAACATTCATTTAAAAGGTAATAAGCAGGACTTTCAGCTGACCTGTCAGGTTTTATAAACAAAAATTAATGCGCGATTTGGGTTAACTTTAAGCAAAAACCTGATGTGATGGTGAAATTCTGAGCACAGGTTCTGCGCAAATTAAACCTTTAGAAAAGTAAAGGTCAGTCTCAGTGTTTGGACTTTTTTCAAATTTTGCAGGCCTGTGTTATTATTTAGATATCTCCATCGATATAAGATTTGTTTGCCTTTAAGTGGTTAAAGGATGTGGGATAAAATGGGAAATATGATTCATGTTGGACCTACCTGCACCAAATTTTGTCATGATGCAAAACACGCTAACTTACCAAAAATTACCAAAAAACAAAGTTTTGAATTTTTTGCTAGTGAAGGCGTTTTGCGTTTTGGCTAACGATTTATATTAGCTATAGTCAAATATAGACCGATTCCAATAAAATTAAATGAGATAATTCAGAATGTCATAAAATAAGTTCGGACCAAATTTTATCTAAATACCAACATAATAAAATGGCTTATGGGCACCAAGACTCTATGCCGGAAATAAGCTTGTATGGGATCTATGCAGTGATGCTATAGTTTTTTTTTTAAAGTCCCTATGCACCCCGAAAAAAATAAGGATAGCATTTTTTTAACTTGAAGGTACTTTCGTATTATATTTCTTTTTTTTTTAAATAAAAGTAGTGGTTACGTGTAGGACGTCAAATATTTCATAGGTGTATATATATATATATATGTTCCCATCGATCCTATAAGGAGCATAGGGCCTCTAGGTGTATAAAGACCTTTCGATATCTGTATTATCATGTGGCAGTGATAAATCAAAGATAGCTAATTTCGACTAAAGGGGGAAAATTAAATCTTCATTCAAATTGCTCATTTTGATGACTTTACCCCAAAAGTTCTTGATTCTAACCATTTTCAATAGGCTAAGTCCTTGTGATAATTAGAGCCTGTATACCAAATTTAGTCAAAATATCTCCAAAATTACGACCTGTACTTTGCGCACAAAGTTTACATGGACAGCCAGCCATCAGCGGACTGTCATCGTTATATAGACTCAGAAAGTGATTCTGAGTAGATCGGTCTACAAAAAGATGGGGATATGATCGATATTTTAAGACCGATAGTTAAGTGTTATAAGCATCAGCACAAATGCATAATACCCTCTCCACTATTGTGGTGTGGGTACAAATAAACAAATTTAATGTAATAATAATGTTGTTCTAATGAACTTAAAGACCAATAAACCAGTTCTTGGAAATTTTAAAAAACGGATTGTTCTGGTTTAAACTAAACGAGGCCTGTATCCCTGACTTACATTTTTTATTATGTGATATAATATTTAAGATGACATAACATGATGTTCAGGATACAAATGCCATAAATTTATTAATATAATTAGGAAGAATTTATGATAAAATATTTTCAAGCTTATAAAAAAAATATAAGAAAGCAAAATCGATTAATTTGATGGGAACGCATTTGTTTTTAAAAATTTCGAGTTGTGTCTTGGACAAATAGGCAATTCTGCTGCTAAGATAAATAACACATACACTGTAATACATACACATATAATCTACGTAATAGATAGATACATAGATACATACTTCCCTGCAGGAAACGTGGGATCATTTGTCTTCTAGTCGCCACATTTGTCAAATATTTTGTTACTCTTTGCTGACACGGTCAACCAAGAGGCTACAGTTTTGTCTGTCTGTGAGAAAAAAGAGAATTTACTTGAAATTTTGTGAAAATGATGCAACAGCTTACAGTGAAAGCTCGGATTTTATATAAAACATCACAATAGTGAAGAGGGTATTGCGCTTTTAGTATATTGATAGACTCAGAACTACTCTTTGAGTCGATCAAACGTTGCCCGTCAGTCCGACAGGCTGGTTGTCTGTCCTTGAAACTTTTTATCTTAAATGACAATTAAGATTTCTACTGCAGGTCAAATATGGTCATTTAGTGGCCATTTATTGGGTCAAAATCAAAACATAAAAATAACGTTCATTGACCTGAAAATGTGTTGCAATTTTCAGCTCGATAGCTGTTTTAATTTCGGAGGTAATGCGTCACTAAAAAACACGCAAACGATTATAATATATACATATATAAATATATTCATGAAAGTGAATTGAAATTCAAAAATATTTTATTAATATTAAACTTTACCCCAGCGCTATCTACCGGGTCAAAATTTTACCAGGAAACTAATTTTTGTTTAATAAATAAATTTTGTGAATTTCAGCCGAATCATACCATTAATTAAAAAAATTTAAATATCACGACAATAACGCCACCTTTCCAAGTTTGGTGTCAATCGCTCTAGCAGCTCTACAGTTTTTGTAACACGTACCCGGAACAAACGTTTTTATGTGCATATTTGGATGATTCACAAGATAATCATAAAGTTGTAAAGTCATAAAATAGTTATAAGTAATATATATAATGCTGTGGGCAATCGCTTACAATTGAGATTTCTATTGCACAGTTATGACCAGGGAAACCGTAAATATGCATGTTCTTCCTTGTGCGGCCAATGAAGGCAGAAACAATATATTTATCCGTTTTAGAGCTTTTTCTGAATTTCGGCATCGATTTGTTAGTGCATATTTTTGCATATTTTACCCTTTATAGCATTTTTTACATAATTTAGTTGAAAGAGCATTTTTTAAGTTTGTAGCGCATATTTTAAGGCATATATAATAAATTTTCTTTACAAAGATTGGCGTTTTCTGTTTTAAATATCTGTTTGTACACTCAACGTGGCTTCAATTTCGCCATCTACATTTAATTTTTACTCTGAAATTGTAAGCCGAAGCAGGTTGTCATTAAAGATAAATTTTCATTTAAACCTTTAAAGCAAAATTGAGAAAAAAGCAATTGTACGTATACGTTCTTAGCGATGTAACACATAGAAATCTGGACCAATCTTTTAGAAAACCTACCGACTCTGAATCACTTTTTTAAGTGATCTTACGATGTCCACCCGTCCGTCTGGCATATGGATTTTAACCTCATAACTATGGTATTCATTTAATCGGCCTTTTGCTTTATTCGGTAAATTGTTCGATTAATTAACCGAGGTTTTGTTTTAATCGGTTAAATTTGTTTTTGATCGGTTAACCAATTAATAATTTTTTTTATAAATTAAGTAATTTCAGTAAATAAAACTGCATAAATTATTTATTATTTGGAGTTTATAAGTAAAAAAAAAACAAAAAAATAACAACCATAACAATTCTTAAACTAAAACGAGCAGACCAAAGAATAATTCATAAATATGTAATACATATTTTTTGATTAATACATAAATATTATGTATTAATTAAAAAATATTTTGTGAGATAATTTTATTTGTTATTTCAATAGTTTAAGTAGCTAATCTTTAAGAAAAGTAATTTGGTTTAAATGTTTAGGATTTATGCGATTTTTTCTTTAGATTTGATAAAACTTGACTTGGAATCAATTCTTTCACTTATCATAGATGTTGGGGAAATCGAAAGCAACCCATAATACAGAATATCTAATTTCTCGGTCCTTTTCCTGGATTTCTCTAAACATATTAACTCTTCCATTGTACCAGTAGAGTTCTGTTTATTTTTTTTTTAAATTTTTAAATTTCAAATTGTTTCGGTTAATTCGGTTAAAAGATGAGAAGATATGAAAGGAAAACAATAACTAAACACATCCATAAAAAAGCTATTGACAGCAAACACTTATTTAAAATGAAGATCACTGAACACCTTCTTTGTTTATATGAACCAATATTTTCTTAACAAATACCTTTTATATATGAGACGAAACAAATATTTAAAAATACAAAAAATATATTATAACACTAAAAAAAAATTAAAAATTTTGTTTAATCGTTAATCGAAAATAGTTAATTTTAAATTAACCATTAGTTTATCGGGTAGTAATTGATCGTTTAACCCAACATGGCATTACTTTGTTTTTGTGAGCCCATGACTGGCCATCGTTTCTAAATATGGTAAAATCTCGAAAATTCGTCTAGCGTTTGGGCTTTACCGATTATAATTTTAATATTTTTTTTTTTTAAATGCAAATGTTTTTTAATTGTTGAATATTTTGTTTCCAAATGATCATAAAAGGCGTTTTTTCTGGTTTCCCTGGTTATGACGAATCAATGAACAGAGCATTAAAAATTTTATTTTGTTTCAAACACAAAAGTATTTTTTTAAACAATTGTAAAATATTAATTAGGACATTTTGACGATATGACTTGATAGCACACCTTGTGAATCACCCAATATACAGATTAGATATAAGTTTGTTTTTTTTTAAGTTAAACACGTTATATATACAAAATATATTTGCAGATATTTGAATGAAATAAATTGTCTTCTTCCCAAATATTATTAGCGCGAAAATCTTGTAAAAATTTGCACAAGTGCAGAATTGAACTATTATACCTGTTTCAGATAATGCGACATTTCTTAGAGAAATATTTCGTTAAACAGAAGACTGAAGAAAGAGGTTTTAGAGACGAGGTAGACAATGTCGCACGAAATTTAATAATTTAATTTGAATAAAAGACGTTAACGTCAAAATGTCGCTTTTAGCTTGCAACAAAAAACGAAACATCTGAACTTGGGACTGGTGACAAAGTCCTTAGTGAATAAGAACTGTTGCATAACTGACATTTTCTACAGGGGTTTGTTTGTATACGAGTATGTGTGTATGTACGTAAGGCAGTTACTTAGATACTGTATTTATAATATGTATGTATGTGTAGAGAGGTTTTTCATATTTAAGGTTTATCATGTCCATGAAAATGAAAACACGACTTCTATTTTCGCTTTGCCCTTCTTTTTTTTCATATTTTTTTTTTGTTTTTAACTAATTCATGTTTCAATGTTATTAGCTGTAGAAAATTTAGTTGTTACGTGATGCTGTCACAAAACGCCCAATAGCATTAGTAAAGTTTTCTTATAACAAATGTATCTTCTACCTCAAAGATTACACACTTGCACATACACAGAGTGTTAAAAGAGTTGACTCTTAAATGAGCAGCATATTTGCAAAGTATTAAGTATAATGATCAGTGTGCATTCCAAATTTTCATTTAACATTTGGGATTCTGTTTAGCATTAAAAGAAAAAATTTTAAGCTTTATTTTAAAAATGTGGAGGAGTTTTACTGATTAAATTTATTTATTTTTATAAATTATTTTAAATTTTGACTTTCGACTTTAAATTTTGACTTTTTGGTATTAAAATTCAATTCATTTCATTTTTTAGGAAACGTCTTAGCTGTAACAAACTTTAAGATCTGGTCACTCTGATTACGATATTAATAGATGAAATAAGTAAAAGTGGCTCTATTTATTCGCTTGCGTCTAATCTTTGATACCGTCTACAATGAGAAGGAATATTTTAGGGGTTGGCTTTATATATTATTAAAATTGGGCCGAACATCACAAAGTTTCTTGATGTGTACTAAAGTATTTAACAAGCGTGGGCTTTATATGACGCCTATGATTAATTATGGACTTATCCCGAAATTCGGTAGTATGATTTTCAGTCTTATGGAACTATGACGGACCAAGTTTTACTACAATAGCATTAATATTTACAGTTTGAGACGAAATGATGTGTTTTCTGAGAGTAAGCTTTATATGAGGCCTCAAGTTAATTATGGACCGTACTTTACGAAATTTGATTTTTGGTTATATAAGATGAGTTCGTAGAAAATCTAATAAAAATCGGTGCATTTTGCCACCAATTAATGTTAGTTGTTGTAAGAGATTTTTTTGGGTGGTTGAACCGATTTTGGTGGGTATGCATCCCAAACTGCTTGGAAGAACTAGATATAATTGGACACTAATATTGTTGTTTTTTTTTAACTGACGGACATGGCTAAATCGAGTTACAATTACAATATTAGAAAAAGTTGCACACAAATTGACAAACTTGTTATAACCTCATTCACAACTAGTGGTGAAGAGGGTAAAAAAGAGGGTACATTGAGTTGAATAAGGAAAACCAAATTCTTTGGATATTTTATTCAACCGAAGACCAAACATACACCCAGAGAAAAAACATGTTTATATATGGTCACCTCCAACAAAACTATTTTAAAAGAAAAATTTTAAACATATTATGTTTAATTTAATCATACTTTTGTCACCGACAAACATATTATGGTTAAATATGTCCTCCATCAAGAAGCCACAACCATATTATGGTTGCCTCCAAACATGTTTTGGTTAATAATTACTAAAATATGATTAACATTTATAATAGCATGGTTGGTTTTCAACAATAGAATGTTGCTCTTGGAAAAGAGGAAAATACTATTGTTAATTAAAAACAAATTTTTGTCATATTTAACCGAAACATGTTTAGAGACAACTATAATATGGTTGTGGCTTCTTGATGGAGGATCAATTTAACCATAATATGGTTGTCGCTGACAATAATATGGTTAAATTAAACATAATATGTTTAAAAATGTTCCTTAAAAATAGTTTTGTTGGAGGTGACCATTTTTAAACATGTTTTTTCTCTGCGTGTACTTAAAACATAATAATTGATTGTACAACTTGATCAAATTGTATAAGTCGCAACGAATAGCGGCCGCATTATTTATTAAATAAATTTGAAAAACACAACAAGAAAAATTAAAACTCAATTTTTGCAAGTGTACCCTATTTGGGACACATGGGCAATCATGGACTCTCCTAAACAAAATTATGTTATGAGGTTAAGATTCATGTAAGAGTTCTGTGTGCCAAATATTTGTTAGATATCTTCATCTATATGAGATTTTAGGATAGGGGTTTAAATGGGACCTACGGTTTATTTTGAAAAATGGATTGCTAATGTGGCTGTAAGAATAGGGATCTATTTATGTTTTAATTTTCATTTAAATCAGTCAGGTTGTTTTACAAAATGCATAGCTTATGTGTCCATATAAATATCAAAATCTGTTTGATGGTTTCTGAGAGGCAGAATTACCCTTTATCTCCTCTCGGGGTCCTCTTTTTTTAAATGCATAGATTATTTGTCCATATAAATATGGATCTATCTATGTTTTAAATTTCATTAAAATTGTTTTGATAGTGGGCAGAAATACCCTATTCGTATGGGGTTATATGAAATTATGAATTTTCTATAGGCTTGGTCATAGTATCAGTTAGAAGCTATGTACCAAATTTTATCAAATTATCTTCAAAATTGCGCCTTGTACTTTGCGCACAAGGTTATATGGACAGCCAGCCAGCCGGACGGACATCGTAAGATCGACTCTGAGTCGATCGGTATACTCTAAGGTGGGTCTAGGACCAATATTTTAAGTTGTTACACACATCAGCACGAATGCATAATACCCTCTCAACAATTGTGGTGTGGGTATATAAAAGAAATAATGATTTAAGCCCTCCTTTCAATTTCATTTTAGATTTTTATTTATATAAAATCTTAGCAATTACAGAACCACAGATGAATTGATTCCTTAAAGAATTATTATTACACAATATAAAGATATAATAATGATTTTATTTTGGAGTGGTATGTTTTAAGTTTATTTTGGTAAAATGTTTGGTTACATTGTTGAAACGTATTTGTAATAAATGAGTATTTGTGTATAAACGAGTAAATGAATGAATAAGTGTTAGTATCTTCGTCTATCTGTTTATATGGATATATAGAAATGTGTATGTGCGTGTATGCATTAGAAAAAAGGGCTTACGGGCATTAGTGTTGATCATTTACTGGCCATTAGGCATCACAGCTAAAAAGAAAAAAAAAACTTCTTGCAATTCAAAACACAAAAAATGAAGGTGGTTCTTTTTTTTATAGTTTCAGTATAAAACGTATAAAGCATAAGCAGGTTGTAAATGTTTCAATAAAATAGATGGAGTATCTTATGTTCGTAACATACAGACAGACAACATTTTTTGGCAAAAGCAGAAATCTTAAAAGTGTCTGTAGCCAATGAGTGTATGCGTATGTGCAAAGGAAAGAGTTTTTTTTACAGGATTTGAAGCATTTTAAAGTAAAAAAGAAAAAGTTTTTCGTTTTAATAAAAATATTTCATTAATATTAAAAAAAAAAAAAAATAAAAATCGTTGATATATAACAGAAAACATTTCAAAGTTTACACTTATACGTCATTGCAGGATGTTATGTGTGTGTGAATATATGTATGAATGTGCATTTGGTTGTGTTTATTTATAATTTAACGTTTTTTATATGACACTAGAGCAGCTAAATTGGATCTGCCTGTAAAGTTAAAATGAAATAAATAAAAACAAACAAACAAGCAGACGAACAAAATCTCAGAATTACATGCAAATTTCTTGTCGTATCTCATTATGAGCAAAAATAACTACAAAGACAGCAGCTGCCTGTATTCCAAAAGATCTACATACACACACACACACACACACACACACACATATGTAAATTTAAATACAGCTCAGTATATGGAAAACAATTTATATAATATGTTATATGTAAAGCATAAGAAGTAAAATAAAAAATAAAAGATATACCAAGTACATTTAAATACCAGTGATAACAGGAAACAAAAGAATATTTCAAAATGTTCTTTTTATTTAGTTCGTTTGTTTTTCTTCTTGTTTTTTTTATTGTAGAGCTTCTTCCTACTTATAAAGCTTTTGTTTCGAATAGTTTATTTGAGTGAATAAATCACAACAGCATTTATGTTGCGTATTCGCAATTACTGCAACAACCGCCAGTAAGTTTGTAAACGAGCGAAGAAATAAATAAATGGGTGAATAAAATTGTACCAACCTTGTATTAGAAGGGTACTTGCGATTTCAGCAATATTTCGGCAGGAAGAAGTGTAATATATACAACTAGGAAATACACTGAGAGTTCTTATTCATTCCCTGCAATGGCCACAAACAAACTATTGTTTCTCTTAAAATTACTATTGCCACTGGTAATAAAATTTTGTTTGAATTCAACCATCAAATGTTGACCTCGCTTGCAACTTCAAATATAGTTAGATTTTACAAGATAATTGGGGGACTTATACCGGTGTGTTCTAGGTTTTGACTCGTATTGAAAAGAAAAAATTTTTTGGATCCGCATAAATAAATAAAATTGTGTTCTTAAATCCGCATGTTTTTGTATATTCAAAGTTTTTTGTTCGAAAAAGAAAACTAAATATCAAAAACATAAAAACAGTTTTTATTATCTGTTCAAAAAAATTATATTTTGTTATTTTGATAAAAAAAATATTCCTAAAAAAAAAATTCCGATAAATTGTGTTTTGTTCTTCATGTTTTTACACAAGTGATATTAAAAAAACAACTTGAAAATTTTTTTTTATTAATATTTTTGTAAAAAAATACATATTTTTTATTTAATTTAACCAAAATTTTGTTTTAATTAAAAATGTTATCACATATAAGAGTAAGAATCGATATGTTTTACTTTCAACAACCCCCCAATACAAATTGGAGTTTCCAACGAAGCAGGTTTGAAAAATAGAAACGTGAAAGTTTCTCTTACCATATCGCTTACGTAAGTTATGAATTTTATAAGGCGAGTTCTCAATTTGAAGCAATACATTTTTGACACAGAAAGCGCTTTAATCAGCGCATAAAAAAATTGGTGAATGTAACGATCAGCTTTGCAGACTGAATTTTTTTGGCACCGTTATTCTTTTATATGCTCCCTTACAAACCTGCTTCGTAGTAAGGGAATGTCGTGGCTCTTCAAATTTTATAAAAATTTTTTTCTAATTTATTAAGAATTCGTTTACGTACTGCATCTCTGTATGTATAAAAGTGTAGCGCATAAATGTGTGTTTACTTTTTAAAATGTACCATTAGTGCTTTGCAAAATAAGACATTTTTTTTATTGGGCCCTAACTACTCCAATTGAAAACGAATACAAACATGTGGATGTACATTGCAGTTCCACTTTCGACTGATTTCGGATTCTAGAGCACAACCGATAAAATCATATGCAGCTCCTCAAATTTTCCCACTAAATAGTTTCGGAATTATACTCTGTAGTTATAAGAAAAACAACGAACTCAATATAAAAAGTCTGATCATTTTAGGACTTTTTTGTTTGACACAAAAAATTTATAGCCTCCAACCACATTTTTTTCTGCGTGAAGGAATTCAAAATTCAAATATAACGATGCTTAAACTTTCTAATGAAATCGATGGAAGAATATGTCAATAGAATTGTTCTACTGTATAATAGCAAGATAATTTTAGATAATTAAAATAAGTTTATTTATTTCAGTGTATTGTGCGAAGAAATAGGAAAAGTACTCACTGAACTTTAAGTAAAATTTATTCGTAAATATAAATGGAAGGAAAGCAAACTGCTAAAAATGTGCCTTTAAGTTCTAAGTTATACTTACGGTGGCCATCCTTTCTGTATAATACAGAACCGTTCTGTATTTAAGAGCTTAGTTCTGTGTAAAAAAATTTTTTTTTGCAAAAATCTTTAATTGTTCTGTATTAAATTAAATGTTTTGTTATTTGTTCTGTATTTAATAAAATAACTTTAGCAAAAATATATTCCCCATTAATCTGACTTTCAATATTACCGAAAATTTGTAAAATTTTTCTTTTCTTTCGAAAAGCCAAGAAAATTTACTTGAAAAATTGCGAAAGAAATTAATGCCTAATTTATTTTAAGGAGCACTCAACGCTTTAAATTATGAGATTTTCGATTTTTTGTAAATTTGGTTTGCAATTTTCGACAAATCTTTTATTGATTCTTTTCTTACTTTAAGTTTATAACGTTTTTTATTCGCTTGAAATCCGAAATATTTAAAGAGTTTTGGTTATAAAATGGGGTAAATTTGAAGAATATACTCATGGTTTCATCATCACGGCGAAGGCTCGTATTATCCCATCAATGCTACTTGACTTTATTCTGTCCCCAAGTTGCAACTCACTTATTATTTCAAAAAGATTTCACACAAATAGCTAAATTCAATTTCAAAATCGACGTAAAATGTTTTCGAAATTATTATTGCATTTAGTATAATGGAATAAAAAATATATTCGGACCGTTTTCTATGTTTGGCTTTTCTTTCTGGGTCACTATTTGCATGATATCAAATTGTTGTGTTCTGCATTTTGGTTTTAAAAATATGGTCACCGTATTTATAACTCATATTTGTATATAAACATATGTAAATAGACACATACATATGAGGTCAAAAAAGAATTTTGTACGATGCCACTTTCAACAAATACTAAACTATTGTAAATTTAAAAGTTTAAATTGTAAACGAAATAAATATCAACGCAAAAAAGCAATCCCTGTATCCACAACCATACACACAAACACACACACATTCTAACCATTGTATTTATACTTCATATATATAATATTTACTTATGTTTGCTTACAAATATTTTCAGATATTTACATTAAAAAAAAAATTAGCGAAGTAGAAAATTTATTCCATATGAAGTAGAAAATAAAAAAATAAAGTTATAAACTCTACGGAAATGTCAATTCTATTTATTGTACTACTTAGCAAATTTAAATTTTTATTTGATTTAAATTTTACTTTTTGAACACTAATTTTTTTTGTCTCTCTTCTAATTGGTCTACAAATATTCCAATTGGAAGTCAAGTATAGGAAACTCGGAGTATTAGAATTTTAGTTTTCTAATGCCCAATTTTCAGGATAGTATTTAAATCTATATTATGTTAATTTTCATGTAAACTTAAGTCGCATTTAATTACAGATTGATTTTTTAAGTTTTATTAAAAAGTCTTATTTAATTAAGATAAAAGTATGGTAGCACTACTATATACAAAATGATATCAGCAAAAATTTTAGTTTTTTACAAGGTGGTCTCAAAAATCAGCTGGATTTTATTGCTCTTGTGCTGTTATGATATTGAGGCCACCACAGTGATTCCAATGGAAACTTAAGTTGAATTTAAATGTACCACATTGGTCAATTAAGTTTTATTTAAGTGTTTAGTGAAGAAGAGAATTTTGTATTTAAAACGATTTTAAACATATATGTGTTTTAATGTCAATCCTGAAAATTGGCCATAAGATATTAATTCTATATGTTTTGTAAAATGTTTTACTCAGAAATTTTTTCTTTACTAATTTCTAACTGATTAAAGCTAAACCGAATTATAATTTATTTAAAAATGAAAATTTATTACGAAAGTCCATTTTTAGGTTTTATGAAATGATAAACTTTTTTCAAATAAAGTCTTAATGTAGAATTTTCAGATATATTGAGTGGAAGTAACGATTTTGTATAAGCCTGTCTGGCATATTTTTGTCATATGTGTCAAGAAACAGGGGATGATCCAGGGGAAAGGAATTTACCGCCCCCCCCAAAAAAAATAATAAAAATATGTTTGATTTGAGTCAGGTATGGGGTAAATAAAGGGTGATTTATCGTTAGGTTTGACTATCAATATGCTATTTTACGGGGGCTAATTCGATTCGAAAGCTATTTTAACTCTGCTTCTTTTACTCGTAGTCGATACTGAACGAATCGAAATTATTTTTGCAGCGTTGTAAAAACTCAAATAAAGGATTTGCAGCAGTGGAAAAATAATTTCCATTCGTTCAGTAAAGACTAAAAGAATTAGTAATGAAATTGCTTTCGAATCGAGAAAGTATTCCATCACAATGCAAGTCCGGTGTTTATCGTGAAATTTCGTTCAGTGATGAAGCACATTTCTTGCTCAATGGATATGTTTATAAGCAAAATTGACTTATTGAACTGATTTGCAAACCGAAGAGTACCATAACATTCATTAAAAACAACGGTATGGTGGGGTTTATGGGCTGGTGGAATCATTGGTCTATAATTCTTCAAAAATGAGGAAACTCAGAATGTCACCGCTAATAGGTACCGTTATCGCACCATGTTAACGGACTTTGTGCTTCCTGAAATTCAAGCGCAAGGGCTCGGTGAGTTCTGGTTTCAACAGCGGGTGAACCCATAACCTTTTGAGAAATCATTTTGGTGCGAACATAATTCACGTTTTACTACGGTAAATTGACCACCTAGATCGTGCGGTAACACATATTTGGACAACACTTCTCGTGTTATTCGCGAGATACCAGTCGCTATGCTCGAAAGAGTCGCCCACAATTTAACCTTCCGAATGGACCACCTCAGACGAGGTCATGGCCAACATTTACATGATATCATTTTCAAAGAGTAAATAAATCGTTCTTTTAATCGATAAAAAAGGTTTATTTTACAATATAAATCAAACCTCACGATGAATCACCCGACATATTATGAATACCCTCTCTGAATCCAAAGCCTGTTTCACGAAATTTGTTATCGTTTCTGAGATATTAAGCATTAATTTGGTTTCATATCAACTATTTTAAAGTTTATTAAGAATTGTTTTGCTCTACACGCCACTGTTTGGCAAATGCAACAAATTCCTCATACAAAATAATTTTCACTCTTGCTTTGCTTCATCATAAGAAGAAAAAAGATAGTTAAAGTTAAAGCAAAAAAAAAAAAAAAAAAAAAAATGCCAACAACTTCAAATACAGCAGTGAGTATACGTATGCAGCACAAATAGCTAGAAATAAATTT
This sequence comes from Pollenia amentaria, assembly GCA_943735925.1. Lineage (NCBI taxonomy): Eukaryota > Metazoa > Arthropoda > Insecta > Diptera > Polleniidae > Pollenia > Pollenia amentaria. The sequence goes on along the minus strand of OX031006.1, from coordinate 2,526,547 downwards.
AGAAAAGTGGCGAATGAGGCACAAACAAATAAATTTCACTTTCAATAAAATAATATAAACTTCAAAGTTCGTTCATGAACGTTCACAAAAATTTACATTTTTCTTCAAAACATATGCCTTCAAAAGAATATAAGACTGGTTTTGGAAATGAATCCTTGCATTATTTATTTTTAAGGTTGCCTTCTGTTAAAATTGCGTTTACTACTGCATTCTTGTTACTTGGCGTATGTAGATTTTTTACCATTAAACACAGAGTTGTAGTGTCGATACGCTCATCAAAAAACGCTTAGGTAGCCAATTTTGTTGTAAAGAACCACTGATGACCTAGAAAAGTTTTTAACGTGGCGACCGAACCGCTTTAATAGACTAAAATCATTGAGAGGAGCGTATCGAGGGCATTGGCAGAGGTACACATTTTTTATAAACATTCTTAAAAAAAATGAACTAAATTCAAACAAGCCATCAATTTTTGAATTGTCTATGTAAGATTGAAACTTTTTCCACAATTTCGTAGTAATCGGAAAAGTTGGACTTGTCAATGAACTCCCATCTTTGCTGCAGTGATGAAAATAATTATTTGTAATGATTTGCATAAAGCTATCCATTGGACCATGGATATGACCAAATTCCATTTTTATTAAATTGCTTAGAATCTATCCATCTCTAAAACCCTATCCCTAAATACATTTTACAGAAATTTTAAAAGTTATAAACCATTTTTATTAGAATTTATCCAAAATTTACAATTTTATATGCATATGGTACCAATGGCCAAAAATATTGCGGAAAGTATGGTTTATGCACACAGAAGAAAAGTTTGGACATTTTTCGCTAAAAATATTTGGTCAAAAAATTAAACACGTTATGAATAAAGTTAGAAAAACGGTTGAAACCCCCCCCTTTTGAAGGAAAACTCGACTTGTGCGACCTCTAAACCTCTTCCAAAAACTCTCAAAAATATTTCACTTTTTCCAATTTTTGTTAGGAAACCCCTCACCTACCACTAGTATTCTTAAGAAGTTTAGTGCTTGTGAAAGATATGGAATTGTTTCATTTTGATCTGAACGATTATATTTGTTATTAAATAAGAACATAATTATTGGCATTTGGTAAGTTTTATAACAATAACTAAAAAACAGTAAAAAAACAAAACACTTACTGCCTGTTCATTTATTTCCCAACGAAGACTTCGTTCGCTCAACTTAGATTTAAAACAAAAAAAAATTATTAAATATTGTTATTGTTTAAAAGTTTAAGTCAAGCGGACGAAGTCTTCGCCCGAAATCGATGAACCGGCCATTCAAAAGTGGAGTTGTTACTTTTGGTTATTTACCATCTCAGTAAATAATAGAAATTTAGAAATGAGTTTTAAAATCGCTTGAACAGAATCTACCACAACATTTGTAACCGATTATGGTCTTTAAAGGCTAGATTTTAGTGTTGTGAGAAATACAAATAAATGTATCACCTCTTTTAAATAAACACGATCATTCGAAAATCATCGCTTTTCATCACACATTTAAATAACAATTATTTCTTTAAAAAAAAACAGAATATAAATGAAAGCGATCAAAAAAATTTTACAAATTTGACTCATCGATATTTTCTCGAGGTTGCTTTTTTCATTAAAAACTTAAATATATAATTTATTTACCGTTGCTGAAAATAAGTATAGCTTTTTGATCAAGAATGCCAGATCTTTCAGAATTTGGAGAAACAATATTTTTGATATTTTTCTTTCTTCATATGGAAATTAGGATATCGATTCCAAAGACTTATGCACAAATATTTGAAATTATTTGTTTCTTAATTCTGTGGATTTCATGGGTAACCGCGTATGTCCTTTTTTTTTTTTTTTTTTTTTTTTTTTGTTGGGACCAGCACTCAGGGGATGACCCCTACTAATGCAATGCATTGTGTTGGAACTAGGAAAATAGGTTATGGGAAGGAGGAAAGAGGGAGTAGTGTTTGTGAACATTCGACTTGAACTTTTTCATGTTGTAAGTGAGAGGGAAGACTTCAGCAGGAAGGTTATTCCACATACGAACAGTCCGGCCAAAAAACGAATTTTCCCTGTAATGCGTTGTACGATTCACCGGCCAATCGACCACAAAAGGATGTGCTCTTGAGGAAAAACGTGTATTACGAACAAAGCTATGGGTTTCGGGAACCAAATCCCTAATTTCATCAGAACACATCCCGTTGTAGTAACGATAAAATAGGCAAGTACAACCCACATTGCGACGGTGCTCAAGGGAGTCAATAGAATTAGATACCCTACTGTCGCCAATGAGAACCTTCGCCCTCTCCTGCACGCGGTCGAGAAGCTCCAAAATAGACTTTGAAGCACCGGCCCACACATGAGAGTTGTATTCCATTCGAGGTCGGATATAGGTGGTATAAATAGTAAGGAGATCAGATGGAGTGAAGTATATCTTACACCGTTTCAAAAAACCGAGGCACTTGAATGCTTCTTTCGACACCTTGAATATATGTTCTATCCATCGGACATCACATTGTATCCTCATGCCCAGAACATCAAGAGATTCTGTTTCCTCAATATTTATACCACCCATACATACAGATGAGGCACCTTGATCCGTCGCGCGTTTATGCGTTAGTACGCAACATTGGGTCTTTCGGGCATCAAATTCGACCCTATTCGCACGACCCCATTCTGAGATTATGTCTAGGTCACGGCCAAGCGTATCATTCATGTTCTGTCTCATAGCACAAACATCGGACACGCCTGGTCTGTAACCAAATGAATACGAATGGCAAAGGTTGCTGTCATCTGCAAAAGAATAGATAGGGTTGGAAGTTTGACATAAGAGGTCATTTAGAAAAATAAGAAATAGAGTAGGAGAAAGAACGGAGCCTTGCGGTACCCCTGAATGAATCTTGAACTCGTTTGATGAAACCCCATCTATAACAATATAGTGCGATCTCTGAGAAAGCTCGATATAAATCGAGAGAAATTATCACCGACACCAAATGCAACAAGTTTAGACAAGAGTGCACCATGCCAGACTCTGTCAAACGCCTTGGAAATATCTAAAGCAATTACCTTACTTTCGCCAAAATGGTGAATGGAACGATACCATTTTTCTGATAACAGGGCCAGTAGGTCTCCAGTAGAACGACCTCTACGAAAGCCATACTGGCGGTCGCTTAGTAGGTAATTAGACTCTAAAAATTTTACACGATGTTGATTTACCATACTCTCCATAACTTTGGAAAGTGCCGAACAAATTGCAATTGGGCGGTAATTTTCAGTTTTATTAGCCACTCTTTTTTTAGGAATTGGTGTTACATTAGCAACTTTCCAGCAGACGGGAAATTCACCAGCATGGTATAGAGTGCTGAAAAGATTTGCTAAGGGACGAGCTAGCGTCGAAGAGCACTGCTTCAAGACCAGTGTCCTTTTTTAAGATTTTGAGATGTGGATGCCTCATTGCCTAATTTTAATCGCTCTTTACATGATTCGAAAAATTTCTGGAAAAAGAGATGGATCAATTCTGATTTTTCAACGTTATAACCAAGTTCAAAAAGTTTCATACCTAACGTATATTTGGATCTAGAATGGGGCTTCGGGTCTCCTGAAAATTTTAATTTTTAAACATCCGCGGTTTCACATGAAAACCACGGATATTTAATATGAATTATATTATCACCTAATTATTAATCACTTAATTTATATTTTTTTAAGCTGCTCATAGCAAAATTATTTTTTTTGTTGAAATAGATGGCTGAAGAGTTAATCCTCCCTTTTCACCTCCCGAACGACAAGGCTGAATCCACGAAATTAATATTACAATTGGAATACACTATAACAATTTCGACTGAATCTTCGACCAATTTTAATATCAGGTCTCTGAACTATTTTTTTATTTGGTTTATCAAAACAGAAGTTAATTTTAATTCTTAACTGCCTTTTGAACAATTTTGATTATTAACGTTCGCATAGAAAACTTCTTTAAATAACACCCAGTTTTAAAAATATTTTCCATATAAAATTTTATATGAACGTTTATGTTCGAAATTCTTAAACAGGCAGTATTAAAGATATTTTTTGAAACCTTTTTTTTTGCCTCTGATAGGTGGTTGTCTTTCTAATCGAAATAAATTTCGGAAAATCTTGGTAGTTACATGTGGCTACATTTTGTTTTGACATTTCGATTTTCTTTATTGAAGCAATTTAACTGGATTGTCACGATTTTCTCTTATTTTAGTGATTCAAACTATTTGCCATTGAATTTTTGCGTTAACAATTTTTTCCAAAAAACAGTCAGGCATTTGCACATTGTTAATGTTTTAACCTTTGAACATTTCCGAATCTTATAAATGTGACCGTGTAAGTGTTTGTGTGCAACATTGATTTCGAATTGAACATACAACAGAGATATACATGTATGTATGTATGTACATATGAATACACTGACAAACGGACATAAACATTGGTAAAGTTGGAAACGAAATAAAATTGTTTGTAGTCGTAGTACAATACATTAGACTTTATTTCATGATATAACTTATGAAATCAGCAGCATATTAAACAACAACGACAACAACAAGTCTAACAAGAACTACCACAACAAAAGCGATTTGGAAACACACACAAAAACACTTATGTATACATTTAAACATTCGTACAGATCAGCTGAATCCAAGAGCCATAATACTCACTCGTTCCCTTAAAAGAACAAACATTGAATTTTTGTCTAACGAAACACACACAATGGCACATCTATAAAGTCTGTCAGTCACACACGGTACCAAATGAAGTCACGTTCGGGCGATTTTTCTTTTGGGTCCATATTAAAGAACGTGTGTTTTGTCAAGTGTTGCAGGAACTCTTCTCGAAATAATACATGTGTGCATATGATGATGTGCGATCTGTTTGTGTGTGTATGGGAGTGTGAGTAATATGGTTCATACGGCAAAAAATGAAAATAAAAATGACAAATAAAATTAATTCTAATACTAATACAACAAAAAAAAAAAAAAAAAAAACACAGACGCATGCAAGAGCATATTTATCTTTGTGTTTGTAAGTTCAACTTAAATATTAAAACATTCGTTTTTCTCAATGCATAAAAGAAAATGGAGATGTTAATGGCTTCAGCTTTTTGCAGAAGATAAATCGAAATAAAATGAAAAATGAATAGTGTCTAACCCAAATACTATTTTTGTATACATATTTGGTTTTCGTAATGACCATGTAATTCATTTATTCCACTTTATGTGATCTCTTCGCTGTATAAATCATTCGCGAAAACTTCCAATTATACAATAAAAAGGTTAACAATTGCCAATTCGTTTTCATTTGAATTGGATTTATTTCACTTTTTCTTTTGCGCATTATTTTTGAGTTCTGATTTGTTATTTTTGTGTGGAAATTTCAATATTTTTTTCTATTTTTTTTTCTTCCGACCGTTACAGTTGCAGGTTGTTGCTGTAGGTATGAGCATGAGTATATGTATGCATATGCATTGTTGCGTGTGTGTGTGTTGTGGCATGAATTACAAGTATGTTCTGCTATAGTTTACTTTCATTCTAAGCAAATGAGTTTTCCTCTATTCTGTATGTCGGTGTACAGAGAATGTTCTATTTGTTTTCTAATATTTTTTTTTACTATATTTTTACCATTAAATTTTGAACTAGCTACTGTTTTTTGTGTTCATTTTAAATGAGTCCAAAAGTGTATGTGTTCGTGTTTGTATTTTTTTATTGGTCTTTGTCTTGTTTTTACTAGAGTGTTTTGCATATTCCGCTTATTTTGGCCAAATGCCAGTAAGCAGTAAAAAGCACTGGAATCAAAAAGGGTTTCCTTGCTTATTTGCATATGCATGTCAGTCTGCATTTTGGGGCCCATATTCCACATACACATACACTGCTACATTAAAAAGCTTTATTTAAAAAAACTATTGTATGTTAACTGCAACCAGAATTTAAAAACTGCAAAATTGTAAAATGTTATATGCAAAATAAAAAATAAAAATAAAAAATATAATAAATATAGAAGAAAAAAAACGAAGAACAAGTTTTATTTCTGGCAGAAAATGAGGAATAAAAAAAAAACAAGAATAAGGTCTGTCTGTCTTCGTTTTAAAACCGGAAACAGGATGTGAATACAACCAACACCGACTACAACATTAAATATTTCGTAGTTTGAATGAGTTTTTGTCGTTGTTATTGCAGCTCTTGAAGTAATATGAAAAATTTAAATAAATGCAACAAATACAGACTTCTATGCAAACACACGTATTTCTATACAATATGTATGTGTTTATGTAAAAACCCCAAACTACATCATAAAAAATTTACTTAAAACGGATCTTGAAGACAAACTGCATTCTCACTGCAACGTCTACTACAAATATGTGCACAAATCTCACACAAATAAAAATGTTCAATAGACCATTACGAGTCGAGAAGAAATTTTCTGAAGAAATATTGTGAATTTATTTATTCGGTATAGAAAATAAATTAAATCGCTCCATTATTTTCTCTTAAAAGTACGTATGAGTAATATTAACTTTTGCTACAGGTGATTGCTATTAGGTGCCTTCCTTCAAAAATGCATATTTTAATATTTAAAATTTATTTTTAAAAACATCCGAAAATATCATTTAATTTTGAATTGTTTTGTAATTTTCCTCAGTTCTAACTTAAACAGATGTATAAGAAAATATTATTATTTATTACAAATAAAATTAATCACGAAAGGCTAATGAATAGTTTTACTTTAATGTAAAATTAATTTACAAGAGATATTGACGAAATAGGCTGGCTATTAGGGCCTTAACCTTGAATAAGAAATAAGTATTTAGGCCCTAATCATGTACAACGCAGCGCAACGCCACAGAACTAACGCAACGCCAAAGAATAACATTGAAAGCACAAACAATGTCATAAATATTTTGTAATTTTGTTGTTGCTTTCTACAGAAATTCACATTGAGTCTTAAAATTTCAAACGCTCTATTGCTTGTGTCGTTGAAAATTTTAAAAAGGTACATGAATTTCTATTGAAAGCAATAACAAAATTACAAAATATTTATGACATTGTTTGTGCTTTCAATGTTATTGTTTGGCGTTGCGCTGCGTTGTACATGATTAGGGCCTCAATATTTTATAATTTGTTTAAGTTAAAAAATAATTTCTATAAGAAAATTGCAGAAATCTGTCTAATCACAATAGGTTTGCTCATCAATAATATAAAATGTATACTTGCAAAACTTATTTTAAAGTATACAACACTTATTTAATCAGATATTTTATGTTTTTCTTGACAAAACGTACTTTTTAAAATGCTTTAGAAAACAATTTTCAAATTTTAAAAGAAAAAAGAAAAGCGGATAATAAAATATTTTGTTTTTTAAATTAAAATAAAAAATTAGCAAAAATAAGCCAAAGTGAATTAATATACATATGTATATATAGATATATAGATTGGGGTGGGTCGATTTAGCAATCAATAGCTTTTGGCATGAGCGTAAAATTCCTTGGACTGTTAATATTAAATTATTAAATTACATCAGCCAGATTAAATTACATCAGATTTTTTTTATTACCTATTGAAAAAACTTCGAAAATAATTTTTTTCATATGTCGTTGTGGAACCTTTTTTACCCATGCAAAAAGCTATCGAAAAATCGATGACACAATATCGACAACTTTCTGTCCTTACAACTCGGCCCACCCTTATACATATACATATATATATATATACACTAGCGGGCCCGTTGCCTGCTTCGCACGGCAAAACAAAATAAGAAAAGAAACACACTTGTTTTTAATAAAGTTGGTTTTGTTCCCTATTATTAAACTTTTAATTCTAGTTTCTTACAATCTTAGACTATGTATCACTTAAACTATCTTAGAGCTCTTTCGTAGACAACATTTTTGGTTTTGCCATGAGTTGTTGTGTAGATAAAGAGAACTAAAGGCTTGCCAACACGTGAGCACGAAACATATAACTGGCCGTGTGAAAAGCAAGGATATTCTAAATCAATTCCGCACAATTCCAACGATTGCCCTTTCGCTTTATTTATTGTAATAGCAAATGCAAGACGTATTGGAAACTGTAGTCTTTGGAATTCAAAAGGTAAATCTGATGGAATCATTGGAATTCGTGGAATTAATACATCTTCACCTTTAAACTTCCCCTTTAAAATAAAGCAATAGTCAATGATTGGCCTTGTGCTTTGTTGATGGTAATAGCAAAGGCAAGACGCAAAGGGAATTGGAACCGCTTGAATTCAAATGGTAAATCGTTGGAATCGGTCATGCTGTTCTCCAGTTATGCGCTTAATAGAAAAAGTGGGCGTAAAAGTAGGCGTGGTAAATTTTTCTTTCGATGAAAACTGAAAGTTGATTAATACGAACATTTGAAAGAAAAATTAGTCAACTCGATGGAGCCGTTTTCTGATTTTAGGTAAATCGAAAAAAGTGGGCGTAAAAGTGGGCGGGGCAAAATTTTCTTTCCGTAAAAACCTAAGTTGGACCATGGCGATAATTTTAAAGAAATCGTTCAAATCGGTCAAGCCGTTCTCAAGTTATGGATTTTGCCACGCCCCTCCGCCCCCAGACCGAAAATTTCAACCAAACTTCATATAAACCATATATGGGCCACTGGCTACGAAGTGCGTTCGCACGACGCGTTTATGATTAGTTCGGCGACGTACATATACGGACTTATTTTTATATATATAGATATATGTGTAGCTCTAATGTTCCGTCGTTCTACTGGCACTACAATTTACTTCTGTCTTCACCATGTGTGAGCTGTGTATCCCCCCCTTCTTTTGTCTGCTTGCAAGTTCCAGGTTATGACAATTCTCGTGATGTCGTTAGTTTGCCATCTAAAGGCGTATCGGATTAAGTGCCGTTTGAGTCTCTTGATGTCAATCGATGGGTTTTCAAACTTAAAATATTTTCTTATTTCATTTTTTGACTTGGTTCCCTTCCGCTGTGCGCCCTCCATATATGATGGGACCCGTGTATATGTATATATATATATATATATGTTCCCCTTGATCCTACAAGGAGCTTAGGGCCTCAATAAACTTCTTCCATTCAGATCTGTTCATCTGTTCAATTTGCCTGCGCCAGGTATGTGATGTGCTGACTGTCCTCTTCCTCGGCTCCCTGCGGGTTCCATTCGATAGCATTCCTGGCAAGAACGGATAGTAGTTTGCAGTATGTGCCCAATCCAGTTCGACTTTCTTCTCTGTATATCTATACACAACGGTATTTGATGTGTTTCAGCCCACATATTGCTGTTTGAAATGGTTCGTGGCCGAAGATTCGTAGAATTCTCGGAGACAATTACTAATGAAAACTTGCAAATTGTTTATATCTCGGGAGGCAGCATTCCAAGTTTCACATCCATATAGCAGAGTTGATTTTTCATTGGTGTGGAAAATGTTAACTGAGCCGCCCAAAAGTTTGTGTGGCTTTTTTTATTCGGCTTCCAATATCTTCACTAGATTCACCAGTTCGGTTTATAACAGCCAGTACCAACCTCAATCTTACGACTAAGCATGCCATCGTGTAGAATTCGGCAGCTTGCCCCTGTATACATATTTTTTATTAATTGGACGAGTTTAAGTGGTACCCCTTTACATTCGAGAGCATTCCAGATAACATTATGGGCCACGGTGTCAAATGCCTTCTGGAAACAATAAAGATAAGGTACAGAGGTGACCTCCATTCAACTAACTGCTCTACGATTACTCTCAATGAGTTTATATGGTCCACGCATGATTTGTAAGGGCAAAATCCAGCCTGTTATTTTCTCAGAATTGGCATTAATTCGTCAGATAACCTTTTGGTTATAACGTGAGATAATACTTTATTCAGCATGCTTAATAAAGTGATTTATCGCTAGTTATTGCGATTTGCTAAGTTGCCTTTCTTAGGTATTTTTACAATAATGCCTTCTTTGAGCTCGCCTGGAATTGTCTCTGTTGTCCATATTTCTTCTAAAATAGGTAGAATCACTTCTGCCATCGTTCTCGTGTTTGCCTTAAGTAGTTCTAAAGAAATATTGTCGCAGCCTGGTACCCATGTAGATTGTTATAAATGTATATCGCATATTGTCTTGAATATATCGCTATTTAAATTCAGCCAGATCAATCTATAAACGGCTGATTTACGAGCGTTGCTTAACAATTTTACTTGAATTTTTTTCACACAAAACTTCATGGACTTTAATATTAGTAGAAAATTTATAGCAAAAATTGCCGATAGCGATTTATAAAAAGCAAAAAAATAAACACAAATAACTCCTTTTTTCTCCTGAAATAAATGACTTATCGTAATATCTTCTAGACTGTGCCAGATTCCTCTCCAATCAGAAAATAATATATAATATGAAATATATTCCCACTTTGTATGGCTTAATTCGGAATTACAATGGGATAAATAGGTTTATGCTTTCATCTTGTAACCATTCAAATGTCTTCCTAAAATACTGACTTTTTTCAAATAAATCGACGCTCAAAATCCATATTGAGTTTGATTTAGTAGGAATTGCTTTTCGAATTAAAAAACATTTGAAAAAAAAACCGTTTAAAACTTGCTGAGTTTTTTTTAATAATACCACAAGTATTTCAAACTTAAAGCAAGAAAACCTTAAACGCCTGGGAGACTATCAAATAAATACATCAATCACAAAGTTGTGTGCGTGCAGTCGTTCTTTTTCGGGTACACATACGCGTTGTCGGCAATGCTTGATGAAAATCAAAAAGTTTTGATTTTTTTATTTGATGGCTGAATATTTGATAGTCTCCTGTTGTGATTGACAAAAAAAAAATTATTTTCTTTGTGTTTGTTGTCATGAAAAATATAAATATTTTGGTTTTTTACATAATACAATTGTTGATTGCCGTGTTTATTTGTACGTCTCCGAAAAAGCCTCAAATAAACGACACTAACACATATGCACTGATTGACGGGTTTATTTGAAAGTCTCCAGAGTCCTTTAAAGTTGTTATAAAAATCAAAATTTTGAGCTTCAAATATGACTGACAGAAAATTTTGACCATCAATTTTATAATCCGATTTAGGAAAGGTTGCAGTGAAGAAGGGTGTATAAGTTTCGCCAAAGAAACTTATAGTAACTTACTTGTTTTCCATATAGCAATTTACTTTTTTTTTTGGTTGCTAATAATTTGTCACTTTTAGCACCGGATCTGGTGTTCGGAACTCAGTTTGTTACGTTTGGCACATCTGGCTTCTGTTGTTTATTGTCATCGACATTATTTATTAAATTTTATGGTGCAAAACAAACTCCTAAAATGCTGGTGTAATTTGCAATCATTTGGGTTTTATTACTTTCCCTTTTTCCTTTTTTTTTTAAATGTGGTCGCGCAGTGCTTATGTTCTGCGGTAGTTCTAGTAGTCTTATCTTGTCTATCTATTAACTCAACCATTTAATGTCGTATTTGAGGAATCTGTCATAAACATGGAAACGAAAAAAAAAATAATAATAATAACAGTCGTCGTATTGTGTTGTATTGTATCGTCATAAAATAACACCTTTTGTTTTCGATACCTTTTTTTATGTTGATGATCAATAAAAAAAGAAAGAAAACACAACACGCCTGTAATAGGATTTAGACTTAAAAATTATTTTTGTCGTTGGTTGTTTCACAACAATATGTATTATACACGCAATAAAGATAGCGAGTCTGATGCAAATGTAACAATGTCAGATAAGAATGTTGGGAAAATTGTGTGATTGCGGTGACATTCCTTTCAGTTTACACGTTAAAATGTATAACGACTTCACACATAAAATCATGTGTGCAAGAGTATGAGCACCTGTGTAATATGGTGGTATTCTTAGGTAGAAGAGAGCCTTGAGATATAAGAGACAAATGATAAGCTTTTATATACAATAAAAAAATACATTACAAAAAAAAAAAAAGATACAGAATAAAACATGTTACATCATGTCACCATTTTAATTTAAACTTTTTAGATTTCCTCGTTTTTATCAACCACAACTTGTGTATTTAAAAATTAAGTAAAATTTTATTCGTCTAACTTCGTAGATAAGAAAAATAAAAAGTTTCTGTAATTGCATAAGTATTAAAGCGTTTAAATAGCATTTCATAAATTTTAAGCCTTAAGTAGCGACATAAACTCGCAAAGATTGTGATTATATATGAAAATTGATCTTAAAACAAATACAATACCAATAGTTTATAATAAATTTAAGTAGGGATGCAGTTAATATGTTAAGCGAATGGGAAGCGAATTATCACATTAAATTTTTATGAACGTGAATGTTGTATCGAGCTCTTACCTCAAAAATAGCTTAAGCGACACCATTTTCAATTTTCGATTTTTTTTTAGTTAATGAATTTATTGGCAACACTTGCATTATCTCCTCAAATATCATAGTCGCATAAGGTACCGTTACGATTTTATGGCAAGAACCATTTTAGCTTAAGTGCCAACCTTCGTACAACATTTTTATGAAATTTAATAAAAAAACCTTCTCCTGTAAAATTGTGTTTTTGCCGCTTAAGTTTTTTTTGCGGTAATGGCTCTATATGTGACGCGACATGACGAAAGGGACCTTATCTTGCCAGGGGTCAAAAGTTTTTGACACCAATGAATAAAGGACATTCTAAACAAAATGACACCAAAATCATGCAAAAATCTCAAAAATTGACGAAGTTACAGCATTTTGAAGTTTTTATTTCAAAAAAGGTAGTTTCGAGATAATTGAGGTTAAAGTTTGACTATGTTTTTGAACGGGTTTTTTTTTAGGATTTTGGCTGCCCTATGAAATGCCCATGTGTTTATTTTGATTTTGTTTGGGAATTTTCAATAATTTGGGCATTTTTATGTAAAAACACACTAAAGACACTTTTGTAGCAACTCAATTCCCTGTGAACGGCAATAATTTGTTGTTGGTTAAAAATTCTAAAGTGTCAAATACAGCTCATGAAACAAAAGAAAATGACCGATAATGTGATGTAGATACAAGACGAGATATGTAGGAAGCGTTAGGTGTCAAACACCCAAAACATGAAATTTAGACTTTAATTCACGTTTTGGCCTGTACTGAAAATTTTACTCTGGCAAGATGAGGTCTCTTTCGTCATGTCGCGTCACATATTATGAGCTAAAAGCCACAATTAAATACTTCTAAATTTATGCTTTTAGCTCAAAATAGTCTGTTAAGCCGAAGTCGAGTTCATCATGTTTATAAAGGGTGGTCCAACTATAATGGACGATGTAAATTGTGAGTCACACATTAACGTCAAGTTTTTGTCCAACTTAAGTGGAAATTTCTTTGCTTTAGTGTACGACAAATTCAAGCATTTAGAGGTACACCATTGAGCAGCGCGTGAAGATTGTTGAAGCCTTTCACGAACATGGGCGTTCAAATCAAAATGCATTTCGTGCACTTTGCGATTTTTTTCGACCTCAATGTATTCGTTAACAAATAGAATTGCCACATTTGGGCAAATAAGAATCAACGAGTGATTGTTTAATTGTTTCATCCACAAAGAGTGTCTGTTTGGTACGGTTTATGATCTGGCGGCGTAATCGGGCCGTACTTCTTCGAAAATGAGGTCGGCCAAGCAGTTACCGTGAATGGTGGTCTCTATCGCGAGAAGAAAACGGACTTGTGCAAATTGAGGATATGGAGCTGGACGATACGTGGGTCTAACAGAATGGTGCCACTTGCCACACAGCCAACGAAATAATGGTTCTTTTGCCCGAGAAATTCAATGGCCACGATCATGTGATTTAATACCGTTAGACTTCGTTCTTTGGAGATATTTAAAAGGAAAAGTGTACGTCAATAAACTAAGAACAATTCAAAAGCTAAATGATATGATAATTCGCCATATTAACAACATTGAACCTCAATTAGGTCTCAGATGCATTGAAAATATGGACCACCGGATAGATGTATACCACCGAAGCCACGGCGAGCATTTTGACGACATTTCTATCGTAATAAAAAATATTACGATTATTCTCTATTTGTTTTATTTACAATTAACTTCGTGCGTTTTGGTTGGACCTTTAGTTTATTTTAATTTTATTTTCCACTATCAATCGGTTTTCGGTCTTTAAATTGTCTGTTTTTTTTGTCGGATTTTTGAGTTTTTTAATTATTAATTTTTATTTAAGACTATTCAAGTGTATACAAGTATAGAAGAATTGTCTTTAATCTCTAATCCTCATGATTAGATCCGGAGAAAAAAAAGGTGGAGTTTTTCTGTAATTTCTATTTTATTTGTTAATTTATTTATTTGAAATAACTTTATAATATTAATTAAATTTTACTTAAATATTTAATTTTAATTTGCACTCCCCATTGCAGACGTACAATTCAACTCTTTATTTTTTACTGACTGCTGTCTTTTATTTTAGTGCTAATGTAAAAAACATTAACTGCATAAAATTCTTTTAAGCAACAAGAATTATAATGTCATTTGATCTTATAATATGTACATAACTATTTGATAAGTTAGGAATTTTTTAAGAATTGCAAGACAATTAAAAAATAAAGAGCGATAACAAAAAAAAAAAAAACAAAACAAAAAATAATAATTATAATATTGTGGATCGTTACATTTAGGTAGGGTTTGCCATACTTCGTTAAAATCTTAAGGTTGGGGAAAAAATCCCAAAGTATATTAGTTGGGCCGAATGAAGAAATTTAATCCACAGCAATAATTATTAAAACAATTTGTATCAAAGTTGGAAATTACTTTTACCCTTTTCTATATATTCTAAAATCAATTATTATTATGCGATCTGCCCTATTTTTAACACTTTAGCTGTCATCATTAGGATGAAAATATTCACTTTTTATTAGAATGCAAGCCTGTCATCTAAAACTTTTTAACCCAATTTATTATTCCTAATTAAATTAAGACATAACACATATTGCTCCTTTGCTATTACATCGTCATAACTCAAAAATATTATTTTTACATAAAACGACTTTTATTTTATTCTTCTCTCAAGAGTTGATTTTACAAAGAAATATTTGCAATATCTTAATAAGCATGATTAAAATGCATTAGTGACATTAATTCAAAATTTGCGACTTTTTACTTACGACACTGCAGCAAATGCGCTATATATCGCACTTAACTCAAAATTTAAAAATGTTTTTAACCAACCGTTTTATAACCAAAGCGTAGCCAAAATAGCACTATATTTTTACAGCCGGTAGATTTGAATATTACGTGTCGATAATTTCCGAAAAGTGAAAAAATAATAATAAAAAAAATTTCTTTTTTTGCGATGCACTAATGTTACAATTTAAAAAGTAAGCGCTACACAATAAGACATACAGAGATGCAGTAAGGTAAACGAATTCTTAATAAATAAGAAAAATATATATATAAAATTTAAAGAGCCACGACATTCCCTTACTACAAAACAGGTTTGTAAGGGAGCATATAAAAGAATAACGGTGACAAAAAATTTCAGTCTGCAAAGCTGATCGTTACATTCACCAATTTTTATATGCGCGGATTAAGGCGCTTTCTGTGTCAAAAATGTATTGCTTCAAAGTGGGAACTCGCGATATAAAATTCATGTCTCCCGTAAACGATATGGTAATCGAAACTTTAACGTCTCTCCCTTATAAACCTGCTTCGTTGGAAGCTCCATTTTTTATTGGGCTCTTGTTGATCAAGTGCGATATAAATATTTTTGTAATCCCCATTTTATTTCCTTTGTTTTTATACTCTTCACTTGATTTTCACATATCTACGAACACTTGAGGTTGTAAGACGAATCTAGCGATACTTTTAATGTCGAAATCCATTCAGGCGTTTAGAAGGTACAACGTAATAAAGAAATTTACAGTCATTTACATACATACACACAATATACGTGCGAAAAACAAGACCCTTCCTAGTCAGTCGGGTTAAAAAAGGATAAACAAAAACTATAATCAATGCATTGAGTAACATGGACATTGATATTTTTAAAAATGATTTTCTCTTTCAATAAATCTAAATTTTGAAAATTTTCCAAATTAACATTTTTCGTACTAATAAGAGACATGCAGCGAATGAACCCCATTAGCATCAAAAACAAATTGTCGATAAAAATCGCGTTAAATATTTTTTGAATACTCGTATTTTCTATTTTTATATGTTTTTTATCTACTCATTTATTTATTGTTGTACGGAGTACATTTTCAATTAATCAACTAGACAAAACAGCAAACAATTGTCATTAAATATAACAATAATAAAATAAAATAAATAATATTACGAGTAAAAAGTATTTGTTTTACAGATGTTCGCATTACAAGTGAATTGATGAAGTTTATTGTTATCATCACTATTATGATTGTTATTGTTTTCTTTTTGTATTTTATTGCATTATTTTTTTTATTTTTCTTTTATAATTTGTCTATTTAATATTGTTTTGTGCGAGTTTACAAATAAAATTAATCTTCATCTTTGCAACAATATTCGCTTTGCGCTGGGTTTTTTGTGTTGACTTTTCAACATTAAATACCTGAAAAACATCAACATTCTCCCATGCACTCAATGTAGATTTTCACACTCACCCGGATTAATAAAAACACACACTCACGAAACATCTTTGGCTATGAATTAAGAGTAGTTGAGTTAAAATAAATGGCTACGAATGGGGGAAAATGGAGAAAATGAAGGAAAATTTTATTTAAAATTTTACGTTTGTCTTGGCTTTTGATGCTTAAATGTTGTTTCTGTTGTTGCTGCTGTTTTTACCTTTCTAGCAGAGACAAAAGGACAACAACAAACTCACTTTATCCCTGTCAGTTTGTTATCACTTGGTCAACGTCATTTACTTTAGCTACTTCGGCTCTTCGTTTTTTCCTTTCCATCTTCACTGGTTAAGCGAATGATGGAGAAAATGATGGTAATAATGATGAGGTTTTTGAAGATCATAATGATGATGCTGGTACCATCTTTACTTAAGTATTTCTTTGTTTAAGGGTGCGTGCGTCTGTTCACTTAAAAATGGATGAATTTTTGTAACTTTTGTTTATTTTGTTTATTTTATTTATTTTTTCCTCATTGATAAATAACATTTCAGAAGTCAAGGTATAACGAGAAAATAATAAACGTCATTAATCGCCACAGTGTGACGCAATGTAAACAACAATGTTTTACCTGTTGTGAGTCAATGTATTGGTTTGTGTGTGTGTGTGTATAAGAGTTTTGCGGTAGAATATGGACAAGTAAGAAGCTTTATAGTATCACCAACAGAATAAAGACCCCAAATGACAATTACGTTAAAGTGAACACGTGAAGATACGAGAGGGTTGGTTTGTATGAATTCAATATAAGACATTGTGAAATTTCACATACATCTTGAAAGTAAGAATAAATTTACAAATGTGTTTAAACATTTTGGAGACAAATTGTCTCAAATTTAAAGTTTTATGGTAAAAATTTATCACAACTCTTATCAACCATAACAATATTTGTAAAAACGGGTAATACATCTTTCGGTTTCAAAAGTAAAGCTAATATAAACCACACATAAAGCTATAATTTCGAATAAACTTTTATTTTATTTTAATGCTTGCCATTACGTTCAAAATACAATGCCATTTAATGACTGCCCCGAGATTTGTTGCTGCAGTCGATTCTTTCGAGGTTGCTTTCGAACACTTTTTCACAAAATGCGGGCGGTATGTCGGCGATAACTTTACGAATGTTGGCTCTAAAATTTAATTTCTTTATAATCTTGCCAATTCCTTGCACAGTAGGTAGATTATGATGTCCATAATCACTCCGTTATGCTGGAAATGTGGCCACATTTGAAGCACCACTTTGGTAGTAACTTTGACTTTTTTACACGTTTATCCGCTGTTAAACGATCCATATTCGTAATGGCAAACCTTTCACTAAATAAATGACACTTTATATAACAGATATTTAACTGCTGACAGTCTTCCCAGACCGGCGGTTAAGAAACCACTGAATGGATAACCCTGTATATGTATTAGAAATACTTGTGCAAATTTATACTCGTTTTGCATGGGTAAAATTAATCAAAAAATCACTTGTCTAAATTGTAACAAAAATTAAGATATGTTTTTCTATTACTCCATGAAACATATAAAGTTCTATTGCATTTAAACCCCCACAACTTCAGTTCCATTTTTAACAAATTATATCAATAAAAGCAGCCCTTAAAAAAGAAAACCGTTTAAAACAAACTCAAAACAACTTCAAACATAGTAAAGGATATATTTTACAAACTACAAAAACTTAAGCCTTTTAACGGGTCCAACAATAATGGATAAAAAATCTGTTAAAACACACAAATACAACAACATCAATGTGCACAAAAGGCAGCAGAAAATCATGACATAAAAGAGTTACCTTAAACAAACAAACACACACACAAAGATTTAAATGAAAATTTATGTCAACATATAAGTAATCAACACATACTCTTTCTTGTACTTCTACTTATTCATAATCGTCCACACACAAAAAACACACATGAAAAGAAACGCACAGATACAGACACATCAACATGAAACAATCCGCCAGAAGAACAAACGATATTGCACTATTATTACCACATTTACAAAACACAAATGCATGCAGCATAAACGCACAAGCACACAAACCTCAACACAACCCAGTCAACACAACAGTACAAAATTTATTTGCAAGCTTATTGCAGAAGAAAAAAAATTACTCTCTTAAAAAACTTAAAATAATAAAAATTATTTTTAAACAATTTAATGCTTTTCTTCCGAACGCTAGATCAGGAGTATCAACATAGTCTCTTTAAAATGCTTGCAGGGATACATAAACTATTACAACTAAGTACTTGTGCTGAACTTTTTGAATTTGTATATTATAACGTATGAATGTGTGTAAGTAAAATTAAAACAAAATCGTACAAAAAGGTGTGTTTTCTCATCATCAGCACAAAAAGGAGAAACACAAAGCGACCAAACACGATATACGAGTATAAGAAAAAAACAGAAAGAAAAATGATTATACAAAATATAACAAATCATTTGTACTCTTTTCCTTTCAAATTTACAACTCACACACTGACACTAATACAACGTCCTTTAATGTGCTTTTCTTTTCAATTTATTTTTTATTTTGTTTTTATTGTGGCGCTTTTAAATTGAACTGTTGATTTGTACCTTTTTCTAATTTCAATTTTTTCTGTTTAATTTATTCTGCGCTGCTGCTGCTGTTGTTGTTATTTTCTATTCCCAGCCTCAAACAAGAACAACAACAGAACCCTTTTTTACGACTCACTGTGGTCATTTCGTAAGCAATAGAAGAAAAATAGAATAGAAATAAAATTTTCAATGTTCGTCGTATGTTGCGTACTCAACTGCTCTGACACTCAAACAAACACAGCTCCGAATGTCAAAATAAAGAACGAACAGACAGACGAACACCGTAACAATTGTACAAACTTAGATTTAACCATTTTCCATGGTGAAGGTGTTAAATGTTCAGTGTTGAGACAAGGCAAAGCAAGTGTTCTGCATATTTTGGGTCAGCTCCTCAGGGAGTCATACATTAAAATCAGTGTCATCAAAGAAAAAGAGAGAGAATAAAATAAACGAGCAACAACAACAACAACAACAAGAACAACAGCAACAAAAAAGACATTTTAAATAATTAATGCCGGCTCTTTTTAATAGCAAAAGTGTTTAGAATTTTTAATGTTTGCTGCAGGACACAAAAAGGCGTGAAGAGTTAACGTACACATGAAGTGGGAATTCTTACAATTAAATGCCAAGAATCCAAATTCAAGCAATCTAATTGCACCGTCCTTAAGAGCTAGCATGCTGTATAAAATGTATAATATTACAAATATTTAATAAATTGCTGTTTCAGTTTTAACTACAATCCAAAGTTTGGGCAAATATTCGTAGAAATATGTGTGTATGTTTGTAGTTTACTAAACTCTCTTCTATTACACGGAAAGAAAATTTGCCACACCAAATGATTTTCTTTGATATGATAAACAATTTTCATGTTTGATATGCATTTTTTCATAAATACTGTTAAATAGTTTATGGCTCAATTTTAGCTGTGTTCATTGTATTACATACAAACATATGCATATGCATGTATTTGGATAAAATTTATCGTCGAATTTAAATAAAAAATAAAATAATTCATTTCTTTATATTTCAATAAATGAAACAGTTTAATAGAATAAATTTAAGAGTTGTAGATGTGATCTTCATACATACCAGTGCTGTCAGGGGAACAAAAAAAAAAAAAAAAAAAAAAAATAACACCTTTCTTTCAGAAGAGTTACGTTTTTTTTTTGCCAAAAGTTGCTTCTTGAAATAACTATTTCTTAAATTTATTTGATTTATATAAAACAAATATTTTTCTTTCATATTTCGGGTATAATAACAAGACAACAAATTCATTTATTGCACAAAATCATATTTTTGAAAAGCATTTGAGTAAGCATTCAAAAATTCATGCTTTACGTACATAGTTATCGAAGTACTTCTTTTTATTTAAATGAACTAAAAATATATTTTTAATAATAGCAACTTAAAAGTAACCGATGTGCGAAAGAATTCTTTCGTTCGTACAACTACATTTAAAACAAAAACAACATTCTTTGTAGTTGTTAGAAAGAAAGAATTCTTTCGGACATCGAAAATCCATATTTATATTTTTTAGAAAAGTTATGAATGTGATAAAATTTTTATTTCTATGTTTATTGGTCAAAAAGATAAATGGGGTGGCAAAAAAGTTCCAAAATACAGGTTTTATCCGTTTACTCCCCAAGACAGCAAAAAAAAAAGTATCAGACCCTTGTCCGCTTATTTTCTTTAATGAACAACGATAAGTATTAAATTTGTTGTTATGTCTTTTAGATAAGAACATATGAGGATAGCGAATTTCCACGATTTTACCCTTTTTACCCCGAAAACCCCGACCTCCGGTAAAAATTAATAGCTGCAGGCGTATAGGCAGTGGGATGATGAAAGTTACAATTTTATATATATCGTCATCTAAAATGCAAAATAACGGGTGCGTTCGTAAATGCATCACAGCGCTGTATCAGAAGAGCAAACTTTTTTTTAACGAAGACAAACAAGTAATTATAATTTTTTTATTATGTGACTATTATTTTTGTTGAGTATTTGACAATGTTTTTAGCCCACATCTACTTCATTGATAGTTATATAATATATATATTATATAAACATATGAAATCACTGATGCAGCGCAGTTATGCATTTACGAACGTACCCAACGTAACATAACTTTTTATAAGTTTATAGGAGAAGCAAAACACTTTTTAAAATGAAAATTATTTGAGATATAAAAGTAATGTTATATATATATATATATATATATATATATGTATATATGAGATATCATAACATATTATCTATAATTTGTTATTTATATGTAGTAGTGATTTAAATTAAAAATTAAATTTTCTTTAAAACTGCAAAGAAAGATATAGTGTCAAACTTCGCTATAATAAATCTGCATGGTACCGAAAAAAACACTTCATAATATAAGGTGTTTTTGTTTAAATTATACTGTTCGACGTGCTGCGAAGAATCCCAAACTGCTGGGTTATATTTTGGTTTTGCTATTTCTTCTTCAGCTTTGTTAAGTACTTATAATTAAATACTACTTATACCGAATCAATACAAAAGTACGCGATAGCTTACACTACAACAACAACAGGTCTAAGACGTTCAATCCTTCTGCTACCTTGGTAGCATAATAAAAAACAAGTGGAGGCTCTAGAGAGTACCTTGGGAACCGTATAAACAAGGCCAGGCATGCTTATAGCCAACTTCATTATGTGTGGAAGTCCCCCCATTTCTCCAAGCGCACCAAAATCAACATCTTTAACAGCTGTTTGAAATCAGTTGAGCTCTACGGCTGCGAATCTTGGAACTCTATTCAATGCGATATTACATCCATACATAAACCGTTGCCTCCGTCGCATACGAACAAAAAAAAACGAACGTTTATTGGCCGAGTGCAAACAGACACCGGCTTAGCATGAAATTAGTAAACGGAAATGGGCATGTCCTGGGAACCTCTCCGGCCGACATCACCAGAAACGCAATAGACTGGAATCCCCAAGGTAGCCGCAGGAAAGGTCGGCCGAGCCACACCTGGCGTCGACAACTAGACATTAAAGCAGCAAAAAGTCAACAAAACGTGGAAAGAGCTGAAGATCCCAGTAGCAGATAAACAACAATGGAATAAAATCATTGAGACCTTATGCTCCTTATAGGAACAACAGGAATTTATATATCAACATAAATATATATAATATCGAACACGGGTGATTGTTGTTTTCGCTGAGAAATTTTTTTTCTTGTTTTAATTTTCATTTTTTATATATAGAAGCAAAACTAACACAAATGAAACTACAAACAATTCAAATTTATTGGCTTATTGGAAGAAATTCTGTTCGTAGCCTCGATTGCAAACTTCTACTTTACAACTCTATATTAAAGCCAATCTGGTGCTACGGTATTCAGCCATAAGACACTGCCTCGGCCTCAAATATCGAAAAAATTCAAAGGTGCCAAAATAAACTTCCTCGAATAATCACAGTCGCTCCCTGGTATGTTAAAAACTCAAATATTCACAAGGATCTAAATGTGCCATTAGTAAAAACTATTATTACGAAGTATGCAGTAAAATATTTAAAAAGGCTTGAGTCGCACCCAAATCTACTAGCTCGAAATATTTTAAATGACAGTGGACACTCTAGATTAAGGAGAAGAGATACAGCAGGACTCATCAGACAAGAAGAGCGCTAAACATTTACATATGTGAACAGAAGCCGTGAGGAGAACAATTTTCGTCTGGCATTGGCAGGACAAAAATAAAGTATTAGTATAAGATTTAAATAATTATTGTTAGTTCACATTTAATATATGAAGATTCAATAAATAAATAATGAAAAAAAAAATATTTTTTATATAACCTAACAGAATTTTTTTTTGCAATAATTCCTTATGTAGAGATAAATATCCACAAGGATCAAATTTATGTTTGCAAAATTTGTTCATTGTAAAGAAAAGTTTAATGAATGGAAATTTATTATAAAGATATTAAAAAAGCAGTGTTTTTAAAATCAATTCATAAATTCATAATAGGGAGGATCATTATTGTATAGAAGTTCACCAAAAAGAAGTTCGACTGTATTTGAATTTATTAAAAGATTATATTTTTTTTTCAATTATAGAATATTTTTACAGCACTTTCTTCTTGTTATTTCTACAATAATTTTCAGTTTGATTATAAACAGAACAGCCTTGATCGTAAGCGAGAAAAGCATTTTATATCAGTCAAAAATTCTCAAGCACATACAAAATCTAAGAAGTTAAATCAAATTTGCTTATGGAAACTCCGATTTTGACAGCGCGCTAACTAGTGGAGTTGGCTGCTTTTTTAACAAGAGTAATCTTCATTTGTATTTATATTTTGTGTGTTTTATTACAGAAGATAATTTAATACTACTATTCATGACACAGGGTTTACGCTCTTATTTCAGTTTGCAGCGTTAAAGCTAAGCGCTAAAATATCTTACGGCTTAAGCGTTGATTTATATTTATCCCTAAGAGTTAACCACAGAATATATAAAGAGAATACCTTATTTTAACACTAAAAAAACAATGCTACCTGTGTTCTTAAAAAAATACTCTTCTATTTTTTCTTTGGCAAGTGTAATGATACGTTATTTTGTTTAAGAAAATTATGCACTTGCTGATACGTCATTTTGCATTTCGTTACTAAAGGTACGGTCACATATGGCAAATATTAGCCCCAAATATGTTTGCCTTTATTTGGCAAATTTTTTTTCAAAACAATGTAGGTTTCATTTTGTGGTCACACTGCGCACATTTATTTGCTCATATTTGTTTGCTCGAACAGATGTCAAATAGCGGCAAACACACATATTAGCAAACATGTTTTCCATATGGTCACACTTAAAAAAATATTTGCCGAAGCAAAATATTTGACCAAACTGTCAAAATATATAAATTTATTTGCCAAAACACTATTATACAAATTGTGATGGAAAATATAGAAGAATTTCTTTCAATTAGAGCGTGTTCTATTTTGATCTGGCAAACCATCTGACATCAGCTGTTTTGCAAGTCGTCTGTTTGTGGAGGCAAATATATATTAAAATCTATTTACTTACACATATTTAAAAAAAAAACAAAATTTTTAATTAACTAAAATACAATAAAAAGTGAATATAAATATAAATCAGTAAATAGTTTGCTAATATGAATGTTTTTATGTTATGTCAGGTGAAACCAAAAAGGAACGTGTTAAAGCATAAATGATTAACCTTCTGTAATTGTCAATTTTGACAGACATGTGAAATTACATATGAACTTTACATCTGACAAACCCACCGCAAAATAAATATCGTGTAAAATTGCTTAAACATTTTTGAAAGGTTGAGTTTAAAATCGATTATACATATATGATTTCAGTGTTCTTTTTATATTTCGTAATCCATTTTTGAAATCTTAAAATGGTAATTACTCAAAAAATGGTTTTATACAATAACTAGCATTTAACCCGCTACTTCGTTAGCATCTCCTTTTCTTTCGTGGACATATTACGCCAAAGTTTATGTTTCTAGGTTTTAACCAGCTACTTTGTAATAGGTACGATTTTCACCTCTTAAACGTTAGAATTTCGAAAATGTACCAAATTTTTATTTGTATTTTTTAGATACGTTATGAATGTGGTATAGTTTTTATTTTAATGTTTATTGGTTTAAAAGATAGATGGCATAGCAAAAAAGTTTAAAAATACAAGTTTTACCCTTTTACTCCCCAAAAAGGCCGAATTTCAAAAAAGTACCAAGCACCTGTCCGCTTATTTTTTTTTTATTGAACAACAATAAGTACTAAATTTTTGACTAAAAAAAAACGTTTTGTAAAAAAGTACCAAAAATTGTTACGGTTTTTACCCCTTAAATGTCCGAATTTCGAATAAGTACCAAATTCGTATTTGGATTTTTTAGATAAGTCTCAAATGTGATATAACCCTTATTTCTATGTTTATAGGTTTAAAAGATAGATGGGGTGACAAAAAAGTCCAAAATACAGATTTTACCCGTTTACTCCCTATTTCCCCTTTTTTGTACTTTTTCTCCCCATTGAAGCATAAAAAAATTTAAATATTGTAGTGGGAGCCCATAATTTAATACGTCTATGTCAATAAATAAAAACAATGTTTTGTAAAAAAGTACCAAAAATAGTTACGCTTTTTACCCCTTAAACGTCCGAATTTTGAAAAAGTACGAAATTTGTATTTGGATTTTTTAGATAAGTTTCAAATGTGATATAACCCTTATTTCTCTTATTATGGGTTTAAAAGATAGGTGGGGTGACAAAAAAGTACCAAAATACAGGTTTTACCCGTTTACTCCGTTAAAGGGCTGAATTTCCAAAAAGTACCAGACACCTGTCTGCTTATTTTTCTAAAGAACAACGATAAGTATGAAATTTTAGTTTTAGAGATATAAGGTTACCGAATTTACCCGTTTTTACCCCCTAAACATTCGAATTCCAAAAATCCCGTCTTTGTGATCGATTTGGGGAGAGCTAGCCCTGGTCCAAATTTCAAGTTTTTACCTTCAGTCGTTTAGGCTGTGCGATGATGAATCAGTGAGTGAATCAGTAACGTTATAATTTTATATATATAGATTAGATAACTTTTTTATCTTTGATCCAAGGCAGTAACCGCACGACGATTTGGCTACAACAACAAAAAATACTGAAAATCAAAAACGAATTTAATGTAATTCCAAAATCATGTGTTTTTTTTAATAAATAAATTAGATAAATGTTAAATTTTACAAAAATATTATTACAATACTTTGTGTTTTTTTCTTTGATTTTAGTGGTATTTTTTTTTTAAGTTGTTCCCTACAGCAGTTATTTGCTACTGTTTGCTCTTACAAAATAATTGTAAGAACAAATATTTGTTTGCTCAAAATACAGGCAAATATTTGTTATTGAGTGGTCACATTAAAAGGATTTTTGTTTGACACCAAACAAATTTATTAGCCCAAAATCAGCTGTTTTCCTGTTTATCGCAAATAAATATTTTGTGGTCACATTACGGCAAACAAATATTTGACGTTTTTCGGCAAATGTTTGCCATATCTGACCGTACCTTAACTGCTTTAAAATATTAAAATAGTGAACCGTAAGCAATAAAAAAATAATTTTGAATTTTTTGATGATACGTTGTTTTGCATTTCGGGTGACGATATATAGAAATACCTACATTAACACTACTTAATAGTGTTTATAAATAAAAGTTACTATTAGAAAACTATTAGAAGATTTAGCTTTATTTTTTTGGCTTTGAATTTCCTTCATTAGGCCTTTTTAGCTCTACAATTTCAAACATGATTAAGCCTTATATTTTTTTAAAATCTGGTCACACTGATTGTTGTTGTTGAAAAACAAAAACCAAGCACATACGAGTACTTAAGATATCAACTGAGTAGT